>OZ008368.1:244342383-245542383 GCA_963931995.1 Phaonia tiefii
AGAAAGGTATGCCGTCAGTAATGAAAACAACATCAGCCAAATGACCACCATGACCACGCTTACAGGACCATATCCTTTTCATGCAATTTTCCATAACCAAATCGCAAAGTGGCTGCCGTATGTCCTCGATAGCCTCACGAATTCTATCTTTGAGGTCTTGAATCGACGCTGCGCTGTTGCCGTAGACCTTATCTTTCACGTGGCCCCAAAGGAAGAAGTCGCAAGGTGTTACATCACAAGATCTCGGTGGCCAATTGTGATCACCTCTCGAGTGACAACACGGTCCGGAAACTTTTCCCGCAAAAGAGCAATGTTTTCGTTGCTTGTGTGGCACGTAGCGCCGTCTTGTTGAAAGTAAACTTTGTCCAGATCAATACCATCCAACTCCGACCATAAAAAATCATTAATTATCGCTCGATAGCGCAATCCATTCACCGTAACTGTTGATCCAACCTCATTTTCGAAAAAGTAAGGTCCAATGACGCCACCGGCCCATAAACCGCACCAAACCGTAATTTTTTCGGGATGCAATGATGACTCATGGATTACGTGTGGATTGTTGTCTGACCAATAACGCATATTTTGCTTATTGACGAAGCCATTCAGCCAGAAATGAGCCTCATCGCTGATTGTTGAGGCCTCTTAAAGTTGAGGCCACTGACTCCAAATTTCGGTAGTAAATTTTAATAATTTCGACTCGTTGTTGGCTCGTATATCTTTCCATGATGAAATAGCAAACCTTACTGAAGAGAAATGTCAAAAGAGCGAGAAAAAATATGGCGTCGTTTGCTGTCCCTATCGATTTACTTTTGTAGCGTCTCTGTTGAAAAACCCTTTATATCCACTATACATTAGGGTGCAGCAACAATGTATGCAATTTGAATGTTGTAGACTTTATCCGGAGTTACTTTTGAGAAATAGAACGAAATCAAAATGCATATTTTAATAGGATGATAATATAATATTTTTACGTCTGTCAAATATTTTTTTCACATACGTGAAGATACTTAATTTTTTTAAAATTCAAAATTTTCATATATTTTTTATTGTATATGGATCCACAATAATGGATATACAAGAAAATTACTCCATATTAGAAAATCCAGAAACCATAAGAGATTGGCACGTGGGGATTAAACAGATGGATAGACCTAAAAAATGTATCCCAGGAAATAGTCTTATCTCTTTTTTTTTGATTTTGTGATATACGTGAAGATAACTTCGGAACGACGATATGTCAATGTTGCAGCACAACACACGAATAATTTTTTTGTTTTTGAAGACTTATTTTTTAAATTTAAAAATAATATTCAAAACGAATTCACTTTTCAAATTAAAGTTCATATATTCTCGAATTGAAAAGGAAAATTGGAAGTTATATAACAACAAACTAATCTAACAAAGTCAACACATGCAAACAACACACAGCGTTATCTACGTCGAAGCTATGCAGCGTTAGCATTGAAAATAATATGTGGTTGTTGTACAACAATAATCTCTGCCTGAAAATAAGTATGATGGTATTGATGTAGCGGCAGCGAATAGTTGTCTTAAAAGACGAAGTCTTGCTACTCGTAAGCTTGCGAACATAACACAACGTATGTACATTAGGGCGGGTAAAAAAAATTACAGCAGACAGTTGTCCGAGGCCTTCGGCCACGGACTGTCCCTGCAGGCTGTGTCAGGGACACGGCCATTAAGTTTAACGTAGAATACGCCATCCGATAAGACAGAAAACATATATAACAATAAATTCATTTGCTTATATTATTTACAACTGTCTGCTGTAATTTTTATATTTACCAACGGCATTTGATTCAAGTCTGTTTAAAAAAAAAAATATTATGTTCAATTTTTTTAAACTTAATAAAAGGTTTACCTTATCGAGTCTTCGCATTAGCATTCGAGCGTTGTGTGAAAGCTTTAGGCTTTATAATTCAAAATTAATGTTACAACAGCTTTATTGAAGCTTTCGCAAAAAAGCTTTATTACGTTAGCTTACTGTTTGTTTCACTTTTTACTAGATACATGTTGCCAAGCAACATTAGCTTGCTGTTCGTTTCACTTTTTACTAGATACATGTTCCTAAGCAATGTTGAGCAACCAAAAACACTCAACCAAACACCACACATATGTTTGAGTGTATGTGTTTAAACAATTTTCATTTAAGAAATTAAAATACTAGAAATATATCAACCAATATGAAATGTATATCAAATGAAAGATAACATCTTCATTTACCTACAAAAAAAATTTTAAAAAAATTCATTTAGCCGTTTCCTCAAATTCAATGAAATAAAGATTACAACAATAAAAACCTGACATGACTCCTCATACCGTAAGGTAAGACGTATTCTACGTCAAAAATAGTTAAAAGTTTTTTCATTTAGCCCCCATCCCGCAACGTGCGATAAGGAACTTCGTTCCAAAAGAGCAATATTACTGAGACACCCTACATATGGTTGAATCCAGCTAAAAAAAAGTCACTTTTGGAAGTGACATGTCTCTGATTTCGATGAAATTTGGTGAAAAGGGAGACTATCATAAGAGAAAATTTTCCCCAAAATGTGATGTTTTTTGGATTTTGTTTGTGGCGTTTATTGACCAAAACCCACGTTTTTTACATATTTTACTTCTAATAATGACTCGATAACGATCTAACTTAAAATTTTCAAATTTCTCAGGCATATTCACAACAGAATTGGTATTAGAAGAAAACTGAAAATCAAAAATAGATTTTAAAAATTCTTTGAAAAATTACGTTTTTTCTCAAAAAACCTTATATAGCAAAGAAGGCTACGAGTTTTATGAATATTTTGATCATTTTATGAACGTTTTCCACATGCCTATAGAGCAAACAATAAGAATGTTATAGGCCTTTCTGTAGGACAGCCTCAGTAATATCTATTTCAAAATTTTCTATGAATTGTAAATTGTAAATTTTGTGGAAAATTTTCCCTCATGATACTCTCCCATTCCGGCAAATTTCATCGAAATCAGAGACATGTCACTTCCAAATGTGACTTTTTTTTAGCTGGATTCCCCCATATACTCAATTCAAATTAACAAGATTACAATTCAAGACAAATAACGATTTGGGTAATATTCTGAAGGTATTAGTTGTATTTAAAATTTTATAACAATTGCTATTTTTCAAGAAGAAGAAAAAATATATAGCTCGTAGGGCAAGGAAAACTTTAACAGATATATTTAAAGTCGTTAATAAACTTAGCCCAAAACCCACCCTAGAGTCCAGCGTATAGAGAACTTATAGTCTTAATAAAAATGATTGCGTTGATATGGAATGAAATATCAGCTTTTGTTCGTTGGCTATGACTAAAACCATTGTTTGGTTGCTACAGCTGCACTCCCATGTGATATAAGATTTTATATTTTAAGCTAGTAATGCTTAGACCTCCTCGAAACTTCAACACAAACTCATACAATTACCTAGTCCACAGTACCGCTTCATTTCTAATAAATTTCTAACATCACAGCAGCCAATAAAGTTCAATCTATACATTTTACAATAGGCCTTTTGTGTCATATTCCCCTTCAAATAATGACAAAAGACAATTTCATCTTTTTTCAATAGCTATTTCTGTTTTACCTTTGTGGTTGATTACTGTTCAACCACTCCAAAATTCAATTCCGTTCTATTTGGAAATGTAAACCAATTTGATATCGTGTCTTTTTTTTCTTTTGGTCTGACTTTCGATATTTAATTAAATTCTTCCATTAAACTGAACTTATGGAACTTTGCACAGCAAACGAAATGTACTATGTCCCAAATAACCACAAGTTCTTGTATACCCTCACTCGTAAAACAATGGCGTTGGATATTGTTTAAAACGGTTAAAGTTTAATGTATACACAAATGGGTCAGACTGTAAAATTGACTGCACTCCAAGCTGATCGGACCCAGTAACATATTGCAGGAACCATATACGTGTTTGCAAGCACTGTTTTCGTAAATTGAAGATCAGCTGCTACAAATAAAGCTACATTTGGGCCAGAAATACACATATATTATAACCTATTAATCATTGAGTCCCAAACATGTTATATTGAATAACAACACAATGTGTATTTGGACACAAGTACGTTGTGTTAGTATCCAAACAACAAAAAAGGCACATTTTTCAGCAAGTATTTTTATATAGTTGCGAGGGATGCGGAAGTTAAATTAAGGGTTAAATGTCAACGGACAGTTGCTTCTCACCCGTTTTTTTATCGAGTGGCCGACTGACCGCCCTACACACTATAGAGACAATTCGTTCTTCAGCCGTACAGTCCGTATGTGGAATAAACTTCCGGCTAGTGTATTTCCTAACAATTGTGACATACAAAGGTTCAAGGCAAATGTCAACAGACACTACTCCCTCTTTCCACCGTCCACTACCTCAATTTTCCTTCGCCAACACAATGCACTGCATTTATAGGGGGCATCCCCTGAGTGTTGGTTTGATAAAAAGAGAAAAAAAAAAAATCCTGGATTATTCAAACTTTCTGGCAAGCGTCTGATCCATAATGGGCGACTGAAACATAATTATCCTGACAGTAGGTAAAATGCAAAACCAATGTGGGCTGGGCTTGCCTTCCGCCACCGATATATTGGAAATGAAAATACGAAATGAGAATTGTTGTTGACGACACTTTGAATGTGAGAACACCATGCAGATCCGGTGCCACCATCCAAGTGGCAGATGTCCTGATATCCAGGCGATTCGATGGATCGATCATGTTGATAAAAAGCATGCATTTGGTTGCGGATTTGTATTTGGCAAAAGATTGCGTCATCTGGTCCCCAGCTGCACCCCCGAGAGAGAACGTATAGCCAATATCAGCATATCTTTAATTTGTGTAAATGCCTTAGGGATGAACAAGACGATACCACCACGGACATGTTCTATAAGCTCCGAGAGGAAACGTACGACATATGCCCTGGCCATAACACTAAGATTATTCTAGATGATTTTAATGCTAAAGTCGGTAGGGAAAGTGTTTTTGAACCAACCATAGGTAACATTTACTTGTAGGGACATAAATACTGTTACTTATATTTTGGGTTATAAAACAAAAACTAATGAACGTTTTTGGGCCAAAGTTTGTTTTATAAATTTATTGATATGTATTGTATACAAAAAGCTATATTTCATCAAAAATGCCCTCCATTGGCCTTCACGCACGCTACAGCACGAGTCAGAGCTGTCTTTAGAGAATCAATGTTGGGGTCTCTTTTGTGGTAGACCATGTCCTCTAAAACGGTCCACAATTTGTAATCCGGACGGCACAGACCAGGGCTGCCAATGGGCCATTCTTGAGAGCATAAAAAAGCTGGCAAATTGTTTCGAAGCCTGGTTTGTGTCGTTGTAGCCTTAAGAGCTGTTGCTGAATCTAGCTGGAAAGTATACGGCTGGTTGTGGAACAGGGAATTGTTAAGTGGCTTTACAACTGCTTCTAAAACGTCTCCTTGGTAAACTTTGGCCGATGTTTTTGCCCATCAGTTACACCAGTATATGAGACACCCCACCTATACATGACAGGAGCTATGTGATGACCCTGTTCGACCCGTGGGATGAGCTCAGATGCTTCTTTAGGTGATCGTGCTTAAACTCTATTATTTTGTTTGTTCAAATTTTTTCATCCGTAAACAAGATTTTTCTATGCAAGTTATCAGAGTACTTCACCAAAAGACGTTTGGATTTTTCAATCCCATTTTTGTTTTAAAGTTGCAGTCAACAAATGTCCTGTACGTCGTTTGAAAGATCCAAGTCCCAAGGCTTTTTTAATAATTCGAATCATGGATTTTTGCGTGATTTTCATCTCACAGGCCATGATTTTCTGTTTCCGGAGAGCATTTCGTTGAAGTCTTGCTTTGATGCTGTGTCTGAATGGTACGTGGACGGTCCGACCGCGGGCGGTTTTTTTATATCTCCAGTCTCCTCGAACAATTGTACGCACCTGCAGATGAACATGCGACTAATCCCGAGCATGCGGAGCGTTTTGAAAATATCTGCGATATTGATCAGTACCAAATTTAATTTTGTTAGGATCAGTTGTGGTTTACTGGAGATATCGTGTCGATCACCAAACTTTCACGCCAACTTTTGTATGGTTGGTTCGAAATTGTGCGTGGTCCACTAGTCAATTACTAATTACATGGTAGCTTTCAGCAACATATTGCCTAGCACCAAATTTAACTTAGATAGGTTTTTTCTTTTCTTTTTCTTTATATAAAACCAGCACTCAGGGGATGCCACCTATAAATGCAGTGCATTGTGTTTGGCGAAGGAAAATTGAGGTAGCGCAGGATGGTAAGAGGGAGTAGTGTCTTTAAAATTTGCGTTTAATATTTGTATGTTACGATGGTGGGAAATACAATAGCCGGAAGTTTATTCCACATACGGACTGTACGGCTGAAGAACGAATTTTCTCTATAGTGTGTAGTGTTGTCAACGGACCACTCGATAAAAAACGGGTGAGAGTTCCTGGGAAGCCGCGTACTGCGGCTAAATATTCTCACGTCTGTCATAAGTTGACGGATGTCCGAGGAACTGATACCGTGGAAATATCGATAGAACAGCGACACGCAACCCACATTTCGACGATGCTCAAGGGAGACAATAGAGTTGGATACCCTACTGTCCCCTATCAACCCCATCGCTCTCTTCTGGACACGGTCGAGAAGCTCCAAAGATGTCCTAGGAGCACCTGCCCATATATTGGAGTTATATTCCATCTTTGGCCTGATGTAGGTGGTGTAGATATTCAGAAGATCAGATGGAGTGAAGTATTTCTTGCACCGCTTTAAAAGGCCCCGACACTTGAATGCATCTTTCGACACTTCAAATACATGTTTTGCCCAACGGACATCACATTGCATTTTCGTGCCCAGAACATCAAGAGCGTCTGAGTCATCAATATCCACACCGTCCATAGACAATGACGACACACCTGGGTCAGCAATACGCTTATGCGACAACAAACAACACTGGGTCTTACCCGCATTAAAATTTACTCTATTTATTCGACATTCATCCAATTCATCATTTTATTTCATTCATCGTCCGGCGTTTGACTTCAATCTCTTGAAGACTTGGCCTACGGTCGAATGAATACGAATGACAGAGATTACTGTCATCCGCAAAAGAGTGAATTGGATTCACAGTCTGACCAAGGAGATCGTCAATGAAAATAAGAAAACGAGAAGGAGAAAGAACAGAGCCCTGTCGTACACTATACACCTCGTATAGTGCGATCTCTGAGAAAACTCGATATAAATCGAGTGACACCAAAAGCAGCGAGCTTTGAGAAGGGTCCGTCGTGACATACTCTGTCAAAGGCCTTGGAAATATCAAGAGCCACTACCTTACTCTCCCCAACCCGGTGGATGGACCGACTCCACTATTCTGAAAGATCGCATTCTACGGAAGCCTTACTGTCGGTCATTAAGAAGGTCATTGGACTCAACATATTTCACGAGATGGTGGTTAACCATGCTCTCCATAACCTTCGAGAGCGCAGAACAAATTGCAATTGGGCGGTAATTTGCAGGGTTATTTGCCCGGGGATTTTTACGACGAGATTTGCAGGAACCTTTTTAACTTCTCGCGTTCGAAAAAATGTCTTGGGCATGGAACAAGACACGTAATTGATAACGGCGAGTGGTTGATTGCTATCCGGCAAGGAAGAGTTCCTTGCAAATATTTCAGCCAGGAGGTTAGCTTTATCAACCGAATCAGTCAATGTTATGTAATCTTTAAGAAGAGTTGGGATAGAGGATAAAGAGCTGTCCTTTATTCTTCTTGCAAATGACTAAAGCCCTTACTTCCGTTAGGGGAGGAAAGTACTTTAGCACGAATACGCTGTTCGTGAAGAAACTTTTCGCTTCGAAGTACTTTGGTACATTTAGATCTTGCCTGTTTGCATAGCAGTTCAGTATTAAGATGAATGAATTCATACCAATGAAAATTATCCTCTCGATCATTTCAACTGCAAGATCTATGTCCTGTCATTGTCAAACAAAGCTTCCAGTTAGAATGCTGATAAAAGTTGTTGAGCTCAGCCCAACGTGCCTGTTCGTAGCTACAAATTTATCGCCTCGGGACTGTGTTTGAAGCGATGCGAAGAGCTGAATATGAAAAGGACACTGAAATGATACAGTGATCCGAATTACCAAGAGGAAGCGTGTTAACTTCGTAATTTCCAGGGTGCGAAGTTAAAAAAAGAGGTCAAGTAAATTCTAGTTGTGCCGTTGAACACACGGAATGTGCGTCGGTTCATTCACCAATTGCATTAAGTCATTATTCGCGGCGAAGAGCTCATAGCATTGGCCCTCCGATTGTACCATGCTCATACCTTTGTGGTTTACGGGAGTTACAGGTCATCCTGTAGACTGGGTGTGGCAAAACCGCTCATTTTTAACAGGAGAGTGGCATTTGAATAAATATTGTCTTGTACAAAATTTTATAAATATTGGTTCGGTTTGAACGTCCTAAATGAAACGAAAGTTGGCCACGGTGGGAATTGACCCCATCTTCTCATATAAAAAAATCAGTCACCTACGATGATTTAATAACAGCTATTACCCTTAGAGTGAAGGTATGTGTATGTAGGTTATCGCCTTTGGAATTTTTTCATCTAGTTTGTTTTCTTTCCATTTTATTGGTGATGTGGAGTGAAGAGTTTATGAACAAACCCATACGAAAAAACATACCTTTATGTGTATGTATTTTTTGACAGATATCTGGGGATAAGAATTTGTAATACCTGCAATGCGACACGTTTTAATAGCTGACAAAGTTTTGTGTCACACATGTCATCATAGACTTTCCTCGAATTTTACGTGTTCATCATAACGACGACGATACTTGGGTGGGGTATTAGAAAAGTTGTAAGGTAACCAAACATTGGAACTTACATTCAATATCCTATCCTACACCTTAAGAGGATTGTGGAGAGTTTCTTGCAATCCAGTAGCTTAGCACTGTCAAAGAACGGTGCATTTTCTATTTGTAATTTTCCAGAATGAGCTCTGAAGTTTTATATCGATACCGGTTATGCCTTGAGAACGTTGTTCGTCGCTAATGTCACGATATTGATGGTGGGAATGCCACAGATTAGTGACATGGTACCACAATTTGAACAGTTCTATTAACTTGGGTAATGTCCTAGACAATTTTAAACTCGATTTTAGGTAACAAAAATAAGAGCATATAGGAAAAGATACATTTTCTTTGAAACAATATCTCCTTAACTTCTGCAAGGGCCCACGTTAGACTCAATGCGAGATTATACGTGCCATACATATGGTCATCATTTGTGTGGGAATTTTGCTCTTCTCCTTGTTAACTTTCTGAAACTCGTTCTTACAACATCCGAATATGCATTCGTTCAGACACAGATATGTTTGCATATGTGTATGTATTTGTAAGTGCGTTGGGCTGTGCATACATATTGACATGTATAGGTATGTACTTCACTGATTATCTGTCCAGGGAAATGTATTTATATCTTTTTTGTAACCTCGCCCACATGGATGGGTGTGTACAGATACAATTTGATACGGAAAAAAGTGTCTCGCATATAAAAGGTCATATTAAACCTGCTATTCGTTTTGGGATATTTTACGACGATTGTGCCTTACAAATGTCTTGTATCTGGCTGGTGGTCGGCACGATGAATCCCAAAAACCACAAATGAGTATTACGAATTTAGATGCTAGGCAGGCAATACCTCGTCAAACACAACTCTGTTTCTGAAACTATTGATGATTTCACTACCATTTTAGTGCCTTCTCTACACAGACGATCTGAACGAAATAGAATGTTTTGACAAACGCCTGTCTGTAATTGAAAATGTACGAACAATTTGGAAAGAGCATGATCTGTTAGCCTAAGAAGAGTTACAACTTGATAAAAATCAGTCGGATCAAAGACATCTGAAATTAGACAACAGATTCTAATTAAATGTGGGATAAGGAAATATTTTACCTAAATGACACTTCGCTATTGAACCCGGCGATTTGGTCATTCCCTTTCGGATAACTTGCTCGGCAGCAAAAAACAAATTAAAAATGGGTCTTCATCTCTTAAATAAAACTGTGTGTAATTTTTTAAGTCATGGAAATATAACCATATACGGAAACCACTACGTGATAAAAGACCACATAAAAAAGACCCGTGCCTCCCAGTATTGCACAAAGTCATGCACTTTTTTTATGAGCTCATATCTTGCAATTCGTTCGGTATTTTGATTTACTCTCTGAGGGCAAGTTGTAGCTTGGTGTTAAGAATTATTCCTAGAAAGATGTTTGTAGTTGATTGTTTCCTTGAGTCTTGAACGGTTTGCTACCTATGGACCTGAACAGGGGAAAAGTTTTTTGCGATTTTGACCTTGAAGGTGAAGTTTTTTTGATTTTATATGTTAACAATTTTTATTCCTTATGACAAGAGCTACAACTTTCCCTCAGAGAGTAAATGAAAATTCCGAACGAATTTCAAGATATGAGCCTGACAAAATGATGGGGCCCATAAAAAGTGCATGGCTTTGGGCAAAACTGGTAGACACGGGGTTTTTTATGGTATTTTATTACGTAGTGGTGTCCGTATATGGTTAAATTTTTTCGTGTTGAACTGTGTAATCCTAAAACAATAATTTGAAATTCAACTCGAACGCAATTGATAATTTAGTCTTAATATACAACGTCGGTTAATCAGATTAAAATGTACGTACTGGTTTAGAATTCTTTTAATAGGGACAGTTGTCCCATTGAAAGGGTTTGTCAAGCCTTTTAGAAAATCTGATTTATGCACCCAACCAAAACGAAAGAACTGTGGGTATAAATAGAAGCTCTTACGTTTCAAAAGAGCTATTACTTTCTCTGGTCCTTACTAAAAAAGGGAGGACTGAGAAATCGCTCCTTAAATATAATTCTAGCTTTGACTCTTCAAACTGCACGCTAAAAAACATGTCTCTTTTTGTTGGTTGGGTGCAACTATAACGTGTATTTGGATCTTGTAGCAAGTATAGTATACTTGTGCCCCAATACAACGTTTCTGTTATTCAATATTACATGTTGAAGACACAATGATTAATAAGTTATAATATATGTGCTGGTGACCCAAGTATAGCTGTGTTTGGGATACAAATACAGCTGTTGCACTATTTACTCTCTATTAAGAGTGAGAGAACAAAAGAGTAACAAGGATAGATTATTCACAGTCAAAGTTGCATTTTTGCATTACTCTTCAGTCAGTGGATTCATAAAAATTCCTAAATGCGTGTGAAAGTTTTAGATGAAGTGAGTATTTCTGACATCTCTTGCGTTTTAATTTCAGGTATGTAGTCGTCAATCGGACAGAGGATAACAAATGTGCTTGGTTGATTAAGTAAGAAAGCTATGGAAAAAATGTATATTACACGCTAGAACGTATGTCTTGTTTGTTGTTTTTTCTTTGTGTTATGGTGTTTGCTAATCAATATTGCATGTTGGAGACACAATGATTAATTTATGTTTTTGTGATCCAAATGTATCTGTGTTTCTGATACAAACACCGCTGTGTTTGTGACACTGTTTATGGTCTCTCGAGAGCAAGAGAATAATAGAGTTGCAAAGAGAGAGATTATTCACATTCTTACTCCTAAGTGTGTAACTGTATCTTTCTATTATTTGTGCAGTCAGTGATTCATAAATATTCCTGCATGTGTGTGTAAATTGCAGATGAAGTGAGTGTTTCTTATTTTGGCTGAAGTATTGCGCTTTAGATTATTGCATTCAGTTCTCAATGGTTCATCAGATAGAGGATAACAGATGTACTTTGTTGGCGTGTAGTAGAAAATATTTATGATCAGTAAAAAAGAATAAATAAGGGCTCGGACGGTTAAAAGGTTTGTGATGTTGCTTTGGTTTTTTTATATGGCTTTCGTTTATATGTGTGCAACCAAAGTGATAAACGATTTCGAGGAATGATACTTAAAATCGGAGCAGCGTACTATTTGTGAAATTTAATTAAAAAAAAACACAAAATATTCTAAACGCGCTTGGCTTGCATGAACGAGACACATTTTCAATGCCTTCGAAAGAATGCCTCCAGGACCGTTTCTTTGAAGATCTTAACTCTTTCTTATCTTATTTTTTATTTTTTACACATCTCAGTCGCGCTCCCTCCTTGAGATCTTTGCACTATTAAAAATCGTTATGCAAAACTTTCTAAAAAAAAAAATTAAATGAGTGTTCACACTCACGGGCGATGTGTTAACACCTTTTTGCTACACGGTACATGTTCGATTTCTGTGAACACATTAGTAAATGTTACATTGGAAAATAAAAATACTTAAAATTATTTAACCCGCCAATGGTGACGCAAATTTAACTTTGATTAATGGTGACGCCGGTCTCATGCACCGGGGTTTTCAACTGAAGATTTTTCGAAACGTGTTGCTAATAGCACTACTCAACAAAATGAAAAAAATTTCATGTACTCCGGATGCCATAATTTTTTCTGTGTAGATAACCTTGACATGAGCTCGAAAAACGCAATAAAAATTTTTTTTTCGTTTGGTTTTTTTTTTTTTTTTTTTTAAATTTTAAAAATTTTTTTTTGGTTAATTTGTTTTTGTATGAAAAATTATTTCAGCAGCTAACAAATCTCGTCAAAATATATACTAAATGGATGGTAGTAGACCCCAAAACATAAATAATGTGCGTCTTCATTCATCGGCCAGCTACAGCGGTCGTAATCGGTTGTTGAATCAGGAATTTTACAAAATTTTACCGAAAATTTACAAGTGAAAGCCCTTTAAAGCATTTTAAAAAAATATTAATTCACAGAGTGCATTTTTTTTGTATTTTTTTTGTGTTTTTTTTTGTATTAGAAATCAAACAAGCTACTTTTTAAGAAAATTAATCAATTAATAATGAAGTTGTGAATTTTTTCGCTAAAGCCCTCAGAATCTACTTTTTAGTTCGAACATTGCATTTTACCTTTGAAATTATCTCACTAGTCAACCAAATGAAAAAATGTCATGTACTTCTAGTGAAGTATTTTTTTCTGTGTAGGTAACCTTCAGATGAGCTCGAAAAATACAACAAAAACTTTGTCTATGGTAAGGTTTTTTCTTTTTTATTACAAAAAAAATTTAAATTTGTTGGGTGACAAAAATATCGTGAATTTTTTCGCTAAAGCCCTCAGAATCTACTTTTTGGTTCGAACATTGCATTTTACCTTTGAAATTATCTCACTAGTCAACCAAATGAAAAAATGTCATGTACTTCTAGTGAAGTATTTTTTTCTGTGTAGGTAACCTTCAGATGAGCTCGAAAAATACAACAAAAACTTTGTCTATGGTAAGGTTTTTTCTTTTTTATTACAAAAAAAAATAAAATTTGTTGGGTGACAAAAATATATGACTTTAAATTAAAAAAACAATTCGATATATGTACAAGAAATGATCCTAAGGATATCAACATTAATTAATTATAAAAAAGTTTTAAAAAAAAATATCTAAACACAAAAATAAAAAGCTTGAAATTAAACATAATTATGTGCTTTTGTCTTTCTTTTATATTGTTGTGGGTCTGTTTCTCTTATCAGGAACCAGATATAGTCCCCCATCATACCTTCGTTCCAAAATCCTTGGTATCGGTGCTGTATTTCTTTCATTTGCTGATGAAAACGCTTGCCATGCTCGTCACTCACATCGCCCAGGTTGTCCGGAAAGAAGTCCAAGTGCGAGTGTAGAAAATGTATCTTAAGCGACATATTTGCTCCATTTTTTTTATAATTTTGGAATAGTTGTTCGACGATCTCTCTGTAATTTGAGCTTTTGTTGTTTCCAAGAAATCCGGAAACAATTTTCCGAAATGAGTTCCAAGCTGCAGCTTCATTTGGTGATACATTTGCTCAAACTGTTGGTCTTGCAACAACTTTTTAATTTGCGGGCCGTCGAAAACGCCTTCCTTAATGTTTGCCGACGAAAGGTGAGGAAAAATGGTTTTTAAATAGGCGAACGCTTCACCATCTCTGTTGAGAGCTTTCACGAAGTTTTTTATGAGTCCGAGCTTTATGTGAAGAGGTGGGAGAAAAACATTTTCGTTTTTAATGAGTGGTGTATATATCACGTTGTCGCTGCCGGGGATGAAGTTCTGTCCAACTCCTCCTGGTGTAATGATGTTGACGATCGCGGCTGTCCCTAAGGCAGAGAAAACAACAGTACTTTGTGAATGCACCTTGTAATCCACAAAGGATACCGATAACCTTAAGGTCGGCACAAACTTTCCAATCGTGCCTCTTATAGTTAAGGCACTTTAGTAGATTGTCCATGACTTCGTATGTTTCCTTGGTGTCAACGGCATGAGCAATTGGAATCGAGGGTTTCTTGTTGCTGTTGTGCAGTAAAATTGCTTTAAGGCGCTGCTTGTTGCTGTCGATGAAAAGACGCCACTCTCCTGGATCGTAAGAGTACCCGAGTTCACCAAATAATCCTTACAAAAACAGATGTTGCCTTTTTTTGTGTAGTACCTTGCGTATGGTTCATGACGCTTCCTGTAGATTGTTGTCACCACACCAGGAGCCAAGAAACCGAACTGTTTCATGCGCGATGCATGCAACTCTGCATCTTCCTTGGAGAGATTCAGTTCTCTAACCCAATCGTTCAGTTCTGCTTGCGAACATAAGCGTTGACCTCCATGCAATGTATATGTTGACTCGCATTCTGATGTGGTTTCTACCGTCTCCGGATCTGATGTTGGATCTATCGCCTCATTATTAGATGCCCATCTTGAAACGGACGGTTGCGGGTCCACTGGTTCTTCGGAAAATGGCACTGGAAAAGTCACTGTTGAAACAGCAGCGTAAGTCCATCGTATATTTTTTCCCACGCCGGTTTTTTTGCTAAGACAGAAGTAGCAATCTGTTACATGGCAAAGCGGTTCTCTCCAAAGCATTGGCATGATGATTCTCGGCTGTCGTCTGAAAGAATTTCAATAATAAGTTATATATGTTCTTGAATTTCGTAATCTACACTTACCTTGAGTCAGCTAGCTGTACGTAGCACCTTGGACATAGAGCACTTGGTGTCCACCGCTCATCTATGTTTGAGACCTGTAAATTGAAGCCCTCTTCAAATGAATCTCTCAATTTAGGTGAAAAACAACGCTTGGTTTTTTCAGAAACGTATTCTCCGCACATGTAACAAAAATTACTTGGATTGGTATTGCATTCAAATCCTCGCGAACGTTTCCTCATTTTGAGGTTACTTGCGAAAGTAAGTGATATTTGGCAATGTTCATCCTTAAATACCTAAAATAAAATCAGGCACAACAGGTAGTGGTTAAGGTAGTTGCAGAGGTAGCAGAGTGACCAACAAAACGCATTGTTGCGTAGTGACATTACTACCTTCCGTTATTATTTTGTAAACATACCCAAGTGCAATATCTATAAGTGATACATACCAGCAAAGGTGCGCATACATTCAGCCATCCCTCACTGCGATTGTTGCATTTTTCAAGCTCATCTGAAGGTTATCTACACAGAAAAAAATACTTCATTAGAAGTACATGACATTTTTTCATTTGGTTGACTAGTGAGATAATTTCAAAGGTAAAATGCAATGTTCGAACTAAAAAGTAGATTCTGAGGGCTTTAGCGAAAAAATTCACAACTTCATTATTAATTGATTAATTTTCTTAAAAAGTAGCTTGTTTGATTTCTAAAACCTGCCACATTGCGTATAAAATACAAAAAAAAAATGCACTCTGTGAATTAATATTTTTTTAAAATGCGTGAAGGGGCTTTCACTTGTAAATTTTCGGTAAAATTTTGTAAAATTCCTGATTCAACAACCGATTACGACCGCTGTAGCTAGCCGATGAATGAAGACGCACATTATTTATGTTTAGGGGTCTACTACCAACCATTTAGTATATATTTTGACGAGATTTGTTAGCTGCTGAAACAATTTTTCATACAAAAACAAATTAAACAAAAAAAAATTTTTAAAATTTAAAAAAAAAAAAACAAAAAAAAAACCAAACGAAAAAAAAATTTTTATTGCGTTTTTCGTGCTCATGTCAAGGTTATCTACACAGAAAAAATTATGGCATCCGGAGTACATTTTGACTGTTGACTAGTGTAGTTAATGTTTTTTTTTATTTATACACTTTGACAATAAAACAAAGATATATAATCATTTTAAGTTCTTTTATTTCAATATTAAAATTCACAAATGTTTTTAAATAGAGCATTAAATATAACAATGTTTTAGCAATACATTTTTTAAAATTAAGAAAAAATAAAAAAATCACATATTCATTAAGGAAAATAATGTTTATTAGTCTTTCGACAATATTAACTTTTATAAAATGAACAAAAATTGGTATCCTTCCAAAATATAATACAAAAGTGTTGCGATTATTTTACTAACGTACACGGTGACTCACGGTCCCACACACCAGGTTAGAAAAAAAATACAGAACTTGTGCTCACGAAGCAGCTTCGTCATTAAGTGATGGTGGGGGATGTGCAATGCTGCAGCTACTAGAAATCGCAACAAAAACAATAACGGAGAGTAAAGTTATACGAATTTTTTAACACAGCCGGTCTCACAGACAGTACGTCACCATTGGAGGGTTAAAGACCTGTGCAAGCACATGTGACATTATTTTCTTGCTCAATACTTTTTATTTGATACCCACAAAAAACAAAGAGAATGCCAAGCAACAGACACATGAACATACATACTACATTGGTATATTCGTACATACGCTGCACAAGTTCACAAAATTTTCGTTGCTCTCTTGCTATCTCATTTTTATATATGTATGTACGTATAATACGCCATTATTCTCTTTGCTCTGAAAGTGCTCCGCACCCACATTATTTTGTTCAAATACCATTAACAGGAGCAGAAATAATGGATTTTTAATTTGTGATTTGTATGGGAGGTACCTCGCCCCTTTATCCAATCCCGCCCACATTTTGATAGTTTATTTTTGTCGTCGCCATTAGTTTGCCTGCGAAGTTTCAGCTAGAATGGATCACGGAAAAATCAATCCAAAGATTTTTAGGTGAGGTGCATATGTTCAAGCATACAGACAGGTGAAGTTAATATAAAGAATTTAAAAAGGCATTCAATCATATGATGACGTTTCATTTAAATACTATTCATACTTAATAAGACTTGAAAATATTTAAAGACAAGTGCCATTATTTTCTTGATTAATACTTTTTCTTTTATTCCCACAAAAAACAAAGAGAATGCTATGCAACAGACACATGTGCAAACATAAATTGTAATGTTCGTACATACGCTACACAAGTTCACTATTTTCGTTGCTCTCTTTCTATCTCATTTTTATATACGTCTAACCACGTCATTATACAAGACAACTATTCGCTGCCGCTACATCAGTGTGTGTTCTTTTTCGCAGTCTGACAATCTGTGTTTCGCAATCGGATAAATCTGTGTTGTATATAGGGTTGGGTCACCCTTATCATTTAGGAGCATGAACAATAGATGTTGGCCGATTCTGAAACCTACCCGATATGCACACAAAATTTCATACAGATCCAGCCGTTTCGGAAGAGTTTAACTGCAAACAATGTGTGATCGCAGTCGGACAATCTGCGTGAGCGCAGTCGGACAAATTGTGTTTGGATGTATTCACTTTGTGAATTTAGGCCGTACCCGCGATTGTAGATGTTAACACATCAATAACCTTTAAAATGTTGTTTTTATTTGGTCCAGTTTGTTCTATAATGTATTCTTGGATGAGAAAAACCGACGACGTTCTACGAGAGAGAAAACTCTAAGTATTGTTTGTCGGAGAGGAATGCTCACGCGACACCATCCATCCGTTGATCAGCGTATTCTGTGATGCAAAGATGACATCAAGGACATCTAGTCTGTCTTTACAAATATAAAGATTAAGGAACAAAACATAATATATATAAGCATATCACGTCTTCCAGATTTTCTGAGAAACGAAACTTATTTGGTGTTGTCGAAGTTCTTAAGAGACCCCAAATTTCTAACCTTCCAATTGGCAGATTGAAGGTTGTCTTTTGTCTTTGCTGGACGCTGGTATCCACGCGCGAGCTCTAGGACTGCACGAGATGCCGTTTCTGTCGACGACATCCAGTTTGGCCCTCAGTACTGCAGTGAGAGAAATATTTCGCTCAAAAAGCATTTTTTGAAATGTTTGTTGTCAGTAGTACAAGATTCCACCATGCACACAACCACAAGGATATAAAGGATATAAAGAAGATTTTAATATTTTTGGAACGAAGTTCCTTATCGCACATTGCGGGATAGGGGCTAAATGAACAAATTTTAAACAACTTTTTTTAACCGTATTATGCTATAACCCAGTATACAACCCAGTATTATTCTGCATACTTTTAGGATTTGGTAATTATTACTAGATTTGTACAGTCAGGGACGTATATGAGGGATGTGTTCTTTCATGTGACCCCTTTCACACTCGGCAAGTTACTTGCGCAAGTCTCTTGCCCAAGTCTTGGTTTGTTGATGACAGAGGTAAGGTAGGGATAGGGGAATACATTTTGAGTACAGACATGCTTGTACTCGGAAACTCGGAAACTGACTTGCGCAAGTAACTTGCCGAGTGTGAAAGAGGTCATGTTGGCTTTGTCATACTCATGCCAGTGTGAAGTGTGCCGGCTTCAATGGAACGCATTATGATATAATTACGGCTAAGGAAAGCGGGCTTCGCTGAACATGTTAGAAGTGTAAGAAATTAGATGTTGACGTTTTTTTAGGATATTGCCTTTTGCGTTATTAACAGTATTACCCCAATCTGTGTGCTTGTAGTTCAAGTCTTCCGCTAGTACATAGTAGTTATTTGAATTTTGAAGATTCATAAAATCAAATAGTTTTTGCAAGTCTGCTCGTACTGAATTTATGTTGCCGTCCCGATAGAACGCACATGTAATAACCAAAAAGTCGTCGCAGTCAACGGGTATCTTTATGGGGCATGTCTCTAAAGCATCTAGCGAATATCTACGTTTGTTAGAGTAGCTGTAGTAGTGTATGTTAGGTTTGACTAATATAGCAGTTCCCCCACCCCTTAGTTGCATCAATTCGATATTTGCTTATGATTTTATAATTTTTAAATATTAATTTTGTCTCATATAATAGGATAATATCTACTATCTACCCACTCTTAAAAATTTCCCTTTCCTTGAAAAAGGACCAATTCTAAATAAATACCATTTCCTAAAAAAAACCTCCTCTTACAAAAAATACCTTTTCTTACAAAAATTCCTTTTCTTAAAAATAAAATATTACATTTTTTCTTGAGATAAGTAGGCTTTCTGAAAATAAGTAAATTTTCTACCTGTTCTTAAGAAAAGTACTTCTTTGTAAAAAAAAATTCATACTCTTATGGCCTTTTCTTACAGAAAGTACTTCTTCTTAAAAATAGTAAATTTTCTTAAAAAAAATATTATCTTTTAATAAAAGAAGTACCTCTTTTTAAAAAAGGGCCTATATAATACATATTCTTGGAAAATATAATACATATTCTTACAAAAAGGACCTAAAAATATAAATATTTTTTTAAAAAAATACATTGGAGAAAAAAAATTTCTTAAAAAAAGTTTTTTTTGTACAAAAAGTACCTTTTCTTAAAGATCCATTTAAATTATCGTACTTTTCAACGGGCGCATTATACGGGCTGGAACTAACTAGTACATAATATATAGAAAGAAACTTCGATCCAACCGGGTGTCCCATGACACCTCATGTGATTTTTTATTTTTATTTTAATTTTATTTAGAAAATCAAATTATTAATGATAGAATTTCATTATTCCATTATCTCTCACGAGATTTCGTTTATCTCAACGACATCAAGTTTGGCATTGAGTACTACAGTGAGAGAAATATTTAATCGATATTTTGCAGTAATTTTTAAGCAGAGGTGTTTTGCAAAATTTCGCTCGAAATAAATTTTTTGTAATGTAGTATATTATTGTCCGCTGGATAACCTACCTTCCATTATGTATCCAAAATTGGATAAGAAGGTGTGATAAATTTGTTTTTAGTTAAAAGGTATATTGAAATATAGCATTTGCCAGAATTATATTGTTTCATAATTGTTCTCCATAAATGAGTACGTAATCAATTTTTCTGTTCATCCAACATCATTTTTTTCAAATAAGTTATTTTTTGGCGAATTGTCGGACGGCTATTTAAACCTAGAATTATCGAGAAAAGTGTGCTCAATCACTATACAGGCTTTATTTGAGTAAACAACCACCAATAAGGATCTAAATAAACTTAATTCCATTGTTTTACTTAAAAACCTATCACACCCAGCCACTGTCACCTTTGTCTGATTATATGAATTTGACATTATGTTTGCATATGTAGGAACGAACATTGTTTGCAATATTGTTGCATGAGACCAATCAGCATTTCCGCATCAGGTTGTCGATAATACTTTGCTATCATGTAACACTTTTATGAAATACAAGAAGAATACCACCACTATGATGATGCTGCTGCTGCTGATGATGATAGATATAAAAGGAAATGAAGAAGAAGTCAACCATATATCAGGTAACAATCTTTCAATACTTAATATAAATCATGTGATATTGTAAAACTTAAACCATTAAACAAGATAAACATCTTCTACCTCGTCTATAGAGGTGTTTAGAAGTCACAGGCAAAAAAGTCTACTTGATGATGTTCATGTTAGGCGGCAAAAGTTAATCATTGCAATGAGTTCATTTTAT
The DNA here is from genome assembly GCA_963931995.1 of Phaonia tiefii. Taxonomy (NCBI): domain Eukaryota; kingdom Metazoa; phylum Arthropoda; class Insecta; order Diptera; family Muscidae; genus Phaonia; species Phaonia tiefii. Next base: position 244,363,151 of record OZ008368.1, read on the forward strand.
TTGCTCCGCCTTCATCATAGACAGAGCCAGTCACAAAATGTGAACAAAGAACTTTAGTTCATGTTATATTTAGGCTACACGTGCTCAAGTACATATATTGTATATCAAGAGATTATAATACAGCAGACTGTTAAATATATGAAGAACATAAAGTGTTGTTGTGTAGGTCGTTTGACATCTGTGAGAGAGAACAAAATTGACTGAAATCATTTATTGTGGAAAATTGGCACTTTAGATGACAACTCTTTTTAATGCCAGTAGTCGCTCATTACGAAGTATTTTACATGAGTATTTGTTCTGTTCAAAAAAACTTCACCTCAAATCAAATTTCACACCAATTGTTTTCCTGAGTGTCTTCTTGTCGCATTTGTTTGTATATTTGTTTAATTGTAATATCCTGCACAACAAGAATTTAAATTTTATAATTACATAGGATCAACTAACGACAATATTAATAAAACTGAACAATATAATTTAAAACGTAATATAATTTAGGATAAGAAATAAATCGTTAGTTGTTTAAATAATTTTTGATTGACGTTCAATTATGTTATATTTTGTATTTTGTTAACAGAAATTTTGTATTCATTTGTCTCTCGTTTGCCAATGCCGTTCCTACGTGCATCTGGCGATTTATGCAGATTCGCAAGAACTACACGGCACATCCTCTATTGCCTTAGAAGGTGACCAAACTAACACTTTACTTTTATTGACTATTTTACAACCTAATGACGTCAGATGTCTTACACATATTAATTAAATACACAAATAAGTAAATAAATATTAATTAAATATAATATAACACATAAATACACAAATAAGTAAATAAATATAATTTAACACAAGGGAAAATAAAGCCAGTTGGTAACACCAAGGACATGGACGGATTCTTTGGTCTGTTCTTTCCAGCGGAGTCTTCGTCCTCTTTTCCTGCTTCCATCGGCTGCGTTATCGAAAACCTTTCGCGCTGGCTCATATTTGTCCATTCTGATAACATGGCCTAGACGACACAGTTTGCTTAATTTGATTAGCCTAGCTATATCCACGTCAGAAAACAGGTTATATAGCTCTTAGTTCCAACGACGTCGGTACTCGCCGTTTTCTTTAACAGGACCATATATTTTACGTAGAATTTTTCGGAGCAAGTCTACTTTACCGACAACTCGAAAAAAAATCATTGTTATCCCTCTATTGATTTAATTAGGGGGAGGGGAAAAAAGGAAAAAATGGAGTGTCCCAATCCACGGTTCCCGAAAGGCAGAAAAAAGCGAGGTCAAAAATCAAAATTTTGAAATTGGTCCTCAAAACCAAAGGACATTTCTGACAGCTTTCCATCAATACCTACAATCGAATTACTGATGCGAGAAATAGGCTGGACTATACGTTGGACCTTTGGAGGCCCATATCTCGGGAACCGTGTGGACCGGCACGGGGAACAGCATATATTGTTAGACTCAGCGTAGGCAGTTTTAGCGGTTAATTAGGTTTTTGTAGCGATCACAGAGTTATTGGTAAAGCAGCCCTATGCCAATTTTTTTCTCGCATACTTATAGATATTTTTCATTCACTTGCGATATGACCCAAGTTATGGAGCCATATATCAGGACAGGTAAAATGAGAGTCTGGTATAGCTGGACTTTTGTCTATCGAGAGAGGGGTTTGTTCTGAAACTGCTTGCTGCTCCCCTTGTATTGCTATTTATTTCCAGGCTGCCGTTTCTGTCTTTGTTTACGGAGGAATCAATGGAGACAAATTCACCTACCACTTCAAAATTTCTATAGTCGTTGACACCATCAATTTTGTCTCGTCCTCATTAACAGCAGGACCACCTTCGCTGACACTTTTTCGATTCTTGAAAATACTGCAGTGTACTGACTAATTGAGAGATTATCACTGATGAATCTCTTGATCTGTGTTGGTTTGGTATCACAGCTTCTCCTCGGTTGGTACAGAATGGTTCGGTAAGGTCTTTCCCCACCTTCACTGTTGATTTGGTGTTGGTCAGCGTCATTCTAAAGCTGCGGATTAGTTTTTCCGGAATCCCAAGTTCAGACATAGCTTCGTACAATTTTCCCCGTATGGGGGAATCGGAAGCAGTTTTGTAATCGATAAAAGGATGGTATGTATCGACTTGCTTTTTGTGGGTCTTTTCCGTAGGGCAGAGTGACTATTTGGTCAGTCGTGGACTTCCTTGGTCTACAACCGCACTGATAAGGTCCAATCAGTTTTTCAACAATTAGCTTTACTCTTTCACATAATACGCTCGACAAGACCTTATACGCGATGGATGAAACACTGATACCGCGATAGTTGGAAGATACAAACGGATCACCCTTTTTGAATACAGGACATAATACACTGAGACTCCAATCGTCAGGAATAGATTCCCGCAACCATAGACCGCATATAAGTTGAGGCATGTATGCAGATCCGGTACAACTATACAACTGTCAGGTGTCCTTGAAAATTGTAACGCAGAGAATTTTTAGGCAGATGGAAAAGAACTGAGTGTAAAAGGAAGAAAAACTGATACATATTCTATAGCTGTCATGGGGTAAAGCATGAAGTTTCTTGTGGAATTGAAGTGGGCAAAATACGGGCACGTCTCGACTCTAGCTTCAACCCCAGGGTGGTATAAATGTGAAATACGTTAATATTTCGCTAATTTGAGTACATGCTCAGATAGACGAAATAGGCGATTACATCAAGGGCATATTAAAAACTTACGACTCCGATTCATGGATAAAAATCAGAAATCTGACTTGGTTGGAATTGAATTTGTTTGGCATCGTTTAAAGGTAATAGCGTAGCTAAAAAAATCACCAAAGATTTTTTCATAGAAATATATTTTTTTTGTCCTCCAGAGCGATTCAAAGTGAGCGATTTTTATGCCAAATACTTTCGTTAGTAGTTGAAGGAAAATATTGTTCAAAAATAGATTTGCCGAAAAAATTAAATTATGTTCTATTTTTTGGATAGGTAAGAAGCGGTACAAATTTTGTTTTCGTTTTATTTCGTATAAATCCTAAAAAAAAAATTTTAATTGATTTTTAAAATTGACTTTTTTTTCAAGGTGAATATTTGAAAAATTCTCAATTTTTGAGGGCATAAAAAAACATCATAAAATGCGGAGAAATATTTTCTATGATAAATTAATTTAGACTTTAATCTATTAGAAAAATTCAAAATCTTCTCCGCTTTATTCCGCTTCTTTTATATTTAAGCTTTTTAAAAAGTGCTTAAAATTACTTTTTTACTTGTTAGTCAAATATGAATTATTTTGTAGGAGATTATCTTTACTTTAATTAGTTAATAAATTAGTTAATATTTAGTTAATAGATATTTGCAAATATCAAGCGCTTTTGATATCCTCTGTCCGATGAACCATTGACGACTGAAACTGAAACGTAATACATCAGCCAAAATCAGAATCATTGACTTGATCAATTTACACGCACATTCAGGAATTTTTATGAATCACTGATGGAGAGAATAATGCAAAAGTACTGGTACATACTTACGAGTTAGACTCTCTCGTTGTCCGTCTTAATTTCTATTGCTCTCAAGAGAGCATAAAGAGTGCAACAAACTCGGCAAACAAAAATATATATATTTGGTACCCAAACACATATGTTATAACATATTAATCATTGTGTCTCAAACATGTAATATTGAGTAGCAAACAATATGTGTCTGAACACAAGTCTATTATATTTTCGACAAGCTCCAAACACACGTTATATTTGCATCCAAACAACTAAAAACGACAACTTTTTGAGATTTTTACAATTTGTATGGGAGGTACCAGAATTCGTTATCCGATTTCCTTCAATTTAGGCATACAATTTTCTGCATTGAAAATCTAGTACATGGCAAATTTTAGTTAAAATCTGTTTATCCGATACGGTGTTACGGTAGTCTATACATCTGTCTTACAGATGAAATAAAGAGTGGGTCCCCATCGATCTAGCAAATAATGGAAAAAACAAATTTTTTCAGCCTTTTTCGTGAGTTTACAAATTCTTGTTTCGAGTAGTTTCACGAAAAAATTCATTTTTATCTGAATTGACTAAAGTTTTGTTGTTTCTATTGGTTTTTGGAACGAAGTTCCTTATCGCACGTTGCGTGGTGGGGGCTAAATGAAAAATGTTTAAACAAATTTCTTTTATCTACTTTATTACAACCCATTATTATTAACTATATTGGGTACTTTTGGTTTGGTTTAAAGGGAAGTTTTCTAGGTGGAGCCTGTGTATTACATATTGTAGTTTTGAACCCAATAAAAAGTAAACTTAGAAAAGCCAAAGTGCAAGACGGGCAAATCCATGACACACAACCCTCAGCATGGAATTACATATGGCAGCACTCTTTCATTCGTACTTTTGGTTTGTGTCCAGACTAACATATTTATTGTTTAATGGGAAATTTTCTAGGTGGAGCCTGTTTACGATATCACATATTGTAATTTGAACCGAATAAAAAGTAAATTTGGAAAAGCGAAAGTGAAAGAAGTTTAAAAAAATAACATCTTAAAGAAGTATCTTTGCTTGAAAAAGTAAATTTTCTTACAAAAAGTACCTTTCCTTAAAAAAAAGTTATTTTTTAAATAATAATAAATAAAATAAATAAAAGTAAAAGTAAATAAAAAAAACTACACTTTCTTTAAAGAATACCTTTTTTGTAAAACAAAATAACTTTTCTTGATATAAGTACATACTCTTAAAATTGTATCTGTTCTTTCGTAAAAAAAAGCTTTTCGTCAAAAAAAAAATACCTTCTCTCACAAAAAATACCTTTTCTTACAAAAATTCCTTTTCTTAAAAGTACCATTTCTTAAAAATAAAGTACCACCTTTTCTTTTGTTTTCTTGAGATAAGTAGCCTTCCTGAAAATAAGTAAATTTCTTAAAAAAATAACCTTATCCTAAAAAGAGTACCACCACTTCTTTAAAAAGTACCCGTTCTAATTTTTTGTAAAAAAATTCATACTCTTAGGCTTTTTCTTAGCTTAGTGACGGCGACACTATCGAGTATTCAGCCATGAAAAAGCTTCTCAAAATACCGTTGGGAACCGGTGTAAAATTGTAGGACCCAATCAGTGAGTGTAAAACTAGAACGCGCACAGCTCACTGGTTTGTGAGAAGCTCTCCCTAATCCTTTCACGGGATGTAACGGGAAACTATTTTTTTTATTTTAATAACAGAAGTACCTCTCATCAAAGAATGGACCTTTTTGGGGAATATATAATACACATTCTTACAAACGGAGCCTAAAAATATACTTTTTTTTAAAAATACACATTCAATAAATACAAAATTTCTTAACAAAAGTTTATCGTTTTACAAGATCCATTTAAGGTACAGCATTTTTCAACAGGCGCCTTAGGTGTGTTGGAACTAACTAGTACATAATAAATAGCGAAAGGAACTTCGCTCCAACCGGGTGTCTCCTGACATCTCACATATTTTTTTTTATGTACACAATAAATAAAAAATATTACTTTAAAAAAATATATATAAAATCGTTCTGTTTTGCGGCTTCAAAAGTGTACAGTTTTTATTTGATACGCAAAAATTATAAAAGTTTCATGAAATAAAAAAAATAATACGAAATATGAGGTTTTTTATACCCTCCACTGTTAGTGATACAGGGTATATATCAGTTTGTCATTCTGATTGTGACATATAGAAATAAGGCTTTGCGACCCCATAAAGTAAATATATTCTTGATCCTTATAACAACCGGAGTCGATATAGCCATGCCCGTCTGTCTGTCTGTCCGTCTGTAGAAAACATTCTCACGACTTCAGTCGGCGATAACGCGGTTTGGTTTTTGGCTAGAATGTTCCACGTATTCCTGAGCAGTTTGGTATTGAAAATCAGCGAAATTGGTCCATTGGAAAAAATTTTATGATTGGAGACGTAAAAAAACTCATAAAATTTTCACATTAATTTTTGTAGTTTTATACTAAACTAGCTGACCCGGCCGACTTCGTCCTGCCTACAAAAGTATTGCCTGTAACTGTATTGTACACCAATGCTTTTGGAGACCGTCTTGATCAATCATATTAATAACAGGCCTGCATCAATGAATAAAAATGTATAGCACTAATGATTCCAAAATGATTTTATTTTTTTTATTATATACATCATAGCGGCCCCGGCGGACTTCGTTCCACCCAAAAATACAACAAAGCTATTGCAAGACAATGCAATTGTAACAATGCCACTTAAACTTTCACAATCCATCAGATGACGTTTCGAATTAAATATGGCGGCATTGTACTATTAAAATAAACCAAAAAATTTAAAATTTAAATTTTAAAATTTATTTAAGATTCCATTTAATTGATTGATTTGGTGACATGATTGAAGAAGTCTACTAACCAGTAACTGGATTTAACATTTTGATGTTAAAATGGTAGCCGTCATCACCTTTCCAAAACATGAGCGGATACTGAAGTGCATCATACGACCGATGCGTCTCAATAATACGTTGCAATTGTCCGTTGTTTCGACGCCTCAGTACAATATCCCGTGACTCCATTTGTTCACCGACTACAATAATGGCAACCTCATCAATTGTCGGTGCATTGTATTGACGTTCGTGCGCTCCGTTAGGCCTTTTATCTGCTTTAATCACGATTTGATGATCATCTGTTAGCATTCTGTCTAACGCATTCTTAAATAATCCAATCAATTCATTATGGTCATGAAGCATTCGTTGCAATTCTCTGATTATGTCTTCTTTCGTTTTGTTGTACAATGCACTACGGCGGTTTATTTCATCGCTCTCGATCCCAATAAAATAGATTTGTAAAAAATTGTATTCGCCATCAGGAAGCGGCAATAACGACCCAGCACGATGATGCACCTGCCCTTGAATCTGGTTACCAAGAGACGAATTCAAAATTAATAAAATGCGACCATTCAAAGAAAACGGATGAGTACTCTTTCGAGCAGGAATTACCTTGAACGACGGATTATATCCACTTTCATTGATAATTGATGCAGCGAAAGAAGTCATTTGAAAGCTCCCATTATAGTTCTGAACATTTGCAAGAAATTGCTTTGATTCTCTTGTTACGCCTTCTAGATACGATCGCAATGGTTCCGGTGGCGATGGCAATGTTGGCAATTTAACTTTTCCACTAAGGCAACACATTCCAGGTGTTTCTCCTGGAAATTTCAATGCATTGCAATGTGGACATACTACAACCATTGATCCAATTTGTACGGCAGGAAGAGATCGATAATCGAATGCACAATCATATCGGAAAGCTACTCGAAGCAAATTGACATTGCCAGCACTTCTTCTTTGTTGTATATTTTCTGTGTTTATCCGTCGACTTTGCATCGATAAATGTACACATTGATTTACTCGACGACTTTGTTGTGCCAATCTACGGAAATCTATTACCGCCTGCTGTTGTTCTTCTGTTTGTTGCGCACGAATTTGGACGTGGTTTGCATTTCTTCGTTGTTGGGCAATGTTTCTATCTTCTTGACTCATATTCGCACGATGAGTCGACACTGCTCGTGCACCAGCTGAACGTCGGCTTAAATTAGATCTTCTCGTTGGTGGCATTATGAAGAACAACTGCAGTACAATGAAATCCCTGATATAAAATTTGAAAACAATGAAACAACAATAGAAACGTACCACTTCTTATAGACAAATCCCAATAGCTAACCAACAATGCAACACAGCACAAATTCACAAAATGCCTTAATCGCTCAATCGCCACTGTTCACATGAAATGAAAATAGTCCAATATGAATACACTCATTTGTATTCTTCTATATATTCTTGATATCAATTTTAATTCACAAAAACTCACCAAATCGCAATGAAGAAATCCGAATCTGTAATGCTCAATGGCCGGCAAACGTTATTCAATCGAACAAAACACGAATTCGGAAAGTGCAATATGTACGCTGAAACAGCAAAGAATGAAGAAATTACACAACTGAATCAAATGGCACAATAGAGATATGAATAAAATAGAGTGGAAATGAAACGTCAAGTCCATGTAAAATTGACAACAACGTCAAGAGTTTTTTAGTCAACGTCGACAGCGCCACCCCACATGAAACAAAATTGACTTCTCCATTGATCGATAACAGATGGCGTTACGTGGCGTGTCTATCTGATAGTGCAATTGTGATACGATATTTTACATTCGAATTTTGGGATTACATCGCTTCGGACACTTTCTTTTATATATATAGATTAAAAAAAATCAAAAAAAAACCTATCGCAGCACGCTGGGTGGTAAAAATAAGACATTTTAAAATTTTTTTTTTTTGACGTTTTTTTTCACTTTTTTTTAATTTTTTTTTTAAAACCCGTACTGAGAAAATACCTTTCCAACAAAGTACAAATCATCAAAATCGGTTTAGCCAATCTCGAGTTATGGGATTACATCGCTTCGGACACTTTCTTTTATATATATAGACTACTCCTTTTGCCGTGTGGTGAATTTCCATGTTGAAAATCTTTGTTGTTCTTTATAATAGGTAAGTACTTTAGAATGTTTAGATGTACTTTCAGGTGTTCATACATTTATATGAATTTTGTCACACTTTATCTAAGGTCGCTGTGGCCTGATGGGTAAAGGGTTGCGCGTTGGAGTCTGAGGGTTGTTGGTTCAACTCTCGTCCCAGCTTCTTTTTTTTAACGTAGAATACGTTATACGGTAAGGTAGGGGTGTTGATCTGGAGCACAAAATTTTGAGAAAATGTTTGTCAACTTTCACCCACTTTTACTTAAATATTAAAACATATTTTAGCACTTTTTATATGTTATTCAGTTTTGGTAATATGTTTTGTTTCGAATTACATTAAAAAAATTATATGTCTATATATACAAGTTTTATGTAGTTAAGGAAATAAATATTTAAGAGCATGATATTTTAGACTTTTTTTGTACATGCCGCTGTTGTTTTTGTTGTTGTTGTGAAATCAAATGATTTTGGCTTTGCTGTGCTTTGTTTATTTATCGAGCAGCATGTAAATGTGTGTGTGTGTACATTTCGTTTTGTTGGATCGGTCGGTTATTAGTTCGTTTGGAGGGGAACATAAAATGAAGGGAGGGGAGCGTGGACACTTGTGTGTGCTTGAAAGTTTGTCTGTTTCTAGACGTGCAATTATAATTGCTGCAATTCATGAGTTTGTAGGAGAGAGAGGTAAGAAGAATGGAATGAGGAAAAAACTTGCATGAACTCTGCAATTCTTTCAGTTCTTCTCATTCGTAATTTTTTAGTAATGGCGGCTGCAGAATAATTTGACATTTCTTTTCATTTACTCATTCGTAAAAATTTCACACGAATAGTCTGCTTATGTCTCAGATTTATACGAATGTCAGAAGCAGCAATAATAAAAACCAGAATTGCACAGACAGAATTGCGTGCGTGTAAAATCAAATTGCAATTCCAAAAGAGAACCATGAAGAATTGCAGCAATTACAATTGCACGTCTAGAACCAGACTTTACAGATCTTTGCTGTCGTTTGTTTACTTCTGCGAGCAGCGTGTAAATGTGTATGTATATACATTAATACAAAGGATTGGCGATGTATACGCTCACTATATCACTGGCGTTTTTCCTAAACACATTTCTGTGAATACATTGGGAAGTAGTTGGAAAGCAGTTAATCTATTGTGCTGCCATATCATAAAATGTATTGCTGTAGCTGTACTTCAAATGAAGATGTCGCTATAATGTAATACGTTAAACTAGATATAGTTTCATCCTTAAACATATGGCATACAGTCTTCGAGCACACAAACTAAACAATAAATTAATAAATCTTGTTGAAAACTATTCCAATCGTTTAGATCAGTGGTTTCCAAACTTATTTGGGTTATCGCCATCATTTTGGTAGTTTTGTTGTTGTCTTATTTTACTAAAAATTATACTGTACATACATAAAATAACTTATCACACAAAACTTATTCTATTTAAAATTAATTAACTTTAATACATGCAAACGCCTACTTATGTTACAAAAACTTAATAACTAGCTATCAGCTGTATGCGTATATATTAGACAGATTTAAATCATTTATCAAAAATTATATTTAATTCATATATTTTAATTGCAAAATGACTAACGTATTCTACGTCTGACCTATGCGCCCGTGTTATCTAACACAGGCTTGTTATTTTTTTTTAATAGTTCTTCAAAAAATGCTTTTTTATTTTTAAAAAATGCTTTGCAGCTTGTTTTTTTTTAACAGTTCTTCAAAAAATGCTTTTTTATTTTTAAAAAATGCTTTTTTATTTTACTTGTGAACAAGTACCTTATTTTTATTTTTTTTTAAAAAGTACATTTTCTTAAAAAAAGTACATTTCTTAAGTACATTTCACAGTACATTTCAAAGTACATTAAGTACATTTCAAAGTACATTTCTTAAGTACATTTCATTAAGTACATTTCTTAAGTACATTTCTTAAGCACGTTTCTTAAGTACATTTCTTAAGTACATTTCTTAAGTACATTTCAAAGTACATTTCAAAGTAAATTAAGTACATTAAGTAGGTACATTTCAAAGTACATTTTCTTAAGTATATTTTCAATGTGAGCATTTGAGCATTGTGAGCAATGCATTTGTGAGCATTGTGAGCATTTGTGAGCATCCTGCATTTGTGAACAATTAATTGCATTTGTGAACAAGTAACTTATTTTTATTTTTTTTAAAAAAGTAAATTTTCTTAAAAAAGGTCATTTTTAAAATTTAATATTTTGCTGGTTAACACTAAGGTGGAGGGTATCAAAGATTCGGCACAGTCGAATTTAACACTTCTACTTGTTTTTATTATTTTTGTTTCCTACAGTGTATACATTTATCTACCACGAGAAAATAAGAACAAGTCCCTACCTGCTGCTATTAGAGAAGTGTTTTTGTTTCTGCGTAGAATAATAATAATAATAATTTCGGTTGTTATGGGCGGTAGGCGACGGGCGGGGTCAATGTTGGTGGAATACAATTTTTTGATAAGGTGGCATATAAATATGTCCTTCACGCAATTTTCATGAAGCTTGTCGCAATAGTTAAATTTTTACAGCCAAAAATAATTTCGATTTGTTGTCGATACTTTGAAATTTTCTTAATTCTATTCGTGCCCAATTTTATTACCCTGGGACTACTCCTTTTATTTTTGTCCCATCGATGTACTGGGACAAAGCACTGTGCGACGGCTGCGGTGGCCCTTATCTTCACCCTTATTACGATTGTCGTCGTCGACATAAAACGACGTCGTCGTGTGACGACAGTTGAAAATCGGAACTTGCCTAGTTGTTATTCGATCATTAACGACGACTTTCGACACATGTTTGGTATTTTGTAACTAGAATTGACGTCTATATTGAATTGAAATGACTCTAATTCTGTCGACACAGGTTTAGATAACGACTCGAAGAAAATTCGCGTTTTTTTTCAATTAAAGAAATTTCCAGTTTTATTTTTGAATTATGGATTAACAAATTAACAACAAAAGGAGAGTATGCAGGAGTGTTCCAGAGCAGCATCCGCTTTATACGTATGGCGAGTATGTAAGTGCAATTTTCTGTCTGACGGTAAATGCAATAAACAAATTGTTCGTTTTAATGCTTATTTTTAATAATTTGAATTTTACAAACTGTTAATAAAAAATAATATTGGGTATTCACAAAAAATAACGTGAAAATATGCCCGAATCAAAATTAGCTTCAGCAATTGAGTTCCTTCAGAGATCACTTTGAACTATAGGTTTCGTTGTCTTGAGGTGCAAGTGCCCACCAGTAGATGCATTGCCTAGGCAGTAGTTGTTTTCTTGTTGTGACATACACGCCTGTTCTGCACGCTTTCAGTCATGCAATTGGTGTCTTTTAATTTTAGTCCGATATCTTGCAAACAAGCGGCCGCTAACGAAACGTACAGTTCAAATCCGAATGGTAGGACCATGGTGAATTTGATGAGATCATTCCTTGCTTTCTATTACGTCCTTGTCTCCTATACATGCAGCTCTGGGACCAGAAAAGGCGGCATGCTTCCATTCGCCTAACCTGATGGTATAGGGCGTCTACATCTAATAACTTCCAAATCGGTGTCCATATGGCTACGATAATTAAACAGATTTTAGGAACTTGAAAAACTTTTACCAAATTAAATAAAATAATAGAAGTACAAATGTAAAATGTTCTTCTTCTTCCTGCTTTCATTCACTACAATTAACAACTTTGTTTATGTTTTTACTAGGTTATCGATAAACAGTCGACGTCGTCTCAAGACCGATACAGACTACCAAACTAGCGTTGATGTGACGACGATGTTGACACGAAGTACTGTTGACATAAAAATGACTGAGTGATGTGGACGACGACATCCGTAATAAAGCCAATTGAGATTGTTGCAGGTAATTTTAGTTTTAGCGGGCAGAAAAAATTTCTTGGCAGCAAGTATAGGTGGAGTCAGCACTTCCGGCAATGGAATGAGACTAGTAGATTTTGCCGCGGCGTAACAAATTATAGCGAATAGTACGAGATTCACACACACATCCACAAGGCTGTCTGTGCATCTCCTAATCAGCAAACGAAAAACGAGGTTTCTCACCTGGTAACTGCTGGAAACCACTCAAGCAGTGTAATTTTATTCGTGGTGCTACCGTCGATTTAGGTCACTACCAGGATATATCATAGGTTCGCAAGGGCGAAAGATGTACGAAATCAAACAAAAAGTTTGAAAACGTAATGCTGCTGTTACCAGAGGTACCCATGGCCTATACAAATAAGGCCTCTCAACAACTAAAGCAGAATGTACCCCCATCCGATGAAATGGAGGCTGTTGCAGTGACCCTGCTTGGTTACGAAAAACTGTATAAAAACCAACGGAACGATGAAGATTGTTGCATGAGAAGTGATGAAAAGATCGCTGCACGAATGACAGTACTTCAGTCAGTTGCAGCAATTGCAGCGACAGAGTGGTTGAGGAGAAAGAGAGAGCCAGGGAGATATCCGATTATTTATGGTTTTGGAGAGAGCGCGAGTGTAGCAACTCGAAATACACAGAAGGTAGAAGATAACGCAAACTTCTATCGAAAGTGAAAAGTCAAACTAGCACCGCTTTTATAGAGATTACCTAGACGCAGATGTCCGGAGTATGTTGAGTACACGGAGTGGTCACAGCTCTGCTTGTCATGCTCAGGAGACTCTAAAGTCATTGAGTGAAAAATTAGAAAGCGAACAGCTCACTGGTTTGTGAGAAGTTTTCCTCCCCCTGTAATGGGAAACTGGTTTTTTTAGGAGACTCTAATGCGGATGAGGGATCTAAGCAAATACAAGACCATGGTGTCGATTGCTGCCGTCCTAACCAAGGCAAGGTCAGAACTCCAATTCCTGGCTTCAGAACAACAAACCCACAAGTACGGATGGACTACCGGATGACGTGTTTAAGGCTGGCGGTGATGACAAGGAAAGGTGTATACATCAGGTCATGTGTAAAATTGATTGCAGGCGACAGATCCGGAAAATTAACGGCCGACTAAATATTCACATACGACATATTCTCCAAAAAACAAGGAAAAATAAATCGACACCTACGATCTCATTGTAGATTACAAAACTGCCTTAGATAGCCCGGTACGGGTAAAACTCTAGGTAGCTATGTCAGAGCTAGGTATTTCTACTGACATGCCGTTGTAGAATGACGGTTATCGGCAGAAGATCCTCAGCAAATGAAAAATTGCCAATCAGCTCACTGAACCATTTTTTAGAATGCGAGATCTCAGTTAGGGCGACATCCTATAAAGATCATTGGGCGAAATTTACGAAAAGCTACTTCAGTATTTTCCAGCATCTAGAAGGAATCAGTAAAAAAAAGTGTTGAAGTAACTGAGAACAAAATCAATGATTTAGCATAATTAATGACTTTGACAAAAAAAATCCACCCGATTGGAGGGAAAAGTTAACATTTGGTAACTGTTATAATTTAGAGGTAGTGGATGAATTCAAACCAAAATCCAAAACGTTTCCCTAGAAACCAAATGGACAATTGTGTTTGCAAACAAGTGTTCTTTCGGGCTAAGTGAGCGAGATAAGAGCCTCTCGATAAAAACAAATATTCAACTCTATCAGACTCGCATACAACCCGCCTTTCTTTAAGGGGCAGAATCCTAAGTCGGATCGAACCCTGACGAAACGTCTCAAGAAATTTTCGAGAGAGAATTGTCCCGAAAAATGTATGATCATACAATATACAACGGCGAGTACTGACGACGTATGAACGACGAGCTGTTTAAGTTGTATGCCGACGACAACGTAGCATGAAACAGGGCGAAGTGTATGCGAAGACGTATTCGAAGGATGTCGAAAAATATAACGGCCAAGACTTCGCTGTAATGATCAGGTGGAAGAACCTTGGTGTTACCGATCCGGTTAGAGAAATATGTTGACGACGATTTTAATTAGGGATGATTTTATTTATTCTTCCTTTTTTAAAAACAATATATAGAATGGCTTGAATGCTTGAATAATAAAATAAAAAAGTACCAATAAGTACGCAGAGTAAATAAAAAGCATCCCTGGTGACTTTCAAACGAAGAGCATGATGAAACTGCATGCAATTGTTATTGCATGCAAGAATTTGTTGTCTTTAAGGCAACAAATAAAAAACATGTCCAATGGTAACCGATGGTTATCTGAAAATGAAAAGAAGTTTTGCCAATAGTTCTTGTGCGTTTTGAATGCGATATTTTTCGAACAATTGCGCAGTATAAAGCTTTCAATTAAAACGAGTTATCGTTTGCATTTAGTTTGACGAATTTTTCAATAGCATCATTCCAAATACACACAGAGAAGACATTCGTTGTCACGACTATATTTACAGCCAACCAAAATTTGGCGGTTCCTTGGACTATCACATTATTCAGTTGGGATTACCAATAATTGTGTTCTTTATCACCAAATGGTGTGCATCTCATTTGATTTGTAATTCAGTTTTGGTTGCAAGAACTGAAATATTTAGTTGAAGTCACAGCAACAATAAATAAATGTGATTTGTCAATCGAAATGTTGTTGTAGCAATCAAATTATCCTGTAGTGTTGAATATTCTATTAGTTTGATGAACGAAAAATGTAAAAACTAATTCGGTTGTCGTAAAAAATATATTGGTATGCTCAACTAAAGTAATTACTTAAATTTGATGGCTGTCACAACCATTTGGTGATGCTTTAACCCATTATGAATTTTATAGAAAAAAGTAGAAAAAATATATTTTATTAAAATTGTGTATTTTACATTTAAATATAAACAAAGTTATTATTATTTATAACCAGGGTTCGCATTTCGTGCCCGTTATTGATCGAAAATATAAAAAACAATTGTTTGCATGTGTTTTTGAAGGCGTCAATAGTGGCGTCATATTCAACGATTATGTTTAAAAGTCTCACTTCACCTCAATTTATGATAATACGTATTCTTCGCTGGCTGGTATCTATACACTTTATTGTTTTTTCAGAATTTTGTTTATCACTTTCAGTTTAAAATATTAGTTTTCTGTAAAGTCCCCCTGTAACATTCAAATATACGTAGATTCTCTTTAACAACAAAACCTCTTTTGAAAAAACGAATACATAGCTTTGTAACAAGCGTTTTTGTACCAGAAACTAAATTATGATTACAGTAACTAATATTTGAACACGAATTCTAATATTGTACTTTTTATTAGTACTACTAATAAAATACTCAAATTGGTTAATACAACTAAAATTCGGTAGTAGTAACTTGTATTTAGTAAGACAGATTTTTAATCTATCAATAACATCGACAAATAATTCTGATGTTTGACAATTAGGAATTTTGATCATAATATAGACTTTAGCATGGAATTTCCAATGCCTGAATTAATTTCCAACTAATCTTTTCCCCTGTGTGTATCTGAGATATCCAATGACGATGGTACAATCGATCACAATTTAGACGACGAAGTCGATTGCCCCCTCCTAACCAAGATGAGGTCAGAACAGCCATTGCCCGTCATAAGAACAACAAACTGGCGGGAGCGAATTGATTACAGGCGGTGCTGTTTAAGGATGGTGACGATGAGCTGATAAGGTGCATACATCAGCTCATTAGCAAAATTTGGTTAAATAAATGTATTCCCGGAGATTGGAGTTTCAGTGTACTATGCCCCCTGTGTGGGAAAGTTGACTCAAGTCTCTGTGCCAACTACCGTGGAATAAGCCTTTTATCCACAGCATATAAGGTTCTGTCAAGTATAATGTACGAAGGACTAGGGGGATTATCTCTGATCTGATTGGACCATACCAGTGTGGCTTTATGCCTGGGAAATCGGAAACTGACCAGATTTTCACGCTGCTCCAAATCTTGGAGAAGACCCACGGAAAACAAATCAACAGTTATTATCTATTGTCGATTATAAGCAGCCTTCTATAGCCCGATATGGGAGAAACCCTACGAAGCAATATCTAAGCTTGGTATACCTGCAAAGCTTATACGCCTTTTCAGGACGACCATGACGAACACCAAATCCGCCGTGAAAGTTGGTCAGGATCTTACTGAACCTATTGAAACTGAGTGAGACCTCAGCCAAAGTGACACCCTATTATGGGATCTCTTTAACATCTTAATGGGGACAATTTTGAAAAAAGCTGCAGTCAACACAAATAAAACCATCAGCAGCAAAAGTCACATGTTAAACGCTTATGCTGATGATGTAGATATCATAGAGTGCACAATGAGGCATGTTACTGCGGTGTTTTCGAGAATTGAGATGAACTCAGCAAAAGTGGGTTTGACGGTGAATGAGAACAAGACGAAATTAATGGTTTCAACGAGCAGGCCCTCCATGCGAGTAGACCAAAGCCTGATCGTTGATAAACGTTATAATTTCGAGGTGGTGGACGAATTTTTATACCTCGGATCTTCCGTGGACTGGGACGACAACCTCAGTCTTGAGATAAAGCGAGGAATCGTGATTGCGAATAGATGTTTTTTTGGGCTAGGCGAGCACTTTGGGGATAAAACCCTCTATCGAGTGCCAAGAGTCTGGCTATACCAGACTCTCATGCAACATACCTTGATTATCGCAAGTAGACGAAACATTTCTAGTAGTCTTTGGTAGTCCTATAGTGCTCAACGGCGAGAATCGGCGATGCATGAACCATTATCTATATGAGCTATATCCCCACATTAACATAGTTAGTTGGATCAGGATAACGCAATTGCGCTGGCTAGGATATGTCTGTGATGCATCAATGATCGCATAATCAGTCAGGCTGGTCATTCGTTTCACTTTATCACTTTAGCTAGCTAACGGAGGTTTCCGATAAAGCTATTGCCCAGGACATACTGCGTAGAACTAGTGAGCTCTTGGACTGCCCAATGAAGGAATCATTTCTGGCCACTCCCAAGTAAAAGGCTATCACAAACTTTCCACCTCCAAGGACTGTCTCATGTCTGTATATAATTACGAAAATTGATGGAAGAGGATCATTAAAAAGAGCACTGACATTTTTCCAATTTATTCAAATCAATTACATTTATATCCATATGCACAAATTATCATATTTTTCTTGCATTTGTCGAGTACATAACAACTATACCCCATATATTCCCTATTTAATCGAGGACACTATTTTCTATTTCCTTTCTAAATCTCATTTAGTCCTTAAATCAAACTTAACAATGCAATCGAATAGTCTTCATTTCATTGTATCCACGAACAATGCTAACACAAGTAGCTGTAATGTGTCCCTAGTTATCCTATTTGGTAGAAGTCCTTTTGGCAGAATACAAAACCACAACCAAATGCATTCTGCTTATCTGTCATTATTTAAGGATTTAGCTTTGTCTTCACTTCAAAACGAAGAGAATGGATAAATGATTCTGAAATATGCTTACGGCGATTTATCTAGTGTTTTGTCGCGCAAATCCCTAACTGTTGAGAGGAAAGAATGAAATCCACAAGAGATTGCAATGTTGCTTCTTTCTATGCACAGTTTCCTCATCTTTATGCTACAATAACGTAGAATTGTTTTGTCCAAATGCTACGCATTCGGTTTGGAATGCGAAAGAGATGCATACAATCAGTGAACAGAAAGCTGAAATGCAAATACACTTACCAGTATTTGGGATGTGCGGGGTATGGTGGAAGTAAAGTGGGTTCATCACTTAAGTGACGCCATGTGAAGGAGCACAAATAGAAGAAGCTGTCGGTAATTGATGAAATGTGAGGGACCACTTTAAATTTCCATGGAATGAAGAACATAACCTATATGTGCTCGGATTACTACATTTGTGGTAATTTTGTCGAATACCCAAAAAGGTGTTTATTGCAGATTTTGCTTCTAAAATCTTCAAAAAAGGGTACTAATGTTGCTTCCACGTCATAATATTCAAATGACCACCTCCTGGCCGGTAGCCACAATATAAAATATAAAGAAATTCATTTACTTTCTACTCAATTCAATGTTTTCTGGTTGCCGTTTGTCGAAACGTGTATTTTTAGTGTTATTTTTCTTTTTTTATATTTTATATAGATGATCTGAATGATGATTACCCTCCTGATGATCATACAAGTTGGAACTCAAGCTAGATTTCTGGTGCTTCTCCAAATAGTTATATTAATCTGAATCCCCAAAAAGCGGGAGCCGAAAACAAACTTATATTTGAAAGGACGATATTCGATAATATGGGCAAGAAGATGGCTTAGTTTATGAAGACGATTTTGATAACAACTTGGGTGTAGAGGAGCAGATCGTTACAAGCCGGCAAGCTCGTCAAATGGTCCACAATAACACTGTGATAGTCTTTGGCAATAATTTTCGTAGAGAGGGCCAGAGAGGACGGTTTTACAATAATTCGAGTATCAGGAATCGAACTACATCATTAGTTTTTTGAGTTACAATTACGGATTCTAGCAAATATTTTTAATGTAATAACATCTATATGCACGGGTAGGGCAATCTATCGAAGTGATCATAGGCAAACACCAAACAGCGTTAGCATCACATACGTGGTTGTTGTACAACAATAGTCCCTGCCTGAAAATAAATATGACGGTATTGATGTAGCGGCAACGAACAAACAAACAGGTCGTCGGCGCCAAAGAGTATTGAATAGTATAGAGAACTCATGGAATGAATTCAAGCACTCAAAAGCACTGGAGATATCCGGCGAATGCTTCAAAACTTATTACACTTTTTTTTGTCATAACTTTGTCTATTCATAATTTTGATGTGAAACTTTGATGCCTTTTGAAACATTTATGGTTTTTGTTTGGTTTAATTTAATAACATTGTCGAAATGGTGCATTTATATCGAAATATTCTATAAAGAGAATAAGACCCGTTTATGCTCTTTTATTCTGACTTACTACATGATTCAATACTTTTTATCGTCGCTCTGTTTATGACAAAACTAAAACAATTATTTCAGTGAGTTAAATATTGCTTTCTTGATGTGTTAACATCTATAGGCACGGTATAACCTAACAAAGCCAACACATGCAAAAAACATACGGCGTTAGCACACAGCGTTATCTACATCGAAACTATGCAGCGTTACATGATTCAATACTTTTTATCGTCGCTCTGTTTATGACAAAACCAAAACAATTATTTCAGTGAGTTAAATATTGATTTCTTGATGTGTTAACATCTATAGGCACGGTATAACCTAACAAAGCCAACACATGCAAAAAACATACGGCGTTAGCACACAGCGTTATCTACATCGAAACTATGCAGCGTTAGCGTTGAAAATAATATGTGGTTGTTGTACAACAATAGTCTCTGCCTGAAAATAAGTACGATGGTATTGATGAAGCGGCAGCGACTAGTTGTCTTAAAAGACGAAGTCTTGCTACTCGTAAGCTTACGAACATAACACAATTATGTACATGTGACTGTAACGTTGCATTCTCTTTGTTTTTTGTGGGAAACAAAAAGAATTAAGCAAGAAAATAATGACACAAGTGCTTGCACTGGTCTTTAAATAATTTTAAGTATTTTTATTTTCCAATGTAACATTTACTAATGTGTTCATAGAAACCGAACAGGTACCGTGTAACAAAAAGGTGTTAACACATCCCCCGTGAGTTCGAACACTCATTGGGTTTTTCACATTCTAACATGAGGGATGTGATTTTGAAGATGATTACTGCAAATAGTTATATTAATTTCAATCCCCAACAATCGCAAGCCAAAAACGAATTTATACTTATGAAGGAGTATGTTCGAGAATATGATGAAGAAGATGGCGTAGTTTATGAAGCGGATTTTGATAACAACTTGTGTGCAGAGCAGGAGGTCGCCACAAGCCGCCAACGTGGTGCAATGGTCAAAAATATCACTGTGATAGTTTTTGGCAAACAGTTTCGTAGGTAGACAAGCCTGAGAGGACTGTTTCACCCTAACTCGAGTATGAGAAATCGAACGGTATCGTTAGTTTTTTGAGTTACAATTACGGCTTCATGCAAATATACTTTTTTTATTATTTTGACTAATAGCGGCGATTTTCTTTTTGATTTTGACTCACTTTAACAGCCAGTAACTTCTAATTTTGTAGGTGCACCAGTTAACTTTCTTTAGCAAAGTTGGTTCAAACGTGTTGGGCTTCAACTTTTGGCAACAAATCTTATCTTTAAATCGGGTCTTTGATTCAGAACTGAGCTTTCTGTTAACAAATTGCTAGTAATCAGATTCATTCACCAAAGCTCTTCTGTATATAATTATATTTATTTATTCATCTTCATTCTCAATTTCAAATTCCACTTGGTTATCAATTTCACTTAATGTTAGTTTTTCTACACTCAAAAAAATTTTGGGATAATAATTACTTTATTTAATTGGGTTTTGAACCAAAGAGGAACATAAAAAAAATACAAACAAAAATGCAGTTATCCCTTATCCATTGGCTTTGTTATCCATTCTGGCTTTTTATTGCTGGCTTGTTTTGGCAACACTGCATATGGTACTTGGTTCAATCCCGAATCTGCTGACGGCATAACTTCCGAAGAGTAGTCTGATGTTACTAATGATATAATCCATGTAAAATTTGCAATTTGTGCAAAAACCCGGTGTGCGATACGCATTCTGTCACATACACACTTGGCGAATGCTGCACAGTAAACAAGAACTAATTTTTATTTTTTATTTGTTGTAGTATAAAAAAAATATATTTTAATCAAATGAATTAAATTAGCCGTGCAATATTAAAGCATTTAAGTGTTTACATCTTAAAATTCCGTGATTGCTATTTATGTTAATTTTCCTAACATGTAACAAATGAGATTTTATCCAAATACCCTTGTTTATTCAAATCAACGCTGAGAAGCGTACCGCTGATAGAAGCGGTTTGAAAGCTCCGGGACTTTAGGACCTTCTCACGTAGTTAATTAAAAATCAACACAGCTCCGGTCAACTACCATATGTTAGTAGACTATTGTAATATTTTGGGCAAGCTGCGTCATTTAGTTTATGTTTGTTACGTAAAGGAACAATCACTGAATCCAAGGAAAGGCTTGATAAATACTATAGGGACTTTGCTCCATCAATTCCAATGGTTAAAAGTGGTTTACTGGATTCCGTTGTGATCGTACCAGCACAAGCAATGCCGAACGTTCAGGTCGCCCGAAAGTGGTTGTCAGCTAGAAATCGACAATAAAATCCATGGAATGATAGTGGACGATGATCGCAGAATGATAGTACGTGAGGTGGCTGAGGCTAATGGCATCTCAACTGAGCGGATCACATTTTACATGTCTATAACAGTATGATAAAGCTATCTGCAAGATGGGTGCCAAGACTACTCACACTCAAATATAAGCGGAACCGTGTGACTACTTCTAAAGCGGGTTCGGCGGTGTTGAACCACAATCTGAATCTGATTTTTTGTCGATTAATAACCGTGGACGAATTATGGATCCATCATAACACACCAGAAATCTTGTACAGTCAAAGGGTGGTGAAAGTATTCCCTTGAAGACACATAAAAAAATAAAAATCAATTTGAATTAAAAAATTTTTTTATTTGATTAATTTTTTAATTCATTTTGGTGTAATCACAAAAATCATAATATTAATTAAAGGTATTTGTAAATTTGTCAAAAAAAAACGTCAAAAGAAAAACTGTTAAGGGAATGCAAAGAGTGGTGAGTGTGAGTGTAAATTGTCATGGTGGAGGGTATAAAAGCTTCGGCCCGGCCGATTTTAACACCGTTTCTACTTATTTTTGTATACACCGGGCAATGCTGAACATCAAATGACTCGCTTTGTTTGACCATAGCAGCAACAACGAAACAATCAAACACACAACATCACACATACTTTGTCCGAAGTAGCTGACGTATACGTGTGTCACATAACTACATGTTTGCCATATCAACAGCAACGAAACAGCCAAACACACAACATCACACATACTTTGTACGAAGTCGCTGACGTATTAGTGTGTCACCATAACGTCGACTGCGCAAGCTTGCAAATGAAATTTTGCGTGGCTA
The DNA here is from genome assembly GCA_963931995.1 of Phaonia tiefii. Classification (NCBI taxonomy): domain Eukaryota; kingdom Metazoa; phylum Arthropoda; class Insecta; order Diptera; family Muscidae; genus Phaonia; species Phaonia tiefii. Next base: position 244,385,655 of record OZ008368.1, read on the forward strand.
TACAGCAACAGCCACATGTACATACATACATTATTATGTTAATACATACCCTCTAGACACAATTTCGTTTGCCTCACCCCTGCAACACCACTCTTTCATTGCTCTCTTGCTCGCTCATTTTTGTTTAGCACGTCCTTATTCTCTTTCGAAGTCGCAGAAAATCTGGTTTTAGCAGCAGCATAAAATCTGGTTTTAGCAGCAGCAGAAAACCTGTCTGTGTGTTGTTTGCATGTGTTGGCTTTTAGAGATTTAGTCCCTATACGCCGCTATAGATGTTAACACATCAAAAATTATTGATTTTTTCGCGATTTTTGATTAAATTTTGAATTGAAGCAATTAAAACCATTATTGTTTTTTTCAGCATGAAACCCCCACCCCCTGCGACGACGCTAAAAAAAACTAAAATGTTCAATTTTTAATGCGATTTTATTCAAGGTTTCGCAGATACACATGTATTTATATCTATAAAAAATTAAATTTTTCTGAATTTGGCTTCATAATTGGAACTAATGTCCGATTTTCTTAAATATTATTATATATTAAACATTTAACGTTTAAACGATTTGTATTAAATACAACAAAATAGGTACATCTGGAGAAACATTCAATTTATCTGTTCCTTCCCCAGCAACAGTCACTCCATTGTCCCATTCCTCTCTTCTGCATATTCACAGCTTTATTGGAGAAATGTATTGCTTCTATCCAATTTAGGGCACTCTTGTTTTACGCGTTCAAGATGTCTAAGAAGGTGAGTCTTAAAGTTACTGTTTACGTGAAATTTTTGAAAACAATTTTCGTGTAAACAATTGTGGGTGGCATAAGGCGGCAAGTTGTGTATTTTCAAGTGCATAAAAAATGTTTGGGGACAGCCACATTTTTCATTGCAAATAAAACACTAAACTCAAGCACTCATTTCCAATAACATTTATTCAAAAACACTTGCCAATTGAACACAATTACAATTAACACAGTTGTAAATTAACACTATTATTCTTTAAGTTCGCAAAATAAAATCATTCAATCAACAATAAACAAATTACAAATAACAACAGCGTTGTATACCAAAGACTGGAGCCGTACGAAAAGTGACGACGACGGCTGGTGACCCAGCCGCCACACATATTGTAAAATTCAACTCTCTGTAAAATACTTTATCACAACAATTTTTGTTTACAAAAATTGTTTATATTAAGGTTTGTTAAGAAACTATTGTGCATATTTATATTTATGTATTTAGAAACATTCACAGCAAAAATTCGATAATGCACTCGAAAATTAAATATTTTTAGCGCCGTAGATTTGCGGCTTGCCAACTCCAAGTTCTGTTTTAAACTCAAAAAATAAATTGTAAATATGATTAAAAATTTAATTGATTCAATTAATTTTTAATTGCGTTTTTTGAAAAAATTCAATTATATTAGTAATTGTAATTTACAGGCCAATATTTTTTTCTGTGGAATACATTCGTTCGTTCATGGCGATAATTTTTTGGGATGCAAGCGGTGTCATTCACATCGATTACTGTGATTACAAATATTATACATACATGTTGGACAGATTCAACTTTGATTTAAAGCTAACACGACAGCATTGGGCGACAGACCGGCTCTCAGGTAGTCGCCATAGCAAAAATCCGTAAATTGTTTCACGAATTACTTCCTCGTCTGCCATATTCTCCGGATTTAGCCAATAGTGACAACTTCTTATATTAAATCCTGATGAAATTCACCGGCGGTAAAAGATTTTGAAGAAATGAAGAGGTTATCACTGAAATACACAATAATTTTGGGGATTTTGAGATAGTCTCTTATTTGGAAGCAATAACAAATTTAGAAAAACGTTGGACTAAATCACTACAAAGGTGAGCCTTTCAAACCTTCCTAATAACACAAAATGCCGACAATCTATCGCCTTTTCGATCGGTAAATCTGGATACGTTAATTAAATTTTATAGGGGAACTATCTGGACCCGCAAACTACGTTTTGCCTTCAAAGTTTATGTAATGCCAAAGGGTGAACAAACTGTGTTGTTCCACTACGTTTCAAACTTTGGTTATGGCTGTTATCTCGGTTTCTTTTAAAGGGGGCGTATCACCGCCCTCTTCCACCCTGGCTGTAATTCATACTGTTCCAACAACATTTATACCAAATCTCATCTTCATATCTCTGACAGTTTATGACATATAGCCATTTTAAATTTCAAGTTGTGTGAACGGTGCCACGCCCCTTTATCCAATCACAACCAAGTATAGCCAAGGAGTATCAGCAGGTCGTCAGCACCACATTGTGAAATTTTCATAACAATCGGTCTATTGGTCTATTAGAAAAACCGTCAGAGGGATTTTTGAAATGGGGGAGTGGCACCGGCCACTTTAACCCTGGCTGTATAGCACGTGCCACCCGCCCATTCCATTCTTAACATACACAAATACATACATACATCCATTTTTATATATATAGACAGATAACTATAAATCAGCACGAATTATGAGACAGGTAGACGTGTAAAGGAATGCCCAACAGAGAGGCGTGAGGGGGCTGCCCAACTGCAAAGAACGGCGACGACTCGATGTTGGAGACCACCTCTCAACTGGGGCCTCAACAGCCTAAATGTTCTCATCAGACCATCTAGGACGACGTCGGCCTTGATGACTGACATTACCAAGATTATGTTTAAATGGTTCACCTGTTATAGAGTTACGAATCATTAACTTTTTCAATGAAGCACAGTTTTTTTTTGCGAAAAAAAATTTTTTTTAACATAATCTCCTTGTAGCTCAATACACTTCGTCCATCGTTTCTCCAATTTTTGTATCCCTTCCAAAAAATAGGATTTTCGTAATCCATAAAATAGGCATTTGTTTGATCAATAATAATATCATCATTGGAGCTAAATCTCTTTCCACTGAGGCATTTCTTTAGGTCTGGAAATAGGAAATAGTTACTGGGGGCTAATTCAGGAGAATATGGCGGATGAGGTAACAATTCGTAGCCCAATTCATGGAACTCCAAACAATCCTTTGAATTGACAGCAAACGCGACACCCATCTTGCAGACAGGTTTCTTAAACCCAACTGATCATTTAAAATCGAAACCACACTGCCATATGAAATGCCTATGGCATCAACAATCTCACGCACTTTTAATCTTCGATCGGCCAACACCAGATCGTGGATTTGTTCGAAATTTTGGGGTGTATTGATCTCAATTGGCTGTCCAGAACGTTCAGCGTCATTTGTACTTGTGCGACCACAACGAAAGTCAGTAATCTTCTTTTTACCATTGAAATTGATGGTGCAGAGTCCCCATCGTATTTATCAAGCTTTGTCTTGATTTGATTGACGGTTTTCTTTCGCAAAAAATAATGTTTAATGGTCACTCGAAATTCACTTTTTTCCATTTTTAAAAAATGCACGGGGTTTTATGTCTCAAACAGCTTTTAAACGCAAAGTAAATGACGGAACTTGCTCAAAATTTGACAGTAGTCTATTAACAGGTGGTACTTGATGAGAGCAATGTTGCATTCATATAACTACGAGGGAAGGTCGAAAAGTCACAGCCTTATTTTTCCACCTTGTACTTATAGAGAGAGACACTATGTTGACAAATAAAACAGTTTTTTGCCGAAAAAAATATATTTTATTTAAAAAGTCGCGCAGTTGTAATACTGTCGTCGTACTTTTGATGTGTGAACATCTGCAGGGCGTATAGGGACTAAATCTATCAAAGTCAACACTGCTGCTAAAACCAGATTTTATGCTGCTGCTAAAACCAGATTTTATGCTGCTGCTAAAACCAGATTTTCTGCGACTGCGGAAGAGAATAATGACGTGTTAAACAAAAATGAGCGAGCAAGAGAGCAATGAAAGAGTGGTGTGGCAGGGGTGAGGCAAACGAAATTGTGTCTATAGCGTATGTATCAACATAATAATGTATGTATGTACATGTGTCTGTTGCTGAACGGAGATATAAAGCATAGCCACGCAAAATTTCATTTGCAAGCCCAGGGGCTTGCGCAGTCGACGTATGGTGACACACTAATACGTCAGCTACTACGTACAAAGTATGTGTGATGTTGTGTGTTTGGTTGTTTCGTTGTTGTTGCTATGGCCAAACAAAGCGAGTCATTTGATATTCAGCATTGCCCGGTGTATTTTTTTCAATGCCTATTATAATGGGTGGTGACTTTAACACGAATTTTTCAACCGCAGAAGCACTGCCACTTATCGAATTCCTCTACGATAAATTCAAGCTTACTATTAATACTTCATTAGAGTCTCCAACTACTATCCAAGGAACTACAATTGACGCTGTTTTCCCACGATATTTAGATAGAATAGAATCTAAAGTTTATGTCTCATATTTCAGCTATCACAGACCAATTTTATCTGTGTTGAAAACTTAACATTTATAAATTATAAAAATAAAGAAATAAAATTTAATTCAATAAACTATTATTTTTTATTTTCCAATGTAACATTTACTAATGTGTTCATAGAAATCGAACAGGTACCGTGTAGCAAAACGGTGTTAGCACATCATCCGTGAGTTCGAACACTCATTGATTTTTTTTATTTTTAATAAAAAAAAACGGATATCGATATCAATCTGATATCACATTTTTGTAGAATTCCTCCAAATAAGCCGAACATTTTATACAAGGTTTATTGATAAAGCGAGCCACAGCATGAGCTTGGCCATTAACTTCTTATTTGACTGATGAATTTGAAAAAATATCCCAAAAAACTTTTGTGCACATTATGGTGATGCGAACAGCTTCGATTACATACATACTTGGCATCAAGAAGGGCGGCAAACCGACAATAAACATCAACTATAGCTGATGTTAAAGCTCATGAATGACAAGTCTATGGTTCGCTTAAAGTCCCTTAAATATCTCAATTTTTGCGTCATTTCGCTTGACCATATGAATATTTTGTTGAACAAATTTCTAAAACTGAATTTTTTGACGTAATAATCCTTTAAGCACCGGAGATATTAAAGGTGAAAGCTTCGTGTGAATCCAGCGTTCAGCCGGGATTTACACCTGGCTTCAAGGCTTGGGCAGTTCTTTGTAATACCTGCTTCGGCATATTTTTCTCGTTCCGTTATATATCCACCATTGTAAAAACATGGATTTATCTAAGTATTAACTCCCGATAACTCAATACTAAGTGTGTTGTTGAAAAAATTTGTTGAAATTTTCATCCTTTCGAGCAAATTTCGTACACGCTGAAAAATCTGTCTTTTTTTGTTCTTTGGAAGCAAATATATCGTGTCTGTAGCTTGTCGAAAACATAGTATATTTGTGTCCAAACACGATGTGTTTGCTGTTCAATACTACACGTTGGATACACAACGATTAATATGTTAATGTATATGTGTTTGTGACTCAAGTATGATTTTGTTTGTTTAAAACTGCTGAAACGAAAGTGTGAAAAACAACAAAGACACAAAAAAAGCAACATATCGTCAATTCATGAAAACAAAGCTTGCGCGTAAAGATATGGGCGTCTCAAACATATACGTGTATCCTGCATAATGTTCCAGGGTCCGCTTTTTTTAGCGTGTTCTCTCTCCAGGAAAGCTGGGAGCATAACGCTGAAAAATACCGGCCTCTCTAACATATTCTGTCCAACATATTCTGCAGGAACCAAGTATGTGGTTAGAACACCCTTCAAACATTAATATGTTTGCAAGTCCCAAACTCACTTGAGTTTAAATGTAAACAGCATCATGTCTACTGACAGTTTCCTTTCCAGTTTCTTTCCTCAAAATCGTGTCTCACTTTGTTGGCACACATATATATATACGAATAATGCAAAAATGCAGATACACAATTACAAGATAGACTCTCTCGTTGTGCCTCTTTTATTCTCTTGCTCTCGAGAGAGCATAGAGAGTGCAAAAAACACAGCTATATTTGTATCACAAACATAAATATATATGGATCGCAAACACATATATTCAAACATATTAATCAGTGTATCCCAAACATGTAATATTGAATAGAAAACACAATATGTTTGGAGACAGGTATATTATATTTACGACAAGCTCCAAACACACTTTATATTTGCATCCAAACACTAAAAAATACAGATTTTCAGCGTGTATCCGTTCAGGAGAATTGATGGAATGCCTCTACTTTGCAAAAGAACAACTTGGGGTCTTAACGATCCAACCTTTGTCGTCTAGTTGGAACCAGAGCCATTAGTCGATCGAAAATACCACTCTCATAACAAAAAGGGGTCTCCTGGACCAAAGGAGTTTCTGGTAATGAGGGATATGCGAATTTCTACACGGATGGTTTGAAAAAGCTCCTAGGTTTACAGTAGTCAACTAGGGTTCTCTCTTTCTCGCGGACTTCCTTCGTTACAGGATGTACAGGGTGTTCAAAAGTGACCACCCTATTGGAAGATGCTCTTATTTTTGCAAATGGCCGCCAAAGTCAAATCTGTTTTGACATTTGTGGACTAGACAGATGCAGAATACAAGTAAACAAGCCATGGAATGATGCACTCCCCAAGAACGCGGAATATTTGTGTCTATTTTTTTGCGTAACAATTCGTCTGTGTACCTGCGCATTTTCCCATGCAAAGTCCAGTCCGTGCATCAGCTGCTGCCTGTCGACCGCCAAACACGTGTAACCTACGCCCAAGCCATCCTCAATCTCGTGGACGATTTTTCCACCAAAATCATAATGTGCGATGAGGCTCATTTCCACCTCAGCGGGCACGTGAACAAGCAAAACTATCCCTTCTGGGGCACCGAAAATCCACGAGTGATGCACAAGGAGCCATTACATCCGCCCAAAGTGAATGCATGGTGCGCTGGTCACGCTCGAGGAGTCATAGGCAAAATTTTTTTCGAGAAAACCGCTGGTCAAACGACAAAAGTTGACGGTGCGCGCATAGGGTCATTTTAACCGAGTTTTTTTCTGCCGCAATTCGACGAATTAGGACTGGAGGACACGTGGTTCCAACAGGACTGAGCAACAGCACACAGTGCGCAAGCCACAAGCGATATTCTGAAGGCGGCGTTCCCGGGTCGCCTCATCTCTAGTTTTTGGCGATTTGCACTGGCCCGCAGGATAGCCAGATTTAACCGTTCCAGACTTTTTTTGTGGAGTTTTTTGAAGTCCCGTGTTTACGTGAACAAGCCCGAGACCCTGGAAGCCCTCAAGGTCAACATTCGACACGAGTGCGAGAATCTGTCACCCGAAGTTGTCGCCGAAGTGATGAAAAATGCCATAAAACGAGCCCGTATGGCGATTAATTGTGACGGCGCCCATTTAACCGATATCATCTTCTCAACTTAACCAATAAAATTCAAAAGGTTCAAATAAACATATGTAATCAAAAAACAGAATCGAAGTTTTTCATTTAGAAAAAAAAAATGACAGCCAAACAACATCGGATGACTTCTTTTGAAATACCTTGTATCAGGCCAATAACCGACTGGTTAAGTCAAAGTAGTCCAGCAGTTTTTGTGATCAATGTTTTCTCGGACAGTCCGGCGGTCATCAAATTTTAGGAATTACTATTTCGTTATTCAATATCTGTCCAGGACTCCCGCATACCTCTTAACGAGATGCACCTGAAGTACGATTTTCACCCCATGTGGGTGCCATGGCACAGAGATATTCCTGGGAACTGCAGAGTGGATGAGCTGGCCAGACTTGGAACTACATTACAGGTTCCACTGGAGTTGGAGCACGTTGCCATGCCGTTAGTGATGTGTAAGCTTATCGTGTAAGAACGCTCCTATATGATGATGCAGGACTGATGGACGAGGGGCACTGATTGTGTACGCTCAAGACAAATCTGGCCCACGGTAGATAGCAGGAGATAATGAAGCTTTTGTCTTTAACCAGGCCCAAGATATCAATGCTTGCGTCAGTTTTGACGGAACACTAGCTGATTTGTAGACATGCGGCGAAACTAAATGTCAGGGCACTTGATTTCTGTAGATGCTAAAACGATGAGGAAGAGGTAGAATCCACTGAACATCTTCGTTGAACGTGCCCATCCGTCAGGAGGATGTCTACTATGTAGTCCTACTTATTTAGGGACCTGGGAAATCTATCTCAAATAGACGTAGACCAGATTTTGAGCTCCTTGTCGGAAACTGGCTAACTCTTAATCTCGATAGCACGTGATGTCGCACTGGACTAGTAAGTCTAATTAAGTTGTTCACCGATTGCCACTAACACGTAACCTAACCTAACAAATCCTGGAGTCTTCCCCAAAATTAATGTTTAAAAATTCTCAAATTTGGACTCCCACTGTGAGGCATCATTAGGGTCTTTGCATTTAAAATTTAGAAACTACAATAAAACAATATCTAAGATATATCTGTGTGAAGCTTCACCTTAATCGGACAAGGCATTTAGACACGCCTGAATTATTTCCTATATCTTTGAGAAATCCTCCACAGCGTAAATTATCTTTCATCAGAATTTATTGCTTCTTTTCATCCAGCTGATTTAGAAGTCAGCCGTCATTGCCTAATTTACTTTTATTGACTATTTTATAGCCCCATGAGGTCAGACGTCATACACCTATTAATTAAACAAACAAGTTTCTACATATTCTTCCAACTGGCTGTATCTTTCGCTTTTTCTCGCGAGATGGTAACACCAAGTTTACGGGCGGATTCTTCGGTCTGGTCTTTCTAACAGAGTCTTGGTCATCCTCTTTTCCTGCATCCATCGGTTGCGTTATCGTAAACCTTTCGCGCAGGTTCATCTTCATCCATTCTGATAACATGGCGTAGCCAAAGCAATTGGCCTCATTTGAATCGCCTAGCTATGTCCAAGTCAGAATACAAATTATAAAGCTCTTGGTTCCTACGACGTTGGTACTTGACGTTTTCTTTAACCTGACTACATATTTTACGGAGAATTTTTCTCTGAATACTCCCAAATAATTTTCATCCTCTTGAGATATGACCCATATGCCACGACGGTCAGAATGAGACTTTGGTATAGCCGGACTCTTGTCTGTCGGGAGAGGGGTTTGTTCCTAAACTGCTTGCTGACCCCAAATGTCATATCTTTGCAAGCACAATTCTCCTATTTATTTCCAGGCTGACATTGTTAGCCTTGTTCACGGCGGATCTTAGGTAGATAAATTCATCTACCACTTCAAAATCAAATCAGTTTTCAATTAAATCGGTTGTGAAGATGTACAGAATGGAGGAACCGGTTGTGTAGAACCGTCGCTTTACAGAAAGCGACTGCACCGGTGGTTGCAAGAACCGAACTACGATTCCAATAGAATCGAAAATGGTTTCAAACGAACCGAAAATGGGTCCAAATGAAATGAAATGAAGTCAGTTCTTCAAGAAGAGAAAACGGTTCTGAAAGGACCGAAAAACGTGTTTAAGATAACCCTAAACGGTTCCTGACTTGCACAAATAAAATTCTAAACGAACTGAAAAACAATTTGGTAAGAATCGTAAAACGGTTCCAGAATAACAGGATCCGGTTCCAAAGTAACCAAAAGTGCCAACCTTCGGATGAGGGTAAGAAAATGTGTGCTATTTTTATCAAATTGTATATTCTTATAATATCTTAAGCCTCTTTGAGACAGCAATTTGCTGAGAACCTTTCCAAATATGCGAATTTTCTCACAACCGGAGTCGATAGATCCGGGTTTACAAATACGTGGAACGGCCCATCTCTAGTTGTCCACGTTCAAGTGTGGAACCATTCGAGTGGGTTTTCTAGTTGTTAACACCATCAGCCAACGCAACGCCATCGCCCTCATTAAGACCAAGACCTAATATTACAGTAACCTCTCGAAAATTTCATCATATTCACTGCAGCTGTTTTCATTATTAAATCTAACACGATGTTGAAGAGATTGTACGAGAGTCTGTCGCCTTGCCTTATTCCTCGCTTGGTACAGAATGGTTCGGTGAGGTCTTCCCCACCTACACTGCTCATTTCGTGTTGGTCAGCGTCATTCAACATAGGCGGTTCAGTTTTGCCGAAATTCCATGTTCAGATATATCTTCGAAAAACTTTCCCCGTATAGGGCTTTTTAAAAATCAGCTTTGTTATCGACAAAAAGGTGGTATGTTACTTTTATTTTTTTCATTCTCTGGGTCCCTTCCAGTGTTTGACGTAGCGTGAATATTTGGTCATACGTGAACTTCCCTGGTCTAAACAAAAACTGATAAGTTCCAATCAAGTTTTCAACAATTGGCTTTAGGCTCTCATATATTACGCTCGACAAGACATTATACGCGATGGATAAACGACTGATACCGTGGTAGTTAGAACAGACTCACGGATCACCCTCTTTGAATACATGACATATTACACTGAGACTACAATCGTCAGGAATAGATTTCCCCAACCATATACCGCATATAAGTTGATGCATGTGGGCTTGCAGTCCTCGACACCTGCCTTAAACAGTTTAGCGGGTAACCCATCCACACCATCGGCTTTGAAATTGTTAAGCCTGGAGATTGCAGTTAAAACCTCGTCTCGTTACGAGTGAGAATACAATCTCATTTACCTCCTGAATCATTACCTCCTGAACTTCAGTGGAAGAATCAGAGTGGAGTAGTGCTGAATGCCGCCTATAAATGCCGTGCATTGTGCTGGTGAAGGAAAATTTGGGTAGTGGAGGGTGGAAAGAGGGAGTAGTGCCTGTTGAAATTTGCTTTGAATATTTGTATGTCACTCGCTAAAAATCGGTTGAGAGTTGCTGGAAAGCCGCGCATTTCGGCTAAATATCCTCACGTCTGGCATAATACGACGGATGTCCGGCGAACACATACCGTGGAAATATCGATAGAACAGCGGCACGCAACCCACATCGATGATGCTCAAGAGAGGCAATAGAGTTGGATACTACTGTCCTTTATCAACACCGTCGCTCTCCTCTGGACACGGTCGAGAAGCTCCAAAGATGTCTTAGGAGCTCCTGCCATATATGGGAGTTATATTCCATCTAGGTGGTGTAGATATTGCGAAGATCAGATGGAGTGAAGTATTTCATGCACCGCGTTAAAAAGCCTAGACACTTGGATGCATTTTTCGGCACTTCAAATACATATTTTGCCCAACGGACATCACATTGTATTTTCATGTCCAGAACATCAAGAGCGTCCGATTCATCAATATCCACACCACAGACAGACAATGATGACACACCTGGGACAGCAATCCGCTTATGCGATAACAAACAACACTGGGTCTTACCCGCATTTAAATATATTCTATTCATTCGAGCCCATTCAACAATGGACACCAGATCCCGGCCGAGTGTTCTCTTGAAGACTTGGCCTACGGTCAAATGAATAAGAATGATAGAGGTTACTGTCATCCACAAAAGAGTAGATTGCAATCACAATGTGACCCAGGAGATCGTCAATGAAAATGAGAAAAAGAGACGGAGAAAGAACAGAGCACTGTGGTACACCTGCAGTCAATTTATGCCCGTCAGATGAAACCCCATCTAAAACAACTCGTACAATGCGATCTCTGAGGAAACTCGATATAAATCGATTGAAGACACTAATAGCAGTGGGCTTTGACAAGAGTGCAGCGTGCCATAATCTGTCAAAAGCCTTGGAAATATCAAGAGCCATTACCTTACTCTCACCAAGCCGGTGGATGGATCGACTCCACTGTTCCGAAACGAAAGCCATCAGGTCTCCAGTAGATCTCTATCTACGGAAGCCATACTGCCGATCATTAAGAAGGTCATTGGACTCAAGATATTTCACAAGATGGCGGTTAACCATGCTCTCCATAACCTTCGAGAGCGCAGAACAAATTGCAATTGGTCGGTAATTTGCAGGGTCACTTGCATCACTTTTTTAATTGATTGGCTGGACATTAGCAACCTTCCAACGTGCCGGGAAGGCTCCCGCACGGTATGCAAGGTTGAAAAGATTGCGCAGTGGACGTGCCAGCGTCGAATAGCCCCTACTAAAGACCAGTGATGATATGCGATCCGGGCTCGGGGATTTATTTACTACGAGATTCGCAAGAACCTTTTTAACTCTTCGCGATCGAAAAAATATCTATAACAAGATAAGTAATTGATCATGGGGAGTGGTTGATTGCTATACAGCAAGGAAGACTTCCTTGCAAATATTTCAGCCAAGAGGTTGGCTTTATCAACCGGTTCAGTGAGAGTTATGTCATCTTTAACAAGTGTTGGGATAGAGGAAGAACAAAAACTGTTCTTGCAAATGTCCACAAGCTCTTACTTCTTCAAGGGAAAGAAAAGGCTTTAGCACGAGTACGGTGACCGTGAAGAAACTTTTCGCGTCGAAGTAGTTTTGCATACGTGGAACTTGCTTGTTTGCGTAGCAGTTCAGTAATAACGTTTTTGTTAGAACGCCAGTCTCTGAACGCATCCTCTTTGGATCTGACAGCATTCTTGCATGGTTGGTTACACCAATTTTTTTCCCGACGGTTTAAAAATAAATAAATGGTTTCCCGTTACATCCCATGAAGGGATTAGGGAGAGCTTCTCACAAACCAGCAAACTGTGCCCGTTCTAGTTTTACCCTCACTGATTGGGACCTACAATTTGACACCGGTTCCAAACGGTATTTAGAGAAGCATAAGTACTCGACAGTGTCGCCGTCACTATACGAGGTGACCGCAGTCGAAAGAAATTTTAGGTAGTCAGTGCAGGGATCGAACCCACGTTTTCATGCACAAGAGCCGCACACACTACCATTGCACCACCGACGACGATGGTTTAACCGAAATAATTTTCGTCGGCATGAATGAATTCATACAAATCAAAATTATCTTCTAGATCATTTCAGCAGCTGCATCAGTTAAAATGCTGGTAAAAATTGTTGAGTTCAGCCCAACGTGCCTCTTCGTAGATATAAATTTATCGTTTCGGGACTGTGTTTGTAGCGAGATGAAGAGCTGAATACGAAAGGGACGCTGAAATGATACAGTGATCCAAATTACCACAAGGCGCAAGCGTGTTAACTTTGTACTTTTCAGGGTGCAAAATTAAGAAGAGGTCAAGTAACTCTTAGTTGTGCCCTTGAACACACGGAATGTGCGTCGGTTCATTCAGTAATTGCGTCAAGTCATTATGCGCGGCGAATAGCTTAACGTGTTGGCCCTCCGCAGTTATATGACTCGAATGCGTTAACCAGGAGGAATTGTGAACACTGAAGTCACCAGCTACAACTATTTTATTGTCACGATAATTCCCATCTTAGAAATGGAATCGGAAAGGGTGTCACAGCCATTAAAGGATGCCTCCCTTCCCGCATTAGGACTTCTATAGAGAAATCCGGAATGTACGACTTGTGTTCCAATCTTGAATTTAACCCAAAGAGAGTTAAATTCTGGATCTTGTGAGTCGAAATATCGCTGCCTCTGGAACACTATGCCATTTTTCACATAAACCAAAAGCACAAGGCCTCTGTGGGAAATAAAAAGGTATAGAATGTGGTTCCCGGGAACGTGAAAATTCTGTGGATAAGAATGTTTAAGCACACACTGTTTATCAGTCACCAGATTCCCATTCTCGTCCTTGCAGGGGGGAAGCCCATTATTCGGCCCGATTTCCGATCTTCTTGCGCTCTGGAAAATTTTCGGGATTCAGTATTTTCTGCTCCCACTGCCAGGTTTTCCTCCTAAATGATTGGGTTTCCTCCCTTCTCAACTTCTTGCACCGCTCATTCGCAGCACGCGTTGTACCTGACTGCCTTGTTCATCAGTTGCAATGCGACATTCTTCGTCGCACCATGGCTTATCATCCTGCCAAAGTCTATTACGTTTAAAGCAGATTAAAATCTCTTCATTGTGCCAAAAACAACGATTTAATTTAATTCATCTGCCCGAGTATTAAACATGTTTATCCTTGATACGTCTTCCTTGCGCGTGGAGTTTTATTTTATATATTTTTAAATTGAACTAAGCTTCTGCTTTCTTTAAGATTATTTTTTTAAAAGAACAACACCGGCATATTATATAAATAAGTACGTCTGTGTTAACCTTTGACCTCTTGGGTAATTTGTTCTAAATAATCGTATTTAATATACGTCAGTTACTAACACGCAAACACAGACACACACACACACACATTTACACGCATACAGTTGCACTAAAAGCTTAATTTCATTAAAATCAGCTGATGCCAACAGATGCAATGCCACAATAATATTATGTAGTACAGAACAACACAAGACACAAAAAAAAAACAATAACACGCGCGCATACACACAAACAAAAAGGATGTTTGTGTTTATCCTTTGTGGTGGTTGAGATGAATCACTTTGTAGAGTTTAGCAGACTGGCAAAGGATGCGAGAAATGTAGAGAAAATGAAAATGTGAGAGGAGAGAAAATGTGAGAAAAACTGAAATATTTATTGAGAGCAAGAAGTAAGAGCAAAATTATGAAAATAAACACACAGCCATAGGGAGAGAGTAAAGCTTCAAAATTATTAATACAACTTTAAGTGGAGAATGTCTCTCAAATTTGTAGCATGAGTAAGACTGGAGTACTCTCCAATTGGCAGAGACTAAAGAGTAGAGAGATTTGTGTTTATAAAAAGCTTTTTGATTACAGCATCCTTGTTTTGGATGCTGCTCAATAAGGACATTCACAGAAATCATATGAGTTCAGTTGCAGATAAACTTGTAAACCCTACGGTCGCAGCAAAAAATAAAGCGGTGCGAGAACAAAAAACTGTGTTTATTTACCAAGAAATCTTTGAAAATCCCAGACATTCATGATAGTCTGGCTTTGAAAGGATGTTAACAAAAAAAAAAACATAACAAACAAAACAAGTAAAAGGTGAAAATATTGTTATAGTATAGATTATTAGAAAAATCAAATGAAACGAAAAGGATTGAATCAAATGAAAAAGGATTCTGTACAAATCACCCTTAAGCCATAGAGTGTAGAAAAACGCAATTAAATTTTTCGTGGCAGTCGGAGACATTCTTGGCAAAACAAACGGCAATTTATATATATTATTTCGATACGAAAGCAAGTCAAGGATGTTAAAACATCATTGTAGTGAAAGAAATTTAAAGAAAGTTTGTCCTCTTTTGCGATAAAGTAAACGAATGATGTCATTATCCTTGGCGTTTCGTTTTCCGTTACACGCTAAATGAGTTTAAGGATTTAAATGTTTTTAAAAGTTAAGTTACTGTCGCATAATCGGTGGGGTTCTAACCTCTTGGATCTAGGAAATCGATAGAACGAAAAAGTTAAAAAACAGTGGAAATTGAAATAAAATAATGTCTTTAAGTAATGACAAAGTTTAAGTGAATAGTACTGTATTGGTTATTAAAGTAACATAAATTCCAACACAAGCGTTTTAATATTTATACCTCAGTATTGGTGGCGTCTTGACGCGATTTATATCCTTACGTTTTTCCCCTTCAGTAAACCTAAAGATTTAGCCAATCGCGTAGAACGTGTTTAAGCTGTCACAGCAAAAAAAACTCGCAACATCAAACGTTAAGTCCTCTTGACGGGCAAATGGTGAAATAATCAACATTCGCGTAGTCCCCAATTGGATTACAATTTCAGAATATAAATTCGCAGAAATCAAAAGGAATACTTGACGATACAGCTGTGTTTTTATACAGAGCCAAGAACGACAAACATCATATAATTGTGGATTACTCAAGGACAGCAGCATCAAAAGCATTGACATCGGCATCGGCATCAACATCCTCAACACAACCACGAAAACCAATAGCATCACCACAAACTCCATACTGGCTACCAGCGTCAACATCGCTGATTGCTGGCTAAGACACATATAAGCGCCCAGTCCAACACACCCTTACAAAATAAAGCCCAACACACGTACTTTTGGCTACTGGCACATTTATTAGTGTCGGTTTATAGTTGAGCCTTTGTGCATGTGTGTGTGTGTGTGTGCGTGGCTGTGTTAGTGTTTGTGTTAAATCGATTCGATTTATATATCCGCCATATATAAGCATATATATACATGCAATGGTAAGTGTGACGCTTTATGTTATTTATTGTGGTTTTACGTTCGCCCTTCTGTCATTTTGCTCTCTATCGCAATTGTTTAGTTTGTTTGTGGAATTTTAATATTCTTCTACGCAGGATGTGGGATGAGGGGTGCAGGACAACTTGCTTACGATGTTGGCAAATGCTACAGTTAAAACGAATGTTATCTACGGTCTGACAACAAAGATCTTTTGATATTGCGTTTGAAGTTATGATAAAAAGTACATGACTAGATCCTTGAAAAGGCGCTTTGTGACAAAGTAGTGAAATTGAGATGTATTCCGATTTTAATATTTACAATACAGCAGCACAATTTATAGTACATATAAATATGTAAACTAGATTTGTTTCGTCATCAACTCAATAGAAAATTGTAAACCTAATTTTGGTTATAAGAATTTCGACGCAACCTAGAGTTTTGTAGTATAATTGGTTTCTCAGTATTTTCCCAGGTCGGACTTTGGTGGCTAGGGAATAATTGGCTAAGTAAAAGTCGTCGAAATGCGAAAGTGAATGTACAATTTAGGGCGCTTTTGAAGAAACAAAAAAAAAACGGCCTAGAAACATTGTGGTCAACGGCCCAAATTCTGAAATGAAGAATCGCGCCCAATATTTTTGACGTTTCTACAGCATGAAAATGGGTGGTAAATGTAAAGCTGGAATTTGAACTTTCCGTTATTTCAAAGCAAATCTCCAATTTGACATTTATAATGTGGTAGATTACACTATGCAACAAAGTTTAGGTTTTGGTTTGGGGGTGGACGATTCCTACGCCAAATGATCACACTGGGTGAGTATAGACAAACCCCAAATATTTAGACCGCTGTGGAGCTACACTTTTTTATGGACGTGCTAAGTTTAAATTTTCTTATCCGATACTGTCCGAGATAAATTTAAAAATCGAGTATTAATATTGAATTGAGCCAATTCTTGTGATAGTGAAATTTGACAGGGACTGTTTTCATAGAATATTCCAGCTACGGATTCGGAATGCTACCAGCGACGGATTGAGAATATTTTTCGAATGAAAAAAAAAAATAAAAAATGGTGTCCCATAACATCCCGTGAAGGGATTGAGGAGAGCTTCTCACAATCAGCGAGATGTACGCTTTCTAGTTTTTACACTCACTGATTGGGACCTACAGTTTTACAATGGTTCCGAAGGGTATTTTGCGAGCTTTTTCATGGCTAAGTACTCGATAGTGTCGCCAACACTGAGCGACGTGACCGTCGACGAAAGAAATGTAAGGTGGTCTGAGCAGGGATCGAACCCACGTTCTCAAGTACAAGAGCCGCGCACACTAACCATTGCACCACCGACGGCCGCGAATTATTCCTCATTAAATTTCACTATGGCTCGTCATAGACCTAAATTCTCTCTTTTTTTTCATTGCTCATTTTTGAAACAAGGTCAAGAAAACTGCACAAAAATAACCGGCAAAATATGAAATTATTCGACCAATTTATTGTGGAATAGATTTTACTAGAGGATTTCCTACACGAGAATCGTTTATCTTGAATATGCATATGTCCTTTTAGTCCTTTTTTAAAAATTTAAATCTTGAAATCTTAAAACTTAAATCTGAAATATTTTATTTTGATTATTATAATATATTAATTGATTACAGATAAAGGGAAAAAAGGTCTCCAGGAGCAATATTTGGGGAGATATGTTGGTAACCATAGTTTTCAGGACGAGGAAATTGAACAAGAGGACGTTGGAGAAGACCCGAATGACTCACAAAGTAATTTATTTGATTTAGATACTGATGAACAATCAGGTTAATATTTTATTTGGTTTGTAAAAAATTAAATTTTTTCATAAAAACATCAATTCGTCCATATTTTATCAAGGGGTTTCTGACATTCTAGTTTTAACTTTTGGTGGAATTTTGTGACAATGTTTGAAAAGACAATAAAGGACATATGAAGAATAAAGAGAACCTTCTTGTGATAGTTTCTATAACTAAATAAATAAGAATATGTACATATTTGTTAGACAATATATTTATAGAACATAGTATGTTTAAAATATACCATTTCAGATTTAAATTTAAAGATTTAACAATTTCAATTTTTATACAAGGACTAAAAGGAAATATGCATATTCGAGATGAAGAATTCTTATTTACGAAATCCTCTATTAAAATCTATTCCACAATAAATTGGAACATTGGTATATTTTGCCGGATATTTTGGTGCAGTTTTCTTGACCTTGTTGCCAAAAAGGCCATAAAGTACGTCTGAAAATAAAGATAGAGAATTTTGGTGTATGACGGACCCATAACAAAATTAAATTAAACTCGTAAAACATTCTGCATCCGTAGCTGGTCATTTTAGTTGATATTTTGGGTACTTTTTGAACAACGGACGAAAAGGACACTTTAAATTTTGAAATAGAGCATTTGAATATTCCACGATATTCCAGATGTACTATCACAAGAATTCGTTTAACTCAATATTTCTACTAAATTTTTAAATTTACATTCCGGTTCACTTATTAAATGACTAGTCCGATTTTGCTGCAATTTAGAAAAATTAAAAATTGAAATTCCTTTAATCTATTGATATAATATTTCGCTACATAATCAAGAACTTTGCAGTTATAAATAAATTTATGTAGAAAAAAAATAATTTTTAGCCTAAAAAATTTAAATTTTTTATTTTTACTTTTCTATTCAATTAGTGAAGCTCAAGACCATCAATCTGAGACCATCTAAAAACCATCTAAAAAAAGAAGATGTTTTGCAAATGCTTCATCATGATTCCTAGCAAACCGTATAGCTATTTCAGATCTTGTCGCAAATCTTCATCAGCGGTTTTCTGGAACGCTGCTTTTGAAAAATTCATAAAACTAAATGCAAACGAAAACTCAGCGGAATTGAGAATTTTCCACCATGCAATTGATTTGAAACATTTTCAAACAACTTCTTTCCATGTCCAGAGAACCATCGGTCCTCATTAGAAATGATTTTTGTTGTTGTCTAAAAGACAACACAATGTTTACAGGCAATTGTTATTGCCTGTTGTTCCGTCGCGCTCTAAGTTTATCAGGGATGAATTTATTTTTATTTATTCGGCCTTTTTATTGGTACTTTTCTAGTCTAATAGTCAAGTTCAAGATCATCTATATCGCAATTAATGGACATATAGTTTTTTAAAATAGAAGATGGTTTGCAAATGCGTCCTCATGATTCCTGGCAAACCGTATAGCTAATTCAGATCGTTTTAAAAATGTCAAGTCTTATCACTTTCGCGTAAAGTCGCATAACCTATGAACAAAATGAGACATAGATCATAAAAATCAATGAACTCATAAATTTATTTTCGTTTGTTTTCTGACTTTAGTTTCTGGCGTGGTGGTCTGTATCTGTATCGAATGACGATCTGTCTTCATCTGGAAAAAAATCAATTGTTTTTAGTCAGTCCGTTAACTTAAATTTTGTGACCTAGCCCCGGAGGAAACTCCCATTGTATATTCTTGATCTTCATCGTCATTGTCGGGATCGTACGTCTTTTGCGACCACCAACAAATTTGAGCAATCAGTGAGTCCAGCCTTTTGCCATGGTTACGGCTACTTGATGGAAGCACTCGCCATGTTCATCCGAATCTGAGGCTAGCTGCTTGCTGAACTATTCGAGATGGTGATGCAAGAAGTGAATTTTGGGAGACATGTTCTCTCCTATTTTCGAGAAGTATTGCTACATCTTGGTCAGAAGAGCGGGATAATTTTGTGCATGCTTACTTGGGTATCCCACAGACACAAGAAACACATGTGTTTCGTATGGCCTCCTTGGAGTCCTGGTAGCATTGCCACAACTTTCAGATCACAACTGATCCGGCACATATGATCATTGTTGTAAACTTTTTCCAAAGTTATTTTCATGGAATTATATGTTTTACTCATATCTGTGCTGTAGCCTATGGGAATGCTTTGTGTTTGATATGTTAACATCTATAGGCATGGGTAGGGCAATCTATCAAAGTGAACATACGCAAACAACACACAGCGTTATCAGCACATACGTGGTTGTTTTACAACAATAGTCTCTGCCTGGAAATAAGTATGATGGTATTGATGTAGCGGCAGCGAACAAACAAGCGGGTCGTCGTCGCCAAAGAGTATTGTATAGTATAGAGAACTCATGCAACGAATTGTATGACTCAAAAGCACTGGCGACATCTGGCGGATGATGCAAAACGTATTACTCCATTTTTGTCATAACTTGGTCCATTAATAATTTTGATGTGAAAAATCGATGCCTTTTTAAAGATTAATTCTTTTTGCATTGTTTTATGTAAGAACATTGGTCGAGATGGTGCATTTATGTTGAAATATTCTATGAAGAGAATAAGACTCGTTCATGATCTTTTACTCAGACTCTATACATGAGAGCGGAGAGCAATATGTTCTTTATACTATTCAATACTTTTTGTCGTCGCTCTGTTTATGACAAAACAAGAACAATTATTTCAGTGCGATAAATAGTGATTTTTATTCAAGTGTATGTGAGCATTCAAATAAGCAGGTCGTCGTCGCTCTGTTTATGACAATAGTATTGCTTTATTTATTTTACCAATATTACATCTAATGTTAAAGCAGATGTATGAAAAAAGAAAGTGCAGTAGCAAAATAGCCTTTAGCACAAAGACTATTCTTTTTCTATTTTCCAATGTAACATTTACTAATGTGTTCTTAGAAATCGAACAGATATCGTGTATCAAAAGGGTGTTAACACATCGCGCTTGAGTTCGAACACTCGAAAAACTATTCACAGGGTGGCGCACCAATTGTGCTCCAATAAGAAATTCAAGTAAATTTTTTTAATCAATGTATTTCATTTATTTATTTGTAATTGCACAGAAAATTAAATTGTGTTTTATACACTGAACGGCAAAGCATCGTCACAGAGATGAAAATGTTCATCGCCCTAACAACTTTTGTCATTGAAAGTGAGCTAAAGTGAGTCAACTGCAAATTGTTCGTCACTGTTATGAAAGTATAGTTGTTGCAATGAATTTGATTCATTATTGCAATGAATTTCTTTCGTTGCTGCAATGAATTTCTTTAATTGGTGCAATGAATTTATTTCATTGTTGAAATGTGTATCGTTTTTGCAATGAAATTATTTCATTGCTGTAATCAATTTGTTTCCTTAAAGCAAGGGAGTTGCTTGATTGCTCCTATGAATTTGTTTCACTGCTGCTATGAACTTGTTTCATTGCTGCCATGATTTTGAATCATCGCTGCTATGACTTTGATTCATTGTGTATTCTTAATTGTACACTGCTAGTGTAACATTGCAGGTGTCTTGATAACAATTCTTTGAATTTTTCTTTCGAAAATAGTCTTAAACTGCTAAACATTTGAAACCATTCCACTCGTCTGGAGGAAGATTACGGTAGTCGAGGGGTTGAGTGTTATTGTGGCCGATGTACTCAGGTCCTGCAATTCAAAAGAAATACGAGGAATTTATTATTAAGATTTATATTTACGATATGTACGTATCTAATTATGTGTGTACGTACCATGAATATGAGCTCTACTTGTAGCTATTGTGGAGGACAATACGTTATTTTAAATAATGTATACTAAACTTTCCACTTCCCTCTGATACCGTCTTATAGCCTATTGATGTTTGAAAGTTTTCTGAAAAAAATTTGTTATAGAAATAACAAAAACAACAACAACTTTCACTTCAATAACATCAATGGCATTGACTTGCGGGAATCAAACACTAAGTACTGCCACATTGACTGCACGAAAACTTTCCAACCTGATGACAGCTATAAAACTGATCCATACAAATTGACTTTTTTTATGAACACAAAGTTTAGTTTAAAATTTTTTAATAACTTGCACCACAACATGGTGAAAGTCATAAAAGTTAACGCATCTCCTCCCACCATCAGGCAACACTTACAATTTCAAAAGGACAACTAAAGAAAAACGTGTAGCCCATTGGCATCCCTACAACACCACCACCACCACCACCACCGCTACTACCACTTGCAACCGCAATTGCCACGTGCCCCTTGGTGGTGTGTGCTGTGACACAAACTTAAGAATATCGTACCATTTTAATATGGTAGCAATTAACAATCGTAGTGGTTCCTTTTTACGGCTGAGGACAACTATGAAAACAATAGGCGAATGTAGTTGTGAGCTTAGAAAGCATTTGGTTTGTTTGACTTTGTCACACTCGCTCTTATGTACACGAACTCATGCTCTCATATGTTTGTTTAACGACTACAATTCCGCAATAAAAAGTTTGTTTGCCACGGTTTTGAAGGAATTCCTTTCAACTTATTTTTATCACGGTGGTTGGTGGTGGCATTTTATTGCGTTGCCAGCGAGGGCGAGGAAATGTGTGACAAGTGGCATGAGTTTGCTAGTTGAGATGCCAACGCTAACTAACAACTGTTTGTCTACATTTCAAAGAAGAATAATTTCAGGGGCGTTAAATATTTTTGTGGCGTTGTAAAATTCTAAGGCCGAGCTTGATTATGATGCAGAGTAAGAGGTGACTTTGTCGTTTGGAATATTTTTATTTTTAATTCGAAATTTTTATAGAAGGTTGTAAGAAATTCACTTTTATTCGAACACACAAATATACATTTGTATGTATTTAGTATTTTAGTAGCGGGGAAAAGATAAAACATGACATTCGTTTAGTTCATCTTCACCGCCATCGTAACATTTAAAGGCAGCTGTGAAAGGTGTTTTTAGTTGTTAATTTGGGGGGTTGGTATTATAATTCTATTCATGATGGTGGCGATGGGGAGAGTAGTTTTTGTTCCAGATCAAACGAATTTAAATGTGCCGCAAATAACAGAAAGATAATTATTAAGACCTTAGAATACTCGAGTATGATTACGACATGTTCATTCATCTACCGAAAATATCAGAGATTTTATCGAATAGAAGCCTGTTATTTTTAGATGCAGATTAACAAAAAGCCACCGATAATTCTAATTGAATTTGCCTTTATTATTGATTATTTTATACTCCGTAATAGTGGAATCGTTTATGCCTATGACGAAGTAGAGTGCCGTATGACATTACATTCCGTCTAAAGAATTTCCAGTTGCATCAACTTGCTCTTACGTATTAAAAACCGTCCGGCACGCGATACTAACGGTACTATCTATCTACTAACTATCAAATTTCCACGACCCATTAGATTACTATTCTGATTACGCACGCCAAACCAACTAGTGGTTGCATATACAAGGTGGTGCAAATATAAGTATATTTTCAAAGGTTATATATTTTTAAAAACTAAATAAATACAAAATTAATTATATTATGACTTTGGTGGAAATAGCAAATATAAACATCAGACCGACGCACATTGTATGGTGGGGGAAAAAGTGTTTATTGTTCACCCCTCAAAATGTTCATTTGGTTTGTTTTCGGATGATTCTCAAAATATTTCGTGTCTAGCATTAAGATCCCGTGATGAAAAAGCTATTTTTTTTTAGTTTTTCAAAGAAATTTCTACTTTGGCTAAACACAATGTTAGCAGAAACTGAAGGGATTTTTTTATGGCGCTTCCACCGGTGTATAAAACATATCAAAAGAGGTCCTGACAACACCTTTTTTCAGGGATATTGTGCACAAACCCCTTTTTTAAGTTTCCAGTATGGAGATTTGTCTGATTTAGGCGTCAGATTGGAGTAATTCTAAATATTCAAAATTTTTCCCAGAGCACCTCCGAAAAGGTATTTAAAATTAAAAAACAAATTACATGAGGTCTCATGGGACACCCGGTTGGAAAGAAGTTCCTTTCG
Source organism: Phaonia tiefii (assembly GCA_963931995.1). Taxonomy (NCBI): domain Eukaryota; kingdom Metazoa; phylum Arthropoda; class Insecta; order Diptera; family Muscidae; genus Phaonia; species Phaonia tiefii. The sequence continues at coordinate 244,409,452 of OZ008368.1, forward strand.
CTATATATTATGTACTAGCTAGTTGCTAAATTTCTAAGGCGCCCGTTGAAAAATACGATAATTTAAATGGATCTTTAAGAAAAGGTAAGATTTGTAAAAAAAACTGTTTTTATTAACCCTAGTGAGATAAGGTGCGTCTCGGAGACGTATGACAAATAAGCATTTATTTATTTCTTTGATTTTTGAGGGAAATACTGTTGGTCGGTTTTGCAGTTTAAAAGTTGAGGGCTTTTCTGTAGATAACATTTCTTTATAGAGCAAGACTAAATCTTATTAATGTGAAACTAAAATTATTTTAAAAAATTTTGGAACCTTTACTAATTAGACATCAAACTATCATACGTCCTTAAGACGTAGGGTTATCTTTTATGTGTAAAAAATAAGGTTATCTTAGGGTTAATCAAGAATAACATACTATACTACAGTTACGATTACAAAAGTATGTATATATTCGCTAGATGCTTTAGAGACATGCGCCATAATGATACCCGTTGACTGCAACAACTTTTTAGTTATTAGTTATACTATATGTGCGTACTATGCGGCCGGCAGTGCATGTCGCACCCTATCTACAAAAGAGTCATAACTCAAAATATTCAAATAGAGCTAAAAAAAACTGATTTGATTAATTAGAAATATGTATGATAATACTCACTAATAGACATATTCATAAAGGATTTTTTTTGACGAAAGAGAGGTTATTGTTTTTAAGCAAAAAAATTAGAATTTGAAAATTTTGAGTTATGACTCTTTTGTATTTAGGGTGCGATATATATTCAATACGAGCAGACTTGCAAAAACTATTAATTCTCTGAATCTTCAAAATTCAAATAATTACTATGTACTAGCGGGAGACTTGAACTGCACCACACAGAATGGGGTAAAGAATGGTTGTCGGAAAACGAAATAATATTCAGATGCAAGGTTTACGCTTCTCTAGAGAGTCAACGAAATCTCAAACTGCCTCCAAACATTGGATTACGATAGCTACCCCAACGCAGTGGAATTAATTGTGAAAATTGAGAGAGAGCCGAATGTTATGACAACTTTGAATTAGGGGACAACGCTAAAATTTAACTTTAAATGGAAAAATATGGAAAAGATTTGAGAAGGTTGTAATGCAAAAAATCAAGTTAGAAACAGTTATACCGAACTATCGAAATTTAACGAACAGTGAAATAGATGTATATATAACTAGAATACATTTCGTAATATCAGATGCCATTGAAAGTACGACACCAAAATTTAAAGACAAAGATGAATTTTGAAAATTTTCTAACAGCATAATTAAAAAATTACACTCAGAAAAAAGTAAAATATTAACGATGATAAATAGACACAAAATAGATAGAAACAAGACTTACACAATTATCATTTTAAACACCTTAAAAGCAAAACCCAAACTAATTAAAAAACTATTGAATAAAAATTTTATATTAAAAGGTAATAAAGAACTTCTGGAAACCCTGGAGAGATTAGATCATACAGATCCAGTACGAATGTTCCTAGGTACAACAAAATTAAAAAATTAAACCACTCAATTTAGCTGAAATAGTTGTGCACGAATCTGAAACGAATACACTAAGAAACGCTTGAATAAACACCCAAGATATAGAAAAGGATAATACGGACAACCTAGTAATACGTGACCAAGAGCAAATGCATGACGCAATAGGAACCTTTCTGGAATCAATACATTCATATAAGGATTTCGATGAAAACAAAAATAATCAAACTAGTCGGCATTCCCCGATGATATTGGTATTTATCATGCTGATAAGACAATATCCAGTATTAATGAAGGACTTCAAAACACATTCAACATGGTCGAGGAGTATGTCCTTGGTTGGCATTTCAAAATAAACACTAACAAGTATGAGACTTATTGTATTTCGGCCACCAGTAGGAAACTGTAATAACGACGTAAAACAGAATTGGAAACAATTTGGAATCAAATCAAACTTTTTGAGATCAATGACAAAATCTAGAGGTGTCCCTGGATAAATACTTATACATTTATGGACATATAAAGGATATAGCCTCAAAGGCAAGAAAACCATTTTTATATAGCATGCAGGCGAATTTTTCATTCTAAACATATAAATTCCCGTGTCAAAACTATTATAACGTGTTTTTCAATAAGAGCGCTACAAAATTTTTTTTTAAATAAAACAAAGCCGGTTTTAGATACCAATGAAATTCTTTATCCAAGTGAAAGTACGTTCGATGTCATTATGTATGGAACTCGATTTCTTTAGCATGGCCATAAAATTCAAGCATAAATCGGCCGATACTGCTGCAATTTCATGTACGATATTCGTACGAAGTTCATCAATCGTCGCTGGCTTGTTGGCATAGACCATAGACTTGACGTAGCCCCACACGAAATAATCTAACGGCGTCAAATCGCACGACCGAGGTGGCCAATCGACTGGGCCGTTTCGTGAGATAACACGTTCACCAAACTTGGTTTCCAATAAATTGATTGTGGCATTCGCTGTGTGGCTTGTGGCGCCGTCCTCCAGGTCCATATTATCCAATTGGGGCCAAAAATATTCGGTTATCATTGAACAGTAGCGATTCGCATTCACAATAATGTGCCAGTCTTGATCATCACGGAAGAAGTACGGCCCAATGACGACGCCGGCCCATAAACCGCACCTATCCGTAATTTTTTCGGGATGCAATGATGACTCATGGATTACGTGTGGATTGCTGTCTGACCAATAACGCATATTTTGCTTATTGACGAAGCCATTCTGCCAGAAATGAGGCTCATCGCTGAAGATGATTTTCCGATGAAAATCCGAATCATTTTTAAATTGTTTCTCAGCCCAATTCACGAGCATACGACGCTTATGGTGATCAAGCGGCTTCAGTTCTTGCGTCAATTTGATCTTGTAAGGATGTAGGCCAAGATCTTTTCGCAAAATTCGCCACAACGACGTCGCAGAGATGCCCAACGCTTGAGAACGACGTGTGATAGACTGAAGTCTCAGCGGCAGCAATATTCTCGACACTATGGGCACTTCTTTGTCTCACTGGCACGGGAACATTTTGTACTGTGCCTGTGGATTCAAATTTTTCCACTAGACGCTCAATTGCTGATCTGGTAGGACGATTATGACGACCATAAATTGGACGTAGCGCTCTTATAGTTGAGGCCACTGACTCCAAATTTCGATAGTAAAATTTAATAATTTCGACTTATTATTGGCTCGTATATCTTTCCATGATGAAATGGCAAACCTTACTGAAGAGAAATGTCAAAGGAGCGGGAAAAAATTTGGCGTCGTTTGCTGTCCCTATCGATTTACTTTTGTAGCGTCTCTGCTGAAAAACCCGTTATATCAAACGTTAGTTCGTCGTGTCATAATACATGGTTGTCCTATCAGGTTCAACGTATCGGCGGCGGTCATGGAAAAATTAAGGATATTCGAAAGGAAATGTTTAACAGGCTCTACTTCCCTGTACAGAACAGCACAAAGTCAGTACATAAAGTATATATCAAATAAGACATTGTATAAGTATATTAAGGCAACATTGAAAATGTACTTAAGAAAATGTACTTTGAAATGTACTTTGAAATGTACTTAAGAAATGTACTTAAGAAATGTACTTAAGAAATGTACTTAAGTAATGTACATTTCTTAAGAACTTAAGAAGAAATGTACTTAAGAAGAAATGTACTTATGAAATGTACTTAAGAAGAAATGTACTTAAGAAATGTACTTAAGAAAGAAATGTACTTAAGAAATGTACTTAAAAATTTACTTAATGAAATGTACTTAAGAAATGTACTTTGAAATGTACTTAATGTACTTAATGTACTTTGAAATGTACTTAAGAAATGTCCTTTTTTTTAAGAGAATGTAGTTTTTAAAAAAAATAAAAATAAGTTACTTGTTCACAAGTAAAATAAAAAAGCATTTCTTAAAAATAAAAAAGCAGTTTTTGAAGAACTGTTAAAAAAAAAAAAAAAAAAAACAAGCTGCAAAGCATTTTTGAAAAATAAAAAGCATTTTTTGAAGAACTGTTTAAAAAAAAAAACAGCAAGCTGGGACGAGAGCTGTACCAACAACCCTCAGACTCCATCGCGCAACCCTTTACCCATCAGGCCACAGCGACCTTAGATGAAGTGTGACAAAATTCATATAAATGTATGAACACATGAAAGTACATCCAAACATTCTAAAGTACATACCTATTATAAAGAACAACAAAGATTTTCAACATGGAAATTCACCACACGGCAAAAGGAGTAGTTTAGTATAAAACTACAAAAATTAATGTGAAAATTTTATGAGTTTTTTTACGTTTCCAATCATAAAATTTTTTCCAATGGACCAATTTCACTGATTTTCAATACCAAACTGCTCAGGATTACGTGGAACATTCTGGCCAAAAACCAAACCGCGTTGTCGCCGATTGAAGTCGTGAGAATGTTTTCAACAGACGGACAGACGGACATGGCTATATCGACTGCGGTTGTTATAAGGATCAAGAATATATTTACTTTATGGGGTCGCAAAGCCCTATTTCTATATGTTACAATCGGAATGACAAACTGATATGTACCCTCTATCACTTACAGTGGAGGGTATAGAAATTAGATTTTAGTATATAAATAATACGATATTTATGTAATATTTGTTATTGAACATTTTGCAGTACATTGTTATCTTATATGAGTGTTAAATTGATTTCAACAAATTGAATTTATAAAACTGTACAAATGCAACATATATGTTTATTAAATATACTACAGAGCCCGATCTGGGGGCAGTGCATGTACAAAAAATTTATGTTATTAAATTGCTATTGTTTAGTATGTTACTAAATTTTTTACAATTACTTGAATTGAATAAACGCTTCGCAAAAAAAAATTATTATTTATGATTTTTTTTTGGTACAAAATAATGAGCATGGCCTGATTTTTGTAATATTACTCAAAATTAATCAAAACATTGAAGAAAATCCGTAAAGTTATAATATAATCACTAACATATAATTTTTATAATGAAACTCCTAATGATCACGGTCTCCGACTTCAGTGGATAAAGGCACAACAGACTCTCCAAATTATTCAAGTTAAGACTTACTGGTACAATTAAATTACGATTACAAGGAGCTTTTTTCCATCGTGGAGAGGACGAGATGCTCTCAGGCCATTTAAAAGTATCAAACATATCCTCCAACGATTTAAGTTTCGAACTTATAGAGACAAAATCAGAATTTAAAGTTTGAAATCCTTTCTTGGCCACCTTAAATAGCTTCATAGAATTCCCTACACTTCCAAAATGTTCAGCGAAGCCCGCTTTCCTTAGCCGTAATTATGTCAAAATGGCTGCCATTGAAACTAGCACACTTCACAGGGGCATGACTTTGTGATTTTTGCCAATATGAAAGAAACAAAAAACAATATATGTCCCTGACTGTACAAATCTTTGTCACTCACTCCATTGGCATATTATGTCTAAAGGTATGGAATAAAATAAAATAACAAAACGAATTGGTACAACTTTCAAATACTAAATACGAAATCCTAAAAGTATGCAGAATAATACTGGGTTGCATACTGGGTTAATACAGTTAAAAAAAGATGTATAAAATATTTTCGTTTAGCCCCCATCGCGCTACGTGCGATAAGGGATAATATCTTATCTTTACAACAGTGATGTCTTTGTAAAAAGAAAAGAAAAAAGCAATTCAAAGGATTCCAATATTGTATACATTGTCCATAGATAAAGTACAAATTCGTTGACAAACTTACTGTTTTAAAAAATGGTCCAGCTAATAAAACTAACCAATGTACATTTTGAGGGGTGGACAAAAATTCTTTTCTTTTTTGTGAGAAAATCAAAAATTTTTCGAACCAAAAATCGTTTAAACGCTATTCTGTCTATATTTCGGAACCGGAGCCTTTAATAGAAAAGTAAACAATTTTTTCGAGATTCTGAACGAAATCGAAGAAAATCGCTGAAATAAAACCATTACTATAACTCGACAATTCCAATAAATTCGGTAAAGGCTATTCTGTCTATATTTCGGAAATGGAGCGTTCAATTGAAATACAACCAATTTTTCCGAGTTTAGTAGCGTGGACAACATTAAAAAAATCGCCTATAACACGCCTATAACTCGGAAACGGTGAGTTCAAACGCAAAAATAATAAATTGTTTACCTTACCAAGAGACTTTAACCAAAGCATGACTTTCATGCGATTTTTTAAAAATAAGTAATGCCGTATTGAAGATATCCATTGTTTAAAGCCTTCCATAGAGGTAACAAAGTTATTGTTTATGAGATTGGGCGCACCGTTTCCCAGTTATAGACATTTTTTGATTTTAGCGATTTTCCTCTATACGGTTACTTCATGAAAACCCTTAGAAACCTATAAAAATTATCTGCGCTGAGCGATTTTTGATTCGAAAAAGTTTAGGTTTAGCGACTTTCAAAGAGTTATGCGTATTTAAGACGTCCATTAGTTAAAGCCTCCTGTGGAGGAAAAATAAATTATTTTTGCGTTTCCTAATGCAAAGGAAAAATTCAAAGCATCGACAAACATTCTTCAAAGTTAGTAATCGCACTTCTTGGTAAGAAGAAATGCAAAATTTCAACAGAACACAGTGCAACATGAAAAAATATAACCATATACGGATACCACTACGTGATAAAAGACCAAAAAAGTTAACATTTTGTCAGGCTCATATCTTGCAAACCGTACGGAATTTTGATTTACTCTTGGAGGAAGAGTTGTAGCTCTTGTCATGAAGAATTGTGAACATATAGAATCACAAAAACTTCATCTTCAACGTTAAAATCGGAAAAAAAAAACTTTAAATTTTTCGATTTTTTTTACCTTTTCCCCTTGTTTATGTCCATAGGTAACAAACCGTTCAAAATTCAAGGAAACAATCAACTACAAAAATGTATATATGCAAGTCCAGGACCATCAAGATTTGTTATCAGTTTTGTAATAAATAGCATAGTATCTCAATGTTGAAGTAAAGAAAAAGCAAATGAAATTAAAAAATTTTCGGCAAATTTTTCGCTTTTGCGTCTACTTAAACGCTACCTAAACGGTATTAAGAATTATTCTAGGAAGTTCATATGTTCTAGAAAGTTGTTTAGCGGGATCTTAGGTACATTTTTGTTGTTGATTGTTTCCTTGAATTTTTGAACGGTTTGCTGCCTATGGACCTAAACAAGGGGAAAAGGTAAAAAAAATCGAAATATTTAAAGTTTTTTTTTTGTTGCGATTTTAACGTTGAAGATGAAGTTTTTTTGATTTTATATGTTGACAATTTTTGTTCTTTATGATAAGACCTACAACTTTCCCTCTTACAAGATACTTTTTTTGCAAAAATGATACCGATAAAAAATGATAAAAGTGCATGACTTTGGGCAAAACTGGGAGATACGGGTCTTTTTTTTTTGGTTTTTTTATCACGTAGTGGTGTCCGTATATGGTTGTATTTCCGTGACTTAAAAAATTACAGGCAGTGAAATTAAAAAATTTTCGGGAAATTTTTCACTTTTACGGCTACCTAAACGCTACCTAAACGGTGTTAAGACCCATTGCTAGGAAGTTCATATGTTCTATGAAGTTGTTTAGTGGGAATTTAGGTACATTTTTGTGGTGTATTGTATCCTTGACCTGAACAGGTGGAAAAAGGTAAAAAATCTAATTTTTTAAAGTTATTTTGTAAAGAAATTTTGACATTGAAGATGATGTTTTTTTGATTTTATATGTTCATACTTTTTGTTCTTTATGACAAGAGCTACAACTTTATGAGGGTAAATCAAAATTCCGAACGGTTTGCAAGATATGAGCCTGACACAACGATCACTTTTTTGCAAAAATGACACCGAGGCTTTTTTGGTCTTTTATCACGTAGAAGTGTCCGTATATTTCCATGACTTTAAAAATTACACACAGTGTAATCGAACTGTATTTTTCCAAGTATTTCATGATTGACTTGGAAAAGGAAACGAAATACTTGCGGCAGCAAATTCACAGGCATAATATAATAATAGCAAAAGCACCTGGAAATGGTTGAAACCCCCCCAAATATTTTCCCATTACACGAAAACAAATTGAGCCACTCTAGTACTCATATTTACATATAAATGTATGTATTTTGTTCACACATGTATTTCTACATACTACTATTTATATTTATTTTTCACATTTTGCCTCAAGTTAAGATTTATTCTTATTTATATTTAACATTTCATATTTTGTTTCATCTGCTGTTTTGTTTAGCATTTCATGTTTTATTATTTTAATATTTATCTTTGCCTTTGTATGTATTTGCCTTTACTTTGCATATGTTGCTTAGTGTTTCCTCCTCCAATTTATTTCACTCATTATGAATTCGCATTTGCATTTGTGTGTTCTCATCTTAAGTTTTTCCCCAGCCTCTTGAGTGTCGAGTGTGTTCGTAGTTAGCATTAGCATATCTATGTGTCTCAAATAGACATACATACGTACATATTTTGTTCTTCTCCAGTGTGTTGGTATTTCCACTTTCATTAGCATTAGCATTTGTTGGCGTTCTTTGTGTTTCATTAAAAGCTTGAATTATGTCCTGAAATATGATATAAATATTGTGGCCCAAGAATGTTTTTGACATTTGCCATAGTGATATATTTTAATGCCACGAAGAGGCCACGACGGATAATAAATAACAGGCCAACTCCCAGAACATTATGAAACCAGGGAATAAAATGATGTATCTAACATTAATCTTGAACGTTGGCTCCATGTGAAATGAGAAGATATCTTATAAAAATATTGTAGTATTTGGGAATTTTAAGTATTAAAATATTTAATATTATAATATAATGATACAATAAAATATCTACAAGAAAAAACGAACAAAAAAACACTCAAGTTATGAAAATCGGTTCATAATGACTTCAAATTAATATCCCCATGGTGCTGCAAATTCTGTGAAGACAAAAAGTACACCAGTTCAAAGTAACAAAAAGTAACCATTCCAAGGTTAAAATTCGATTTTTTTTTGTCAAAATTCGATTTTTTTTTATTTTCACAAAGTTTTATGAATACTGAAAATGGATTTTTTTTATATCACACCAACACTCAGGGGATGCCCCCTATAAATGCACTGCATTGTGTTGGTGAAGGAAAATTGAGGTAGTGGAGACTGTAAGGAGGGAGTAGTGTAGATATTGAGAAGATCAGATGAAGTGAAGTATTTCTTGTACCACTTTAAAAAGCTCAGACACTTGAATGCATCTTTCGACACTTCAGATACTTGATTTGCTCAACGGACATCACATTGTATTTTCATGGCCAGAACATTAAGAGCATCTGATTCATCAATATCCACACCGTCCATAGAAAATGATGACACACCTGGTTCAGCAATCCGCTTCTGCGGCAACAAACAACACTGGGTCTTACCTGCATTAAAATCTACTCTATTCATACGACCCCATTCAACAATGGACACCAGATCCCGGCAGAGTGTTTCATTCATCGACCGGCGTTTGACTTCAACCTCGAATGAAAAAGAATGACAGAGATTACTGTCATCCGCAAAAAAGTAGATGGGATTCACAGTCTGACCCAGGAGATCTTATGTGAAAATAAAAAAAAGAGAAGGACTGCATTCAATTTATTCAATGTGGAATACCTGCATTCAATTCATGCTCGTCGGATGAAACCCCATCTACAACAACTCGTACAGTGCGAGCTATAGGGTATGCCAGGAATCATGAGCATGCATTTGCAAAACATATTCTATTTTGAACAACTATATCTCTATTTATTGAGATATAAAGGGTTTTTCAACAGAGACGCTACAAAAGTAAATCGATAGGGATACCAAACGCCGCCATATTTTTTCCCGCTCTTTTGACATTTCTCTTCAGTAAGGTTTGCCATTTCATCATGGAAAGATATACGAGCCAACAACGAGTCGAAATTATTAAAATTTACTACCGAAATTTGGAGTCAGTGGCCTCAACTTGAAGGGCGCTACGTCCAATTTATGGTCGTCATAATCGTCCTACCAGATCAGCAATTGAGCGTCTAGTGGAAAAATTTGAATCCACAGGCACAGCAAAATGTTCCCGTGCCAGTGAGATAAAGAAGTGCCCGTAGTGTCGAAAATATTGCTGCCGCTGAGGCTTCAGTGCAAGAAAACCCGAATGTGTCTCTCACACGTCGTTCTCAAGCGTTGGGCATTTCTGTGACGTCGTTGTGGCGAATTTTGCGAAAAGATCTTGTCCTACATCCTTACAAGATCAAATTGACGCAAGAACTAAAGCCGCTTGACCACCATAAGCGTCGAATGTTCGTGAATTGGGCTGAGCAACAACTTAAAAATGATTCGGATTTTCATCGGAAAATCATCTTCAGCGATGAGGCTCATTTCTGGCTGAATGGCTTCGTCAATAAGCAAAATATGCGTTATTGGTGAGACAGCAATCCACTCGTAATCCATGAGTCACCATTGCATCCCGAAAAAATTACGGTTTGGTGCGGTTTATGGGCCGGCGGCGTCATTGGGCCGTACTTCTTCCATGATGATCAAGACCAGCACATTACTGTGAATGCGAATCGCTACCGTTCAATGATAACCGAATACTTTTCGCCCCAATTGGATAATATGGACTTGGAGGACATGTGGTTCCAACAGGACGGCGGCACAAGCCACACAGCGAATGCCACAATCAATTTATTGGTAACCAAGTTTGATGAACGTGTTATCTCACGAAATGGCCCCGTAGATTGGCCGCCTCGGTCGTGCGATTTGACGCCGTTAGATTATTTCCTGTAGGGCTACGTCAAGTCTATGGTCTATGCCAACAAGCCAGCGACGATTGATGAACTTCTTACAATATCGAACATGAAATTGCACCAGTATCGGCCGATTTATGCTTGAAAACCGTCGAAAATTGGGTTCAGCATCTGGACTTATGCAAGCGTGCCTGTAGTGGCCATGCAAAAGAAATCGAGATCCATACATAATGGAATCGAACGTACTTTCACAGGAATATAGAACTTCATTGGTATCTAAAACCGGTTTTGTTTTATTTAAAAAAACTTTTGTAGCGCTCTTATTGAAACCCCCATTAGAATGGTCTTGAGCTTGAACAATGAAAAAAAAAAGGCCGAATAGATATATAAAAGTCATCGCTGCTGAACGTAGAGCACGACGAAACAACAGGCAATAACAATTACCTGTAAACATTGTAATGTCTTTTAGACAACAACAAAAATCATTTCTTATGTGGACCGATGATTCTCTGGAGATGGAAAGAAGTTGTTTGCAAATGTTTTTTTTGTGTGTTTTGCTTGCGACATTTTTCGAACATTTGCATAGTGCAAAATTCTCAATTCAGATGACTTTTCGTTTGCATTTAGTTTGATGCATTTTTCTAAAGCAGCATTGCAAAAAACCGCTGATGAAGATCTGTGGAGAGATCTGAAACAGCTATACGGTTTGCCAGTTATCATAAGGATGCATTTTCAAAACGCCTTCTTTGTTGAAATAGTAATTTTTTAAAGAGAGGTACTTCTTTTATTAAAACCTAATATTTGTTTTTAAGAAAGGGTACTATTTTTAAGGAGAAGTACTTTCTGTAAGAAAAGTCAAAAGAGTATGAACTTTGTTTTACAAACATGTACTTTTTTAAGAACAGGTACTTCTTAAAGAAGTGGTACTCTTTTAAGGAAAAGGTTATTTTTTTAAGAACATTTGCTTATTTTTAGAAAGGCTACTTATCTCAAGAAAAGAAAAGGTATTATTTTATTTTTGAGAAAACGTACTTCTAAGAAAAGGCATTTTTTTTAAAGAAGAGGTATTTTTTTTAAGAGAAGGGCATTTTTTGAAGAAAAGTTTTTTTTAAGAAACCGGATTTTTTTTAGAATTGATCCTTTTTTCAAGCATATGTACATTTTTAAGAGTAGTTACTTATCTCGAGAAAAGCTATTTTGTTTTACCAAACTGGTGCTCTTTAAAGGAAAGGCAGTTTTTTAAGAAAATGCAATTTGTGGTAAGAAAATTTATTTTTTTAAGAAAGGTACTTCCCAGTTGGAAATTTTGTCTTGAAGACTTTGTCAGTAGTATTTCCTAAGGACTATGTCAGTAGGTGATGGCAGTTTATTTAAGACATCTTCTTGTCATGTCAGTAGTTTTGACTTAGGTTACATAAATTGCGATGGAACTGACAATCTGTGTAAGACCGTCCTATTGATTTGTCAGTACTTTGTCATGCATGACTCGTATTAAGACCAATGCTGTATGTCAATTGAGGATGTCTTCATCAGTTGCCAACTGCAAGTCATGTCTGTGTATTTTCAAATTTTTCAAAACTTCAAACTGAATTTTTTTTATTTATTGATAGTTATGAAATATATGCCATAAGTTTTCAGAATTTATATCCAAATATATGAAATTTGTTAGAAGAATATGCTAATTATTTATATGTATATATGTCTAATCGTAACTTTCAGATTTTATTTAATATCATGCAACAGAACGGAAATATACATATGCACACATACATAAATTCCAATAAATAAGTTCCTATAAGATGATCCGAAACACCATATTTAAAGACGTCTTGAGTAAATGACCCACTGATGAATGGTTACTCAAGACGTCTTCTGTACATGTCATAAGGTGATCACTTCTGTTAATAAACTGTGAAAAATTCCTGATGACTTTTGTCCAAATGTATGAAAATGTCAGGAGGTGTCATGACATTTTTTGTATGGGAGCGGGTCGGAAAGTCAGCAGTGACTCTGACATGTCAGTTCTTTGTTATTGATAATGTCTATAGGAAATTTCCAACTAGGTTTTTTTAAAAAAATTACTTTTTTTAAGAAAAGGTACTTTTTTTTAAGAAAATTTAATTTTTCTAAGCAAAGGTACTTCTTTAAGATAAGGTATTTTTTTTAAGAAAAGTTACTTTGTTTATGAATATGAATAGGTATTTTCTTTGAGAAAATTTACTTGTTTTCAGAAAAGGCACTTATTTAAGAAAATTTTTTTTTTAACTTCCGTCACTTTGGCTTTTCTAAATTTACTTTTTATTGGGTACAAAAGTACAATATATACTATATATTGGTTACAAGCTCCACCTAGAAAGCCATCCCATTAAACAACAAATTTCCCAAAATATGTTGGTTGGTTGAAAAGGCTGCAAGACAGCACGCTCTCTAGCACACTTAGGCTAGAGAAGCCCATTGTAATACCTGCAGTTTCCTCCATAGGAACTATTGACTATTCGTCCAGCCAATTTGCCCTTTCAATAAATTTGTCTATCAGACCTACATGAATATCCTGTAGGGCTACGGTGCTAACTAAATGTGTTCCGAATATCCTACTTCTCAGTCCAAGGGCAAACCCTGCCAGAGCAGGCAATCGTTTCCTCGTCCTCTTCCATGCAGCATCTACAGAGAGTGGAGTTTCTGTGTCCCAATCTCAGGGTGTGTTTTCCTAAACGACAATGTCCCGTAAGTGTTCCTGTCATTGTGGATAGCCTGCCTCTCGGCAAGTAAAGTAGTTGCCTAGTCCTTTTCCTATCCACCTGTAGCCAGAGAACCCAGGATTGTTTGCAAGTTGAAGTAAGTCTCCATTTGTGGTAGAACATATTATCGGCCCACTGCCTGATCTGCAAACGGCAGGTAGAGGTTGGCATACTAACACCTTCTTTCGCCGGAAGAACCTGTGCCGTAGTGCCCTGTCTAGCTATCGCATCCGCTACGCAATTGCCTGGAATATCGCTATGTCCCGGTACCTAGATGAGCCTGATCTCAAAATACTCTGCCATCACCGTAAGTGATGAGTGGCATTCTTTCACCGTCAGGGACGTAGCAAAAATGGCTTCCAGGGATTTTATGGCAGCCTGGCTGTCCGTGTAGATACACATTCTCCGGAGGGTTGTGAGACTTCTTTTCAGTAGTTCAGGAACCTCCAGTATGGCGGTACTTTCTGCCTGAGATACACTACAGTGATCAGAAAGCTTGAAGGAGATATTTACTTTTAGGTCCGGTGAATGGACCCCATATCCTACTTGCTCGTCCAACTTTGATCCATCCGTGAAAAATCTGATACTACTGATATCCCCTTCCAGTGACTTTTCCCAGGTTTTCCTGTTCGGAATAGAAGTCTTTAGATTTGTCGCTGGTAGAAGGTAGAGGATACAGTAGTCCGTTTTTACGGGAATAGAGTTGATCCGGTGTAGTAATTCAGCGTGTCCGGAATGCCCCGATATCAAAACGCCACAATTTCTGATTCTCACCAGAGATAAAGTGGCTGCCGATTCGGCCATGATATCAGTAGTACAGATGTTAAGGATAGCACAAAGTCCAGTACCTGACGTCATGCCCGTTGCACCACTAACGCTAATCAATGCTGATCTTGGAATTTTCATCATGGAATTAAGAATATATATCTTTTTTTTGGAGGGACATCCACCAAACTACGATGCCATAGAGAAGTAGTGGTCTAACTATTGCCGCATAAATCCATGGTGATCTAAGGAGTCAGTCCCAGCGCTTTTCTACCGCCCCTTTACAATAGTAAACGCCTTTTTCACCCTCTCCTCCACATTCGGTTTCCAAGACAGTTTTCTGTCGAGAATTATCCCCAGATACTTGACCTTTTCCGTCAACTGTAATTGCAGCCCATTAACCGACGGCAGTTCAAATGCGGGTATTTCATATTCCAAGAGAACAAGATAAGCTCGGTTTTAAGTAGGTTAAGTGATAGGCCGTTGTTAGCGGTCCAGTTCGAAATCAGACTAAGTAGGGTGGTTGTACGAATGCTTAATAAATTGAGGTTTCTACACGTACAGATGATAGCAATGTTATTGAAAGCCCCTCGATGTCCAGGAAGGTCCCCAGAGCGAATACGTTATTCTCAAGAGAGTTCTCTATTATGCTGACTATAGAGTGGTCTCAATTGACCTGCCCTTGATATAGGCATGCTGAGAACTCGATAGTAGATTCTGTGGAAGACTACTTCGAACGTGAATGTCCAGTAATTTGTCAAATGTCTTAAGAACAAGGGATGACAGACTGATTGGTCTGAAGTCCTTTGGTTTGACAAGAGAGCATTTGCCCGCTTTCGGGACCAAAAACCACTTTGGTTTGCTTCTAAATGCTAGCAATGACTCCCGGCATAAGATTGCCTCCAACCAACTACAAGGTAGGTATAGTGCCTTCTGTAGTTGCATCTAATGGCCCATATCAGATTTTTTTCTGCTCACTAATATATAATATATCAGATAGACCGTCGGTGGAGCAATGGTAGTGTGCGCGCCTCTTGTACATGAGATTCTGGGTTCCATCCCTGCTCAGAGAAGAGAGAAGCTCTTCCCTGTCCCTTCATGGGATGTAATGGGAAACCATTTATTTTTTAATATATAAGATATATTAGTCTAGACACAAACCAAAGCAAAAGTACCCAATATAATTGATATTACTGGGTTGTAGCATAGTAGTGTTATAAAAAATTGTTTAATTTATTTTAATGTAGCCCGCATCCTGCAAGTATAGTGGTATTGATGTAGCGGCAGCGCATAGTTGTCTTAAAAGACGAAGTCTTGTTACTCGTAAGCTTACGAATATAACACAATGTATGTACAATGTACATGTGATTGTTGCTTGGCATTCTCTTTGTGTTTTGTGGGAATGAAACAAAAAGTATTAAGCAAGACACTTGCGCTTGTCTTTAAATAATTTTAAGTAATAATATTATTTAAATAAAACGTCATCAAATGATTGAACGCTGTTTTTTAATTTCCAATGTAACATTTACATTTCATAGAAATCGAAAAGGTACCGTGTAACAAAAAGGTGTTAACACATCGCCCGTAAGTTCGAACACTCATTGGATTTTTTTTGTACAAGTATTTATATTTCTTATGAAAACAGAAATTTCATAAAAACGGAATACCGGGCTTATGACAGAGTTATCACAATGGTTATGGAAATTGGCATGTAAGGTTGTACCACACGACATGTTCTGAAAGGTGAAATTACACAAAAATATCATTATCCAAAAATCCATATTTGGATAATTTTCCAGAAAGTGGCACCAGTGGGAAGTTTGAATAAATTTATGAAGCGGATAATTACTTTCTTTGGATTGACAAGAACAATATTATCCTTTCATATACTCATATTTACGCAACAAATGGTTCTTAGTTATATAAACACTTCCATGGAAACAGCTAAAGTTAATTTTTCGTTTGATATGTACATTTACTTATAATTCCCCTACAATCTATTTATAAAATACAAATATCTTCTGCCATATCTTCTCCGTGCGTATGAGTAATATAATTAAAGAATTCACATATTACTCATACGCAATGAGAGCCTTAATACCCTCGTGGTGATAATTGTATTATGATTCCATTAAGCAACAAGTATTATTTCATGTATTACATATTTATTCATCAGTATACGCAAATTATTTGATGTGTCCCCACAAATTAAATGAAAATATTTAGACAACAAGTGCCTGTAAGTGATATGAAATTTTTTACATTCACATTTTCGTTTTTTTTCTTGCCATGGACGGACAGAGTGATATAATTGTAGAAAATATCCATCCATTCATAAAACGTATATATTTTTATTTATTTTTCCAAATACAAACATAGACCCCAGTATACATATTTATATTATTGCGCAGTATTCTGTCGTTCTCATTAAAATGTGTTTATACAATATGTGTACAAGTATACTTGTGTACATCAGCAGGGTGTTCAACAACGAGTAGATATTGGATTTATGCTTGGCGACAACAATCCATGTACGTTGGAAAGATGCTCACGATTACCATAAATATTAGGTTTATGGTCGGGTGAGGCCTAGTAAACTCAATTTATAAGAAATCGGGAGCCAGTGGTATCCAACAAGGGTAATTTCTTTCCAGTCTTACATGTGAGAGAAAAGCATAGGATTTTATGAGTGTCAAATAAAAAAACGTTTCTGTCTATCCCAGTTTTGCGCCATATACAGCTTGCACCCTCTTATCAGTTTATGTCAAATTAAGGAAAAAATTTAGGCGAAAATCAAAATTTCTAATATTTAGGTTTCACATACAATATTTTCCTTCCTTAACACAGTACGTCCAAACTCAAATTTGTCCAGTGCAGTTGACAAAACTTGGCGATTATAAAGGCTGTCGCAGTAAAATTGCAATTGTTAAATTTAGTGTAATTTTTTGACAACTCATTACAAAAATTTGGGAAGTTATGCTGAGACCGCTCTCAAACTTCGAAGAATTTCCAGTCGAGAAAGTGCACCTAAAGTGTCAGTCATTCCATGAGTGGTAAAAAACTTTTAAGATACTGCATCAATTGTGGACAGTAAGACTACTGTGCGTCAACGTACTGGTCAGTCTCCTGAAGACATTGCTGCTGTAAACGAGAGTGTCGTCTAAAACCCGAAACATCAATTCAGCATCGTTCTTAAGAACTTAAATTTCACGAAGGACCAGGCAGCGAATTTTGACAAAACAACTCCACCTTTATGCGTTCAAAATTCATCTTACTCAGGAGCGCGAACCAGCAGTCCCAGGAAAGAGCCGGCAACTCGTTCAGTGGGTAATGGGGTAAAGTGAAGTTAATGCCAATTTTTCAAAGAATCTCATCTTCTCCGCTGAACCGCAGTTCCATCTGAATGGCTTCGTGAATACACAAAATTGTCGAATTTGGGGCTCATAAAATCCTCATGCAATCCATAAGAAACAAATCTACCCACAACGAGCAGGATGCGGATTTTCACCTGGCGGCATGATTGACGCTGGCGGTGACTGTGAACTACATTCGTTACAGTAACATGATAAAGGAGTTTTTGTGGACAGCATGGATCTGGACGACATCTGCCACACTGTGCATGAAACAATCGATTTATCGCAGCAAAAAGAGTACCACATTTTCAAAAAGTACCTGTTCCTAAAAAAAGTACTTCTTTGCATACTTTTATGGCCTTTTCTTACAGAAACTACTTCTTCTTAAAAATAATACCTTTTCTTAAAAAAACATTAGCTTTTAATAAAAGAAGTACCTCTCTTTAAAAAATTACCTTTTCGCGAAAATATAATAAATATTCTTACAAAAAGGACCTAAAAATATACTTTGTTAAAAAAAATACATTCTATAAAAAAAACTTGTTCTTAAAAAAAGTTTATCATTTTGCAAAAAGTATATTTTCTTAAAGATCCATTCAAATTATCTACAAAGGCGTGTTGGAACTAACTAGTACATAATATGTAGCGAAAGGAACTTCGTTCCAACCGGGTGTCCCCTGACACCTCATGTAATTTTTTGTTTTTCTTCTATTTCAGATTCTCAAACGTAAAAATCTTTGTAATCGATGTATATGTGTAGACTCCTGAGATCTCAACAAATATCTGGTACATTCCAAAATGATCACAACAATACTTTCAAAGTTGTGATATTATTACCGTGGTTTTTCAATCGGTCCCATTATGCAGCGCCACAACGTGCAATTAATTGACCGTAACGTTGCGACCATTACCGTTTTTGAAGAATTACGGTCCCATGATGCCGTCACCCCATAAACAGCACCAAATAGTGAATTTTTTAGGAGTTTTACGCAGTTCCGGTTAATGGCGTTCACCTTCGCCGCTGAAGTCCATTTTTCGATAAAAGAGATGATTTTCTAGCTTCTCCTAGACTTAGATTTAGACTCGCTGGCGATGCCGCCCGTCTTCAGCTTCTGCACCACCTGTATTTTGTATGGCTTAAGTTAGAGGTCCTTACTTAAAATCTTCTAGGTGGTCGATTAACACCAATTTTTATCGCTGCGATTGGCGACGAATGAACTTATCGCGATCTTCAATAACATTGAAGGATACAGCAGCAATAGCCTCCTGGGTAATCCCTCTACCAGTGGTCAGAGTAGGGATCAAACCCATGTCCTCATGCACAAGAGCCGCACACACTACCACTGCACCACCGACGGCAATGGCCAGTACTTACTACTTAGCCATGAAAAAGAACTTCTCAAAATACCGTTCGGAACCGGTGAAAAGTAGTAGTTCCCCATCAGAGAGTGAAAAATTAGAAAGCACACAGCTCACTGTTTGTGAGAAGCTATCCCCAATCCCTTCATGGGATGTAATGGGAAACGGGTTTGTTTCCTTTTAATCACTCTACGGATACGAGTTGTGGGTTGATATCCAACAGAGTGAAACATTGGTAAATGTACGTAACTTGCCAAACACATTTTTCACAGAGCACGAATTTTGATAATAAAACTTAATGATTTGCAAGCGTTGTTCGTCTACTCATGATGAAATGGCAAGGCAAGCTGAACATTTTTAACATTGACACATGTCACGAATCACATGAGAACTGACAAAAACTTAAGACTGAAAACCCAAACAATAGAAATTCGCCATTTAAAGTCGTAAAAAAAGAATTTTAAATTTCGAATATTCTTGATGTTAAAAATAGGGTGCGTATTTCGTGGGTAATGGGTTAACCTGGCTAACCCATTATTATGGTCGTGGGGATTGTGTATCGTTCGTTTACCCATTAGACACAGGGTATGGGGAAAATAGTGGGTAGCTACCCACGATAATGGGGAATTACCCATAATGATTACTCATTATCCACAGAGTAATGGGGAAAATAATGGATAATTACCCACGACAATGGGGAACTACCCACCGCGAGGGTAAGGGGCTAATGGGAAAAGTAATGGATAGTTACCCACAATGATGTGGAATTACTCATTACCCTCAGGGTAATGGGCAAATAATGGGTACGACGATAACGAATCGAAAAAATAATTACTTTTTTTGGGGTCTTACCGATTTTTTACTCTAAAAGACATAGTCTTAGCGATAAAAAAAAGTGATGCCTTATTTAAGACATCCACTAGTTAGAGCCTCTGATAAAGTGACAAAATTATTATTTTTGCGATTGGAGCACCGTTTCCGAGTTATTGCCACTTCTTTATTTTTAGCGATTTTTTGAAAAGGAAAAAATTCTCCCATACTATTTGGACCACTTTATGAAACAACCTTAGAAATTCACAAAAATTAGTTATTTTTTTGATTGGACTCTCCGTTTGAGAGATATATAACTTTTTTCTAATTTTTTCCTATTTTCGATCAAAAATTGGGATGGGTTACCATGGGTAACCCATTACTCATCATCGTGGGTAACTACTCATTAATTTCCCATTACCTTGAGGGTAATGGGTAATCGTAATGGGTAATTCCTAACCTGATCAACTGATTTTGATCGAAAAATGGGAGTTTGACTGAAAACTGTGGATGTTGTTATTTTTAACAAATGCGTTAACATTTAAAAGAAAATAAAAAATTCAATAATAGCTTAAATTAGACTCAAAAGTAAAATATATATCAATTCGATTTATTAACCTCTATTTAATATACAACTTTACATTGATAAAACAAAATATTTTTATAATTTTATTTTTTTTTATTTTTAAAAAGCAAATCTTAACATGAACTAAATTCAATAAGAAACATTTTTCTCTAAACCGGCATTTGACGTCTGCGACTCCAGTGTAATTTGCAGTTAGTTTGTTTTGAGATCAAATATTTTGCCCATAACAAGCATCGGATTACGCCACTTTTGTGACCCATCCAACGTTAAAAAAATTAAATATGTCAGATTAATGTGAAGACGCATCGACTAAAAATTTATCAAACTATTTCAGTTAGTGCCACATTTGAACAGATGCCAGTAGCCTGCAACTGAGCCTCTGATGATGAAGTTCACAAGCTTCGAAACGGTCGTCTGACAATGTGATTAAAAATCCTATTTATATTCAAAAAATCTAACTTGCAATCTAAATTATACATTACTAGTTCTAAAGACAAAAACGTTATAAAGCGGGACTTCTCTGTAAAAAGCGAGATTGAAATCCAAGGCGGGATGAGATATCGAAAGACGACGCAATCCCGCCAAACTCGGGATGGTTGGTCAGGTTAGTAATTCTCCATCGTCGTAGGTAGCTACCCATTAGTTTACCCGTTACCCTGTGGGTAATGAGTAGTCGTGATGGGTAATTCCCCATTGTCGTGGGTAGCTACCCATTATTTTCTGCCATTCCCCTGTAGGTAACCGGTAAACGTCCATTAAACATTCCCCATGGCGATGGGTATGGGGGTACACATGAGGGGTTAAATATTTGAAAGACCGTAATTCATCAAAACTGTACTAAACTAAAGGGTTTTCTTTAATAAAAAACAACACTAATTTAATTGTTAAGGAAATTCAAATTTTTTTATTTAATGTGAAGTACAGTCGATACAGTTAAGTTCTGAATAGAACGTCTTTCAAATAGTCTCCACATCTTCTTTTGCAGGAACGATTTCGATGAACCCAGCACTTTTTCCAATAAATCAGGTCGTATGTCATGCATAGCACATTCAATATTGACTTGTAAAACCTGAAGATAGTCTGTTTTATTGCTAAAGACCAATGGCTTCAAATAACCCCGCAAGAAATAGTCTAATGGTGTTAAATCACAACTTCTTGGAGATCATTCAATATCACAACTTCTTGAAATAATCGAATCTCCAAACATTTTTCGTAATAATTCGGTTGTTGCACGTGTTGTGTGGCATGTAGCCCCGTCTCGTTGGATCCAGGTTTTTTCCAGATCAACTTCTTCGAATTTCGACCATAAAAAGTTCGTTATCATCGATATATACTGTTCTTCATTGACAGTAGCTGTGTTACCAGCATCATTTCGAAGAATTGCAATCTTCAGTAGCACTTGTGTGAACGGCAGCATTATTTGCATTGCTTCGAGCGGCTCTTTGTCTTATTGGCACTTGAGGATTATGTAAAGAAAATGTACGCTCGTAATTTGCAACAATTCGACGAATAGCGAGCACAGGTGGAAGATTATTACGACCATAAAATGTCCAAAGCGCACGAAAAGTTTCAATTGGAGAACTATTATTTTGATAAAAAAATTTAATACTCTGTAATCAATGTTCTTACGTATATCTCGGCATGATGAAATTATAAACATTGCTGAAGGCAATGCAAAAAAATTACAGATCATGACATACACTCCGGTTCACTTATTTAAAGGCACTAAAAATTCCATATTCAGCAGCCTGTATCTTTTGAAATTTGAAACCCATTGCAGAATTTTAAAATGGAAATGGAAGCTAAACATCTTGAGATATAAAAAAAATCATGACAATTGTGGCCTGTTAGCTAAAGAATTTTTTTTGGGAAATTTATATAAAAATTCCAAAAATGTGCTTTTTTTTTGGTTCACTTCAATACAGGCACTTCAACTTAATTTAATGAAAAACAGCTTTTCGTGTTTTTTTAATTTATTTTACTTTATTTAAGAACTATTAATAATGGGTACAACCTCCTTGGTTTTTAATGACTTGAAATATACGGGGTTTCATTGAGAGATAAAGATAATTTATTTAATCTAACGAAATTTGATTCCAAGCATCCTTAATGGCCTGAATTAATGACTGCTTGTCATTAAATTGTGTACCTGCTTCATAGACCTTACGAGATAGCAATCCAAGACAGTTTCAATAATGTTTAAATCTGGCGAAAAGTGTGGCCAGTCAGGAATATTAACATTTTAGCTTGCAATGAACTCTTTTACCATTCTGGCGTTGTGTATAGGGGCCAAGATATGGGACCACATAGTTCACTGAACTGCGGAAAAGCCAATTCCAATAATGTTTTATAGCTCGCACCAGTCATTATTTCACTTTCCAATTCAAGATCGATGGCGCCATAGTACGTAATAGCACCCCACACCATAACGCCGCCCTCTCGGCTGTGATGTCGGTTCAAAAAACGCTTTTCTTTGCGCAGCTCATGGAAATAATAGTTGCAGCCATCAGGCCCAACCAAATTAAACTTTCTCTCATCCGTATATACAACGGTTCTCCAGTCATTTACATGACCTCGTGGCTGCACATCTCATACCATGTAGTCTTGAATTGAAGCCGCTTTTCCTTACGAGGAGCATTAAGTTGCGGCTTGCTTTGTAATTGCAGGTAATTAAGATACTCACAGCTCTTAATTTCTCTACATACTGATGACTTGCTCGCTTCCACTCCAGCTTGTGCTCCTATTTTTGATAAGGATAAGGCAGAATTGGAAGCAATTCTGATGAGTTTTCCGTTCTCTTCCGTAGATAAAGACAAAGAAACCCTTACTTTAAAATTTTTCTGTACCTCTCGGGGTGCTTGATGTAATTGTCGACAACTGTTAGGCTCCGTTCAATTTTTTTCGCAATTGCGCGGTTAGAATATCCTTCAGAACGGTAGACATTGATTTTAGTTTTTTCCGATAGATTTAAATTTTTTTGTTTTGTCATTTCGACCCGTAAAATGATTAAGATGTAATAAATTGTAATAAACAAACGCTCCCTACAAAAAATCATCGCTTACTTTAAAAATAATTAAAAAATAATAAAGTGCCTTTATTCAAGTGAACCAAAAAAATAGCACATTTTGAACTTTTTTTATAAATTGCTCAAAAAAAGTTATTTAGTTAAGAAACCACTATTGTCATGATGTCATTATCTCAAGATGTCTAGCTTCCCTTTCCATTTTAAAATGCTGCAATCGGTTACAAATTGCAGAAGATACAGGCTGATGAATATGGAATGTTTAGTGCCTTCAAATAAGTGAACCGGAACCGAAACGTCACTTAGAAATTATATCACTCAAATTGGAAAACCCTTTATATACTGGTAATTGGATCACATAATTTGTTTCCTCATTTTGTTGCACAGTGTAATTTATATTGGAAAAAAAAGATGTTTATCGCTGACTACAGGAATAGTTCAGTGAAATACCAATGCGTTTCTGTTTAATATTTAGTTTTACTGCCCTTAAAGTGAACAACTTTTGTATTTCAAAAATAAAAATATCGGGTAGAAATTAGAAATAAATGTTGTCTCGGAAAACATCTAATGCAATACAGGGAAAATTTTGAGAATTATAAATACTACACTTTTTTACGATTGTGTTTGTAATCAGTGGAGCGAACAACTTTTTTTTATCTATCAAACATTAAATATTTATTATTTTGCAAATTTTCGAATCACATGCAAACCCTAAAAATCATCAAAAACAACGATCATTCATTAAAACATATTCCGTTTCCTCTCTTCGATTTATTTCTTTTCTCTTGTAATATTATACCGAACTTCTGAAAAGTACACCCTATACATAATATAAATATAAAAATACTACATATGTACATATATATATATATATATATATCTAAGATACACACATAAGCCTACGAAAATAAACCATTTATTTTTGTGTAAAAATTTCGCAGACATTAACATTGACGCATATTCCTATAGAAAGTCATAAGTGCGTATATACTTTAATATGTAGAATGCTGGCGAGGACATTTTCTGCATAATAAGGAAATATTTTGGTTTAATGACTTCTTTCATGGAATAACCAGCCGCAGTGTCGTATATTATGGAGATTGTGTTGGTAATAACTGTGAAGAAATGCGTGTAAGTAGTTGGGGTGCATTCTGAGCAAGGATTATTATGTCATTTATTCCTTGATATTATTATTGTAGCTAAATTGTTGTGCTTTCTTTACAAACTATTACTTAAATATAACCATATGTAATAAGCTTAATGACATCAGCAGGTTTAATGTACAGGATTTTAGATGTAATAATTGTGAAAAATCTGTCACTAAAGATATCCTTACACAATAAGCCGAAATAGCATTTCAGATGTGACATAATAATAAATGTATCATCAAATAGATGCAATTAAATGGGCAACTGACTAAGGTTTCTAGACTAGCGCTGGTCACGGCGACACTTCGTCACAATTAACATTGGTCAATTTCAAAACATGACTATTTGCCAGTGTTGCTATTTCGTGGGTATTACCCTGGGTAAGCCAGGGTAACCCATAATTATTGCCGTAGGGAATGGGTAACGATCGTTTACCAGAGGGTATGGGGAAAATAATGGGTAGCTACTAACGAAGATGGGAAATTACCCATCACAATTACCCTGTGCGTAATGGGGAAAATAAAGGATAGGTACCCACGACAAAGGGGAATTACCCATCACGATTATGCATTACCCTTTGGGTAATGGGGAAAATAATGGGTAGCTACCCACGACAATGGGGAATTACTCATCACGATTACCCATTACCGTCAGTGAAATGGGAAAAATAATGCGTAGCTGCCCAAGATGATGGGCAATAGGTTACCCAGGGTAACCCATCCCCATATTTGATCGAAAATGTGAAAAAATTAGAAAAAATGTCTATATCTTGAAAATGGAGCGTCCAATCGAAAAAATAATAAAAATTATACCTACATTGGAGGCTTTAACCACTGAATGTCTTCAATCTGGCATTAATTTTTTTTTTTTTTAAACTAAAATTTTTTGAATAAAAAATTCAATAAAACACCCACATGTCTATATCTCGGAAATAGAGCGTCCAATCGAAAAAATAGCCAATTTTCTCGGTTTCTAAGGGTTTTTCAAAACCGGTCCAATTCGTATGTAAGAATATTTTTTTAAAAAATCGCCAAAATATGAAAATTGCTAAAATAAAGAAGTGGCCATAACTCGTAAACGGTGCCTCCAATCGAAACAATAATAACAATTTTACCTCCGTCGGAGACTTTAACTACTTGATCTCTCCAATATGGCATCACTTTATTTGAAAAAAAAATCGCTGAAACTAAAAATTTTCGAATCAAAAAATCGCTGAAACGCCCTCATATCTACACTTAGTATATTTCTACGTCTATTTTGAAAAACGTATTTTGAAAGCGTTTGCGAGCTATAGACATTAGGGCGTTTTAACGATTTTTTTATTTGAAAAATTTTTTAGATTAAAAATTGGACCAGTTTTTGGAAACCCCTTATAAACCCGTAAAAATTGAATATTTTTCGATTGGACGCTCCGTTTCCGAGATATAGACATGTGGGCGTTATACTGCTTTTATTTATTTTATTTTATTAGTTTTAGCAATTTTCTTTTAAAAAAAAATTATGCCATATTATAGACATCCAGTGGGTAATGCCTCCTGCGGAGATAAAATTTTTTATTATTTATTCGATTGGACGCACCATTTTCGAGTTATAGGCACTTTTCTATTTTAGCGTTTTTTTTTATTGTGGCGATTTTTTGAAAAAAATTCTTCCATAGAAATTGAACCACTTTATGAAAAACCCTTCGAAATTGGCAAAAATCGGGTATTTTTTCGATTGGACGCTCCTCCGTCCGTTTCCGACATATAGACATTTTTTCTAATTTTTTCATATTTTCGATCAAAAATGGAGATGGGTTACCTTGGGTAACACATTACCCATCGCCGTGGGTAGCTACCCAGTATTCCCCATTTCGCCGAGTGTAATGGGTAATCGTGATGAGTAATTCCCCATTGTCGTGGGTAGCTATCCATTATTTTCTTAATTACCCTGTGGGTAATGGGTAATCGTGATGGGTAATTCCCCATTTTCGTGGGTAGCTACCCCCTATTAATCCTCCCGTAAACGTTCATTACACATTCCCCACGATGATGTGTATGGGTTACGAACTCTGCTATTTCCTATCAGCGCATAACTGCCGATACCTATGAATGGACCCATTATTATAGGAGGATACAGCTTATTGAGTTTAGGAAAGTCTCAGGTACTCCTTCAGGAGGAAAAAATTAAATCGAAAATGTTTACGTCAACAGGAGGTGCATAATTATTGGGGATATATTGCCCATCAATTTTGACTAGGGGCGGCAAAGACGAGAGTCCCATATCTTCAATTCATATCTGGATCATATCCACATTGTAATGACACCATAAGTTTGTTAGAAATAGGCCAACATATTCCTCGTATATATTGCAGAAGAGTTTTCTCTATCGGGTCTCAAAGCTCAAATTCCAATTTATCTATGTAGACAATATTGCCTTTTCGTTACATATTATGAAAGACTAACGGAGATGGAGACGGAGTGCTATGGGTGCTTTCTGGAGTTACATTCATTGATTTGGTTTTGAAATTTTATGCTGGCTTCGGCTATTCTTTTCAGAAGCGTTTTCATGGAAAATTTCTCCATGGTATAGAAAATCTGAAACTTTATATACATCTCAAAAAAACGGATATGAACATTCGTAGCGCCAACGTTAAATCAACGCTGTTACACTCACACAAAAATTCGATTGAAACAGAATTTAGAAGTTGCCTCAACCGAAATAGATGTTGCCACAACCTCCATTTGAGGTCACAAGAACTCCGTTACAACTCTTTAGAAGTTGACACAACCCCACTAGAGACTGACATAACCTCATTAAACGTTGCCGCAACGTCATTAGTGGTTGTCACACCCTCATAAAGGTTGGCACATACTCATTAGAGATTGACACAACCCCATTAGAGAATGGCATAACTTCATTAAAGGTTGCCGTAACCTCAGTAGTGCTTGTCACAGCAGAATTACGAAGCTATAAAAGTCAGATACTCGTATATAAATCGTGTCCCAGTAAGTCTGCAAGTTTTAATTTGCAAATAAAAACATGCACTTTATAAGATAATTGTGAGTTTTTTATTGGATTGTAAAGAAGACATGTACCGATGTACGGCTCTGCTGCCGGGCCATTTTTCTGTTCATTAAATTTTCCATGACTTTTTCACGGAGATGTGGCTGTAGTTCACCGATGACGCGGTGGATCTCGGACTAGAGCTCAGGAATTGTTTTTGATTTATTCACATAAAACCGAGATTTCACAAAACCATGAAGAAAGAAATTGCACGGCGTTACATCGCATGATCTTGATGGCCACTTAACATCAGCATTTGCATTGACTGCACTTTGCCCCATTACCCGTTCAACAAATTGCCAGCGCTTTCCATGGCTACTGTTTTGAGTTCCTAAGTAAGCTGAATTTTATACGCATGACGGTGGTGGTCTTTTATCACAATTCCCTGCGTAGTGGTTCGTGAAATTTTAAGTTGTTGAGAACGATGGCGAATTGACGTTTTCTAGAACCCGACCGGTATGTTGATGCACAGGGGTCTTGCTGTCCATCACCGACTCAGATTCTAAAAATTTTTTTAACCAATCTTCGAAAGGTGGACACATTAGGTACAGTTTCTCGACTGAAAATTCTTCGAAGTTTGCGAGTGGTCTCAGCAAAACTTTCCAAATTTTTGTAATACTTTTTCACAATTATAACGCGTTGGCCTTTCGTAAAGCGCCCTATTACTTATTCATAAAAATATGTGACAGCTGCCAAATTTCCCAGATGCTACTTGCACAAACAAAATCACACTGCAATCTTACTGAGACACCTTTTATTTAGAATTATGATTGTTTATTATTTGTTTCACTAGAATTGTGATTTGAGGCTAAATTCGGTTACTGTAACTGAATTGTTACTAAATGCGATGTCGTATGAGGTTGTTGCAACCGAGTTGATATCAAATTGGGTTGCTCTAACTGAAATAATGCCATATGCGGTTACTCCAACCGAATTTGGTACTAATTTCGGTTGCTGCATCCGATCTAATTTCAAATTCGGTAATTCGAATCGAAATTTTGGAAAATTTAGTTGACTAAATGAATATAATTGAAGATTGATATGTCACAAGCGAATCAATTATGAAACGAGGTTGCTTGAACAATAGAATTTCTTTTGTGAGGACTAGATTCGGTCGTGACAACCTCAATTCGGTTGCACCAATCGCAATTCGTTGGTACCACACGAAATGACGGTTGCTATAACTTCTTCTCGAGTAATTAGTTCTCTGGGTGCACGTTTAAATGAATTTCGAAATGTTGCCGAAAGACGCATATCATCATTGACATAAAAAAACTTATATTTTTAGAACAAGGTTTTTGAACTTAAAACTTTCTGATAATCAAATCAACTGATTTTTATTGTTCTCGAAACTACACCATTTCCAATTGAAATTTGGGAAAAACCAATTGAAATTTAAAATTCGAAATTTGAAATAACGTACATCAGTTGAAGTTAAAAAAATCTATTAGAAATTTGAAACCGATTCATTGAAATTTTAAAATACATCAATTGAATTTTAAAAATTATCAATTGAAATTTAAAGTACATCAATTGAAATTTAAATCACATCAATTTAAATTTAAAAGACACTAATTAAATTTTCGAAGTATAATACACAAAATCGGTTAATAATTTTTAAATTTCAAGCAGGGTTCGCATTTCGTGGGTAATGAGTTACCCTGGGCTACCCGGGATAACCCATTATTATTGCCGTGGGGAATGGGTAGCGATCGTTTACCCATTACCCACAGGGTATGGGGAAAATAATGGGTAGCTACCCACGAAAACCCAGGGTAACCCATCCCCATTTCTGGTTGGAAATATCAAAAAATTAGGAAAAATGTATATATCTCGGATCGAAAAAATAACCAATTTTTACTGGTTTCTAAGGGGTTTTCTTAAAGTGGTCCAAATCTATGGAAGAATTCGCCAAAATAAGAAAATCGCTAAAATAAAAAGGTGGCTATAAATCGAAAAAAATTATGCCATATTGGAGACACTCATTGGAGTTTGAATTTTTATTATTTTTTCAATTGGACGCACCGTTATCGAGTTATATCCACTTTTTTATTTTAGCGATTTTCTTAATTTGGCGATTTTGTTTAAATTGCAATGATATGTTTTAATTGTAATTCATGTCTTTCAAATTTCAATTGAAGATGAATTTTTAAATTGCAATTGATAGTTTTCAAAATTAAATTGACATGTTTTAAATTTCAATGGGATATGTTGTAGTGTATTCAAAACCGGCCATTGCCGGCTTTCGGTTTCTTCGAATATTCCGATTTTGCCGAAACCGGTTTGCGACTAAACATAGGTGTAGAAACCGGTTAATAACCGGTTTCGGTTTATCTGACAAAATGGATAACTATGCGTTTCATAAAAATTGTTTGTATTTAATTCAGTGTATTTAAATATTGAGATTCACTATGGAGTACATAACCATGGAAAATCTTGTCAAATTACCATTCGGAACCGGTGTAAAATTTCAGTTCCCAGTCAGAGTATGCAAGCCTATGGCTTCATGGGATGTAACCAAAAGGTGGTTTGGAATTTGATTTCGCTTTATAAAAAAATACTGCTAGACATTTTTCCAATATTATGAGTTTATTGGTAAGGTCCATCATCGGTGTGAATCGGCTCATTTCCATCTTAGCGGTTACGTGAATAAACAAAATAGTCATTTTGGGGCACCGCAGATCCGCGTATCACCCACGAGGCACCATTACACCCGTTCAAAATTACTGCGTTTTGTAGTGTTGACGCTGGAATAGTCATCGGGCCTTTTTGTTCAGAACGCCGTGGGCCAAACGACGACTATGAATGTCGCCCGCTAGAGAGCCATGATTACCGAATAGGATTAATTGGGACAGGAGAACATGTTGTTCCAACAGGGCGGTGTGCAACGGTGCACACTGCTCGAGCCACAACCGATATTCTGAAGCAAGCATTTCCGGGTCGCTTAATCTCTCGTTTTTATGATTTGCACTGGCCGGCCAGATCACCCGATTTAACAATTCCAAACTTCTTTTTATGGGGTTTTTTTGAAGTCGCGGGTTTACGGCAACAAGCTTCAGACTCTTGAAGCCCTTATGGAGAATAAGCCCAAGAATGCGAGAGTCTGTCTCCCGAAATTCTGGCAAAGGTGATGGAAAAAGACATAAAACGAGCCCTTATGGACATCAACTCCGGCGGCGGCCACTTGGCTGATATCATTTTCTCAACTGGATGGAATAAATTCGATTGGTTTAGTTAAACAAATTTCAAAGCAGTACCAAAGTTTTTCATTAAAAAAGTCTTTGAATGTTCGTACTCACGGTGATGTGTTAACAACTCTTTGTTACACGGTACCTGTTCGATTTCTATGAACACATTAGAAAATGTTACATTGGAAAATAAAATCAAGAATAGTTTTTGTGCTGATGGCTCTTTTGCTATTGCACTTTCTTTTTTCTAAGATCTGCTTTAACAAAAGCAATATTTAGCTCACTGAAATAATTGTTTTTGCTTTGTCATAAACAGAGCGACGGCAAAAAGCATGTATAGTATAGAGAACTTATTGCACTCTTTTTCTGATCTCATGTAGAGAGTCTGATTAAAAGAGCATAAACGAGTCTTATTCTCCTTATAGAATATTTCAATATAAATGCACCATTTCGAAAATGTTATTATATAAAACAATATAAAATGCATAAATGTTTCAAGAGGCATCAATGCTTCACATTAAAATTATGAATGGACCAAGTTATGACAAAAAGAGAGAATACGTTTTGAATCATTCGCCAAATGTCGCCAGTGCTTTTGAGTCATACCATACTGTTTGCGACGACGACCTACTTGTTTGTTCGCTGCCAATACCATCGTACTTATTTTCAGGCAGAGACTATTGTTGTACAACAACCACGTGTGTATGTGATGCTAACGCTGTGTATTGTTTGCATGTGTTAAATATGATAAATTGCCCTACTCGTGCCTATAGATGTTACCACATCAACAATATGGAAGCTAGACATCTTGAGATATAAAAAAATTTATGAAAATAGTGGTTTCTTAACTAAAGAACTTTTTGAGCAATTTATAGAAAAAGTTCTAAAATGGGATATTTTGTTGGTTCACTTGAATAAAGGCATTTTAACTAATTTTAATGAAAACCAGGGTGTCCTGTTTTTTAATTTATTTTACTTTATTTAAGAACTATTGGTAATGGGTACAACCCCATTCATTTTTATTAACTTCAACTATACGGGATTTCATTTAGAGATAAAGAGAATTTATGTAATCCAACGAAATTTGATTCCTAGCATCCTTAATGGCCTAAATTAGTGACTGATTATCATCAAATTGTCTACATCCTTCATAAACCTTACGAGATAACCAACCCCAGACATTTTCGAAAATGTTTAGATCTGGCGAATAGGGAGGATGGCCAGTCAAGAATTATACATTTTGGCCTTGCAATGAACACTTTTACTACTCTGGCGTTGTGTATAGAGGCGTTATCCTGTTGCAATATCCAAGATATGGGACCAAATAGTTCACCAAATTTCAGAAAAGCCGATTCCAATAACGTCATAGTGCTTGCACCAGTCATTTTTGCACTTTGAAATTCAAGTTCGATGGTGCCTTAGTACGTAATAGCATAACGCCGCCCTCTCGGCTGTGATGTCAACTCAAAAAACGCTTTTCTTTGCACAGATCATGGAAATAATATTTGCAGCCATCAGGCCCAACCAAATTAAACTTCTTCTCATCCGTATATACAACGGTTCTCCAGTCAATAACATGACCTCTTGGCCGCACATCCCATACCATGTAGTCTCTTGCGAATTGAAGCCGGTTTTCCTTACGAGGAGCATTAAGTGGCTGCTTTTTTTGTAATTTCAGGTATTTAAGATACCAACAGCTCTTAATTACTCTGCGTTCTGATGTCTTGCTCGCTTCGACTCCAGCTTGAGCTCTTATTTTTGACAAGGATAAGGCAGAATTAGAAGCAATTCTGATGATTTTTCTTTTCTCATACGTAGATAAATATAATGAAACCCTTACTTTAAAATTGTTTCCTTACCCTCGGGGTCCTTGATGTGATTGTCGACAATTGTTGGGCTCCTTCCATTTTTTTTAGCTATTGCGCGGTTAGAATATCCTTCAGAACGGCAAACATCGACTTTAGTTTAGATAGATTTAGTATCATTAGTTTATACATCATTGCGGGCATATACAACAATAAATACGATATCATAAGCGAAATTTAATTTTCTAATAATTATAATAATAATTAAGAGCGATAATAATTAAGAGCGAAAAAAACAAAACAATACAGGTAACTGTAATGCTCATTACCGACTAATGAAATTGTGTGTCGCTGTAATGATCATATGTTTCAAATGTAAACAATGCAGAGCATCGAATGTTGGTGACTGGTAACCAATATACGATGATATAAAAAAAAATACTCGTTGGCGACGACGACCTGCTTTTATGTCCGCTGCCGCTACATCACTACCATCATACTTATTACAACAACCATGCATGTGATGTTAACGCTGTGTATTGTGTGAATGTGTTCACTTTTATATATTGCCCTACCTACGCCTATAGATGCTAACACATTAAAAAATATACAGCAAATTAACGTTGTGGGATTACTTTTGCCTAGTGTATTCAAAAAAACGGGGTTTCAAAAATGTCGGTTTTCGGTTTCTTCGAATATTCCGATTTTACAGAAACCGGTTTTCGGTTAAACCGAGGTATATTAACCGGTTAATAACCGATTTCGGGTTTTCTGACAAAATTTTAAATTATGCCTTTTGCAAGCGTCGTTTGTTTTTAATTCAGTCTTTTGAATTTTGAGAAAATATTTTGTCAAAATACCGCTCCGAACCGGTGTAAAACTGAAGGTCCCAATCAGAGTGTGGAAGCCTATGACTTCATGGTATGTGATGGGAAACTAAAGTGTGGGCCATGTATAATTTGGAATTTAATTTCTGTTTAACAAAATACTAATATAGACACTGTACCTCATTCGACCAACACAAGTTTGCAGTACATTGTCCATTGTTTCGCCTCTATTTCGTGTTTTAAGGGTTCAATGAACTCGGAATTGTTTGCGTAACACTTATCTTTCACGGCTCTGCAGCTATAATAGTTTAACGGTTTCAAAACGCAGTTGCGAGGAGGCCAATGGACTTCCGAATTTCGGCTGATTATGCTGTTTTCGAACACAGTACGCAAAACATCGATTGTGGCATTAGCTGTATGGTACGTACCGCCATCTTGTTGAAATCGTACTTCGCCCATGTCATCGTCTTTAACTTTTTGGAACAATTGCTTGCTCAGTTTCGAAGAATAATCGACCTATAATGCCGCCATGCCAAAAACCGCACCAAACAGTCACTCGTTGTCGATGCATCATCGTCTCTTCGATGACGTGTGGATTTTCCGAGCCCCAAATGCGACAAGTTTGTTTGTTAACGTAGCTCCGAGGTGAAAATATGCTTCATCGGAAATAATTATTATTCAAAAAAAAAAGGATGGCCACGAGTCTTCGGTTCTTGGACTACGATGTTTTAATTTTAGTCTTCGTAACGAGGTCTTTATGCAAAATTCTTCGCAAAGAAGTCCGACAAATGATAACTGGCGGCGAACGGTGGCGAGTTGATGTTAATGGTTGTTCCAGCACACTTCAGCTGCAGTGGCAATATTTCTCACTGGACGAGCACGAAGGCCGAGTTCCTTTGTTCAATAAGGTCCCGGATTGACTAACTCACTTCACAAATTCATCCACAAACGGCGTTGATGGAACTCTATTTCTATCAAATTTATTCCGTAGATTTCTTACAGTTTGAGTTGCAGGCTCAGAACGTTTGACGAAAGTTTTTATTATTTATCAATTTTTGTCAAGCGTAGCTCGACCCATTTCGTAAATCTCCAATCTTTACCTAATAATTTGTCACATAATAAATGTCAAAATTGTCATTTGCTTCGATACAAAGGGGGGTTTAATTCCAAATTACATGGCCCTCCCTATATTTTGTTATTTTATTCAACCTATCTGTTCTAATATTGGACTTCCCCAGTTAGGCAAAATCATCGTTGAGTAAATATTACTTTGAAAGTTTTGTACTTTATTCTGGATAGTGAATATTGTTTATTGTTTTTTGCATGCTACTTGTGCTGTCATTCGTTCCTTCTAAATCGGAGTTGGCAGATATGACTTCTATTGCCTTGGACAAATAATTTCAGAAAACTATCGGCGAAATAATTCCTTGCCAAAGTCTTTTGTGTCTGTCTGATGGGGTTAGTAACCATAGTGAGCTATGAAAAAGGATTTAGATTTGTTATTCTGCATTGTTATATCAGTTGTGTAAAAACCGAAAATACCGGTTAATTGAATCGAAATAATCGGTGAAACCGGTTCTTCGAAATTATCACTGTTTAAAAAACCGACGTACGGTTAACCGGAGGAATTCGGTTAACCGGTTTCGGTTTTAAATACACTACTTTTGCCTTGTAACGGGTTTTCCAATAAGAGCGCTACAAAAGTTTTTCAAATAAAACAAAACCGGTTTTAGATACCAATGAAATTCTTTATTCCTGTGAAAGTACGTTCGATGCCATTATGTATGGAACTCGATTTCTTTTGCATGGCCACCACGGGCACGCTTTCAGAAGTCCAGACCCTGAACCCAATTTTCGACGGTTTTCAAGCCTAAAACGGCCGATACTGCTGCAATTTCACGTTCGATATTCGTACGAAGTTCATCAATCGTCGCTGGCTTGTTGGCATAGACCGTAGACCTGACGTAGCCCCATAGGAAATAATCTAACGGCGTCAAATCGAACGACCGAGGCGTCCAATCGACTGGGCCATTTCGTGAGATAACACGTTCACCAAACTTGGTTTTCAATAAATTGATTGTGGCATTCGCTGTGTGGCTTGTGGCGCGCCATCCTGTTGGAACCACATGTACTCCAAGTCCATATTATCCAATTGGGGCCAAAAATATTCAGTTATCATTGAACGGTAGCGATTCGCATTCACAGTAATGTGCCGGTCTTGATCATCACGGAAGAAGTACGGCCAATGACGCCGCCGGTACATAAACCGCACCAAACCGTAATTTTTTCGGAATGCAATGATGGCTCATGGATTACGTGTGGATTGCTGTCTGACCAATAACGCATATTTTGCTTATTGACGAAGCCATTTAGCCAGAAATGAGCCTCATCGCTGATTGTTGAGGCCTCTGAAATTTGGCCTCTTAAAGTCGAGGCCACTGACTCCAAATTTCGGTAGTAAATTTTAATAATTTCGACTCGCTGTTGGCTCGTATATCTTTCCATGATGAAACGGCAAACCTTACTGAAGAGAAATTTTAAAAGAGCGGGAAAAAATATGGCGTCGTTTGCGGCTCCATGAAATGTGGCCCCAGTGAAAAATTACCCCAAACCCAAAATGAAAAATGACCCCAATATTTTGTACTACCTACAACAACACGTAAGTAAAAGGCCCAAACTTGTGTTGTTGTAGGTAGTACAAAATATTGGGGCAATTTTTCATTTTGGGTTTGGGGTAATTTTTCACTGGGGCCACATATCATGGAGCCGCCGTTTGCTGTCCCTATGAATTTACTTTTGTAGCGTATCTGTTGAAAACCCCTTTATTTGTTATTCTCTAACGAGAAACTCTGCCCGGAAATCATTAGCAATTTTATGAAGACAATTTGTACCCAAAAAAATAAGTCGAAGGATGTAGCTTTCCTTTTTCTTTGCCAGGAAACCATTGAAATAAATAGCAATGTTATTGGTTATGTATATGTTTCGATATATTTTAGTTATTATGACAGGCAGTTACAACTATAAACCTAAAAATTAACATTAAAAATGGCTTTATTGAACTCTTTAAATCCAAATCCTAAATTTATCCTAAATTAAGTAGCATGAATCCGACAACAATACACTGTTGGTATAAATTTAATTTAAAACTAAAGACGTTATTATTTCAATATTTGTCTTTAATTTTAGTTGCCACAGCAGCAACAGCAAGCGCCGTGTATAAAGAAATGCCATAATTTATTGCTTATGCCATATTTGGTTTCAAAGAGTTCGAGTTGTGTCCAGGGGCGATGCTGGTGCTGGCAACTCGGTACGGTGACATACTACGAATTGAAAGAATAATAATGTGTATTTGAATACTTGTGTATATATATGCGTTAGGGTGTACTCAAAAGCGAGTTTTTTTTTTTTAATTTTTTGGATTTTTGTTATGCAATGGATATTTCAGTTCGCTCTAATAACAAAGATGAGATAATGTGTGACCGAACATGAGGTGCCAGACATTATTTCTACTCATTAGCATGTAGTCAGACGTACTAAGAAATGACGATGTCAATTTAATTTTTTCTTTTTTTTTATTAATGTGAAATCGGATTGTTATTGTTGCACTAGTGAATCTTTAAAATATTAACAACAAGTTGCACCCTAATGTACACATGCATAAGTTTGAACTCATTATGATTTTAATTATAAATTGCCTGAGTATATTTGCCTAAACTCTCTTGTTGTTCTTGGTGCTGTTGTCGAAGCCTTAAGGTACATCTAATAATTAATTGTGTGTCACAAAAGGATTTTGTGTTAAAGGATTATGCCATAAACTTATTACGCCAAGGGATAACAAATTTAAAACAATAAATACAAGAAACTTTTCAAATGCGTGTACTAAGTTGTATCTGTGTGTGTGTGTACATCAGTTTGACAGTGTATTTGTTTAAGGCATCTTGTCGAGTTACTTTAATGGGTTTTTGTAAATATATTTGAAAGTTATGCAAGATAATCAAAAAGTTTTAAAGTCAAGACATTCATGAAGTTAATTACATCTTATTACCTGGAGACTAATGGTTCAGTTTAAATGTGTTGAGATTAGTCTGTAACTACGGAAAATACTGAACTAATTTCAATTTTAATTTGTTTATATATATTTGTATATTTCAATTTGCATAGTTGCTTCCTTGCCTCCATAAAGAGATATATGGATGTGTCAGTTGCCAATTCGATTAACTCAACTAATCCAAAATTTTGGTATGTTAGTGTCTGTGTGATAAACTTATGTACCCAGTTCATTTTGAATTTAACTATACAACAGTTGCAGCTGTAGTGAAATAATACATGATATCAGTTTGCATTTGTAATAAACGTGGAATTTGAAAACCCAGCATAAAGTTCAGTTTCTACAGGTGTATTTTGATGGAGTTAATCGATTTGGCAACTGACACATCCGACTATTTGAGCCAATAGCCTATGGTAGGATGTATTTCGATCTAAAACAGTTGCTCTAAACTCCTTTAATATTCCACTAAGCTGACATTTTTGCCATCCCTGTCCATAGTCTTTTCCACTTTTGTTTAATGACATATGCATTTCAAAATGCATGTAATATTTATTTGTGGTCAATTTAGGACATTAAACGAAAACAAAAATTTAATCCATGAACAGTCATTATTTGGTTTAGTAAAATTCTAAAACTCTAATATATAATAACACCCATCCTGACAGTTCCTTTCTCTTTCCTCTCCACACAATTTCAAATGCACTGGCATGACAATGTATGTGTGAATTTTTAATTTGATTTATGATCGCCCGCAAATGGTCATAAATAATTGTTGGGCTGCATGCATAAGTAATTGTAGTATTTGAGCATTGTACCCGCACCCACATACACAATGTCCATCAGTGGGCACATGTGAGTCTTTTCAAAATACACATAGGCTTCGTGGCAACCAGGGATGGGATAGTAGTATAACATTTATGTTTCCATCACATATTTACTTTTCAGGGTAACCAAAGGCTTCAAATGTCTTTGCAAATTCTAAAACCGGGAACTGAAAATCACGTCCTTTTGACTCGTTACAATTTGCTCAAAACTGTGGATTGTTGAATAACCGACGGCCGGAGGCAAATTCCACTCATGACAAGAAACACTCGTCCTAATTCTCTTATTCCAAATTTCAAAAATTCCACGTCCTCTTTAATTCCACATTCCATGATTGTCACTCCAACTAGAGGTATACAAGTACATCTCATGCCTATGAAAAATTCAACATTTGCCACCACAAGGAACATGAGTGAATTAGCCATAACCGAATGTAAGAGTTGACAGGTTCAAGCTAGAGGTTGTCACACCCACAATAGAGGTCGTCACAACCGGATAAGAAATTGTCCCAACTAAACTTGAGGTTGTCACAACTGAATTAGAGGTTGTCGCAACCGTGTTAGAGTTTGCCACCAACGGATTACAGGTTACCACATATGCCATGTGACCGTCGGTGGTGCAATGGTTAGTGTGCGCGGCTCTTGAACATGAGAACGTGGGTTCGATCCCTGCTCAAACCACCATACATTTCTTTCGACGACGGTCACCTCGCTTAGTGATGGTGACACTATCGAGTACTTAGCCATAAAAAAGCTTCCCCAAATACCGCTCGAAACCGGTGTAAAACTGTAGGTCCCAATCAGTGAGTTTCAAAAGTAGAAAGCGCACAGCTCACTGATTGTGAGAAGCTCTTCTCAATTCCTTCATGGGATGTTATGGGACACCTTTTTTTACATATGCCATAAAAGGCATTGCAGCCGAGGTAGAGGTTGCCACAAATCAATTAGAGGTTGCCAGAACCATAATAGGGGGCATCACAACTGAATATGGAGTTGTCACAACCGAATTCGAGGTCGCCACAACCGAAATAGCGCTTGTTTCGAATTTTTCATAGACGAATTCGAGGTTGTCGCAATCGAACTAGAGGGTTGCCAGAGTGCCATCACAACTTAATTAAAATTTTTTTGAGCGTTTGTCGATTGAATTTGATTTTTGAATGGCAGTGTTGTAACGGATTGCTGTAATTCTACTAAGTTATAGTTAGCCATGAAAAAGCTTGTAATAACGGTTTGGAATCAAGACTGTAAGAACCACTACTTGTGAGAAACTCTCCCCAGTTCCTATATGGGATGTCATAGAGAACTATTTATATTAGTTATTAATATAATTTCTCATATTCGTAATAATAATTACAAAACGAGGAATTAAATCTTTGAAAATGGCCATAGTCCCAACTATGATGTGTAGTGTGTGTTGATTTAGATATCATATTTCACATACTATATTACGGTCGGACGTCGATGGTGCTCGAATGGCTAGTGTGCGCGACTCTTGTGCATGAGTACGTGGCTTTGATCCATTTCTTTCGACGACGGCCACGTCGCTTAGTGATGGCGATATTATCGAGTACTTAGCCAAGAAAAAGCTTCTCAAAATACCGTTCGGAACCGGTATAAAATTGTAGGTCCCAATCAGGGAGTGAAAAATTATAAAGCGCACAGCCCAGTGGTTGTGAGAAGCCCACCCCAATCTCTTCATTGGATGCAATGGGAAACGGTTTTTTATATTATCTTTGGACAGTATAACTGAGCATCTCAAATGACGTTCATTGATAGTCTCAGAACTGATATCACCTTCTTGTGCTGCACTTTGCCAAATAACCCAAACGAACTAAATACATATATAGGCAACACGTTTTTTAATTTTTTGCCGAATGTTGGAAGGAATTTTCAAGTTTTTATTTCAAATTTTATTAATCCCTTGAGACTAAATACTTTTCTGGAAAAAAAATACTTTGGTAATGGCGTCTGCATGATGAATCAACAAAAACTAACTAATTGCTACTGCGAAATATTTATTTTATTTTTTAATATTTTCAAAAGTTTAGTAAGACAAACGTTCTCTATTATCGCCGAAAACTGGTAAGTGTATTGGCACTTCCAACTTTCCAGTTTTCTTTAATTTCTGCCTTAAGATGCTTGACTTTCTTTAACTGGCTCCCATACTGGGAAACTTGGGACGGTAAAAAAGACTAGATTGGATTAAAATCCCATCTAAGTGCAAGCCACTCGATAGCTGGTATGTTTCTGGATTCCAGAAACTTTCGAGTTTTCTTCTACATATATTTTTGCGATGCTCTGCTGGAAGATGAATTCTGGGACACAAATTTGGTCTTCAATATAAGCTAAGACTTCATCGAAAAGTCGAATACAATACTCGGGGTCCATTTTTGTAGAAACGAAACATATTGGAGTGGTTCCTCTATAACTCATGCTAGCCCAAAACACAAGGGAGCCACCGTAAAAATTTCGCCACTGACGCATAACCTTGGAATAAACTTTGGAACGCCAGTATTTGTCCGAGCCTTCAAAAAAAAAAAGAAATGGTGCCCCATAACATCCCAAGAAGGTATTGTGGAGAGCTTCTCAGAATCAGACACATGTGCGCTTTCTAGTTTTTACACTCACTGATTGGGACTTACAATTTTATACCATTATCGAACGTTATTTTGAGAAGCCTTTTCATGGCTAAGTACTTGAGAGTATTGCCATCACTAAGCGAGGTGACCGTCGTCGAAAGAAATGTAAGGTGGTCTGATCAGGCATCGAGCCCACGTTCTCATGTACAAGAGCCGCGCACACAAACTATTGCACTACCGATAGCCACGAGCCATAAGGTGCATCTTAATTGAACTGTTTGTCATCGGAAAATATTGCTGTCCTTAACTTCTCATCACAAAATCGGTATTTTTCATCGAATTGAAATCTGGATAATTTGTGTCTCGGTGTGTGACCAGGCTTTGCATATTATTTTCTTGCAGTATTTGATGAATACGACCAGGGGGTGTCTATGACACAGCTGATCGATCTCCTACCTGCAAATTTGATACAGGACAGAATGTGATTTTATCGGCACTTTCAAGATATCTTTATATGCAATGAATTAGTTTTGATTTGAAGAACACAACAATTTTTACTTGAATTATATCCACATTCTGGCAGAAAAAATGGCATAAAAATTAATGAGTGTTAACATCTGTTTGTTATATAAACGAGTCGTATTCTTTTTATAGAATATAGTTTCATCAAATTCCCGTTGAAAGTCATGACAGTTTTGATACAGTTTTTTGAT
The DNA here is from genome assembly GCA_963931995.1 of Phaonia tiefii. Classification (NCBI taxonomy): domain Eukaryota; kingdom Metazoa; phylum Arthropoda; class Insecta; order Diptera; family Muscidae; genus Phaonia; species Phaonia tiefii. The sequence continues at coordinate 244,451,033 of OZ008368.1, forward strand.
GTGTTAGCATCTATGGGCAAGGATAGCGCAATCTATCAAAGTGAACACATGCAAACAACACACAGCGTTATCACCAAATACGTGGTTGTTGTACAATAATAGTCTCTGCCTGAAAATAAGTATGATGGTATTGATGCAGCGGCAGCGAACAAACAAGCAGATCGTCATCGCCAAAGAATATTGAATAGTATAGAGAACTAATGCAACGAATTGTGTGATTCAAAACACTGGCAACATCTGGCGAATGATTCAAAACTTATTACACTCTGTTTGTCATAACTTGGTCCATTCATAATTTTGATGCATTTTCAAACATTTATATTTTTTGTATTGTTTTATGCAATAACATTGTCGAAATGGCCCACTTTCTTTGAAATATTCTATAAAGAGAATAAGACTCTTTTATGCTCTTTTATTCAGACTCTCTAAATGAGAGTGGTAAAAGAGTGCAATAAGTTATCTATAATATTCAATACTCTTTGTCATCGCTCTGTTTATACCAAAACAAAGAGAATTGTTTCATTGAGTTAAATATTGATTTTTATTCAGTTGTATGCCAGCATTTGTACCACCAGGTCGTCGTCGCTCTGTTTTTATGAGAAAACAAAACCAATTATTTCAGTGAGCTAAATATTGCTTCATTTATTTTAACAATATTACATCTAATGTTAAAGCAGATGTAGGAAAAAAGAAAGTGTAATAGTAAAAGAGCCTTCAGCACAAAAACTATTATTTTTTTATTGTCGAATGTAACATTTGCTAATGTGTTCATAGATATCGAACAGAGACCGTGTAACAAAAATGTGTTAACACATCGCCCGTGAGTTCGAACACTCATTGATTTTTTTAAATTCAAAATTTAAATTATTTTATAAATAATTGATTTGCACTTAACATGAAACATGAAAATCTCTATCAAATTTGTATATGATTTTTGAATTCCAATCGGTTTAATGTGAGTTTCAATAAAACTTTTAAATTTTATATTAAACACGAATTCCAAATTGGAAGATGATTTAAATTGTAATCTAAATTAAATTTAAAAAGAGTTGTAAAATATTGAGCTTAATAGGTATATGAAATGCTCGGTAAACAAATGTATTGTAAGTGCTACATGTGTAATTTAATTTGAAACACAAATCCTAAATAAGTCGATTTTTGCCAAAATTAAATACCGAAACCCGGTTTCGTGAAATATTGATTGCACATTCAAGTAGAAAACCGGTGTTTAAAAAATGCAGGTTTTTGTACTCTACTCATAACCCTAGCGCAGAAGTGGGCAAGACATATCCTATCACAATTGTGATTGTTTCGGTAACCGCAAACACTGGAACTTTTCCAAGGGGTACCGATCAAACAGCTGATCAACTTATACTTGGATAATTTACAGAAAAAATTCTTTCAAGAAGAATCGGCGATAGGTGACTGGAAGAATTCGCCAAGTGTACAAAACACATCAACTGGGAGTAAATGTTGCCAATTACATTGATTAAAAAAGGCATATTCAGTGAAAGAAATTAAAGTGTAATGAGGTGTTAGAGTAAAATTATTTGTTTAGATCTCAACTAACAGATTCCTCTCATTTTCTATTTGCTTTCCAAGTCTTCCACGGACTTTGTTAGTAAATAAAGCAGCTGTTGAAAACTCTTATTAATATTACTCTGTGGGATTTTCTCAATGGATTTGAAAAAGTTGAGCAGCGTTGTCTTGCTACACCAAGTGCTGAACAGCAACTGCTTTGATTTACTTTGACGAATTGAAAATAAATGCAACAAAGCAACAGCTTATAGTAGTGTAGGTGTAGCAGCATATTTTTGCCGATACCCATGGGAATAGTAAGTTGAGAACTGCCATAGAGTAATACTTAAGAGTTTCCATTACTCTCTTCGATTCCTCTTCATGACAAAGAGGTAGTAGGCCATTTCTTAGAGTTTTATTTGCTGCTGTATTTTACCAATTTTGACATAAAATGGATGCGGCGAATGCATATTTTCGTTCGATGCAACCAACATACAATATATTTTAATTGTCATTAGTAACAATCATCCACTATTTTTTCTGCATGATTTGTGAACGGTTGATCGCTTAATAAAAGCTAATGTTTTTTTTTAATAAAAGGTACTATTTTTAAGTACAAGTAGTTTCTGTAGGAAAAATCTTTATAGAAAAGGCAGTTTTTTAAGGACAGGCAATTGGTTGTAGGAAAGTGTATTTTTTTAAGAAAAGGTACTTTCTTAAGACAATTTACTTTTTTTAAGCAACGGTACTTTGTGTAAGAATATGAATATGTATTTTTTTTTTGAGAAAATTAACTTTTTTAAGAAAAGGCACTTATTTCCGAAAATTTTCTTTTTTGAAACTTCCTTCACTTTGGCTTTTCTAAATTTACTTTTTATTGGGTTCAAAACAACAATATATACTAAATATTGGTCACAGGCTCCACCTAGGAAACTTCCCATTAAATAAGAAATTTCCCAACATATGTTAGCCTAGACACAAACCAAAGCAAAGTTACCCAATATAGTGCATAAGACTGGGTTGTGGCATAATAGTGTTAATAAAAAAATTTTTATAATTTTTTCTTTAGCCCCCAACCCGCCACGTGCGATAAGGAACTTCGTTCCAATAAAGTGAAATTTATTTATAAATCATCCAAATTTGATTTCCATTATACAAAAGGTAATGATTGTAAGTATAAAGTGAAATTGCTTGATTTTCAATAATACTTATTTAGTTGGTGATCTGAAATTTTGTGTAAACCAAAACTAAACTTTTTTTTCTTTATTTTATTGATTCAAATCAAGTTTTGCAACAATTTCAATAAATATAAATACAAGTCTATTATTGTTTTCTATTTTTGTTAAATTTCTTTTAATGTTTTAGAAATCTCTGAGTGACTCATTCAATATTCAATATAGAGCTATTGCATCAAACGCTTTAGCTTTAACCCATCCATCTCTGACCTGAGACCTTCAAACATATCAACATACACCCTTAAACTCACACACCAAACCTAAAGTGTTACTCATACAGTTATGACAAAGTTTCTGTGTGTGCATTGTTTACAATTTAGAAGAATTAATGACTTTGAGTTTTTCATATTTGCACTATTCTATCTAGAGTTGCATATCATTAGTTAATGGAGACAATAGCAAATATTTACGAATAGTAAGCAAATACATATCTACTAACTACACACACACACACCCCCACACAAACCTCAAATTCTTATTTACACACACAAATATATTTGAATATTAGATACTTTTGTGTTGTTACTTTAAAAGGACACTTCATGCGCTATCATGTTTATTAAAGTAAATACAATGAATGTTCACATTTGTGTAAATAAGGATGTTTATTCATTAAAACTGTTGGTGTGCACTTATACTTATACATATATACAATCCAGTCTTATAGTAAACATTGTTATGATACAACCCAGCGGCGGAAGTCATAACCTGGAAGGCCTGCTAGCATTACAAAACAGGCTTTCTTTAAAGTACGGAAGGCCTTATCTAAACATTATCACCTCCTTTCTTTTTAACATTGCGTGAGATTGGGAGGCAAGGCCTTCCTTGCCCATTGCCTAAAGAAGGCCTTAGAAGGCATACATGACGGGAGGCCTTAGAAGGCATTTACTTTACTTTATTTTTCAATTCAGGCACATTAGTTAGGCATCTGATGATGAACTTGTCAAGGAGTTCGAAACTAGTCATGCCAGTGAGTGTGTGTTGAACTGAATTGTCTATTATTTCCAACAAAAACTAACCATTTTTCAATTAGAAAAATGTTCATGACTTATAAGCTTGTAGTATGAATTTCTCATACATTAACCAAAATCTAAAAAAAATCGGTCAATAGAATTCAAATTCAGATTTGTTAAATAAAATTAAAACAATTTTCTTTATCACAAAATTATTATCCACTTCTTCATATTTATTTACATGTATGTGCCGATCTTAGAAAGTTTTACCACGCCCAACTTGAAATTGAAAGTCTGTTTCTTCTAAAATTTTAAAAATATCCTGACAAATATTAAATAAAAAATATAATTTTAAAATTGAATATATGAAATTTTTCAAATAAATTACGGTTAAAAATTATTGGAAAAGAAATTTCTCAATATTTTTAAAATCTTCATCTTGGGTATATCTGATAAAAAATTGCATGCATTCCGGAGGCCTTATTTTAGGAAGGCATTGCAAAAGAAGCATTACGCATGTCTTATTTGTGGAATGCCTTGCGAATTCCGCCGCTGGGAATTTAAATGCACAAAGATGTTTGTATATTTGTGAGTGTAGGGTTTATTTGGAATAACGATTAGAACTTGAATTCGGAAGTATGACAACATTGAACTAGCTATGCATTATTTTAAAGTACTTTATATCTCAGTATCACTATGAAAGAATTTTTTAAATATCTCATTTTAGTTTAAAATATTAAACTGTGCTATCGTAACTAATTAATATTTTTGGGCAATAACTTATACTCCTGCAATTTCAAATATTGGTCTTCTGTTCTGTTTCATAGCCTGAAGCATTGGTGATTTGAACCTCAAATTGTAGGTATATCCTGGGGCATTGGCGTTTTGATTCCCCAAATTTTATGTATTTGTCCCACAACGATCGTCCTTATTCCAAAGGAACTACACGCTGAAAAATAACGGTCTCTCTAACATATTCTCCCAAAAATATATTTTGCAGGAACCATGTATAGGTTTGGGTCACATTTCAAACATTCATATGTTTGCAAGTCCCAAACTCACTTGTATTTAAATGTAAACAGTATCATGTGTACTGGCATATTTACTTTTACGTGGAAACATGCGGTTTTCATCCATATACTTACGTGGAAGCATTCGCCTGCTTCCCCAAACCTACATATACTTACGTGGAAACATATGCGTATTTCCTCACAAACATAATAATAGTTAGAAAGGAATTACTGTTTGATTTCAATATATATGTATTATTTCTTCTAATTAATTTTATCAATATAAATCCAGATTTATAAATAATTAATACAAACAATGCAGTACTTGTTGAAATGGGAATCTGCTGTTCTGTTGCTTCTTTCTCTTACGTTTTTGTTTTCAGAAGGTTTCAGTTATGCGTTGGTCATCACTACACGTTGCAAATACAAATCTAGTTCATGCAAGCCAAGCGTGGATTCATTACTAGCGTTTTTAACTAGTGTTCACAAATGGTCCGCCGTTCCTATTTTCTGAGTAAAGACTCGGTCAGACGAAGGGCTTGACGTTGTTGCCCTTTCCAGTTTGTTTCCTCTAAATCGTTCCTCACTTTGGTAGCACACATATATCTATACGAAACACATACACAAAACCCAAAGCAACATCACAAACCCTTTAACCGTCCAAGCCTTCGTTTATTAATTTTTAACAGATCAAACGCTTTTGATGTCCTCTGTCTGATGAACCATTGGTGATTGAATACATGAAACTAAAACGCAATACATCAGCCAAAATAAGACACTGACTTCACCTGCAATTTGCACGCACATTCAGGAATATTTACGAATCACTGACTGAGAGAATAATGCAGAAATACAGACACACACTTCAAGATACCCTCTCATTGTTTCTCTTTTATTCTCTTGTCCTCATGAGAGCATAAACAGTGCAACAAACCCAACTGTATATACATCACAAACACAGATATATTTCAGTCGCAAACACATGTATTATAACATATTAATCATTGTGTTTGTTTGGCCACAAATATATTGTATTTGCGACAAGCCTCAAACACACTTTATATTTGCATCCAATTATCAAAAAATTCGAATTTTTTAGCGTGTGTCCTTTCCATTTTTCCTGCAATTTGTTGCTGGGACCGTTTTTCAGGATTTAATGACTTCGCACTACAGTTGAATATTTTCAATTTCGTCTTGTGTGAGACCTTCTTATTACGCCAGATTTCGTACATGTTTAGGAATACAACACACGTATTAATTCGATCACTTATATCCGACGTGGAGGCACCATTATTGGTAATTTTGTATCCCAACTACTTGACTGCTTATACGTCCTCAATTAAAGAGCCATCAGCGGTCGGTGGAAAATTCCGTTCAGTGCGAATCCGCATCCGCAATTTGCAAAAATGCCTGCACAACGTCTTTCGTGTTCTTTTTATGCAATTTCTCGTTACTAAAGCTTATGATGCTGGCAAAATTTTATAAAAGCAAAGCATAATTTACTTTTGCTTTAATAGAAACTTCAATGAATCCCTTTTGAATAAATTCAAGAGTATTTTGGCTTCTTTATAAAACAATGTGTCATCCTCGAAATTGAAAAATGGTGAAAAAAATTTAAAACTTATCTGTTTCCTGGACAAATACACAAACAGACTTCTCCTATTTTCTTAAATAACGTATATATATCGTTTGACAGACTTACGTTTCTTCTTACAGTCTTATAAGTGCGCAAAAAGAACGCAAACCCGGTTTTTTAACCGGTTTTCTAGATAGTGGGGGTGTTTTGGGAAATTTCACAAGCAAATTCTTGTTTCACCCGACAGCACCTGCAGGAAAAATAATATCACTCCCAGGTATTTTGGACTGCCGCACGTGTCTTTTTTTATTTAGTAAATGAGACGCTTTTGTTGTCTGCAAAAACACATTTGGGTCATAAATTCATATATTATAACATATTAATCATTGTGTTCCAAACATGTTATATTGAATACCAAAGACAATGTGTTTGGGCACAAGTATACTATATTTGCGACAAGCTACAAACACTTTATATTTGCACATGAATTACAAAAAAAAAATCCATTAAGTGTTCGAACTCACGGGCGATGTGTTAACACCTTTTTGCTACACGGTACCTGTTCGATTTCTATGAACGGACACATTAGTAAATGATACATTGGAAAATAAAAAACAGCGTTCAATTATATGATGACGTAATTCCCACAAAAACCAAAGAATGCAAAGCAACAGACATTTGTATATACATACATACATTGTTATATTCGTACAAACGCTACCTCATTTCTATATACGTATAACCACGTCATTACTCTCTTTGCTGTGAGAGTGCTCCGCACCCACATTTTATTTGACTGCCCTTTCACAAGAATAAAAAAACAACCCGTAAAAAACATAGTTTCTGACTATAAATTCTTCATATATGACCACGCCCCTTTGTCCAATCCCGCCCATATTTACAGCAGATCTTAGAATATATAAACCTAACCAACTTACCCAATTTTGTTCAAATACCGTTAACAGGAGCAGAAACAATGGATTTTAATTTGTGATTTGTATGGGAGGTACCACGCCCTTTTATCCAATCCCGCCCATATTTTCATAGTTCATTTTTGTCGTCGCTATTAGTTTGCCTGCGAAGTTTCAGCTCGATTGGATAACGGGAAAAGGGTTAAAAATCAATCCAAAATTTTTTCGGCATACATGCATACATACAGGTGAAGTTAATATAAAGAATTTTAGAAGGCGTTCAATCATATGATGACGTTTGATTTAAAAACCATACACACAACATCACACATACGTTGTCCGAAGTAGCTGACGTATGTGTCACAAAACCACATGTTTGCCATATCAACAGCAACGAAACAGTCAAACACACAACATCACACATACTTTGTACGAAGTGGCTGACGTATTAGTGTGTCACCATAACGTCGACTGCGCAAGCCCATAGGCTTGCAAATGAAATTTTGCGTGGCTATGCTTTATATCTTCGTTCAACAACAGCAACAGACACATGTACATACATACATTATTATGTTAAAACATACGCTATAGACACAATTTCGTTTGCCTCACCCCTGCCACACCACTCTTTCATTGTTCTCTTGCTCGCTCATTTTTGTTTAACACGTCATTATTCTCCTTCGCAGTCGCAGAAAATCTGGCTTTAGCAGCAACATAAAATCTGGTTTTAGCAGCAGCATAAAATAGTTGACTTTGATAGATTTAGTCCCTATACGCCGCTATATATCGAGAGCTTATATTCAATACCAGCTATACGCAAAAACACAATTTTTCAGGAGAAGGAAAAAACAGTTTATTTTCCCAACTCTCGAAGAGTGAAGTACATTTTCTTCTAGTATTTTTGTTAAATATTATTAGTGGGTACTGCATACAAAAATTATTTAAAGATTCAATCTTCGAGAGTTCGGAAAATAAATTGTTTTTTCCTTCTCCTGAAAAATTGTGTTTTTGCGTATAGCTGGTATTGAATATAAGCTCTCGATATGTTAACACATCAAAAAAAAATGTTAACTCCTTAGCCTGAAACTTTGATTATTAACAAGCCAGTTAAGCCTAAAATTAGCCTTTGCGGTGAACATAATTTTGGGATAAAACATCGGGTCAGTTTTCTACTGCTCTAGAGCCCAATCGGCGAAAAAACTCGTGGATTTAATTCCTACACCAGCTGAATCTTAAACGAATGTAGGCTAAGATCTTTTTGCAAAATTTTCCACGTTGTGGACAGACAGAGCCCCGTTTCCTGTGATTTGGGTCTTCTTTCACATTTTCGTTTACAGGTGCTATATTCTCTTCAATATGCACATTCTTTCGACGTTTTGGCGTTATTGCCTTACAGGGTATGGAGTGTAAAATCAATCCACAGTTTGACGAATAGCTTGGTCAGATGGACGATTATGTGTGTCATAAAAAGTTTCGCGAATCGATAACTGATTTTCAAAGTAAATTTGGATAATTTGTTGTTCAAGCGTGAGTCTATTCGTGATGATTTGCCCGAGTACACTGATCATAAGTGTCATAAAGTGAGAGCAGTATGACAGTTCGTTTGACAACTAACCCTTTCGTAATTTCTATTGAACCTAAAAAAAGACTCTTTTTTCTTGTCCAGTATCGCCTTTTTCGTCAAGGTGGAAGACATTCAATTACGGTGTATACAATCTTAATTTGGACGACGACGTCGATTGCCCCCCTCCTAACGAAGACGAGATCAGAACAGCTATTGCCCGTCTTAAGAACAATAAAGCCGCTGGAGCCGATGGATTACCGGAGGAGCTGTTTAAGGCTGGTGGCGATGAGCTGATGAGCAGCGAATGGAGTCTCATTGTACTATGTCCCATATTTAAAAAAGGTGACCCGACGCTCTGTGCCAACTACCGTGGAATAAGCCTTTTATCCATAGCATATAAGGTTCTATCAAGTATAATGTGCGAAAAACTAAAACCGATTATCGCTGACCTGATTGGAGCATACCAGTGCCTGGAAAATCGACAACCGACCAGATTTTCACGTTACGCCAAATCCTGGAGAAGACACTCGAAAAACAAATCGACACCTATCTTCTGTTTGTCGATTATAAAGCGGCCTTCGATAGCCTGATACAGGGGAACTCTATGAAGCAATGTCTGAGCTTGGTATTCCTGCAAAACAGATACGCCTTTGCAGGATGACCCTGACGAACACCAAATCCGCAGTGAAAGTTGGTAAGGGTCTTACCGAACCTTTCGAAACTAAGCGAGGCCTCAGACAAGGCGGCACCCTATCGTGCGATCTCTTTAACATCTTAATAGAGATTATTCTGAGAAAAGCTGCTGTCAACATGAATAAAACCATCAGCAGCAAAACCCACATGCTGCTCGCGTATGCTGATGATATGGATATCATTGGGCGGACAGTTAGATAAGTTACTGCGGTGTTTTCGATTAGACCAAATCTTGAACGTTGATAATCGTTTATAACTTCGAGGTAGTGGACGAATTTATATACCTCGGATATGCCCTGAACAAAAACAACAACGTCAGCCTTGAGATCAAGCGGAGAATTGTGCTTGCGAATATATGTTATTTTGGGCTAAGCTATTTCGAGTAACAAAAGTCCAACTATACCAGACTCTCATACAACCTGTCTCGCTTTATGGCAGAGAATCCTAGGTATCATGCCAAGCAGATGAAACATCTGTAGGAGTCGTCGAGAGAAAAATACTCCGAGAAATGTATGGCCCTATAGTGCACAATGGCGAGCATCGGCGACGAATGAACCATGAGCTGTATGAGCTATATCCCGACATTGATATAGTTAAGCGTATCAAAATAGAGCGATTGCATTGGCTAGGCCGTGTCAGTAGAATGGATGAAGACGGACCATCACGAAGGGTTTTCGAAACCGAACTCGAAGGAAGACGAAAAATGGGAAGGCCATGACTCCACTGGATGGATCAAGTTGACGAACCTCTGGGTACACTTGGTATTACCAACTGGAGATATACATAAAGCAAAAGATCGAACTGGTTGGCGAAATATGTTATCTTTGTTTTGTAAGGTCCCTGACCACTCGGGGTTGTTCGTGACCGGATAAGTAAGTATACAATCAGACGTCTGTTCAAATTCAACGAAACGTAGGTACAGAGGCGTGTGTTGTTCAACTGATTATTCTGTTATTATCCGGAGCATGTTTACTTTACACCAGACCTGAAACCCGCGTGCTCCTTTCGTACAATTTGATCTCCGGGTTGTATTAAGCAATGTAATACCTCTCTAGTCTTTCACACCGTTTGATCGCATTTTTTCTGCATAGTGATAACCAATCTGTCTTTCCCCTCCGTAGGGAACTGTAGTCATAGGAAGTCTCATTTAAATCAGACCATTCAAAAAATCGTGCAGACTTAGTTTTAGTTATGTCGAAATTCTTCCCCATGCTGCGCCTAAAATCTCACGTCCAGTATCGGTTTCGCCGAAGAAAATTATTTACGGACGTTTGTAATTATGAATGTTAATGTAATGTTAGCTAATGGTATTTTATGATCTTCTGGAAATGCAATAGTAATTTAAAAATTTTGTACTGCCATAAACCTAAACATTGTAAATGCTTGAACGATTCGGTACTGGTGTTAAATATTGCCATAAGTGCAATTTCTGGAATTGTGCTATAATGACAGTGTAATTGCTAGGTTTTAATCCAGAGTCATCTTGAATTCGATAGTTTTGTATTTTTGCTTCCAACTTCGCCTTCTAAATTATAAAAACCATTTAATATTACAAGAAAAACTTGTTACCCAAAACTCAGTCTTTTTAATCAAACTTTAATGTATACGTTATATCTCCCTAACCACCACACTAATCAATCATTTAACATACAAAGGACCCGTATACAATACAGCTAAATAAGTTTCAAACAATATATTTCCGTTTGTTGTTGTTTCATTTCCGTTTAATAGAACACAAATATTTGCACTCAATAAAACTACAGGCTTCGTTATTTATTACAGTTTCCCATATACAGATTGAGTTATATGCATTCAGGATACGCAACAATACGCCATCAATGAGAATGTCTCAACTTGAATTTATCGAAAAGGATAACGGAAACTCAAACAGTTGTTCTTGGCAGCATGTCCACAGAAAACGCTTACACTGTAAACGTTAATACGTCCCTAACAAATCAAATATCGAATACAATTTATCTCATCAAGAAATTTTAACGACTTTTCCATGTTTATCTAAAATAGTAAAACATTAACGATTCCCGTGCGACTTCCATTTCGTCTTAAAACCAAATGTGAAATTTATTTCACACTGTCATTAAGTTTCATTTAAGATGCAGTGTGATGAACAACATTTATCATGTAGCGAATATTCCCCAAGACCCATATGCGAACAATCTTCAATAAGATACGCATCTTTTCCATCTTAGTTCAAAAAAAACTGGGAAAAACATAAACCAATCCCACAGCAATCGCGCCCCTACCCTAGTATTTCGGTATCAAATTCGCAACCGCAATCAGGGAAAATGTATGGTGGTGAAAATGGGGGGTTTTTTATTGTTGAATTTCCCTCAATCCACATTGAAACTGTCATTTAAATGCACATCAACTAAATTTAAGTAATCCTTGAATATACGAAACCTTGGGTATTCCCCAAAACAATCAATTATATCAAATGGGGGGTAGTATGGTAAGTGAGTATATATATTTTCAAAAAAATTATAAAAAATGTTTAATAACTCCGTTAATAGAACAACCAAATCGATGGTTAAATCTGTATCTCCCATTACTATCCAAAATGTCATGTAAGGAATTTTGAGTTTTAGTTAAAATTAAACACAAGTAAAATTTATTAAAAGTTAAACGCAAGTTGAGATATGAAAAATAATATTCGAGGAAAAATTAAAAATTAATAAAAGAGTCTATTATAAAGCCATTATACGCTGTGTGTTAATCTTGCTCGAACCGTGAACTTCAACCCTTTTGGATGTGGTGACATCTATAGACATGAGTATGGCAACCTATCAAAAGGAACACCTGCAAACAACACACAGCGTTAGCATCACATACCTGGTTGTTGTACAACAATTGTCTCTGTATGATGGTATTGATGTAGCGGCAGCGAACAAACAAGCAGGTCGTCGTCGCCAAAGAGCATTGAATAGTATAGAGAACTCATGGATCGAATTGTATGACTCAAAACCACTGCCGACATCTGGCGAATGATTCAAAATGAATTATTCTCTTTTGGTCATAACTTAAAAAAAAAAAAAAAAAAAAAAAAAAAAAAAAAAAAAAAAAAAAAACCGTTTCCCATTACATCCCATGAAGGGATTGGGGAGAGCTTCTCACAACCAGTGATCTGTGCGCTTTCTAATTTTTCACTCACTGATTGGGACCTACAGTTTTTACACCGATTCCGAACGGTATTTCGAGAAGCTTTTTCATGGCTAAATACTCGATAGTGTCGCCGTCACTATGCGAGGTGACCGCCGCCGAAAGAATTTTTTTTTTAAGGTGGTCAGAGCAGGGATCGAACCCAGGATCTCATGTACAAGAGGCGCGCACACTACCCATTGCACCACCGACGGTCATAACTTGGTCCATTCATAATTTTGATGTGAAACATTTATGCCTTTTGTATTGTCTTATGTAATAACATTGTCGAAATGGTGCATTTATTTTGAAATATTCTATAAAGAGAATAAGACTCGTTTATGCTCTTTTACTCAGACTCTCTACGTGAGAGCGGGAAAAGAGTGCAATAAGTTCTCTATACTATTCACTACTGTTTGTTGTCGCTCTGTTTATGACAAAACAAAAACAATTATTTCAGTGACCTAAACATTGCTTTATTTATTTTAACAATATTACATCTAATTTTAAAGCAGATGTAAGAAAAAAGAAAGTGGTATAGGGAAAAAGCCTTCAGCATAAAAACTATTCTGGTTTTATTTTCGAACAGGTACCGTGTAGCAAAAATGTGTTAACACATCGCCCGTGAGATGTGCTGATCACAAAAATATTTCCTACTAATATTTTTTTCACAGCATGGTTTCCTAATCGATAAAGCTCGTTTTCCATCATCTGCCCGATGATCGAGTGACGACGAGAAATACTCACTTCATCTGAAATTGGTGCATGCCTTCACGAATATTTATGAACAACTGACTAAAAGAATAATACAGAAAATGTATTACACACTTACAGCTTAGACTATGAATGGACTCTATTTGTCCATCTTTTATTCTCTTGCACTCTATAGAGCATAAATAGAGCAACTATGCCAAAATATTTGGTCACAAATACATATCTTAGAACACTTTCATCATTGTCTCCACCAAGAAATAGCAAAAACGATATTTTTGGACACAAATGCACCATATTTGCTACAAGTTCCAAACACACATCATATTTGCCAACAACAAATAAAGACAGATTTTGCAGCATGCATACAGGGTGATCCAAATACAAGAATCATTTAAAAAGTACACAAAGTGAACTAAACTCCATATTTTTTAGTTTATTATGGATTTATTACAAACTACAAATATTCCCATTATTTATGAAAAACGATTTCTATCATGTGGCTGCCGCGGCTGGCTGCCCAGTAGCCTTCCTCTCAGTCCAATTTCCTAAGACTTTGTTGACGGCCTCTGGTCCTACCTCATGACTCTCCGGGACAAGCGATCATTTGGGGATTATTCGCATAACAAAGTCTAAAGGCTACTTCCTCAATGTCGCATTACCGTTGGTCATAACGATAAAGTACCAGTTAGTAGCCGTTGGTGTGGCCGTCAGTATTGCAATGTTTGATGTGCGTGGCTCTTGTACATGAGAACGAGGTTTCGATCCCTGCTTAGAGCACCTTACATTTATTTCGACGACGGTCACCTCGCTTAGTGATGGCGACACTATCGAGTATCATGAAAAAGGTTTTCAGAAATACCATTCGGAACCAGTGTAAAACTGTAGGTCCCAATCAGTGAGTGTAAAAACTAGAAAGCGCACATCTCACGGATTGTGAGAAGCTCTTGGTAGTTTATCGAAATAATAAACAATGTTTATGTCTTAAGAATTTAGTTTTCTAACATTGACAAGTAAATGTTCTTTGCAACTGAGAAGTTTTTCCCTCAATAATTTGTCTTCCGCCACTATTTGCCTGAATTTCACTCTGCCTTACAGTGCTGACAACTATATTTCATCAGAACTGCCAGCCTAAAACATCTACTTTAATGTCCTATTAAATTAACCAGTGTATGACAAAATTAAAAATATTAACGGGCAACATATAGTTCCGATAAATTAAAGTACCGATTAGGAAGCAGACGTTTTAACCGGACATTGAGAAAATGGTCCTAAAGGTGTCAAAGCGCAGCACCAAGACGGCCAATTGATATCGTCAAGACGGTTCATATTACCATTGCCGAACTTGGTTGGTTGGTAGAAAAGGCTGCAAAACAGCACGCTGTTTAGCTCACTTAGGCTAAAGAAGCCTATTGTGATACATGCAGTTTTCTCCATAGCAACTATTGACTTGTCGTCCAGCCAATTTGCCCTTTCATCAAGTTTGTCTATAAGACCTACAGGAATATCCTGTAGGGCTACGGTGCTAACTAGATGTGTTTCGAATATCCTACTTCTCAGTGCTGCCAGAGCAGGGCAATCCAAGAGAAGGTGTTTCGTCGTTTCCTCGTCCTCTTCCATGCAGTATCTACAGAGAGTGGAGTTTCTGTGTCCCACTCTTAGGGTGTGTTTTCCCACAAGACAATGTGCCTTAAGTGTTCCTATCATTGGATAACCTGCCTCTCGGCAAGTTAAGTAGTTGCCTAGTCCTTTTTCCTGTGCACCTGTGGCCAGAGGCCCTGGCTTGTTTGTAAGTTGAAGTAAGTTTCCACTTGTCCTTGAACATATTATCGGCCCACTGCCTGATCTGCAAATGGCAGGTAGAGATTGGCATACTAACATACTGTCTAGCTAACGCATCCGCCACGCAATTGCCTGGAATGTCGCTGTGTCCCGGCACTCAGATGAGCCTGATGTCAAAATACTCTGCCATCACTCTAAGTGATGAGTGGCATTCTTCAAGCGTCAGGGACGTAGCAAACATGGCTTCCAGGGATTTTATGGCAGCCTGGCTGTCTGTGTAGGTACATATTCTCCGGAGGGTTGTGAGACTTCTTGTCAGTAGTTCAGCAACCTCCAGTATGGCGGTAATTTCCGCCTGAAATACACTACAGTGATCAGGCAGCTTGAAGGAGATATTTACATTTAGATCCGGTGAATGAACCCCATAGCGTACTTGCTCGTCCAACTTTGATCCATCCGTGAAAAATCTGATACTACTGGTATCCCCTTCCAGTGACTTTTCCCAGGTTTTCCTGTTCGGAATAGAAGTCTTTAGATTTGTCGCTGGTAGAAGGTAGGGGATACAGTATCCATTTTTACGGGAATAGAGTTGATCCAGTGTAGAAATTCAGTGTGTCCGGAATGCCCCGATATCAAAACGCCACATTCGCTGATTCTCACCAGGGATGTAGCGGCTGCCGATTCGGCCAAAATATCAGGAGTACAAAAGTTCAGTATAGCACTAAGTGCAGTACTTGACGTCGTGCCCGTTGCCCCACTAACGCTAATCAGTGCTGATCTTTGATTTTTCGTCAAGGAATTCAGAATATATTTCTTTTGGAGGGACCTCCACCAAACTACGGTGCCATAGAGAAGTATTGACTATTGCCGTATAAGTCCACATGGTGATCTTACTAGACAGTCCCCAGCGCTTTCCTATCGCGCCTTTGCAACAGTAAAGAGCAACAGACGCCTTTTCACCCTCTCCTTTACATACGGTTTCCAAGACAGTTTTCTGTCGAGAATTATCGCCAGATACTTGACCGAACTTAGTTCGCAAAAGGACGGCTGTGTGATGAGTTGTATTACATGGAGCGCCATCCTGCTGAAACCAAACATTAAGCCAGCTAATATCTTTCATTTCAGCTTATATAACGTCCATAATCACGGCTCTGTAGCCTTC
Organism: Phaonia tiefii; assembly: GCA_963931995.1. Taxonomy (NCBI): domain Eukaryota; kingdom Metazoa; phylum Arthropoda; class Insecta; order Diptera; family Muscidae; genus Phaonia; species Phaonia tiefii. The sequence goes on from OZ008368.1 coordinate 244,467,301, forward strand.
GCCGTTGAATGAAATGGCATTTCCAGCACCATTTTCGGAAAAATGGGTCACTCTTAAATCCACCCTAAACTGTCACACTGTTTGCATTGGCTTCTCGACAATACCGACCAGGTTTTTCGGTCCTCAGATGCGGCAAGTTTGTTTGATAACATAGCCGGCGAGATGAAATTGCGCCTCGTCAGAAAAGATGACTTTTCTGAGAAATTCTATGTCCGATTGGAGCTTCTGTAAGGCTCGAACTGAGAAGCCGTAACGAGGTGGATGGTCGTTTGCCTTCAATTGGTAAATCACCTTGTAAGCGAATAATTCCAGATCTTGGGGCAAAATTCTCATCATGCTGGTGGGTGAAATGCCGAATTATTAAGATCGATAGGGAGTCACTGTTTTTGGATTGAGTTGCAAACTTTCGGCCACAGCAGCCATATTATCGTCGGTAGGTATCGTTCGACGACCATGAGTGTTGTCCAGTAGCAAGTCTGTCACACGAACTTTTTGCAGAAACGTGGGTACAACACATCCGGTGGGTGCTGTATTTCGCCCAAAACTTCTGTTCAACAAATGCACAATATGGGCTACACAGCAACTTCTATGCAAATAAGTTTTGCAATATTTCTCAAATTTTTTCAAGCGTAGAGTGACTCATTTTGGTCCCCAAAGGTATAATAGTGACTGATAGTCATTACATCGAACAGAAAAACATACGATTTATAAAGATTCTAGTACTTGGACCACCCGTTATATAGAATTTAATATAACAACACAAAAATGTAATACAAATATAAAAAAAAATTAAGCCAATCATAACAAACTATTTTTCAGCACAGCAATTTTGTAAATAATTGAGTGTTTTTATTGCAGTGTCAATTAAAATACATAACTTCATAAATAAATCCATAAGAAACATTCGCTAATAAATTCATAAATAAATTAAATAAATTCAGTTAAAAAACAAAACTATAAAAAGTGTTTGCAATAAATGGAAAATGCGAGCAAAAGGGATTCATTTATGAATTTTTATTAACAAATATTATTATGAAACAAATATAAATTTCTAATTTAGGAGTCTCATCAGGCTATTTTAGGACTCATTTCTAGGCATTTGAGCTCGAATTGCTTCCTCTCCTGTAATATATCCCCCTTGATTCTCATGTGTGTAAATTCTGACCCAAAGACATATTTTACATATCACTCAAGACACCAGGCATGACAACATTCATAGGTACTTCAATATTTTTTTTATTTGGCTCGCTGTTAACCGACATGTGACTAGTGGCTCGTACACCGATTTGGAGGATTTACGGCCCTACAGATCCGTTACCTAATGCACTATCATAAATGCTTCTCCACATCTCCTTATATGTCATCAGAGAATGTTCCGCATTTTCATCCATTGTCACTATGTGGTAAAGAAATTTGCCTAAATTATAATCTGTGATATCTAAGTGTGATTCTCGACAGAAAGTTTAGGTTCAGTCCAAACACTGTGGATTGAATCTGCACAGCCACAGTGGCCCAATATTCGTGTAAAAGGACCATAGGTTTCACCGTATTCCAACAGATATAGTGATCATTTAGCTGTATTGGATACATAGCTGGCGGCCCGCCTAGATTGCTCTACGGCATTGTCGTTCGGTGACCGGAACTGGAAAACACACGTACGTAAATCTGTTGATTTAACACAGGAGTTGAATATTCAGAGCTTAGTTCGTCTTAAGATACACTATACTTCCTAGGTAGCAGATAGTATCTACATACTCGACTGGTTTATCTCGCAGCATGATGTTTTCTGTGGTAGTATTGTTAATTCTCATGGCTTTGGTTTTCTTCATATCTACTTCAAGTCCAATATTGTGAGCAAATCTTTCTATGGCTTCCGGTTTTGAATGCAAATCCAAATCCAAATATTAGAGTTGGCGTGCATATTATGTGTCTTCTCTTTGAGCAGATTTCGCTCATTATATCATCCAGCACGATGGTGACTAGCTAAGGTGATAGTGGGCATCCTTGGTTTACTCCAGTATTGGATGGAGTGTTTGACTAATGTTCCCGTTGTGAAGAACTTAGAGTTTTGCATCCTCGTACTTAGCTCCAATTATTGGAATTAGTATAACCGCTCCATATACTGTTATATTTTAGAGTTTTCAAAAACCAAACCCTAAACCGTGTCAACCATTTTTGGGGCTCACCCGGCCGGTGGATTTCTTAAAGTTAGCATTTCGGAATAAAAAGTGGTATCGAGTTTTGAGTGCCGATTCCACCAGTTCTTTATTTTTGATTTATTTCGTTTCAAAATCCTATCTTTCAGAACTACCATTATGGGTATTATCTACTAACGTTATGGGCATTATCAAAATATGTGGCCGCTAGTGGTGCAATGGTTAGTGTGCGCGGCTCTTGTACATGAGATCCTGGGTTCGAACCCTGCTCTGACCACCTTAAAAAAAAATTTCTTTCGGCGGCGGTCACCTCGCATAGTGACCGATATATAGCCATGAAAAAGCTTCTCAAAATACCGTTCGGACTCGGTGTAAAACTGTAGGTCCCAATCAGTGAGTGAAAACTGGAAAGCGCACAGCTCAGTGATTGTGAGAAGTTCTCCCCGGTCCCTTCATGGGATGTAATGCGAAACCATTTATTTTATTTTTTATTATCAAAATATCTTCACAATTTCCAATTGAAATTAAAAAAAAATAAATTTATTTAATTATTCAAGATCAAGACCATTCTATCGCCTAAGGCTCCCGTTGAAAAATACGATAATTTAAATGGATCTTTAAGAAAATATACTTTTTGTAATATGATAAACTTTTTTTAACAAACATTTTTTTTTGTCTAGAATGTATTTTTGTCAAAAAAAAAAAATATATTATTTGTAGGTCCTTTTTGTTGTAATATGTATTACATTTTCCAGCAAAGGTCCTATTTTAAAGAGAGAGGTACTTCTTTCATTAAAAGCCAACGGTTTTGTTTTAAGAAAAGGCACTATTTTTAAGAAGAAGTACTTCCTGTAAGAAAAAGCCATAAGAGTATGCATTTTTTGTACAAATAAATACTTTTTTTTAAGCACAGGTACTCTTTAAAGAAGTGGTTCTCTTTTTAGGAAAAGTTATTTTTGTTAAGAAAATATACTAATTTTCAGAGAGGCTTTAACTCGAGAAAAAAAAAAGTATTATTTTATTTTTAAGAAAGGTACTTTTAAGAAAAGGAATTTTTGTAAGAAAAAGTATTTATTTTAAGGGAAGGTATTTTTTTGAAGGAAAGGTTTTCTTTAAGAAATGGGAATTTTTTTAGGATTGGTCCTTTTTCATTTCATTTCATTTCATTGTTAAGCGTAGGTACTAATCTCAAGAAAAGTTATTTTGTTTGCCTGAGTGCCCCTTTAATTATAGGTAGTTTTTTCAGAAAATGCAATTTGTTGTAAGTAAATGTACTTTCTTAAGAAAATGTACTTATTTTAAAAAAATTACTTACTTTTTTGTATGAAAATTTACCTTTTTTAAGCGAAGGTACTTCTTTAAGATAAGGTATTTTTTTAAGAAAATGTACGTTGTTTATGTATATCTATAGGTATTTTTTTGTGAAAATTTACGATTTTTAAGAAAAGGTCACCGACGACGGTCACCTCGCATAATGATAGCGACACTATCTAGTACTTGGCCATGATAAAGCTCCTCAAAATACCGTTCGGAACCGGTGTAAAACTGTAGGTTCCAATCAGTGGGTGTAAAAAGTAGAAACGTCACAGCTTACCGATTGTGAGAGGCTGTCCTTAGTCCCTTCATGGGATGTAATGGAAAACAATTTTTTTTATTTATTTAAAAAAATGTTATATTTTTAAACTTCTTTCTTTTTGGCTTTTCTAAATTTACTTTTTATTGGGTTCAAAAAAATAACATATACTAAATATTGGTTACAGGCTTCACCTGGAAAACTTCCCATTAAACAAGAAATTTTCAAATCATATGTGGGGGATCCAGTTAGTCGAGACACAAACCAAAGCAAAAGTAAACAATACAGTTGATAACAGTGGTTTGTAGCATAATAGTGATAAAACAGAAGTTGTCATTTAGCTCCCATCCCACAACTTGCGATAAGGAACTTCGTGCCAAAATAATCCCTAACAAATTTCAATGTAATTTTAAAAAATATCAATTAAAATTTAAAATTATATTCGAAATTTAAATACATCAATTGGAATTTAAAATTTATATTTGAAATTTAAAATATTTGAATTGAAATTTAATAGACATCAACTGAAATTTAAAAGATTAATTGAAGTTTAAAAAGCATCAATGTAAATTTCAAACACATCCATTGAAATTTAAAAACATCCATTGAAATTTAAAAACATCTATTGATATTTAAAAAACATCGATTGAAATTTAAAATTTGTCAGTTGAGATTTAAAAATTATTTACTGAATTTTGTATTAGATTTTAAAAGTTGAATTGATGTGTTTTAGAACTAAATTGACGTGTTTTGAATTTCAATTGAATTCTTTTAAATATCAATTGATCTCTTTTAAATTACAGTTTATGAACTTTAACTTTTTATTGATATATTTCGAATTTCAAAAATATTTTTAAAATTTGAGTTGGTTTTTCTTAAATTTCAATTGGAAATTGTGTAGTTACAGCTAAGTTTCGGATTTATAAATTAAATGCAAATTGGCAACTACAACTTTTAGTTAGCTTTAAGTGTATGATAAATGGAGTTGGTGGCAATGGCGGAAATTTGTTTGAAATTTTCCCAAACAATGTATACTACACCGGGAGATTTTTACAGAAAATGGAAAATGCAATTTGAACTGTTTGCATTTTTTTTGTGGGGATTACATTTTAATAGTTTGAAATGCTTTTACACAAAATTATAAAAAAAAAAAATTGCTTATTTGCAAGCATGTTAATGGTTTCCTATTTCTCAAGTTTGTTCTTATAAAATTTAAATATTTAACAAAATAAAAATGGGTTTCAGTGTCATAAATTCTGATTTATCCCACCTGAAATATGTCCACGAGCAATTTTATTTTCATCGACCATACTTTGTTTCGATGAAGCCTTGATTGGAAAAACTAAACTTAATTAGATCAACAAAATGTATGTATCAACTACGTGGTTTGTTAATTTGAACTTAGAAAAAATCAGCACGCCCTACTATAGCGTGTAGTGTGTATGTTGGAAAGTATATTTACTATAAGCACAAATCTATATAGATTTTCCGATTTTCCATAGTGTATATGTTGTGGACGCATGTATGCTTAGTATATATAGACAATTTTAGTGATATTTTAGACATTCTGGTACAGTGTCATCTTTAGTTCCCTTTAAAAAAGTGGCATCATCTGCTTAGGGGAATACACATTTTATTAGATCTTATGTGCATATATACGACATACATATTCCAGTGCCTACTGTATGTTTGTGTGTGTAAATATATATATATGTGTTCACATCCTCAATCTCTGCTTGTGTGCTAGTATATTTTTTTTTTTACATTACTGGTTTATATTTTCTCCGTTTTTTTTGTTGTTTAACGATAAAAATCAATTTGGTAAGGGATAATCGAAAAAATGGAACCTAAAGTGTTTCTAGTTCTTTAATACTGATTTGGTATTTGTTTTATCATGTGGAGATTTACTCGTTTATCTCCCGAAAAAGGGCAAATAAACAGAAAGGAAATATGCCATGTATTTCTGTTATCCTTGTAAATAATCTAAACAAAAATGTGATTTCAAGTTAAGTCGACTGGTATTGAATTTACGCATGACTGAGTATAGTGCTTAAGCTAGAAATTAGTTCTAAGGGGTATTTGATATGACTATTTGATGAAGCTAAATAAAAATAGCATCCAATGGCTTAAAGATGTGGCTGAAATGATTTATTTCAAAGGAAGAAGGAAAAATTGGGAGTTGTTTTAAAGTTTGACTCTATTTTATATTTCTGATTAATTTTTGGGAAAAAAGTTGCTTAGACTTCTAGAGTATTCAGAAAAGGTATTAACACTTTATAATTGGAGTGATAATAGGAAATTTCTACGCCACAGATACAAATTAAGTGAAAATTATTCAGAACAAGGACTCTGGTCCTGAGATATGTTCATGTCCAACTAACACTGCAGCAAACCCGATTAATTTTGTATTTGTATTATTCTAAAAATGTAGTTCGGAACCGGTGTAAAACTGTAGATCCCAATCAGTCTCACTGGTTGTGAGAAACTCTCCCCAATCCCTTCATGGGTGTAATGGGAAACCATGTTTCATATATTCTGTAGTGATTAAAATCCATAGGCATAAATAAATAAATTCTAAAACAGTTAAACACTGGTTGCTAAACAATGAGAACTGTTTAAGTTCTGCAACCTATTATGTAAATATAAACAACCGCCTTCTGTAACACATTCATGTGCTTGAGGTGACTATTATTTACCCCTGCACCAGGTAAATACTGCGTGTTCAGCGGCACGTTTGCAAGGGAGAGTTGCGCTGACAATCGCTTGCCAACCTGCTGAAATTGGACATGATTTTTGTATAAAATGTCCCATTTGGCAGGTAGGAAATCTCTGCCTATACTACAGTCGATACCTCTCAGGCGGGAAATCTCTGGGTGAGAGCGGTGACTACGGTAGGGACTAAGGTAAATATCTTACACCTCTGGCTGGAACCACAAACCTTGTACGCTGAAACTTGTCAAACAGGTAGGGAACTTCTGTCAAAGTCGAGACCCCAAAGGCAGGGAAACTCTGGCTTGCACAAGGAAAACCAAAGACCCAACAGGAAGAGAATCTCTGTGTTGAACCAGCGGGAGAGTTGAGCAACAAGCTTGGGACCATACAGGCTAGGAATCTCTGGCGTGCACCAGGGGAAACAAAAAAGCAACCAGGGAACAGTTCAAGCGGGAGAGGTAGGCAGCAAAGTTAAGACTCCACAGCAGGGTACCTGAGGCTTGCGCCAGTGGACACAAATGGCAACCAGGGAACAGACCCCACAGTCATTGACTCTCAAGCTTATACCACGGAAAATGTAGTTAGTGGCAGGGAGTCTGTGTAGGGATTACAACAATGTCTAAGTTTGAACTAGACCCCACAAAATACCGTTCGGAATCGGTGTAAAACTGTAGTTCCCAATCAGTGACTGAAAACTGGAAAGCGCACAGCTCAGTGATTGTGAGAAGTTCTCCCGTGTCCCTTCATGGGATGTAATGGGAAACCATTTATTTTTTTTATTTTTATTAAGTTCAAGACTCCACAGGCATTGAATCTCTGGCTTACTCCAGGGCAAATCTAGTTAGTGGCCAGGCAGACCAGCTAGTGATTACAACAATGTCTAAATTTGAACTAGACCCCAAAGGGAGCGTGACTAACTCACTACTACAGCTATGTTGGCTCTTAAAAATCTGCAGACAGACTCCCTCGAGTAGCAAGTTCATCCGCCTTTTATATACTCAGCACTGGTAGCTGCTGTTAGTCGTCAACATAGTGATTGCCAGTTTTACTATCAGCTGATAGTCAGCTGTCAATACCTTCGTGTGGTTGCAATTACCCCCCAGATGGCGCTGTTGCACTAATAATGCCGTTGAATGCAACAGATGACGAATGTATAAGTGTGGTGGAAACAAGTGGGTGGCTTCCGGCTTCACACATCCCATGAAGAGTTGTGGGAGAGATTCTTGCATTTAGTGAGGTGTGCGGTTTCAATATCCTACGTACACTGACTGCGGAACTTACAATTCTACACCGGTTCCGAATAGGTTGGGAAGGTTTCTCCGTTACTATGCAAGGTGATCTTCGTCCACAGAAACGTAAGGTGGTTTGAGCAGTGATCGAACCTAAATTCTCATATAATAGAGTCATATACACTAATCATTGCACAATATTTTTGCTGTAATGTCATACTTGCATCTGTGTCAACAAAAAGGCTTATTAGTTTGACAAAGAAATTCTATGCGGAAATTCTTCAATTGTGGCCGTTAAGCTTTCAGTGCCTAATAGGGGGAATAGTCGATGCCGTGCGCAAGCTGTTTTAGTTTTAATTACAAAATTCCCTGTCAAGTATATAACACGCATTAATACAATTTTGCATTTAAATTTATCCGTCAAAATGTTTCCTTCCTAATATGGCAATTATATCCTAAGTAAAATTTGAAATTGCAGTGGTTAAGTTTATTTGGACCTTACAGGTCTAAGCATAACAATAACAAACCATTGGTGCGTCAACTTCATTTAAAAATTCATTAGCAAATCAATATAACTGGGAACATAATAATATCCTTTCTTCTTTCATAATTTTCAGTAACATGAAACAACGAAATGGCAATACTACTTTCATTTTCATTTGTTGTGTTTGCTAACCGCTAGAGATCAATCAAATTGTTGACCCCAGTTGGCATATTGTTGGTTTCACATTCTTGATTGTTTTTTGTCCTTTTAAGTAAGACGTGATTGAGCCTGAGCTTTTCTTTCTTCATAAAAGATAAATGACAATTGTGCGTTGCAAACAAACAACAATAAGATAACCTAAAATATGTGGTATCCTTGAACCCAATCACAAAAGAAATGAAACACAAAAAAAAACAACGGCAACAATGACCGTAATCTGACCCAGACAATGAAGCGCTTGTGTCATTACTTTAATTGCGCTCATTTTGGGGCAAATATTTCATAAGCAAATTACAATGAAAGAAAAATGGAGGAGGCTGACGAAGAAAATTTCCATCTGTCATTATAAATTCGGAAGGCATAAATGCACTGTGGGAGAAGATAAGCATTTGATGAAGTTATTATTTCCTAAAGCTTATGACATGATATTTTTTATAATAACTCTTAGAAGTCTGTTTTATTGATGACTCAATTTTGAATTAAATTAGAGTACTTGTGGTGTATTAGGAAATGTATAGGAGAGTTGCACAATATGTTCCGAGTAGGGGTATCCATGACACAGCTGGTCGAATATGAGGTTGAAAATTTATAGAAAACTGAGTAGATTGATAAACCATGCTGCAAAGTAAGTGAAAATAGCGTTTGATTGATACTTCTGACAGCGAAGTTGTGTTTAACGTTGGTTGCATCGAACGACAATACGCATTCCCTTCTACTTCTGTTCAAACAAAGAGTAACTTACAACTCAAACTCGATGAAATTTCCTACTTGCTCGACGATTGTAAGAGATCACTAAGAGAGGGATGGAGACTCTTATAGGTAGGATATAGGAATGGAAAAGTGAGAATTAAAAAATTATATACTTGAAATTTTGCAACTTTTTGGGAGCTTTTTATACAAATCGACTGTCAAAAATTTCTGATGAATAGTGACGGTAGGCAAAAATTAACAATTATTTTATCAACTTGAATAGTTATAGTTCAAAATGTCGATTCTAATATGGCGGATTCTTAAACTTAGTGCTTGGGATTTTAAATCTCGTTGATTTTAAGTTCGAAGTCATAATTTTTAAAGCACAAAATGGTAAATGAATAATGGCAGCTCAATTATCCAAAAATTAATTGATTAGAGAAATATTAACATATTTCGCTTTTATACACAGAATTGAACCTTGAGACTAGACGTCGCCGTCTTTTGCCAACTATAAATCCGCAATCAAATTCATGCTTTTGCTCAGCTGTAGTATATGTCGCAGTTTTTCTTCCTTGTGCAACCATGTCCTGTAAAGTCGCATTTTCTGGATAGTGGTAATGTCAGGCTTATAAATTTCGAGGGCATCTGCCAATTGGTTACCTGCACCGGATCTGTATAGAGTTCTTGCATTCCAAGTGCATATCCGTAAACTGAGGTCCTTATAACGTTTGCGGGGGTGGCGGAGGGCAAACCCGTCTACTGCCAGGATATTTGATTGCAGCTGCAAATTATGGATCAGACTTCGACCAGAATGCGAAACGTCGAACATGCATTTTCTTCTCTTGATTTCCATCCGCCAATGGCCCATATGTTTGGCTTATCCGCCTTCTAATGAAAAAATAATATGGCCGATGTCTTGGTGAGCTTCAGTGACAGGATCACCTAGTAATACTGAGACGTCTCAGTCATCGCATAACCAATTAGGCTGCTCATTTCTTTCGGCTTCTCATTCTACCTAGCTACCGGAGTTTTCCGCTAAAGCTATTTCACAGGACATACTGCGTGGAAGTAGTGGGCTGCTTGGACTACCCAATGAAGAAATCATTTCTGGCAACTCCCAACTGAATGACTATCAGAAACTTTCCACCTCCATGAAAAGTCCCATGTCCTCATGATTCCAAGCAACCACTGATGAAAATGTATGGCTAGATCTGATATAGCTATACAGTTTGCCAGGAATTATGAGGATGCATTTTGCAAAACCTTTTTTTCGAACATGCATTTCTTCTCTTGATTTCCATCCGCCAATGGCCCATATGTTTGGCTTATCCGCCTTCTAATGAAAAAATAATATGGCCGATGTCTTGGTGAGCTTCAGTGACAGGATCACCTAGTAATACTGAGACGTCTCAGTCATCGCATAACCAATTAGGCTGCTCAATTCTTTCGGCTTCTCATTCTACCTAGCTACCGGAGTTTTCCGCTAAAGCTATTTCACAGGACATACTGCGTGGAAGTAGTGGGCTGCTTGGACTACCCAATGAAGAAATCATTTCTGGCAACTCCCAACTGAATGACTATCAGAAACTTTCCACCTCCATGAAAAGTCCCATGTCCTCATGATTCCAAGCAACCACTGATGAAAATGTATGGCTAGATCTGATATAGCTATACAGTTTGCCAGGAATTATGAGGATGCATTTTGCAAAACCTTTTTTTTTTTTTAATCATATTTCTATTTATAGTGATACATAAGTAGAATGGTCTTGAGCTTGAATAATAAAATAAAATGGTACCAATGGAAATGCTTAATAAATAAAAATCATCCCTTAAATAAAAAATCACATGAGGTGTCAGGGGGCACCCAGGTGGAACAAAATTCTTTTCGCTATATATTATGTACTAGTTAGTTCTAACATTCCTAAGGAGCCGGTTGAAAAATACGATGATTTTAATGAATCTTTAAGAAAAGATTGTTTTTGTAAAATGATAAATGTATTTCTGTTAATTGTTGTTTAGATCCTTTTTGTAAGAATATATATTATATTTTCCCGGAAAGGTCCTTTTTTAAAGAGAGGTACTTATTTTATTAAAAGCAACTGTTTTTTTTTAAGAAAAGGTACAATTTTTAAGAAGAAGTACGTTTTGTGAGAAAAAGCGACGGGAGTATGATTTTTTTTGCAAAAAGTACTTTTTTTAAGAACAGGTACTTTTTAAAGAAGTGGTACTCCTTTTAGGAAAAAGAATTTTTTTTAAGAAAATGTTCTTATTTTCCGAAAGGTTACTTATCTCAAGGAAATTAAAGAAAAGTTAAAATTTTATTCTTAAGAAAAGGTAATTTTAAGAAAATGACTTTTGGAAGAAAAGTTATTTTTTTAAAAAAGTGTTTTTTTCGAAGAAAGGGGTTTTTTTAAGAAATGGGATTTTTTTAGAAATTGGTTCTTTTTTCAAGAATAGGTACATTTTGGTGAGTAGGTACTTATCTAAGTAACAGTTATTTTGTTTCTCAAAAAATGTAGTCTTTAACGAAAAGGTAGTTTTTTAAGAAAAGGTAATTCGTTGTAAGAAATAGTAGTTTTTTAAGAAAAGGTACTTATTGTAAAAAAAATACTTTTTTTTGAGAAAAGATACTTTTTGTCAAAAAATTTACTTTTTTTATGCAAAGGTACTTCTTTAAGATAAGGTATATTTTTTAAGAGAAGATACTTTGTTTAAGAAGATGAATAAGAATTTTTTCTGAGAAAATTAACTTCTTTTAAGAAATGGCACTTACTTAAGAAAATTTCCTATTTTACTCTTCTTTCATTGTGACTTTTCTAAATTTACTTTTTGTTGTGTTCAAAACTTTAATATGTACTAAATATTGGTTACAGGTTCCACCTAGAAAACTTCCCTTAAACAAGAAATTTCCCAACATATGTTAGTCTGGACACAAACCAAAGCAAAAGTACCCAACATCATAGTTGATAATTGTGGGTTATAGCATAATAGTGTTAAAACAAAAGTTGTTCAATTTTTCTTCATTTAGCAACGTGGGATTAGCAACGAGCGATAAGGAACTTCGTTCCAATAAACAAGTTTTTTGACTGCAACGAAAATTTGTACATATTGAGTTGAAGAAGGTTTGTAGTGAGGGTTCGATATAATATATATCTTGACGCCAGAACACATCACGCTTTGAGAAAAATCGGTAACTTTGGATTTAAAATTTTCTTCGAGAAATTTTTAACATTTTATATTCCACATTAATATGGATCAGATGAAACCAAACTTTTTTCAATTAATATGTAGGCATAGTAATATATAAATCAGTAGAAAACTTAAACCGGCTTAATTCCTTGGGCTAGATTTTATTCTAATTTCGGTAAACATCAACTTATTTAAGGCACGAGTTAACTTTTAAATTTGGACATGAAAATTTGGATTTAATATTTTTCCAGCACGTACATTTTCTGGGTCAACTAATTGTTTGCGTACAAAGATAACAAATGGTTTCCCGTTACATCCCATGAAGGGATTAAGGAGGGCTTCTCAAAAATCAGTAAGCTGTGCGCGTTCTAATTTTTGAGGTTGCTATTTATATGTCGGATCCTGGTAATACTAGTGTTGCCAAATGCAAACTGGAACTTCCATTAGAAAGTTTGAAATTTTTTAGTATAAACATTAATAGAACGTTTCACTTACGAGCACTATTTTTTTCAGTGTATTGGAAAATTGAACTCGGCCAAAAAATTTAATTAACCCGTGAACATTTTCGTGTGATGATTTATGTTTATAATTATTTGTCTATCCTGCGCATCAAGAGTCAGTCTTATAATTATAGCACAGGAATTACGGTTTTTATGGAATAACTTTTGACAATTAAATAGAAACGAAATGCATGATACATAAAATTCCATTGGACCTAAGTACATAAAACATAAATAATATCACAAGCAATACAACATTTTCTAATACAATAATAAATTACATTAATTATGAAATTGGAACAAGTACAATATTAATTCAAATTAAGAGAGAGATAAAAAATATTTGTGAATATTAAGGAAAAAATTAATAAACTATAAACAAAAATTAATAGTATTTAAATTATTTCGAATAGACTTTTCTTAAATTTTAATGATTTGAATGTTGTGTGGGAGTGAATTCTAAAGACGAATGACATAATTGAAAAATTGCCATTTGGATACAAGGCACAAGCGTTTTTATGTCCAATAGTTTTTCCAGTGAAACACCATACAGCAATGTTGAAAATTGTGATATTGAGTCAAACCTTTTCAAGCCAAAAGTATCCTGATCTTCAACGGAGTGAATGATTGGGTTTGCCAGAGTGATCTTAGATTTGAGTAGGTTTGGCCAACAATAATATTAACATAGTTCGACCAAGTTAACGTGTCATTAAAAAAATTCCTACATTTTTCGCAGAGGACACAATTTCAAGTCGCTTGTGATTTATGACTATGCTAAATTCATTTGTGGGTAGGGTTCTTCTTTTGCGCATATTTATACATTTGGATTTCCTGGGATTTAAACAAAGCCTATTAGCTACTGACCAACAATGTAATCTCGCCAGATTGGCATTTAATTTATCAACGTGCTCCCTAACAGAATTTATGGGGCTGCTCAATAAAAGTTGCACATCGTCTGCATACATGTGCGCACTACAATATGACAGTTGTTCTGGCAAGTCGTTGGCATATATCGAAAATATCATAGGTCCCAAAATTTAACCTTGAGGGACACCTCTAGGGACCGGAAAAACTTCCGAGATAAAGTTATTGGAGTATACTGATTGTGTGCGTCCATTGAGGTATGAATTAAGCAAACGTATAGACGTTGGAGAAAAATTGAAGAAGTGCTCAAGCTTTAAACTAAGAACAGACTGATTTACCGAATCAAAGGGCTTGGAGTGATCCAATAAAACAGGAAACAAAATTTTGCCGTCATCGAGATCTAGTCTAATATTTTCCGAGACTTCAGCCAAAGCAGTAACACAACTGTGCTTAGTACGAAAACCAAACTGCTTTTCCGCCAACATCGAATGATTGTCAATATACTCAGACATTTGTATGTACAGAATTTTTTCAAAAACTTTTAAAAGGAAACAAAGAATGGCAATTGGTCGGTATTCCGTCTTAGATTTAGGTAAAGGTATTATTTTGGAATGTTTCCAAATTTTAGAAAATTTGCTAGAAGCAAGTATACAATTAAAGAAATGGGTGAATTACGGTAGAGGAAAGGGCAAGAGTAACCTTATAAATCGAGGGTACATACCATCGTAGCTGGATGGATTAGATTTTACAAGGGCGAGCGATTTCAGTGCATTTAGATCGGTGACACATGCAAATTCAAAAGAGTTATCAATATCGAAGTTATTAGGTGAGTTGGTAATACAACTAAGTATAATGCTCCGTATTAGATTCAATTATAGATAAATTTGTAAAAGTTCTATTGAGTTCATTCATGTCTATTAAATTACTACAGTTTTGTTCACCCATACTAATACGGATATCACGGACTACCCTCCACGTTTGTCCCGATCCCAAGGTAGAATTAATATTCTATCTCCGCACATCTTATTTTAGCATTAACGATATTTCTTGCTGTCCGATATTCATCGTACAGTTCGTATGTTTTAATACATTTCCATCTCACAAAGGCTTTATATCGGATGAGAACAAAAGCTTCGACTGAGCCTGAACAATTATTGTTTCAATTGGAACCGTCATGCTATAAAGACTAATAATATTTTCCTGTAGGAAAATTAATTGATCATCAACAGATGTCAAATTGTATATTAACTCCCAGTTAACTAAGCCGAATTTTTCCTCAAGCCAGCGATAATCCATGTTTTTGAAATCTCTGTAGGAGTATTTGTGATCCACCCATTGTACTCGAAAATCAAATGAAATAAAAATTAAATCGTCCCAATCGGAGTGGAAAATGTGCTTCGAAAATTGGTTTGAGCGAATGAATAGTTATTGATGTTCACGGAGAATATTTTGAAAAACAATAAAACCATTTCCGACGATGATTGTTTATTTATTGCCGGACCAAAAATATAAATAGCAACCCTCTACACTAACTGATGCGGATCTACAATTTTTACACCGCTTTTGGACGGTATTGCCAGAAATTTTTTCGTGGGTACATACTCGATAGTATCGCCGTCACTAAACGAGGAGACCGCCAACGAAATGAATTTGAGGTGGTGAGACCCATTGCTCCTCCCACGGCCACACTCTTATAAATACATTCAAATCATCACCCTTATAAGGGTTTTTCAACAGAGACGCTACAAAAGTAAATCGATAGGAACAGCAAACGACACCATATTTTTTCCCGCTCTTTTGACATTTCTCTTCAGTAAGGTTTGCCATTTCATCAGGGAAAGATATATGAGCCAACAACGAGTCGAAATTATTAAAATTTACTACAGAAGTTTGCATTCAGTGGCCTCAACTTTAAGAGCGCTACGTCCAATGTATGGCCGTCATAATCGTCCTAGCAGATCAACAATTGAGCGTCTAGTGGAAAAATTTGAATCCACAGGCACAGTACAAAATGTTACCGTGCCAGTGAGACAAAGAAGTGCCAGTAGTGTCGAGAATATTCCTGCCACTGAGGCTCAAGTTCAAGAAAGCCCAAATGTGTCTCTCACACGTCGTTCTCAAGCGTTGGGCATCTCTGTGACGTTGTTGTGGCGAATTTTGCAAAAAGATTTTGGCCTACATCCTTACAAGATCAAATTGACGCAAGAACTGAAGCCGCTTGACCTCCATAAGCGTCGTATGTTCGTGAATTGGTTCGTGATCAAGACCGGCACATTACTATGAATACGAATCGCTACCGTTCAATGATAACCGAATATTTTTGGCCTCAATTGGATAATATGGACTTGGAGGACATGTGGTTCCGACAGGACGGCGCCACAAGCCGCACAGCGAATGCTACAATCAATTTATTGGAACCTAAGTTTGGTGAACGTGTTATCTCATGAAATGGCCTAGTCGATTGGCCGCCTCGGGCGTGCGATTTGACGCCGTTAGATTATTTCCTGTGGGGCTACGTCAAGTCTATGGTCTATGCCAACAAGCCAGCGACGATTGGTGAACTTCGTACGAATATCGAACGTGAAATTGCAGCAGTATCGGCCGAATTATGCTTGAAACCCGTCGAAAATTGGGTTCAGCGTCTGGACTTCTGCAAGCGTGCCAGTGGTGGCCATGCAAAAGAAATCGAGTTCCATACATAATGGCATCGAACGTACTTTCACAGGAATAATAATATTTAAAAAACCTTTTGTAGCGCTCTTATTGAAAAACCCGTTATAAACTACAGATGACTTGAAAGTATAGACTATTCTGAAAATTATTATATTTCATCATTTCCCTTATGGGAATTTTTATTCGGTCTGTTTTCCAGTACTTACAAATTTATTCAAGCTCAAGACCTTTTTAAATAATATAAAGTTATTATCTTTATATTACTTTCAAAAAAGTCGAGCATAAAAATGTTCCAATGATACCAAGGCTGTCTGTATAGCTATTTCGGATCTTGCCAAGATCTTCATCAGCAGACGTTTTTGGTATGTTTTTGGTATGTTTCTGAAAAAAACCTATTTTTCCTACATCCCTGGATTTACGAATGGGATGAGCTCTTATATCCTGGGTGCAGGGAAGATAGAATAAAAACAAACCGTTTCCCATAACATCCCATGAAGGAATTGGGGAGTTCTTCTCACAACCAGTGAGCCAGTGTGCTTTCTAATTTATCACTCACTAATTGGGACCTACAGTTTTACACCGGTTCCGAACGGTATTTTGAGAGGCTTCTTCATGGCGATGTACTTGACAGTGTCGCCATCACTAAGCGAGGTGACCGTCGTCGAAGGAAATGCAAGGTGGTCAGAGCACGGATCGAACCCACGTTCTCATGCTGAAAGATTGAACGTTACATTTTTTCCTATATTTTATCGATTTTGTTTGATTCAAGACATTTTCAACTATAGAATGAAACAGTTGTATTGACTTACTGAACTATATTTCTTTTAGTGTGCTAATTTTCTCTGCACAAATTTGTAAATTCACCCACTGTGTGGATATGACCACCCAACTGAAATTGGAAATGAAATTAACCACAAACAATGCAATTAATTAAAACTCATTACACAGATATTAAGCAGAATGACAGAATGGGAAAAATGAATAAACAATAATAATGCCAAAGGTTTTATGAATTTTAATATTTAACAATTTATTTTTCTGTTTTTAATATATTTGCAGAAACCGACGATAAATTAGCCAACAAAAGAAAATATAACACCCGAAGCCATTGAAATAATTAACATTTTGAATTGTCGCAACTGCGAAAGGAGTTGAAACCACAAAAAGTCCTTGTTGATGAAATGATAAAAGGAATTACTACGGCAGCAATAAAAGAAAACACTCTTCGCGACAAATGAGATAGTAACACAAACTCCTTAACATAAGGAAGGAGAGATCACTACAATCTAGCTATTACGTCCTTAAGAACCTAATCCTAACCTGACATTATCGCAACATGACAATTGTTAAGAAATTGAGGTCACCAATGGCATATAGATGGGTTTTGGTAGTCTGTTTGAAGCTGTTGATAACGCCGGGAACGTTATCAATACCAGCACCAAGTACTTTAGTTGAATTCTTTGATATAACAGAGGCAACAATACCAGAAAATCCAGAGCCAATACCCGCTTCTTTAACGCCAGCAGCCGCGGCAACTTCTTTGCCATACTTACTGTCCGCTTCAGTATCATCAGCAGCAAGTCCGTCCGCTTCATCATTGTCCGCCTCAGTAGAAGCAGCGACGTTTTCTTTTTCTCAGCCTAACACTGAGTCGCCATCCGCCCCTTTATTACCTGCAGCATCGGCGAATCCTGTGTCTTCCCCGGCTGAATTAGTAGAAGCTGCAACATCTGACTTCGCTCCATCCAAAATGGAGGAGTCAGCAGCTTTAGAAATTTCTCAAGCTGAATTAGTAATACCACCATCATCTGACTCAGCATCATCTCTAACGTTTCTGGCTGCAAAAGTTGTCTTACAGCCGGACAATAGTGAATCGCAAAACACATTGCCGACATTTGATAAACTCCTAGATGAAGTACAAACATCCTTGCTAACAACATCTTCAAGGGGAACAGAAACATCCGACAATTCTGACGCGGCAACACCACAAACCGCTTCAGTAATTGAAGAAATTTCTTCCCTAGAGACTTCAACGCTGGCTAGAGCCATAAAATCTGATGCAGATAGCAGCTCAACAATTGCATCTTCAAATGCGCCAGCAACAACGACAACCAACGAAAATGGGGATCTAATGCAAATCGTGGATGCAGTTTCCATAGAACAGAAACGTAATGAACAAGAACCACAAGACAGTGAAAAGGAAAAGGATATAAAACAGGGAGACGACAGCAAACAGCATGACCCTCAAACCTTAGAAAATGAGCAGCAACAATTATTTAACACACAGCACATAGTAATAACAAAGATATCTACCCAGCAGCAGCAAATGACAACAGCAACAGAACACCAAATGCAACAGCAACATACATTTACAACGGATGTGCCGAGACGGCAAACGGCAAAGGATATGCATACACCAGAATCAGGAAATACAGAGATTGTAGCCACAACAGCATATATTGTTGCAGATAATACAAAACCGGTTATACAGGCGGCAGTAACCTCAGCACCTGCGAAAGAATTTCCTACAACATTAACAGATGTGGGAAATGAAGAAGAGGAGAAAAGGAAGAAATCCGAGACGGAAATTATTTATGAATCCACAACTTTTGAACATTTTGAAGACACTAAACCTTCCGAAGAATCTGACTTGGGGATTATCATGAAAACGGAAGATCCTAAGAAAACTGAAACACAAATTGTTATAGATTCCTTGCAACTCCAAACAGTCACTACGCTTTCGCCTCAAGAGCAAACAAAATTGTTATCCTTCCAAGATGTGGACAAACAAATGACAGTCGAAGATTTCAAGCCGCTCATTCAAGATGCTAACAGACGTCTACTTAAGGAGCGAACTATATTTACGCCAAAGAGGGACCAAGAAGATGAACAGGATTGGAAACAAAATCTTTTGCCCAATGAAGTTGAAGATTATGATCACCAGAATGAGGCGACGAAACTCTACAGCAATCCCTATGAACACAACATTAACTGGAGTCCTTACTTACACCCAGCCACCCCTGTCGTTGATTTCACCGGCAAAGTGTTGCAGGAGCAAGATGGTGTCATTACGGAAATTGAGCAAAAGTTTCGTTTAAATGAGTTCCCCACAGACGTGGGAGATAAGGCAACAGAACTGCCTACAGAATATAGCAAACACGCTGCTGCCACCACCACAACAACTACCAATTCAGCTGCTGGCTCTGCGGGAATGTCTCCGGATGTTAGCACTAAATCTTTGGCGAAGCCTTCGATATCAGTAAATCATGAGATATTGCAAAACAACGACCATCAAAATCAGCAGCATCCCCTCCATCACCAAACAGCTCCATTGCGACCATCCAAAATAGCTGTGGTAAGACCCAGACTCGAGTTCATCGAGCGTCGCGTTAAGAAAAGTTTCGATTTTCCAATGCATCGCATGGCCAGTGATGCTACACATACCATGCAACATTTTGATTTTGCCAATACGAAATTTAGTAGCAACATTAATGAACCCATGCAACATTTAACCACGGGTAATGGTGGCCTTAACGCTGGTGCTGGTGTTAGTGTTAGCGGTGCAACAGTAAATCAAGGACATGACACGGATGCGGTGGTGCATGTGCCACGACCCCAGCCGGAATTCTCGACAACAAAGTTTTACAATAGCAAAGAGTTGTATAACGAAATGTTGCAACATAAAAGCAAACAGCTACAGCAACTACACGATAAAGACAATACCAATGCTCTGAACATGCAGCACAAAGATGAAGTGGCAACGCCTTCTTTGGCTCTGAACAGTTTTGCGGTCCTTCATTCGCCGAAAATAGCAAAACTAGAGGAATTGCACGAACTACATGAACCACAGAAAAGTTTAGCTATAAAGAGAGTTACAGTGCAGGCAACAAAGCATAAAGAAAATCCCAACACAGATGCCAAAGACCCAATGGCAACCAACACCATTAGTTCCAGAAGCACCACAACAACTACAGCAACCACTACAACGACCAGCACGACGTCTACTACCACCACCTCGACAGCAATGCCACCGGTAAAAAAGTTTCACAAAGAACTGAAAAAAGCCAAGTTATTGTTAAAAACCATGCTACCAGCCAGGCAATTCATAGAAGCTAAGACCAACGGTATGTCTGTGGAGGGATCTGCGTCATCCTTGTCTCTATCATACGGCAACAAAGCGACAACACCTGCTCCAAGTGGCGGCCTACAAACACCATTACCACCAGCTACATCATCCTTGTACACGAGTAATCCACTAACTTTAACTACTGTAAAACCTTTGGGAACATTGAAAGTGGAAAGCAGATCAAATACTTTAACAGCCAGTAATTCTCCCAGTTCCGCTTCTTCTTTGATCTCCTCTTCAACCTCAGCAACCGCGCAAACATCTGCTGGCTCCCTCAAAAACTTATATTCATCGTCGTCGTCTACAACATATTCACCCACTGTGGCCACATCGAGGCCTACACCAGCTGCTGTCTCAACTAATCCTACGAAATCTCCTTTGAAACCAATTGTACGTCCACGCATTTTGAGTCGTTTGCAGGAGAAAATCAATTCGCTTGAATGTGAGATACAAAATGTGCCACAGGACTCGCATTTGTGGCGCGGCAACGAAACGCATGAGTTGCTTCTCCCTATCATGGTAAGTACTGACACTTGCACTTTTGTCTGCACTCATTTCTGTAGTTGGGAACTCATGCTGTGACGGGGCTTCCATAAGGTACATGGGCTTAGCTGCAGTTGTCATTTTCTCCATTGATTGTGCATAAACTTATGCTGTTCGAGTTGTTGTCAATCGTTAAGCTAACGTGTCTGTAATGTTCGCATGTCCTTTTTGTGCTGCTGTTTTGCTTAAGGCAATTGCACTTTTGTGTGATAATAAGAATGTGTTGCGATAAACTTTATAGCGGCAGTTATGGTCATTTTATTATTATTACATTTGATCTATCTAAGTTTGATAGCAAAACGTAAAATTTTTACAATCTGCCATGTACGGAAATGTAAGGGTTTCTTTCCTCCAATATTGAGCCGGCGCACAGTGGCGTCATTTGAGTTTTTTCGTTGCAAAAATCATTTCATTTGAACCGAACACGAAAATCGAATAATTTAGATGATAGATAATTGCTCAACCTATGAAATGAGTGTTTGGAATGGCTGCTACGCTTTGTAGGTAGTTACTTAGGGGCTATCTAAGATACAATTTGTGGCAAAATCAATTTTATGGCAGCTAAAAAAATTGTTACCAATTTTACATTCTTTTAGTTTTTTAAGGTTCTTATGTTTAAAAATTATTACGCAACAAATTAAAAAAAATTATTTGTCTTTTAATTTATTTTTTTAAATTTCTGAAAAATATTCATCACAAATCGTAAGAGAAGGTTTACCTAAAAGACTAATCATTTCTAAACTATAAATATTTTCTAACTCTATTCGTGACTTCACGTGCCACAGGGAACAAAGCCAACATCTTGAAGAGGTCCTCATTTTTCCTCACCCTTGATGCCTTGAAGGTGTTTTTCAATCTATATTTTGTTATACAATTTATTAAGAAACTCCTGTGCTTCTTCAGAACGCTCTCCAATTGGCAAAGGCTGGTATTCAATTATAACTTTACAATACGCCAATTATTTATGGAGTTTCGGGGTCAACTTCTTATGTGGATACATTTCCGCTAAAGGCAGTTTCCGATACATATTCTCCATATTTTGTAGAATTTACATTTTCTTTGCAGTTTAGAATATTCCAGATCGTTCCCAATTTTTTAACGATTTGATTGTCAATTCCAGTGATTCCAGTTACTGCCTCATCATTTTCAAAAAAAGTTTACTTTTAGACCAACTCGTTTAAAAGAAAGCATCCTGTATTTGCTTCTTTCTGATCTTTTCCTTAACTGATGTATTTTCATAAATTTTAGCACGAAATCCATAAACCTTATCCATACGTGCAATGGTGACATTCTATATTCGTAGTTCTCCTCGTTTGTGGAATCGTTCAAATTACCAAAGATCTTCCGACACTTTTTGCAAATCGGGCATAACAATATTGAGGTTGTTCCTGTCAGTTCGTTTACGACTTTTCCGTCAACAATGGTCAGGTGGAACTCTAAACTACATTCAATATATGTTCCTTCTCCAAGTTGTAGCTTTGTGGGCTTAATCTTGCTTATTTGTTCCTCAATGTCCTTCACCGTGGACCTTATGAGTTCTGCCGATTCCCTAGCAAACTGAAACATTATTGGTCGGCAATAATGCACTGAAGGCGGCCGTTGATTTTTCCAGTGTAGGGAAACATCCGATTTTAGCCGCAAAGTAACAACAGATGCTATAAACATATTTCCGTACGACATTGTAGCGTCATCGGAAGATATCTTTTTCTTATAAACGCTTTGCCTGGATGATCCACCGCAGCCCTATTTACTGATCAATGTTAGTTTCCGAGGAAGAATTTGAACCACATTTTCAGGAAAACTCTCCAACACGCGTTTTGCTATATGGCCCATAAGATCCTGCAGATTGACTTTCACAGAGAAACATAGGGATTTTAGCCGCAAAGGAACAACAGATGCCATAAATTTATTTCCGTCCGATATTGTAGCGTCATCGGAAGATACCCTTTGCTTATAAACGCTTTGTCTGGATGATCCATCGGAGCCCCATTTACTGAACAATGTCAGTTTCTAGGAAGAATTTCCACCACATTTTCAGGAAGACTCTCCAAGATCCGTTTTGCTGCAGATTGCCTTTCACAGACCCTTCCGTAAACTCCACATTCAGTGGTCGTGAATTTATTTTGGCTGGCAAAATATGCTTGTATCCGGGTGAAATGTCAGCCCTGTGTCGCATTAAAAATGCGTGTAGAATTTCATACTTCTGTTTGGAAAATTCTAAGTCCGTAAACAAGGCCAAGGCTTTTTCGGAACCATACTTTTGCATTTGGAGGCATGGCAATGCTTACCTTGATCCTTTTTAGTCCCAGCGGGCTTGCATGAGAAACAGATTTTGTAATCTGCGACCTAAGTTTTTCATTATCCTTTGTATATTTAATAGACAGCGCTTCCGTTAAATGCTTCATGGTCAAGTCATTGGTGGCATCGCCAAGTTTCCTCTTTCTTGTGAAATATGAACACTCCTCCATACTTTTTTTTGGTTTTCCTTTTCCTCCTCCGGTTGATGTGGATGAGTTATCTTCTGCCAATGTATCCAGGATGGTGTCGTCATTCACCCAGTCCTCGTATTTGGAGTTGAAATTTATTTTTATACTTTAGCTTCTCTCAATATTTCTAAAGCAGCTTCCGCGAAACACGTTGATATGGTTGACGTTCTCAACAGGTCAAAAAGTTTTAAATGGTATAAACTGGTATAAAACTGTTATTCCCAATCAAAAAAAAATAAATGGTTTCCCATTACATCCCATGAAGGGACCGGGGGGAACTTCTCACAATCACTGGGCTGTGCGCTTTCCAGATTTCACTCACTGATTGGGACCTACAGTTTTACACCGATTCCGAACGGCATTTTGAGATGCTTTTTCATGGCCATATACTCGATAGTGTCGCCGTCACTATGCGAGGTGACCGCCGCCGAAAGAAATTTGAAGGTGGTCACTGCAGGGTTCGAACCCAGGATCTTATGTACAAGAGCCGCGCACACTAACCATTGCACCACCGACGGCCACGTTAGTCCCACGTTAGTCCCAATCAGTGAGTATAAAACCAGAAAGCGCACAGCTCACTGCTTGTGTGAAGCTCTCCCCGATTCTTTCATGGGATGTAATGGGAAACCATTTTTTTTATATTTTAAATAGTTGAAAAGTTTCCTATAAGATTGGTTTATTCAAAATTTCGTAGGCGCTCATGAAAATTTTGATATTTGCAACCTCGTTTGGTCTACGGGCGCCACTGTGCGATTCATTTTAAAACTTTCCCTTACACTTAAGCAAAGTGGATTCAAAATCTTCAAGTTTATTTATTTCGCAATTTGTAATAAATACAATCATTTATCATGGGAAATCGTTTTATTGTTTTTTAAAATATTATCTGTGAAGATCAGTACCCTTTCGCATGCGCTCTAACCAATGTGAAGCATTTTTTCCACTCCTATTGACACATCTCCAAAACTTTGGGTTTCAACACTTCAACAGCAGCTTCGGGCTTAAACAAACGATAACCACGCACTAGAAAGAAGTCATTGCGTCCCAAATTAAGGCTGACCCATCAATTCGACATATTGGGTGCCCAAAGAGTCCATTATTTCAGCTCATGTGTGAAACCTCGCATTATGCTGGTGCAAAATGATACGTCTCTCTTGTTGTTTTCCCTTATTTCTTCGAACACTGTTGGCAAACAGATGGTGGTACACAACTCAGAATTCGCAGTCTTACGTTCCCCTAGAGGTACTGTGGCGACCACATGACCGGTTATACCGAAAAAACGCGATCATTAGCTTCGATGAGCTTCTTCCACGAACAACTGTTGTTGGATTTAGCTCGCCTTGAAAGACCCATACGATCGATTGCTGTTTTTTTCGGGCTCATATGCATAGATCCATGATTCCTTATCTGTGACGATGTTATACACTACATTTGAGCTATCGCGGTTGTATTTTTCAAAAATTCTTTGCTCTAATCGACACGTTCCTTTTTTTGAACATGCGTCAAACTATGTGGGATCCAACAAGAACAAACCCTTTTCACCGCCAAATGATCATGTAATATCTTATTGATGCTTGTCATACTAATAACCCATTATGCTTCAATCACATGGTATGTAACATGTCGGTCTTGCTTTAGCAGTTCACGCACAACATCGATGGTTTCCGGCAAAACGACCGAAGTTAGACAACCTTCACGAAATTCAACCAGGAGCGAACGCCATCCGAGGCTGAACTTTTGGTACCTGGGATTTAGGGAGGGTTTTGATGATCCACGCCGAAAATCGCTAAAAATGAAATTTTTCCCGGGTTAATTCCATTTTTTTTTTTACCGAGATCAAGTTTTCAACACACTGTAAATACAACAAATAGTGGTCGTAAGTCAAAACGTTCTACGTATCTTTATGCTTTACTAAAAAATTTCTAACTTTCCAATGGAAGTTCCGGGTTCGATCTGGCAGCATTAGTACTGCAACCCTCTATACCGAAAAAAGTTTCATCGTAAACTTTATAAAAACCTTCATATATTGTATAAATTCGATCATACATTTTGAATCAAAAAAAATTTAGATTATTTATAATAAACTTTTTGAAACGTATTCAAATATTGAAGCACAATTTGACATTTCAATATTGTAAATTCATTTGAAAATATTGTAACAGAGTGACAGTTTGAAAATGGATCACCTTCCAAAATTTCCAAAATATTAATATTTGGAAACAATTAAATATCCATATACTATAGATGGGTATGTGTATGGTGGTATTGAACTCGTTTTTGTTCGTCTTGTAGCGTAGGTTGTACTGAAAAACTCAATTTTAATTTCGATTATGGGGGTCTCAAAAGACTCGTATTAAAAGCTGATTACGGGAATGTTAAAGTTTTTTGATGGGTTAACATATATAGGCACGGGTAGGGCAATCTATCAAAGTGAAAACATGCAAACAACACAGGATCACACACGTGGTTGTTGTACAACAATAGTCTATGCCTGAAAATAAATTCTATCGTATTGATGTAGCGGCAGCGAACAAATGAGCAGGTCGTCGTCGCTATAGAGTATTGAATAGTATAAAGAACTCACGGAACGAATTGCATGACTCAAAGGCCCTGGCGACATCTAGCGAATTAATTATTTATTTAACAATAAATTATTTTAACAATATTACATCTAATGTTAAAGCAGGTGTATGAAAAAGAAAGTGCAATAGCAAAAGAGCCTTCTGCACAAAAACTATTCTTTTTTTATTTTCCAATGTAACATTTACTAATGTGTTCATAGAAATCAAAGAGGTGGCGTTTAAGAAAAAGGCGTTAACACGTCGTCCGTGAGATCGAACACTCACTAATTTTTTATACAACAGTACTTATGGTCCACTACCATCCGGTGACGATTCGATTTGTATTTGGGTGAAAATATTTTACCACGCCCTTCTGGTACATCCATACTAATCGACACATTTAGTACAAAACCATGTTTCTTCTAAAACTTTTTTCAGATAAATGTGATTAGCTTCAACTCAGACATTGGTTTATAATTTGTAAATGTTTACGTAACTGGAGAAAATGGGCGATGTTGCCACGCCCATTCGGGTGCCTCCCACATAAAACCTTGGTGGTCGTCCGGGTTTTCAATGCGATAAGTCGCGTGAAACTCTTCCGATCATAATGAAATTGGGTAATAGGCCTCATGTCATCAAACGCCAGTCACAGATTAGGAAAAGGGTGACTTTACCACGCCCATTTTGCTACCTCCCATGTACCAGTTGTTTGGACGGTTGGTTGGTCGGCAAGATAACTCCCCCAAAAACAAACCAATCTTTATGAAATTTGGTGCCAGACAAAACTTTGTCATTCCCCTGCGTAAAATGAGAAGATTTGCCACACCCATTCTGGTCACTCCCACACAAAAGTTAGGCGGATGACCGGTTGATCGACACGATACCTCTCTTTTTTTCCGGGTGAATTCGTTATCTGCGTTGATACAACACACTTGTCATTCCCCTGCGTAAAATGAGAAGGTTTGCCACACCCATTCTGGTCACTCCCACACAAAAGTTAGGCGGATGACCGGTTGATCGACACGATACCTCTCTTTTTTTCCGGGTGAATTCGTTATCTGCGTTGATACAACACACTTGTCATTCCCCTGCGGAAAAGGAGTAGATTTGCCACACCCATTCTGGTCACTCCCACACAAAAGTTAGGCGGATGACCGGTTGATCGACACGATACCCCTCTTTTTTCCGGGTGAATTCGTTATCTGCGTTGATAGTAAGCCAGCCCTCAGTGCGTTCGGTCACACATGTGTACATCCAAATTGGTTAGAGATTGCAGGCGTATCTTGAATAGTATACTGCCCGGCAAGCGAAGACTCTGCTGGGTTCCGGGACATAGTGATGTCACAGGAAATGTTGAAGCAGACTGTCTTGCTAGGGCAGGATGCACTTCTGGTGATTTGAGATGGACTGCCTTTGCAATTTCACCGATATGTTACTTGTATGGCTTGATCGATCGCTGGCCGCTGGACGAGATCAACGCTGCCTGGAGAGCCAGAGTAGATTGCAGAATTTCGAGGGATATATGGCCAGCAATGGACTTAGGGAGAACTAAGTCCCTTCTTCGACTGGACAAGGCTGATTTGCGACTCCTCACTGGGGTAACAACGGATCACTGTGATGCCGAAGGCTACACTCGCAACTGGATTGTGAACGGAGCTGAGTACTGCCGTGCTTGTGGTGATCAAGAAGAGGTGGAAACCATTGAGCACCTTCTATGTCAGTGCCCAGCCTTGTAGCGTAGGCATCGCCGTTGTTTTGGTTGGTTTCAGGCATATAGCCTGGCCACTCTGCGCGATGTGGTCACTGAAGATTTGATGGAATTCTCGCGGGGTCTGTCATGAATCCAGGAAGACGATGCCATCATCTGATGATTTGTCTATTGGTTCTCTCTAGCCCACTGTGAATCTGGAATGGTAAACTTTGACCTGCTCATATGGATCCTCATTTCGGCTGGCATTGGATGGGCTTATCAGGTGATGTATATATATATACACTGGGAACATTGAGTGGTTCTACCGTCTGTCTTACGTCTATCTGTCTTTTAAAATTTCCACTATCAGCCCTCTCTTCTCTCCTTCTCTATCTTCTCTGCACAATGGGTCAACCGACCTCCGAGTGTAGTGACAATAAGTTTTATTGTTTATTCTCTCTTGTTGTCACGTGTTCAAAACCTGACCTAACCTACCTCTCATTACCTACAGCCGATCTTAATGAAATTCGGTACTAGGCAATGTTTTTCTCAAATCTACTGTGTAATTGGAAAAAAGCCCATATTCGTACCTCCCTCCCCACAAACTTAGCGGCATTCCCGTTGGCTGACTCGATATCTCCCGTAAATCACAACCGAACTTAACAAAATGTGGTGCTGATGAATATATTGTCAAAACCTACTGTGTAATAACAAATAAACCATTTCTCCATTCCCAATTTTGTACCTGAATATGTGTTGATATATTCTCCTTATTCGGCCTCCTTTTCAGTCTTCTCAAAGTTTTCCAAATCAAGCTCAAGGCCAAGGGGTTCCCCCAAAAAGTTAACTAATATGTTCAATCTTAATTTTATTCGATATTTCGCCTTTCATCGGAAGGCATCATCAGGAAAATCTACAAATAACAAACTTGCATACAGTCATATATATGGGTTTTCCCGTTAAATCCCATGAAGGGATTAGTGAGAGCTTCTCACAACCAGTGAGCTGGGCGCGTTCTAGTTGTACACTCACTGATGGGACCTACAGGTTTACACCGGTTCCGAACGGTATTTTGAGAAGCTGTTTCATGGCTAAATACTCGATAGTGTTGCCGCCACTAAGCGAGGTGACCATCGTCGAAAGAAATTTAAGGTGGTCGGAGTAGGGATCGAACCCACGTTCTCATGTACAAGAGCCGTGCACACTACCATTGCACCACTGACGGTCATACATATGTATAAATAGGAAAATCTAAACAACTTACAAATTGGCAAATAACAACAACTTATTGACCTCTACCTCTCCTAACTCTACACACATTGCACTAACGATCCCCCTCTTCTTATACCGTTGCTTCCCAATCAGAAGTCTATAGCTTTGAGAGAGACCATCGATATCTGTTTTGATGTTTATTCGTTTCTTTGTTAATGTATTCATGATATGAAGCATCTGCAGGTTCATTCGTTCGGCGTCACTCTGTAAAACATGAACATTATCCAAATCAGCTTGGTGCTGTTCTCTCGCACAGTGGGAGGTTAGTGCAGTTTTCCGCGTTAAATGATCATAACCATTCCCTAAATCAGATTCGTGGCCAGCGGGTCGGGTTCCCAATTTTCCCCTCGTCGTCCCCATATAACATTTTCCACATGGTGTTGCTGTATTACCATTGCATTGTATTCGATATATTAGGTTCGACTTTTCCATGTTGTCAACTTTGGACTTTCATTTTGTAAACATTTTCCGTAGCGTAATATTGGATTCGAGTCTTTCAGGCAGATCTGGAATATGGAACACTGATCTAAATATGGCGGGATATTTTCACTTTTCAATGTTCGACTGTTTTTCATAACTAATTTTTCTATAGTTCTTTTGGGGTACTATTCTGGCAGACGATTTTCCTTACTCTATTAAAGTTATCCTTATGAAAATTTTGATGGCTTACGTCAATGACTCTATTTATAACATTGGCTGCAGTGTTACAAATGGTTCTTTTTGGATGTAGTGAATAAACGTTAAACAATCTGCCTGATGCCGTGGGTTTTTGATACCAGTCTAGGATGACGTTGTTATTTCTTGTGATAACCGTGGTATCTAGATACGCAAGTTTGCCATCAGTGTCCTTTTCCATCGTAAATTTTATATTACCGTTAAAACTATGGAGCTGTCAACCGCAGTTATCCTAGTCCGCATATTTAGTCAAGATCTTAGACCTAATATCATTGTCTCTAATACATCTATCCAGCAGCTCCTCCATCACAATGTCGGCCACTATTGGAGAGGCTGAAGAACCCATCGGTAGGCCTATTTTATGAAATATCTGCCATACTGTATATAGAAGCGTAATATTTTCAAAAAACAGTTCGTCATCCATTTTCCTTTTATTATGTTCAATGCGAGGTCTATTGGTATACTGGGGAATAGTGATACAACGTCAAACGAAACCATCATCTCATCCT
Source organism: Phaonia tiefii (assembly GCA_963931995.1). NCBI lineage: Eukaryota > Metazoa > Arthropoda > Insecta > Diptera > Muscidae > Phaonia > Phaonia tiefii. Next base: position 244,497,452 of record OZ008368.1, read on the forward strand.
CTTCTATTGTAAAAATTGTGATCGCCTCCTGGAACTGTTTCGAATTTTTGACGTTGTAGGCTGAATTTTCAGTTAGTCTTACAAAGTTCCCACGATGGTGCATTGACAGAAGAGCATATGGGTCTTATGTATTTTAGGACGTCCACAAATTCTGGGTGAGGAAGCAACTTCCGTTTTTATCTTCCTTTTCTCCGCTTCAGTGATTATATTTCGGGCACAAGCCTATTTGGTTATTCCCTGATTAAAGAACGAAGAACCACATTGATCACGTGGTAATTGATGGAAGGCACTCATCCAGTGTAGTGGACGTACGAGTGATCAGAGGAACTATCATCGATTCTGATCACTAACTGGTAGCAGCAAAGGTTCGCACAAGATTAAGTAGGACGAAAATCGTACGAAACCAGACGCAGAGAAGCTAGACATAGGAAAGCTCCAATAACCAAAGGTAGCCAAAGCCTACTCGAGGAAACTCTCGCAACTTTTGGTACAGAACCCACCCCCTCCTGATGCCGATCCTGAAGCCCAGTGGAAACCCATTCGAAACCCGACTCTATAAAAACTACCGCGGCAACCGTACTTGGGTTTGAAAAACCGTTTCGCAGCAAACTATGGTACGATGAAGAGTTTCGCATTGCAAATGATGAAAAGAAGGCTGCACGCATGGCAATGTTTAAGTTAATTGCAACGCGAGCTACGACTGAGCGGTATAGGGAGAATAGAAAGGAGGTAAACCGTCTCTTTAGGCGTAAGGAACGGCAGTGGAGAAAGCGTGAGAGTGAGAAAATGGAGTCATACAGAAGGAAGAACGGAGCCCGAAAATTCTACAAAAAAATGCAAAAACGGAACTAATGGACGTGGTTCAGAGCCTCCCTTCTGTAAAGACAAGCATATGTGCAGAGTTTGTTGGAAATATGGATAGATCATTTCTCTGCGCTATTGGTACCTGAGCTATCAAATGATGAGACAATCGATCTAAATTTGGACGACGACGTCGATTGCCCCTCTCCCAACCAAGACGATGTCAGAACAGCTAGTGCCTGGCTTAAGAATAACAAAGCCGTATGAGCCGATGGATTACCGGCGGTGTTGTTTAAGGCTGGCGGCGATGAGCAAACTTTGGTCAGATGAATGCATGCCCGGCGATTGGAGTCTCAGTATACTATGTGCCGTATTCAAAAAAGTTGACCCGAGTCTTTATGCCAACTACCGTGAAATAAGCCTTCTGTCAATCATAATGTGTGAAAGACTACATTATCGAAGACCTGATTGGACCATACCAGTGTGGCTTTAGGCCTGGAAAATCGACAACCGGCCAGATTTTCACTCTACGCCAAATCCTGGAGAATACCCACGAAAAACATATCGACACCTATCATATATTTGCCGATTATAAGGCGGCCTTCGATAGTCCGATATTGGTGAAACTCTATGAAGTAATGTCTAAGCTTAGTATTCCTGAAAATTCATTCGCCTTTGCAGGATGACCCTGATGAACACCAAGTTCGCAGTGAAATTTGGTAAGGATCTTACCGAACCTTTCGAAAAAAAGTTACTGAAGTGTTTTCGAGAATTGAGAAGGAGTTAGGAAAAGTGGGTTTGACGGTAAATGAGGACAAGACAAAATTAATGGCTTCAACGAGCAGCGCCTCCACGCGATTAGACCAAAGCGTGAACGTTGATAACCGTTATAATTTCGAGGTGGTGGACGAATTTATATACCTCCGATCTGCCGTAAACAAAAACAACAACGTCAGCCTTGCGATCAAGCGGTGGCGCAGAATCCTGGGTATAATCGCAAGCAGATGAAACATCTGTAGGAGTCTTCGGGAGAAAAATACTCCGAAAAATTTACGGCCCTATAGTATAGTGCACAACGGCGAGTGTTGGCGACGCATGATCCATGAGCTATATGACCTATATCCCGACATTGACATAGATAAGCGCATCAAAATAACGCGGTTGCGCTGGGTAGGCCATGTCAGTCGAACGGATGAAGATGAACCAGCACGAAAGGTTTTCGAAACTGGACTCGAAGGAAGACGAAAAATAGGAAGACCAAGACTCCGCTGAAGGGATCAGGTTGACGAATCCTTGCGTACACTTGGTATTGCCAACTGGGGAAATAAGGCAAAAGATCGAACTGGTTGGCGAAATACGTTATCTTCGTTTTGTAAGGTCCCTGACCCCTCGGGGTTATTCTTGACCGGATAAGTAAGTAAGTAAGTAATTCGTCCACAAATTCTTTATTCTTTCTCTGTATAGTGGTTGTTGGATCCTTGTTTATTCTCCTGCACATCATTATAACTGTCACTCTAATATGCATCTTCTAGTCTCTCCATAGAATATCTTAATAAATAAATAAATGGTTTCCCATTACATCCCATGTAGGGACAGGGGAGAACTTCTCACAATCACTGAGCTGTGCGCTTTCCAGTTTTCAGTCACTGATTGGGACCTACAGTTTTACACCGATTCCAAACGGTATTTTGAGAAGCTTTTTCATGGCTATATACTCGATAGTGTCGCCGTCAGGTGACCGCCACCGAAAGAAATATTAAGGTGGTCAGAGCAGGGTTCGAACCCAGGATCTGATGTACAAGAGCCGCGCACACTAACCATTGTACCACCGACGGCCATAGAATATATATCCCGAATATAAATATTGGGCGGAAAATTGTCTGGTAGTCACAATAAATCCCCAAAATCACTTAGGATCCTAATTAAATTGGGTATTGAATAATATTTAGCGCAACGCCGCTCTGCTATTGAATATTGGCACATTTGACACGACCATTCGTTCAACGTAAGGTGAAGAAATTTGTTTTTTTTAAGGAACTTGGGCCCAATTGATGACTTAGGGTGAGGGTATGTTTAAGTCGGTTCACCCTACTAAACTTTCTGTACTGGTTTATTAAATGTTTACAATTACCGTGACGTATGGTAGACGGAACGCAATCAAGTCCAGTTAAAAACTCTTAATATATTAAACTTACAGAATAGTTTATGCAATTTTGAATGCCTTCTCCGATACGTCCTGGCCAGATTCTAGGTCCTTTCTATTTGCCCAGCAATAATCTCAACAGCGCATTTAATGGTTACTCGTTGAAGTGCAAAATTCAAACGAACCATTGCACCAAACTCTGTAAATGGCGTTCCATTTTCGCAATGACTCAATTTTTGTAGCCGGTGTTTCTAGGAGTTCCATCGAAACTAATAGCAATTAAGACATCCGTACAGAAGTCTTCATGACTCCAATAATCCACGATGTTTCTCTGATTTCCCATCGCACTGCTGTCAGTGGGCGTATCATAGACAATGGATTTGGAATCTTGCTGGAGCACAATGGTGATATGTTCTTCATTCGCAACAATATTTCACGTCAAATTTGCCTCCGTTACTCTTTTCAAAGTTGGGCCTTTCTTGACATCGAAAGAGATACACGTTAATAATTTATGATATCTTGCCGCGATTATTGCTGTCGTACGGAGCTTCACACGATCTCTAAATATTTTGTTTTTGTTGATGACAATCCCGTCAAAGATCTGACACATGTATTTTCGGCTGTTTCTGCAGTTAACTCTGTTTTGGCTATAGCGGTAATAGAAAATTTTAAATTAAATAAATTAATCTTCTGTCTAATGGTCAGTCATTGAATGCTTTCCCTCTAAAGGAAAATACGTAGTTATTGTATATCTGCCTAAAAAGTGAGGACAGACAGACTATGGTATCATGTTTCAACTCATTTCTGCTTCTTATCAACTGACACAAATAATGGCTCACATCTTTGCCTCTTTCCCTCTTGCCATCTCTTTTATGTTATTTTTTACGTTTTGTCGCAACAATGTTTACTCTATTCGATTTTATGTTTTTTATTCAACTCTAGGTTTTTTACAATAATCCTGTCGTCCTTCTGTGTCCTTCTGTGAACTCTATCGAACAGTCACGCAGTACATAGAAATTAAAGATAAAACTAACTAGAACAATACGCATTGGGTTATATTAATTCTATATTTTTTGCTTTACTTTATTAGGGTTTTCTTATCTAGGCTATGTCAATAGTTGCTCTGCCAAAATTTGCCAAATCGAGAGCCATCCGAAAGTTTGTTGGATGCTATAATGTTTTTTGTCATTATAGTCTCCATTATCTGTTAATCTCTTTGGAAATGATCCAGCAAAATTATATGTATTTTAAAATGTGGTAGTATCAGAGATGATACCACTTTATTCAAATAACATATTGTGCAAGTTGTCATTGTTTGTCCTTTTTTAAACTTAATTTTTCAAACATTTAATTTTTGAATTAAACGCTTTTCTGTGCAATATTGTTGAAGGTTTTTTGTTACGAAACGTGCCGTTTTTTGTATAGCCTCAACACCATCGTGGTACATATACAGAAAAAATTTAAAATCCTATTCAATTATAAAACTTGTTAAATATTTTACTGATTTTGCGCCAGTAAACTAATTCGTAATATCAATTAACGAGATTGTTAAATCGAGGTTTACCTCTAACTCAAAACTAATTAAACATAAGTGATGAATAACACCGTGCAAGTCGAAAAAATATAACCATATACGGACACCACTACGTGGTAAGAGACCAAGAGTCTCCTAGTTTGCCCAAAGTCATGCACTTCGTTTTTATGGGCCCCCGAAGATTTGGAGCTCGGTGTTATTTTTGCAAAAATGTTATCATTTTGTCAGGCTCATATCTTGCAAACCGTTCGGGATTTGGATTTAATCTCTAAGGGAAAGTTGTAGTTCTTGTCATAAATTGTGAACATATAAAATCAAAAAAACTTCATCTTCAAGGTCAAAATCGCAAAAAACTTAAAACTTAAAACTACATTTTTTTTAACTTTTTCCCTACTCAGGTCACTACGTAGCAAACCGTTCAAAATTCAAGAAAACAATCAACTACAAAAATGTACCTAGGATCTCAGTAAACAACTTTCTGGAACATATAAACATCCTAGGAATGATTCTTAACACCGGTTACGCAGCGTTTAGGTAGCCGCTAAAGTGAAAAATTTCCCGAAATTTTTTCAATTTCATTTTGTTTTTGTTTACTTTAACATTGAGATACTATGCTATCTATGGCAATAATAATAAGAAAAATATTCGTATTATGTTTATAATGTTGATAGCAATGGACTTGCAAATCGCACTCTCTTAAGTTGCGGATCCAAATCGTCCGAATCTGAACTTGTGGTGTCCACAGGCACGTTGCTTCCAGACCGCCCTCCATCACCAGCTTTTTCTTCTTCAAATACTTCATTAACATCAAACAGGGTGGTCTTGTGACTCCACCAACATACCTGCAACGAATTAGAAAAGAAATCAAAAAAGGGAAAAAGGAAGGAAAGTAGTTAAAAAAATCGAATTTTTTAAAGGGTTTTGCGATTTTGACTATGAAGATGAGGTGGTTTTGATTTGTTTTGTTCAAGAGCTACAACTTTCCCTCAGAAAGTAAATTTCGAACGGTTTGCAAGATATGAGCCTAACAAATTGATCACTGTTTTCCAAAATGACACCGTGGCCCCAAATTTTTAGGGGCCCATAAAAAAGTGCTTGACTTTGGGCAAAACTGGGAGACACGGGTCGTTTATCACACAGTGGTGTCCATATATGATTATATATCCATGACATAAAAAATTACACACAGTGTAAGTGACGAAGTCATTAAAAATATTATATATTTACTAAAAACAATTTTTTGAAAATATTTGGAGTTATAATTAACTATTTGTTTAACTCAATTAAAAGCATTAATTGATCTTTCAGTCGAGGCATTATAAACTTTTGAATTGCTTACTAAATTTCCTAACGAATTAAAGTAGTAATGAAAAGTCCTGACCAAAATCAATTTATTAAATGTACAATGGTTTTCACTAAGTCAATTTCCGTAAGGGGAACAGTGAATTAAGTGAATTAAGTCTTCCTACTTTTCGTCCTCTTTAGAGTTCAGTTCTGAACAGCCTTCTTGTTAGTTTGTCTTCATCCATTCTACTGGCATGGCCGTAGTACGCTTAACTATGTCAATGTCGGGGTATATCTCATACAGCTCATGGTTCATGCTCTCTTAGAGATGTTTCGTCTACTTGCGATAAGACCCAGGATTCTGCGCTATAAAACAAGAAAGGTTGTCTGAGAGTCTGGTATAGTTTGACTTTTGTTACTCCACAGAGGACTTAATTTCTAAAGTGTTTCCTTAGTCAAAAATAACAAACATACGCAAGCACAATTTTCCGCTTGATCTCACGGCTGACGTTGTTTTTCGTTACGGCAGATCCGAGTTATATACATTCGTCCACCACCTCGAAATTATAACGGTTATCAAAGTTCATGCTTTGACCTAATCGTGTAGAGGCCCTGCTCGTTGCAACCAATAATTTTGGCTTGTCCTCATTTACTGTCAGACACACTTTTGCTGAGTCCTTCTAAATTCCCGAAAACACCGCAGTAACTTCTCTCATTGTGCGCCCAATGATATCTACATATATCATCAGCATACATAAGCAGCATGTAATTGCTGATGGATTTATTCATGGTGACTTCCGCTTTGGTTATACTGATCTCGATTAAGATATTAAAGAGATCTCACGTTAGGGTGCCGCCTTGTCTGAAGCCTCTCTTACTTTCAAAAATTTCGGTAAGGTCCTTACCAACTTTCACTGCGGATTTGGTGTTCGTCAAGGTCATCCTGCAAAGGCGAATGGATTTTGCAGGACGTTGCTTCAGAGAGTTTCTTCCGTATCGGGCTATCGAAAGCTGCATTATAATCGAACAGAGATGATAGATGTTGATTCGTTTTTATGGGACTTCTGCAGGATTTTGCATAGCGTGAAAATCTGGTCAGTTGTCGATTTTCAGAACGAAATCCACACTGATACCGTCCAATCAGGTCTGCGATAATTGGTTTTAGTCTTACGCACATTATATTTGACAGAACCGTATACGCTATGGATAAAAGGCTTATTCCACGGTAGTTGCCACATAGAAACGGGTCAACTATTTTAAGTGTGGGGCATAGTACACTGAGACTCCAATCGCAGGGCATGCATTCATCTAACAAAATTTTGCTAATGAACTGATGCATGCACCTTATCACCTTACCGCCGCTAGCCTTAAACAGCTCCTGCCGCATTGTTGTTCTTAAGCTAGGCAATGTCTCTTCTGACCTCGTCTTGTTTAGCTGGGGGACAATCGACGTCATCGTCCAACTTCTGATCGATTATCTCATCGTCTTTGGAAATCTCAGGTACCAACAGCGCGAAGAAAGAATCACTCCATATTCCGCACATGATCTGCACATCTGCGTTCAGATTTCAGTCCTTGCCTTTACAATAGGGGGCCCTGAGCCAAGCCCATTAGTTCCGTTTTTGACTTTTTCATCCTTCTGTATGTCTCAATTTTCTTACTCTCGGGCTTTTTCTACTGCCGGTTCTTAAGCCTAAAGATCTGTTTTACCCCCTTTCATTCTCGTTATACTGCTCAGTCGTAGTTCGCTTTGAAATTAGCTGGAGCATTGTCAGACGTGCAGCGTTCTTTTCATCGTGTGCTATGCGACACTCTTCGTCGTTCCATGGTATGTTGCGAAGCGGTTTTTTCAAATCCAAGTACAGTTGTTGCGGCGGAGTCGCAATAAGTGATTCCTTCCTTCCTTTATAGAGTCGAAAATGGGTTTCCACTGCGCTTAGGGGCCGTAACCAGGAGGGCTGGATTCTGTGCCTACAGTTGTGAGCGTTTTCTTGATTAGGCTGTTTTTCTTGATTAGGCTGTCTGGTTTTGTATGATTTTCGCTCTACTTAATCTTGCGCAAACCTTTGCTGCGGCAAGTTAGTAATCAGAATCGATGTTAGCTTCTCTGATCACTCGTACTCCCATTACACTGGATGAGTGCCTTTCACCAAAAATCACGTTATCAATTTGGTTCTTCGTTCTTTAATCAATGGCTACCGAAGTAGCCTTTTGGATGTCTTCTCTGTTTCGAAGATACTATTCCGATGAGGCACAGGAATAGTCTAGCCCCTGGCGTATTGGCCAATGTGATCGCGCGATAGGGTTTTGAGATACTAGGATAATATACTGAAAAATCCAAGGTGGTGGATTATTGACTGCCTCCAACACCTAACCTGCCCTAACTGACAACTTCGTCGCTTTTGTGATTTTATATGTTGTAGAACTTAGTTGAACATAACTTGCTTTACCTGGGGCTACTTTAGAAATATTGCTCTTGCCGCAAATAGACCCGAAAATATAATTATAAAAAAGACCGAATAAATAAAAACATCATCCCTGATGAACGTAGAGCACGACGAAATAACAGGCAACAACAATTGCCTGTAAACATAGTGTTGTGTTTTAGATAACAACAAAAACATTTCTAATGGGGACCGATGGTTCTCTGGAGATGGAAAAAGTTGCAAATGTTTTCTTGTGTGATTTGCTTGCGACATTTTTCGAACACTTGCATAGTGCAAAATTCTCAATTAAGTTGAGTTTTCGTTTGCATTTAGTTTGATGAATTTTTCAAAAGCAGCATTCCAAACATCCACTGATGAAGATCTGTGGCTAGATCTGAAATATCTATACGGTTTTCCAGGAATCATGAGGATGCTATTGCAAATGACCTTCTTTTAAAAAACTATATCTCTATTTATAGAGATATAGACTCAAGACCGTCTGTAGTAATGTAATGTAATAAAAAGTACCAATAAAAAAGGCCAAATAAATAAAAAAAATCATCTTTAAATATGAAATGTTTTTCGATGCTTTAATGCAGTCAATGATTTTTTTTTATCAGTGAGTGTAAAAACTATCACGCGAGCAGCTCAATGATTGTGAGAAGCTCTCCCCAATCCCTTCAGGGGATGTAATGGGAATCCATTATTTTATATACAAATACGTGTGTAGTTTTTTTTTCGGTTCGGAACAACTTTTTAATTCCAGGTGACGCCGTTGGTGGTGCTCTTGTTAGTATACAAGATTCTTCTATCCCTACTCGGCGTAACTAACAAATAATTAGGCATAAATAAAACTCTGAACCCCAATCACGGATGTAATATGAAGTTTCAGTTCGGTGTTGGTGTTGGTGGTAGTCGATGAACAACTCACTTAGACTTTTTAGTCGATTGTGTATCAAAATGCCTATGAGGCTAAGCGTTAGTCCCACCGTAGAACCATTTATTTTAGTGCAAGAGGCTTAAGATCTTTTCTTCGCCTATCTGAGAAAATTTCCTCTGCCCCTAAATAGCTAGGTAGTATCCCATAGTGGACACTCTCCTGCCGGCTAGAGCTGGACACGTGAGTACGCTTTTTCTGTAGCTCACGAACACTGACGACAGGAAGACGGTCACTCACGCAAGATATTTTCGGTACTCATTGTGGTCCTAGGCTCACTTACTCATGAATCACGTGAGTCGCGCCCCTCGCTAGTGCACACGTGCAACAACGATGTTCGAATGTAATATTGAAACATTTGTTTATTTTATTTTAACTCCGTAATGATTAAGTCGATATAACTTAACTCGAATTTTTTCTTAGCTTTTCCCAATTCATTGTTAGACTCACAGACTCCGATATATAGTTCTACACCGATTCCGAAAAGTTGAAGTTTCGAGATTTCATAGCAAATTACTAGGTACCCAAATTTCATAATTCGGCTGAGGCAAGCAATCCAACCGTGTTGATAGTTTGCCACAGCCGGATATAGAGATTGTCACAACCGAACATAGAGATAGTCAAAACCGAATAAGAGCTTGCCACAACCGTCTTACAGGTTGTCACAACCGCATTGCACGTTGTCAGAATCGCATTAAAGGTTGCCGCAATCTCATTAAAGGTTGTCGCAACCTCAGTATATGTTGTCGTAGCGTCATTGGTGATTGCCGCAACCTCATTAGAGGTTATCAACACCACACTACAGATTGTAATAACCGAATTAGAACTTGAACAAAGTTGTTGCGCCCGAACACCAGTTTCGGGGACTAAACTTAGGCGTGACAACCTCAATTCTATAGTGGAAACCTCAAATTCATAACAACAACTGATTTTTCGGTTGCTATAACCTCTTTTCAAATAGTTACGTCTGTGAGTGTAGCATTACCAACACTAAGCGATTTGGCTGTCGCCTTAAAACTTATATCGAAGACTGTGCGGGAATTGAACCCGCGTTCTTATGCACTAAAGTCGCGAACGATAACGATAGCACTAACGAAAGTTTGGTAATTTTAATGGAAATTGTGTTGAAGTTAAACATTTTTTTATAATAATAGTATAAACCGTTTCTTTATGCAGGTTAAAAAAATAACAAAACAATGAAATTGTAATTTGGGTTTTAATGTCAACCATATTTAGAAGGCACTCCCTCACATGCAGAACCCTACAAGCCGTTAAAACATGTTGGTATTCTACGTATGAGGTATTAAGAAACTCGGAAAAATTTTAAATTACAATATAACAGCAGGGATATCATTCCAAAAACGAATTTGCGGCTTTTGATATTAATGGCCTTCTCCCTACCCGTTTATATTAAATAATCATTTCACCTTCAATCCTGACAGAGGACTATGCGATGGCCTGACACTGTCCAGATACAAAAGCACTCATCTTCCACACTAATTAAATTTATTCAACAAAATTTCCTATTATACGAAAATGAACTCATTTAAAATCACATTATCGGACCATATGGAATTGTCAGCTGTCGTATAATGGCCATAACACTCGAGTAGCCCAAACTCCGGCATAAATGACAGCACCAAAAAAAAAAACTTCATTTAAATTTAGTTATACTATACGGAAATTTCTACGTTCCGAAAATTTAGTTATAAAACAAGAATAATAAAGTTAACAATTTTATTCAATTTGTATTAAGGTTGTTATCGGCCAAAAACATATACACTCATACACACTCCTTAACTATCGTCCTTTATGTCCACGGCATTCCTTGAATGTTGAGGACTAAGGCTAGGATACCATTAGATGAGATTGTTTCCATGTGTGTATGTGAGCATAATATAAAAATGTATATAAATATGTATGAATGCATATTTAGACATGTTTGCTTGAACGTTTAGAAATATGTTTATCATATTATATACGTAAGACCTTCCGTGTATATGTATGTGTATGTATGTATGTATATGTTGACCAATTCTATTTGAAATCCTACTAATATAACCTACAAAATACACAAAAACAGCAATACTACTAGAGATTTTATGTAAATTTGACCAGAGGATTCTTGTGGCCAACATAACTTTTTAGAAATACGTTGCCAAAACAAGTGCACGTCGCATGGAAAGGGTCAACAAAATAGGCCTAAACTAACGCTAAAGTTAAGTAATGACAATAATAACACCAACACAAAGTAAATGTTAAGAAGAAGGACGTTAGAAAGAAACACGAATTTAAATGGGAATTTGGCTAACAAGATACTATCCAAATGTACTTTAATAGAAAACAAACTGACCGGAAAATTTTCCAGTTCAGGAAACACGTACAGATACAAATATAAATATTGTATATACTAGACAGATTCACAACTCATGCAAACAGAAAATGTGGTCATATGATATAAAAAAATTGATGTTTCTTAATACAGCAAGAACGGAACTGGAACGGGGTTTCAAAGCAGTGAGGTGTGAGACTTGAACATATTTCATATTTCAAAAAACTGTAGTTGTGCTTCGATACCAAGAGGTTATGCTTTCACATTTGATAAGTATTATTGCAGTGACCATATAAGCCAACAATTCTTTGTTAGTTGACTTATAAATTAAAAATTACATGAGGTGTTAGGAGACACCCGGTTGGAACGAAGTTCGTTCCGCTATATATTATGCACTAGTTAGTTCCACCACGCCTAAGGTTTCCGTTGAAAAATACGACAATTTAAATGGATCTTTAAGAAAAGATTCTTTTGTAAAATGATAAACTTTTTTAAAAAAAATTATATTTTTAGGTCCTTTTTGTAACAATATATATTATATTTTCCCGAAAAGGTCCTTTTTAAAAAGTGGTACCTCTTTTATTAAAAGCTAATGTTTTGTTAAGAAACGGTACTATTTATAAGAAGAAGTACTTTCTGTAAGAAAAAGCCATAAGAGTAGGAATTTCTTTTCTTTTACTTTTTTAAAAAACCGGTACTTTTTAAAGAATTGGTACTCATTTTAAGATAAAGTTATTTTTTTAAGAAAATTTACATATTTTCAGAAAGGCTACTTATCTGAAGAAAATAAAACGTATTATTTTATTTTTAAGAAAAGGTACTTTTAGGAAAAGGAATTTTTGTAAGAAAAGGTATTTTTTAAAGAGATGTTATTTTTTTTCAAGGAAAGGTTTTTTTAAGAAATGGTATTTTTTTTAGAATTTGTCCTTTTTCCAACAATATATATATTTTGAAGGGTAGGTACTTATCTCAAGAAAATTTGTTTTGTTTCACAAAAAGATATTATTCAAAGAAAAGGTAGTATTTTAGGAAAAGGCAAGTTATTTCAAGAAAATGTACTTTTTTAAGAAAAAGTACTTATTAAAAAAAATCCAATGAGTGTTCGAACTCACGGGCGATGTGTTAACACCTTTTTGTTACACGGTACCTGTTCGATTTCTATGAACACATTCGGAAATGTTACATTGGAAAATAAAAAACAGCGTTCAATCATATGATGACGTTACAGTTAAATAATATTAATACTTAAAATTATTTAAAGACCCAGTGCAAGCACATGTGTCATTATTTTCTTGCTCAATACTTTTTGTTTTATTCCCACAAAAGTCAAAGAATGCAATGCAACAGCCACTTGTAAATACATACAAACTTTTTTATATTCGTACATACGCTACACAAGTTCACCAAATTGTCATTGCTCTCTTGCTATCTCATTTTTATATACGTATAATACGTCATTACTCTCTTTGCTCTGAGAGTGCTCCGCACCCACATTTTATTGGACTTACCTTTCACTATAATAAAAAAAACAACAACACCAGCAACAACAACTACTACTACTGATATGTTGGTGATTTATTTGTGCTTGCTGTGTCGAGGAGTGTTTGTGTGTGTGTGGGGGTGTAGGGGGGGGGGGTACCTAAAATAAAAACTGTTAAGGGAATGCAAAGAGTGGAGAGTGTGAGTGTAAATTGTCATGGGAGAGGGTATGTAAGCTTCGGACCGGCCGAACTTAACACCGTTTCTACTTGTTTTTGTATATACCGGGCTGAACATCAAATGACAACATCACACATACTTTGTCCGAAGTAGCTGACGTATTAGTGTGTCACCATAACGTCGACTGCCCAAGCAGTCAAGGCTTGCAAATGAAATTTTGCGTGGCTATGTTTTATATCTCCGTTCAACAACAGCAACAGACACATGTACATGCATACATTATAAAGTTAATACATACGTTATAGACACAATTTCGTTTGCCTCACCCCTGTCACACGACTCTTTCATTGCTCTTTTGCTCGCTCATTTTTGTTTAACACGTCATTATTCTCTTTCGTAGTCGCAGAAAATCTGGTTTTAGCAGCAGCATAAAATCTGGTTTTAGCAGCAGTGTTGACTTTGATAGAATTAGTCCCTATACGCCGCTATAGATGTTAGCACATCAAAAATTAAGTTTTTTACGAAAAGGTACTTTTTGTAAAAAAATTTAGTTTTTTAAGCAAAGGTACTTCTTAAGATAATAATTTACTTTTTTTTTTAAGAAAAAGCACTTATTTAAGAAACTGTTATTTTTTTAAATAAAGGTAATAAAAGGAATTGTAGTAAAATTAAATTTGTTTGCCAGTCTTTGACTATGACTTTTCTAAATTTACTTTTTATTTGGTTCAAAACTACAATATATACTAATTATTGGTTATAGGCTCCATCTAGAAAACTTAAACTCGAAATTCTCCAACACATGTATCCCAATGTTGAAGTACACGGTGCTAAAAATCATTCCTAGGAAATTCATATGTTCTAGAAAGTTGTTTACTGAGATCTTAGGTACATTTTTGTAGTTGATTGTTTCCTTGATTTTGAACGGTTTGCTACCTATGGACCTGAGTTGGGAAAAAAGGTAAAAAAATCGAATTTTTAAAATTTTTTTTTGCGATTTTGACCTTGAAGATGAAGTTCTTTTGATTTTATATGTTCACAATTTTTGTTTTCTATGACAAGGGCTATAACTTTCTCTCAGAAAGTAGATCAAAATTCTGAACGGTTAGCAAGATATGAGCATAAAAAAATTATCACTTTTTTGCAAAAATTACACCGAGGCCCCAAATCTTTGGCGGCCCATAAAAAAGTGTATGACTTTGGGCAAAACTGGGAGACACGGGTTTTTTTTTTGTCTTCTCTCACGTAGTGGTGTCCGTCGATGGTTTCATTTCCATGACTTAAAAAATTACATACAGTGTAATACTGGGTTGTAGCATAATAGTGTAAAAAAAAGTTGTTTAATATTTTTTCATTTAGCCCCCATCCCGGAACCTGCGATAAGGAACTCCGACCCAAAATTTCCATATACGGTCTAGAAAAACTAGACGGAACTACTTAGGATTTCAGAAATATTTTTCGAAAGGAAATTGAAATTCTGTGACTTAAATGGACTTGGAACAATGATTTATATTCTATAGAGTCGATGAAAGATTGCTGTTTTCAATCCTGACACCATTGAAGGTAAATGTTTGTCAAGGTTATAGGCAAACCTGAGAAATATCAGGCTAAAAACTGACCGATCGCAATTTCGACGCAAAATTTCGTGTCCTAAAAAGAACAAAGCCGCTGGTGCTGGTAGACTAGCGGCTGATCTGTTTGAGCCTGACGGATGAGACGTGGAAACACGCATGCATCAGCTCATATGCAAATTCGGTGACCCGAATCCTAAAAAGGCGACCCGAGTATATTGACCAACTATCGTGGAATAAGCTTCTTAGCCATTGCATCCCAGCCATCGCAATTTCCTAAAGACATCACCAGTGACTAGGATATGACATATCAGAGTCCCTGCTGACTTGCCGATCCGCTCCTATATAAAAAACTTCATGACACCCCCTGACATTTTCATACATTTGGTAAAAAGTCAGCAGGAATTTTCCGCAGTTTGTCAGTAGTGGCGATTACCTTATGACATGTCTACAAGTCGTCTTTAAGCCACAATTTATCAGAGAGTCAGTTGGCCACGACATCTCGAAATGTGGTGACCAAAGCAAAACTAGTGACATATCATGATCATGTCTTCTAGAAAGTGTCAGCAACTGCTGACATTGTCCTAAGAAAATTCTACTGACAATGTCTTCAAGACAAAATTTTCAACTGGGATACAATATCCTCTCGAGAGTAATGTTCCAAAGACTAAAGCCATTTGCTGCAGACCTGGTCTGACCTTATCAGTTTGGCTTTAGGCCTGTAAAATCTATTATCTACCAGATATTCACATAACGACAACTCCCCGAGAAACCCTACGAAAGACAAATCGACACCTCCCACCTTTTTGTAGATTATAAGGCTGCATTCGATAGCCAGTTACGGTGAAAACTGTACCAAGCTATGTCGGAGTTGGCAGTCCTGCTAAGGTGACACGCCTTTGTAGAATGACACTGCCCCACACAAAATCCTCAATAAAGACTGATAAGGATCTCACCGAACCATTTAGTACGTTGCTGGGCGTCAGCAAGGGCGACCCCCTTCCATGCGGACAAACAGTGTTTGGATGTGTTCACTTTGTGAGTTAAGTCCCTAACACATAAAAACATTTTGGCAATGAATCTTTAAGAAAAGATACTTTCTGTGAAATGATAAACATTTTTTAAGAACAATTTTTTTTTATAGAATGTATTTTTTAAAAAAAAAATTATATTTTTAGGTCCTTTTTGTAAGAATATGTACTATATTTCCCGAAAAGGTCCTTTTTAAAGATAGGTACTTCTTTTGTTAAAAACTAATATTTTTTTAAGAAACGGTACTATTTTTACGATGAAGTACTTTCTGAAATAAAAAGCCATAAGAGTATGATTTTTTTACTAAGAAGTACTGTTTTTAAGAACAGGTACTTTTTAAAGAAGTGGTACTCTTTAGGTTATTTTTTTAAGAAAATTCACTTATTTTCAGAAAGGCTACTTTTCTCAAGAAAAGAAAAGAAAAGGTATTT
This sequence comes from Phaonia tiefii, assembly GCA_963931995.1. Taxonomy (NCBI): domain Eukaryota; kingdom Metazoa; phylum Arthropoda; class Insecta; order Diptera; family Muscidae; genus Phaonia; species Phaonia tiefii. The sequence goes on from OZ008368.1 coordinate 244,513,599, forward strand.
AATTATTTGTTAGAAAATGTAATTTTAAGAATTTTTGTAAAAAAGGTATTTTTTTACGAGAAGTTATTTTTTTAAGAAAAAGTTTTATTTTAAGAAATGGAAACTTTTTGTTAGACTTGGTCCTTTTTTTAAAAATAGGTAAATTTTTAAGACTAGGTACTGATCTCAAGACAAGTAATTTTCTTTCACAAAAAAGAAACTCTCTAAAAAAATCAGTTTTTTAAGAAAAGGGAATTAATTTGTTGTCAGAAAATATACCTTTTATTAAAAAGGTACTTATTTTATCACGTTTTAAAATTTATTCAAGCTCAAGACCTTTTTAATATTAATCTTATTTATTAGCTTAATATTATTTTCAAAAAAGTCAAGCACAAAAAGTGTTCCAATGATACCAGGGCTGTCTGTATAGCTATGTCGGATCTTGCCAAGATCTTCCTTCATCAGCAGACGTTTTTGGTATGCTTTTCGATGAATTCATCAAAACTGTATGTATAGAAACACTCATCATATTAGTGAGAATTCCTTTATACAAGGTGGCGCAAAAGTAAACTTCCGATGTTTTTTGGCTGTGGCTGTAATTTAAAAAAAAAATGAAAAACTTTGATTCTTCTTGTGGATTATTTTTATCTGGTCTTTTAATTTTTTTTACATCAAGTCGAGAATATGATGTCATGTAAATGGCCGCCGCCACAGTTGATTGTCATTTGAGCCCTTTTTATGGCATTTTTTTATCACTTTGGCCAAAACTTCCGGCGATAGGTCCTCTTGACGGATATTGTCTTTAAGAGCTGCAGGAGTCTGAGGCTTGTTGACATAAACCCGCGACTTCAAAAAGCCCCACAAAAAGAAGTCTGGAGCGGTCAAATCAGGCGATCTTGCTGGCCAGTGCAAATCGCCAAAACGCGAGATTATGCGCCCGGGAAATGCATCCTTCAGCATATCGGCTGTGGCACGTGCAGTGTGTGCCGTTGCACCGTCCTGTTGGAACCACATGTTTTCCAATCCCAATTCATCAAGTTGCGGCAAAAAGAACTCGTGGATCATTGCTCTGTAGCGTGGCACGTCGTCTGGTCGATGTCGACGGCGCTTCCATGACATCCTCGGCTACAGCAGCAATATTCTCTGCAGAACGGCTACTCCGGGGTCTGCCACGCCTGGCAGCATCTCTTGTTGTGCCAGTCTCTTCGAGGCGAGCGGCTAAACGTCGCAGTGTTTCACCAGTAGGCGTTGGACGGCCAGGAAATCTGCGACGAAATTCACGTTGTGCCAAAGTCACCGACCGATTATTGGTCAAATAAATAGTCAGCAATATTCCGCGTTCTGGAGCAGTGTAGCGTAACATTGTTTATTAACGTGTATTTCGCATGTGTTTACTATACAAATGTCAAAACAGAACTGACATTAGGGGCCAATCGCAAAATTTATAGCATTTTCTGATAGGAGGATTACTTTTGCGCCACCTTGTACATACGTTCGAACAATACCAAGCACTAACATTGGAAACACTTTCATGCACAATTTTTTTTTTTTTAATTATTTTTTTTTACGAAAATGTACTGTTTGTAATAAAATTTACTTTTTTTAAGCAAATGTACTTCTTTGAGATAAGGTATATATTTAAGGAAAGATACTTTGTATTTTTTTAAGAAACTTTAATTTTTTTTAAGAAAATTCACTTTTTTAACTATTTGTTAAACTTTTCACTTTGGATTTTCTAAATTTTCTTTTTATTGGGTTCAAAACTTCAATAAATAAGTACTTATATATTAAATATTGGTTACAGGATCCACCTAGAAATCTTCCCATTAATCAAGAAATTTCCCACCATATGTGAGTCTAGACACAAACCAAATCAAAAGTGCCCAATATAGTTGACAACCCAGTATTAGGTTGTAATAAAGTTGTTAAAAGAGTTGTTTAATTTTTTGATGTGTTAACATCTTTAGCGGCGTATAGGGACTAAATCTATCAAAGTCAACACATGCAAACAACACACAGACAGGTTTTCTGCTGCTGCTAAAACCAGATTTTGTGCTGCTGCTAAAACCAGATTTTCTGCAACTGCGAAAGAGAATAATGACGTGTTAAACAAAAATGAGCGAGCAAGAGAGCAATGAAAGAGTGTTGTGGCAGGGGTGAGGCAAACGAAATTGTGTCTATACCGTATGTATTAACATAATAATGTATGTATGTACATGCGTCTGTTGCTGTTGTTGAACGGAGATATAAAGCATAGCCACGCAAAATTTTTCCAATTTCCAAGCTTATGGCTTACGCAGTCGACGTTATGGTGACACACTAATACGTCAGCTACTTCGTACAAAGTATGTATGATGTTGTGTGTTTGGCTGTTTCGTTGCTGTTGATATGGCAAACATGTGGTTATGTGACACACGTATACGTCAGCTACTTCGGACAAAGTATGTGTGATGTTGTGTGTTTGGTTGTTTCGTTGTTGTTGATATGGTCAAACAAAGCGAGTCATTTGATGTTCAGCATTGCCCGGTGTATACAAAAACAAGTAGAAACGGTGTGAAGTTCGGCCGGGCCGAAGACTAATGTGTTCATAGAAATCGAACAGGTACCGTGTAGCAAAAAGGTGTTAACACATCATCCGTGAGTTCGAACACTCATTGATTTTTTTTCATTTAGCCCCCATACCGCAACTTGCAATAAGGAACTTCGTTCCAAAAGATTTATATTTCTGAGCTGATTTCATCATAAGCTTGAAAACTTAGAGGCGACTACCATAACCTTTTCTTTACCCTGCCATCGACCATGTAAAGGGGTTTACAACAAGAGATGTTATTTTGAATCTCCCTTTATTTCGGTATCCGTCACTTTTGAAGCTTTTATTCTTTGACATTTGACAAGTAGAAACTACGCCATTACTAAAAATGGAGCGATAAACGCTTCAACAACGCATTGAAATTATTAAAATTCACTACAAAAATGGTGAACATATTGCAGTCAGAGTTCGCAAAACTAAATCATTTTGGGGTCGTTCGAGCCGTTGGGACAAGTTAGTGATGTGAAGAATAAAACCCGTGCACATCGCTCAAGAACAACTGAGAATATTGCTGCTGTAGCCCAAAGTATTGAAGAAACCCCAGGTTTGTCCACTCCTCGTCGTTCTTTGGAATTTGAATTTGAGATGATTAATGATTTGTTATGGTCGTAGTTGGATGGTATTGATCTGAACAACGTTTACTTTCAACAAGACGGCGCAACGTGCCACACAAGCAACGAAACCATTGCTCTTTTACGGGAAAATTTTCCGGACCGTGTTATCTCTCGAAGAGGTGCTCACAATTGGCCACCGAGATCTTGTGATTTAACACCTTGCTAGTTCTTCCTTTGGGGCCACGTGAAAGATAAGGTCCACGCCAACAGCCCAGCGTCGATTCAAGTCCTCAAAAATATAATTCGTGAGGCTATCGAGGACATACGACAGCCACTTTGCGATTTGGTTATGGAGAATTTCATGAAAAGGCTATGGTCCTGTAAGCGTGGTCGTGGTGGCCATTTGGCTGATGTTGTTTTTCATTATTAACGGCATTCCTTGCTCTTTATTACGAAATAAACATCCGATCATTTATCTCAAAAAATGGCATTTTTCTTTGACTACCAAAATAACACCTCTTATTGGAAAACCCTTTATATGCAATTCTAAATACATAAACATTTATATACTTTATTACATATTTTTTTTGTGTGTGTTTGTATTTCCAATTCAAGAAACTTGTAAGATTTTTTCCAACTTGTTAACTGTAAATAGTTTTCCGGAAACGTGAGAAAAAGAATCCTTTTGTGATTTTATATCAGTGTACCAGTGTGTGTGGGACGTGCCATTAAGCCATATACAAATGTATATATGTGTGTATAACATGTGATAACACACACTAGTGAGGACCCATACATATGTTAGTGCGATATAATATTAAAGTTTTATATTTTACTCACTTCAAGCTGTTGTGCCGTTTCGTACAGACTCCAGTAAGAAGTTGTGGTTTCCTCTTAGGATAAACATAAGTAATAACCACATGTAGTATTATCAAAGCTACGAGTACAAAGCTCATAATAGGATTGCCACGCACACAAACTTCATTGTACATATGGATGTGAATGGGGTTATTCTAAAATTATTAACATGTAGCATCGAACTGGCGATAATCTTCTTGTATAGTTTAAAATTGAACATTTAATTTTATCTACTAAAGTGGATAACATAAAATGTTAGTGAAATAGAGTTGTTAAACAGTATTGTTTAATGCTGACGTTGAAATCATGTGTACGGGAAATGTTTAAGGGGGATTTCATTTTTATTTTGTTACGCTTAAATGCAATATTGGCAGGATGAGTTCAATGATTTTATGAAACTCGTATGGCCTAAAGGTTTTCCAAACAAACAAATAAGGGTTTTGTACACAAGTAAAAGTGATAGAGTTTATATGTTAGCGTTATGATACAGTGAATATTTTATCGTCTCTCGCATATACTTAAATACCAATTTGGCAATATAAAGGGTGTCTCAGTACGATTAAACTTTTTAAATTTAGTGTCATATTTTTTGTGCAAGTGGCAACTCTGAAATATGGCAACTGTCACATAAGTTTATTCCGGATATTAAAAATGGAGAGCTTTACAAAAGAACAACGCGTTAATAATTAATTATGTGAAGAGCAACACTGAAATTGGTAAAGATCATATGGAATGCTATAAACTAGTTAAGAAGGATGCCGATATTAATGAGTTGAAGCGAATCTACTTTAAATTTGTTATATCACAGAGCTTTTATAATGAAGTAGTGAATCCCCTGCGTTGGGCCAGCGGCATAAGAGTTCGCCCTTTCGTCAAATTTCGAAGGAAAGTTTCTACATAGAACACCCGTAACTGGTGTCGAAGCCGGCTTAAAAATCTATTACCAGTTGGTTGAATCTTGAGTGAGTACCTGAATTTTTGAGCTTTCACTATATAATGTTTATCGTAAGGATAGAAATGCTGTTCTCACTGGCTGTTCTAGAGGTGGCGGAGTTCTGATTGCTGTTAAAAGTCAATACAAATCCTCTTTGTGCGACGTTGATGATGATGGTGGATTGTTACATCACCTAGTAAAGGGGTTTTCAACAGAGACGCTACAAAAGTAAATCGATAGGGACAGCAAATCTTCAGTAAGGTTTGCCATTTCATCATGGAAAGATATACGAGCCAACAACGAGTCGAAATTAATAAAATTTACTACCGAAATTTGGAGTCAGAGGCCTCAACTTTAAGAGGCCTCAACAATCAACGGTGAGGCTCATTTCTGGCTGAATGGCTTCGTCAATTAACAAAATATGCGTTATTGGGCAGACAGCAATCTACACGTCATCCATGAGTCATCATTGCATCCCGAAAAAATTACGGTTTAGTCCGATTTATGGGCCGGCGGCGTCATTGGGCCGTACTTCTTCCGTGATGATCAAGACCGGCACATTATTGTGAATGCGAATCGCTACCGTTCAATGACAACCGAATATTTTTGGCCCCAAATTGGATAATATGGACTTGGAGGACATGTGGTTCCAACAGGACGGCGCCACAAGCCGCACAGCGAATGCCACAATCAATTTATTGGAAACCAAGTTTGGTGAACGTGTTATCTCACGAAATGGCCCAGTCGATTGGCCGCCTCGGTCGTGCGATTTAAAGCCGTTAGATTATTTCCTGTGGGGCTACGTCAAGTCTATGGTCTATGCCAACAAGCCAGCGACGATTGATGAACTTCGTACGAATATCGAACGTGAAATTGCAGCAGTATCGACCGATTTATGCTGGAAAACCGTCGAATATTGGGTCTGGACTTCTGCAAGCGTGCCCTTGGTGGCCATGCAAAAGAAATCGAGTTCCGTACATAATGGCATCGAACGTACTTTCACAGGAATAAAGAATTTCATTGGTATCTAAAACCGGGTTTGTTTTATTTAAAAAAAACTTTTGTAACGCTCTTATTGAAAAACCCGTTATTATCTATATTAGGGCATAAGGCAGTATTATTGTTATACATTCAGGTTCACTTATTTAAAGACACTAAAAATTCCATATTCAGCAGCCTGTATCTTTGGCAATTTGTAACCGATTGCAGAATTTTAAAATGGAAATGGAAGCTAGACAGATAAACAAAATAATGATAATAGTGGTTTCTTAACTAAAGACCTTTTTTTGAGCAATTTATTAAAAAAGTCCAAAAATGTGATATTTTTTTGGTCCACTTGCATAAAGGCACTTTATTATTTTTAAAGTCAACGATGATTTTTTGTAGGGCATTTATTACATCTTAATCATTTTACGAGACAAAATGGCAAAACAAAAAATTTTAAATCTATCGGAAAAAACCAAAATCGATGTTTACCGTTCTGAAGGATATTCTAACCGCGAAATAGCTAAAAAAAATTGGACGAAGCCCAACAGTTGTCGACAATTACATCAAATACCCCGAGGGATATGGCAAAAATTTGAAAAGAGGAGTTTCAATGTCTTTATCTACGTATGAGAAAAGAACAATCATCAGAATTGCTTCTAATTCTGCCTTATCCTTGTCAAAAATAAGAGCTCAAGCTGGAGTGGAAGCGATCAAGTCGTCAGTACGCAGAGTAATTAAGAGCTGTGAGTATCTTAAATACCTGCAATTACAAAACAAAAGCCGTCACTTAATGCTCCCCATAAGGAAAAGCGGCTTCAATTCGCAAGAGACTACATGGTATGGGATGTGCAGTCAAGAGGTCATGTAGATGACTGGAGAACCGTTGTATTTACGGATGAGAAGAAATTTAATTTGGATGGGCCTGATGGCTACAACTATAACTTCCATGACCTGCGCATATAGAAGCGTTTTTTGAACCGGCATCACAGCCCAGAGGGTGGCGTTATGGTGTGGGGTGCAATTACGTACTATGGCACCATCGATCTTGAATTTCAAAGTGCAAAAATTACTGGTGCAAGCTATAAAACTTTCTCGGAATCGGCTTTTCCGAAGTTCAGTGAACTATATGGTCCCATATCTTGGATATAGCAACAGGATAATGCCACTATACAAAACGCCTAGGTAGTAGGGGAGTTCATTGCAAGCCAAAATGTTAATATTCTTGACTGGCCACCCTATTCGCCAGATCTAAACATTATCGAAAATCTGTGGGGTTGTTTATCTCGTAAGGTCTATTAAGGAGGTAGACAATTTAATGACAAGCAGTAACTAATTCAGGCGATGAAGGATGCTTGGAATCACATTTCGTTGGATTATAAAAATTCTATTTATCTCTCAATGAAAACCCGTATATTTGAAGTTATTAAAAACAAAGGGGGTTGTACCCATTACCAATAGTTCTTAAATAAAGTAAAATAAATTAAAACTACAAGAAAATCAGTTTTTCATTAAAATTAGTTAAAGTGCCTTTATGCAAGTGAACCAAAAAATAGTTCATTTTTGGACTTTTTTTTATAAATTGCTTAAAAATGTTCCTAGTTAAGAAACCACTATTGTCATGATTTTTTTTTATATCTCACGATGTCTAGCTTCCATTTCCATTTTAAAATTCTGCAATCGGTTAGAAATTGCAAAATATACTGACTGCTGTATCATATATATCACCGGGTATTCTGGATCAACTTTATGCTACACAAATTTCTAAAATTGTACTTATGTTTGAGAAGTTGACAGAAATCTTAATCTTCAAAATGTTATTTTCTCAAAATTTGATGATAATACTTTTTGGAACGTATGAAGTCGGGATGGGGGATAAATGAAAGAAAAAATCAATGAGTTTTCGAACTCACGGATGATGTGTTAACACCTTTTTGCTACACGGTACTTGTTCGATTTCTATGAACACATTAGTAAATGTTACATTGGAAAATAAAAAATAATAGTATTTTTGTATACACCGGGCAATGCTGAACATCAAATGACTCGCTTTGTTTGGCCATAGCAACAAAAACGAAACAAATAAACACACAACATCACACATACTTTGTCCGAAGTAGCTGACGTATACGTGTGTCACATAACCACATGTTTGCCATATCAACAGCAATGAAACAGCCAAACACACAACATCACACATACTTTGTACGAAGTAGCTGACGTATTAGTGTGTCACCATAACGTCGACTGCGCAAGCCCATGGGCTTGCAAATGAAATTTTGCGTGGCTATGCTTTATACTCCATTCAACAACAGCAACATACACATGTACATACATACATTGTTGTGTTAATACATACGCTATAGACACAATTTCGTTTGCCTCACCCCTGCCACACCTCTCTTTCATAGCGCTCTTGCTCGCTCAGTTTTGTTTAACACGTCATTATTCTCTTTCGCAGTCGCAGAAAATCTGGTTTTAGCAGCAGTATTAGATCTGGTTTTAGCAGCAGCATAAAATCTAACTTTGATAGATTTAGTCCCTATACGCCGCTATAGATGTTAACGGCGTAGCGAAATAACTCCCACATGAAATAACTCAAACCAGAAAAATGAAAAAGTCCCAAAAAATTTCCATACAAAAGTGGGAGTTATTTCATATGAAATATCTCCCACTTTAGTAGGACTTATTTCGTTTTTTTTGGGAGTTATTTCATTTTTCCTGGTGGGAGTTATTTCATAATGAAATAACTCTCAATGTTATGACAATGAAATAACTCCCCAAAAAAAATGACCGTTCGTACAAAGCCCATATAACAAGTGCTGTAGGAGAAGTCTTAGGACTTATTTCAGTTTCCTATTGGGAGTTTTTTTACTTTTTGTGGGACTTATTTCATTTTTTCGTTATTGGAAGTTATTTCATTTTTGGTGGGAATTATTTCGTTGGGAGTTATTTCATGGGAGTTATTTCATGGGGAGTTATTTCGCTACGCCAATGTTAACACATCAAAAATTAAACAACTTGTTTTTAACACTGTTATGCTACAACCCAGTATTATCAACTATATTGGGTACTTTTGCTTTAGCTTGTGTCGAGACTAACACATATTGGGAAATTTTTTAATATTTAGTTTATATTTTAGTTATGAACCCAATAAAAAGTATATTTAGAAAAGTCAAAGTGAAAGAAGTTTGAAAAAGAACATTTTCTTAAATAAGTGCCTTTCCTAGAAAAAAGTAAATTTTCTCAAAAAAAGCACCTATTTATATTCATAAACATAGTACCTTTCTTAAAAAAAGATACCTTATCTTAAATAAGTACCTTTGCTTAAAAAAAGTAAATTTTTTTACGAAAAGTACCTTTTCTTAAAAAAAGTAATTTTTTTGTAATAAGTACATTTTCTTAAAAAACTACATTTTCTTTAAAGAGTATATTTTTTATGAAACAAAATAACTTTTCTTGAGATGACTACCTACTCTTCAAAATATTCTCGAAAAAAGAACCAATTCTTAAAAAAATTCCCATTGTAAGGGAGCGCCGATGTGTTTTTCATGATTTTATCCTTTAGCAGCCTTTCCAAATAAGAAGAGGTTTTGTTTTATATTAAAGGTAAAATTTATTTGAACAAATGGCATATTTAAGCGAAAGTACTTACTTATATCGCTAGTGATGCTACCAAGTTAACCCTCAGAAATATAGTCGCAACCAACACTGGGAACGTATCTGATCGCAATTCGAATATTTTGTTGGATGTAGACAAGTAGAAGAGGGAGTGACTAGCTATCACTGATCTAGCACCACTTATTACTTATCACAACCAAAGTAGCACACCAACTGACTGAAAATCAACGACGTATAATTATTTATAGCAAAAAGATCAAAAGTAGCGACATCACTACTCAACGAGTTTAAGTTTATTCTCATCAAAGTGTTCACACTCAATCTACAAACGAAGAAAACAAGTAATGAGTAAAAGTATTAAACAAAGACACTAAACATGTACATGGATGTGTGAGCACGGTGATGAGTGTAAGCTTTTACAAGTTATCATCGTTGAGTTATTTACACTCAGAGATTATTATCTATTCTCAACTACTCTATCATTACGCTCATTATATTCTAATACAACTGTATCATCTCTTTACGTTAGGGTGATTCGATAATCAATATATATGACAATCATAAACTTAAACAAAAGGTATTCAAACATTTTATATGAAGTAAGAATACAAAAACATTATTAAGTTCAATTGCGACTTATTTTGAAACGTAATCTCGCTACACCATCTATTAGAAATACTAAATTTTCTTCAAAAAATACCTCCTAAACAAATACTTTTCTTACAAACATTCTTCTTCTTAAAATCGCGGAGGAGGACGATAGATTCGAGGGACACACCGAAAGAGATATATCATTAAATATGCTATCAAGCTCAGATGATGAGTCAGATCATGGAACTGAACCACCAACTGAAAAACCCAAGAGCATCAACTTCACAGCCTTCAACGAGGGCATCTTTTTCAATGCATATAAATGAATTAATGTTTTTTGCCTTTTGCTACATTTCTCGAATTTTAGATGTAAAATACATCTAGCAAATTAATAATGTTTAAAACTTATTAAAAAAATATCTTCGTGGATGGTTTACCAGATATGAGTTAAAAATTGTAGTTGTATGTGATGTAAGTCCACCGCTTGGTAGCTATGGATCGAAAAAGGTGAAAAAAAGATAGAAGCAATGAAAAATTTTGTAATTCCTAGGTGCTAGATGCAGGTTTTTGGAGTTAGTTTGTTTCACAATTTTTTTCTCCTAGTCTATAGCTACAATTGTGCTGAAGAGAGGAAAACAATATTTTAACCGGTTTCCGAGATATAGCCGTTAAAAAAATTTTAGCCAAAATATACATAAAAAATCCGAACTGCAGCTAACTAAACTACAGCCAACTAGAGTTTTGTTACTTTCGATAAGTATTTTCACACGAGAAGGAGTTTCCACTCAATGATTTCAGAAATGTTACATAGTGAAAATGTTTTTTTTTTTACTTTAGTATCACTCGTACTGTTACGTTTACTCAAGCAGGCGTTAATGGGTTAAATAACCTTAACCAGAAAACTATACTTTTACCTCGAAACAACAACGTTGCATACCTTGTAGTTTGTTGTTTAAATATTTATATGAAAGAGAGTACAAAGTTTATCCATTTACATACAAATTTAGTTTATCTCACACAAATATTTCGACTTTTTGCTACAAAACCCATGGAAAAACTAAAGAAATTAAATTTTCTTCAGTCGTAACATTTTCTTCACTTTTAATGCAAACACTTTGTTACCACATTTAGTTGTGTTTCGTTAGCTTGAATGTGTTTCGTTACGCTACATTTTCTAAAGCAGCACAGGATATGCCTTAGCTTGTTATCATCGGCATCCGTTTCCGTTAAAGTCAGAGGGTTACAATACAACAATAACACAAAATTGTGAGACTTTTATTTTCTCCTTATTTGAACTTTGTTAAGAATTCTAGTTTGTAATTTCTTGTTTTTCTCTATTGCCTGTTTTGGTAAATGCGGTTGTATTCGTTTACAGAACAAATAGGAGGGGAAGAAGGGATAATATGTAAGTGTTATAAGTAAAGGTTAAAGGATAACTAACATATTCTTATACTTTAAGTTGGCATAGAGAAGCCAATGTTAAATTTGCTGGCTTTTAGTGTTTGTGTGAGATGATAATAAAACTACAGATATAGGAAATTTAGAATACCAATAAGACACTAGCAACTGTTTCTCAAAATGTGACCGAACACAAAACCACCGCGAGTTAATTCCATAATTTCAAGTGGCTTTATGCTTATAGATGTTACGTGAAAATTCTCATTACATTTCGTTAAACGCTTGTTACAGTTTCCCCATTTTGTAGTTGATGTTAAAATTTTTATGCTTTTTCGCAGACTTCCCAGTTTATCTGTTTTTGCTTTACAAATTTTGTATACTGTTCTCATATTTATAGCTACTTAGTTTCTAGGATACTGATATATTTTTATGTATGTTTTTTTTGTGTGTGTGTGTGGTAGATAATTTGACTATGCCTTTGTCTTAACCCATTTAGATCTGTAAACCTTTTTGGACACCTACATCATGGTTTGCTTTTAATCGTTGGGTCCTACGAAACTCTCAAAATTGTACAGCGAGCAGTAACGTAAGTTTGTTTCTGCTTGTTTATGCCACAATATATGCTATATTGCCATCCTATGGTACGCTTGGTATCCTTTTTGCACCTTTATGCGACTAGATGCTTATTTTTTAGAAATAAATAACAACCAAAATAATCGGGTAAATGCTTACGTTTTACCAAATACAATAATTAAAAAACAATATAGACTTTAGTGCTAGAATACACGAGAGAAAATTGTACAACTATTTTCAGTTTAGTTAATTATAAAAGCTTAGCAACTGCCTGCTGTTTTGCACTATTAAATTTACTAAATATAACTAAAATTAAATTAAACATAATTTAGAATGCAATTTGAAATAAGAAATATTCACTGGCTTCAAATTCCAAACAATTCAACATAGGTTTTCTTTTTTTTCGAACTTCCCTGGATTTATCAATTGTATTAAAATATTCGTTTTTTTTAAATTTACAATTAAAAAAGTACAATACAATACAATATGTGAAATCCTAAAAAAAATTACATGAGGCATCAGGTGACACCCGATTGGAACGAAGTTCCTTTCCCTATATATTATGTACTAGTTAGTTCCAACACGCCCAAGGAGTCCGTTGGAAAATGCGATAATTTAAATCGATCTTTAAGAAAAGATACTTTTTGTAAAACGATAAACTTTTTTTAAGAAATTTTTCTTTTATAGAATGTGTTTATTTTAAAGTATATTTTTAGGTCCTTTTTGTAAGAATATGTACTATATTTTCCCGAAAATGTTTTGTTTTTAAAGAGAGGTATTTACTGCTTTTATTAAAAGCTGAAAGCATTTTGTAAGAAAAAGCCATAAGAGTATAAATTGTTTTTCCAAAGAACTACTTTTTTTAAGAACAGGTAGTTTTTCAAAATTTACATATTTTCAGAAAGGCTTTCTTAAGGTTATCTTAAAAGAAAAGAAAAGGTATTATTTTATTTTTAAGGGAAGGAGTTTTTGTAAGAACACTTTTTTTTTTAAAGAAATGTATGCTTTTGAAGAAAAGGTTTTTTTTAAGAAATGGGAATTTTTTTAGAATTACAATTTAGAAGGCATTTCGTTGTAAGAAAATTTAGTTTGTTAAGAAGAGGTACTTGTGTAAAAAAATTACATGAGGTATCAGGCGACACAAGGTTGAAACAAAGTTCCTTTCGCTATATATTATGTACTACTTAGATCCAACACGCCTAAGCGTGTCATTTAAATGGATCTTTAAGAAAATATACTTTTTGTAAAATGATAAACTTTTTTAAGAAATTTTTTTAAAAAAAGTATATTTTTAGGTCCTTTTGGTAAGAATATGTATTATATTCTTCCGAAAAGGTCCTTTCTTCAATGAGAGGTACTTCTTTTATTAAAAGCTAATGTTTTTCTTAAGAAAACGTAAAATTTTTAATAAGAAGAACTTTCTGTAAGAAAAATCTTAAGAGTCTGAGTTTTTTTTACAAAGAAGTACTATTTTTAAGGACAGGTACTTTTTAAAGAAAAGTTTTCCTTCTTTTTAGGAAAAAAATATTTTTGTAAGAAAATTTACTTATCTTCAGAAAGGCTGCTTATCTCAAGAAAAGGTATTATATTATTTTTAAGAAGACGGAATTTTTGTATGAAAAGGTATTTTTTTTAAGAGAAGGTATTTTTTTTGAAGAAAAGGTTTTTTTTTTAAGAAATGGGGATTTTTTTAGAATTCGTTCTATTTTCAAGAACATATACAATTTTAAGGGTACGTACTTATCTCTAGAAAAGTTATTTTGTTTTACGTTAAATGTACTCTTTAAACAGAAGGTAGTTTTTTAAGAAAAGGCAATTTGCTGTAAGATAGTGTATTTTTTAAAGAAAATATACTTATTTAAAAAGTTATTTTTTTTAAGAAAAACTACTTTTTGGAAGATAATTTACTTTTTTAAGCAAAGGTACTTCTTTAAGATAAAATATTTTGTTAAGTAAAGGTACTCTGTTTAAGAACATGAATAGGTATTTTTTTTAGAGAAATGTACTTTTTTTAAGAAAACGAACATATTTAAAAAACTGTTATCTTTTATACTTCTTCCACTTTGACTTTTCTAAATTTACTTTTTATTCGGTTCAAAACTACAATATGTAATAAACAGGCTCCACCTAGAAAACTTTCCAGTAAACAAAAAAAATTTCCCCCCATATGTTAGTATAGACACAAACCAAACCAAAAATACGAGTTTAAAAGAAAGGCCCAATTTTTGACTGGTTATGCAAATTGGTAATCATTTGATTTTGATTTACGTTTGATCTGACTTTAAAAATCGAAAAAAGTTTTTCAGTGCTTTGTCAAATAACAAAAGTGAAGGATAAAATAGAAAATGTTTAATGAAATTGGAGAATATTTGTGCAGAATAAAGTTCTAACTGCAATACGAGTTAAGTGATACGTTTTAATATTTATATCGACTAGAATGGTGATTATAATTGTTCACATTAACAATTAAAAAAGCTTTGTGTTTGTTCTTCCTGTTGTTTTTAGTCAAAATCATATGGTCACTAGATCATGTTTAAAGACCCAACTTTCGCCGTTTAAACAGCAATTAACTATTGACCTAAAAGGTGAATTCGGAGTTTAAATTATGTTTGATACTTGATCAAAGATGATTGACCAGTCAAAAATTGGGCCTAATTGTGCTTCCAAATGCTCAGGGTTGTATTTCATTGATTTTCCAGTCTTGCACTTTGGATTTTCTAAATTCACTTTTAATTCGGTTCAAATCTACAATATGTAATAAACAGGCTCCACCTAGAAAACTTCCCATTAAACCAAACCAAACTAAAAGTACCCAATATAGTTGATAATAATGGGTTGTAATACAATAGTTAAAAATAGCATTTAGCCCCCATCCCGCAACGTGCGGTAAGGAACTTCGTTGTAAAAATACTTTTTTTAAGAAAGGTACTTTTTGTAAAAAAAAATATTTTGTTTCACCAAAGGTACTTCTTTAAGACAACGTTTTTTTTTTTTTCAAGAAAAGGTACTATGTTTACGAATGTGAATAGTTATCTGTTTTTAGAGAAAATTTACTATTTTTAAGAAAAGGCAAAAATATTCTTCATTCTTTGGCTTTTCTAAATCTTACATTTTTTTCGACGACGGTCACCTCGCTTAGTGATGGCGTCACTATCGAGTACTTAGCCGTGGAAAAGCTTCCTAAAATACCGTTCGGAACCGGTGTAAAACTGTAGGTCCCCATCAGTTAGTGTAAAAATTGTAAAGCGCACATCGCACTGATTGTGAGAAGCTCTTATCAATCGGTTCATGGGATGTTATGGGACACCATTTTTTTTGAGGTAATGATCCGAGTCAATATTGGCACATCGAATCACACGTACATCCATTACACTAGAAGAGTTCCTGCCATCTATTACCAAGATATCAATCCCTTTGTTCATTCGCTGGTTAGGTGATAACCAAGTCGTCTTATGCATATCCTTGTGTTGAAATTGTGCGCTACTAATATTCTTTGGAGCGGCTAAGTCAATCAGTCTTATTGCGTTATCGGAAGTGGTTTCATGTAGACTGTGATAACCGTTGCTTGGTCGAAAGACACTTTCCTTTTCCAATTTCTCGTGCTCTCAATAGAGAGTAAATGGTGCAAGAAACATGACTGCATTTGTATCACAAACAAAGATGTACTTGGGTCACAAACACATGTATTACAACATATTAAGCATTGTGTCTCCAACATGTAATATTGAATAGTAAACACGATTTGTTTGGACACGAGTATACTACACTTGTAGCTCCAAAGACACGTTGTATTTGCATCCAAACAATAATAAAATACAGATCTTTTCAACGTGTACCGGTGGACTGAAGAAACAAATATAGCAAATTTGCAGACTCCAAAATGGGTTCAGGCATATGGTGTCTTCTCGAGAAAAATAACTGCAAGACTCTCGTAGAGACCTACGCTTTATCTCATTTTTGGTATTCCACACAAACCGACCCGCCTTAATGTGCATCCTATACATCCACATTTTTGTTATCTTAACTGTGTACATGTAACCTTTTATATTTCTGAACACCTTAGTGGGCATGGTTTCGAGATTAATAAAAATAATGAAAAAACCCATTTTAACAACTTGGACAACGTTATTGTACAAATTCGTGGCTCTTAAACTCATGATTGTCTGAACGTGGTGCTTTTACTAAATACTAAATGTCGTTACGGGATTTGCAAACATTATTTCATTTGACATTTCATCTTTTGACAGTTTTTGTTTGACATGTTTCGCACTCCATTTGGATGTAAAAGGCTTTTAAATTCCATTTCAACTCAAAACGAGCCCCCCACATCCATCCTTGTATAGCCCAAATGTTCTAACAATAAATCTGTGTTTCTTGCTACGTCAAAAGCTTTCTATTGAAGAGAATACGATTTCAGCGTATAACATTTGCGTTCATTCACTTGTTGTGGAAATATTTTTAAGTGAACCATTAGAGATGTCAGTAAAATATTTTAGAATTGATTATTATTAATGAAACAATTTTTCCATTTACTTGCAATTATTCAAATTACCCGCTAGCAGCAATACTCATCATTATCATTTTTGATAATTGCAGTTAACTTTCTTCCCCGATACATTTCATCCGAATTGTCGGCAACCATAACATATAAGTGAATGCCCGCAGGATATGCTCCTATTTCCTTCATTCCTCAGTTTGCACATAACTTCTAAACTGTACAAATATTTTGTTAAAATGTAAAATAAATCCATGCAAATGCCACAGTTGGCAAAGTACAAGTACATTAATGCCTTGGAGCGATTTTCGTGGGTGTAAAGAGGATTCTTTTAAAACTTTTTCCTAACAAAATACTTATTGCCTCACAGAATTCCCTGGAATAGCCTGAAGTTAACATAAATAAAAATAAGCTTTGTTAAAGTTTACATATTCATGTTTTTTTTTTTTTGTGGAAATTGATTTAAATTTGCTTCAGCACATTTTGCGTTCGGCTTAGAGTTCAATGTGATAATGAAGGTTAAATGTGGTCGGCTGTAGCCAGGCACAATGAAATGGGATTTGCAAGTATTTACTAAGTTTTCGTTATCATACAGCAGCTGGGCATGAATCGAGGAAAATATTTTGCACGATAATGGTGTCTTTGGTCTTTGCTGTTTTCAGGAAACATAATTTTTGTAGTATTTGACATTAATATAAACCATAGCTGTTCGACATTTAAACTAAAAATAGAGAAATCCGAATAATCTGACTTATGTCGTAAAACCGTCAGTCGAGTTTTCCCCAACAAGCAATTTCCCATTACCTGGATTATTAAGCGAAAATAATGTTATCCAAATATACTGCAGAAAGAATTTGATGAGGTCAGTGGACTTTACTCTTTTTTTTAAACCAGATACTCATTGGGAACTACTCCTTTCCACATCTGCCAACGGTTATGCTTTAAAAGGAGCTGCTCAGTACTAAAAAGTGATTTTTTAGAGTTACAGGACTTTAAATTAAATTAAATAATCAGACACACCAGACGAAGACAGCTTTACCTACAACAACTCCAGAACAATGCAGCTAAGAACGCATTAACCATGGCAATTCGTGAACAGCTACCAACAAACCAACATCACTCATTGGAAGATATCATTACCTTGATTGACTATTTTACAGCCTCATGAGGTCAGATGTCGTACACAGATTAATTAAACAAACAACTTAAACAAATTTCAACATATTCCTCCAACTTGTTCTATCCTTCGCCTTTTCTCGCCGGTTGGTAGCACCAAGGATACGGAGGGACTCTTCTGACTGGTCTTTCCAGCGGAGTGTTGGTCATCCTCTTTTCCTGCTTCCATCGGTTACGTTATCGTGAACCTTTCGCGCTGGCTCATCTTCGTCCATTCTGATAACATCGTCTAGTCAACGCAATTGACATAATTTATTCACCTAGCAATGTCCACGTCAGAAAATAAGTGATATAGTTCTTGGTTCCAACGACGTTGGCACCCGCTATTTTCTTTAACAGGAACATATATTTTACGGAGAATTTTTATCTCGAATACACCCGGGTGTTATTCATCCGCATGCTGTATGACCCAAGTTTCGGAGCCATATGTCAGGACAGATAAAATAAGAGTCTGGTATAGCTGGACTATTGCATGTATCAGCTGGTTAGCAAACAGAAAAACCTCAGTAAAAGTTGGTAGTATCTCTCCGAACCTTTCGAAACTACACGTCTCAGGCAAAACGACACCCTATCGTACCATCTCTTTAACATCTTAATAGAGATCATTATGAGAAAAACTGGAGTCAACATGAATAAAACCATCAGCAACAGAAGTCACATGCTGCTCGTGAATTCCGATGATATAGAAATCATTTGGCGCACAATTAGAGAAGTTACTGCGGTGTTTTCGAGAATTGAGAAGGAGTCGGCAAAGTGGGTCTGAAAGTAAGCAGGGACTCCACGCGACTAAACCAAAGCGTGAACATTGATAACCGTTATAATTTCGAGGTGGTAGACGAATTTATATACATCGAATCTGCCGTAAACAAGAACAATAACGTCAGCCATGAAATCAAGCGGAGAATTGAGCTTGCAAATTGATGTTATTTTGGGCAAGCAAGCACTTTATAGCTACAGCCCCCTCTCGAGATCTATACCAGACTCTCGTACTACCTGTATTGGTTTATTGCGCAGAATCCTAAGTCTTATCGCTAACATATGAAACATCTGTAGGAGACTTCGAGGGAAAAATACTCCAAAAAATGTATAGCCCTATAGTCCACAACAGCAAGTATCGTCCACGCATGAACCATGAGCTATATGTGCTATATTCTGACATTGACATAGCTACACGGATTAGAATAACGCGATTGTACTGGCAAGGCCATGTCAGTAGTATGGATGAAGACGAACCGGCACGAAGGGAATTCGAAACCCAACAGGAAGGAAGACGAGAAATAGGAAGCCCAAGACTCCGCTGGAGGGATCAGGTACTATTGCCAACTGGAAAAATAAAGCAAAAGATCGAACCGGTTGGCGAAATATGTTATGTTCGTTTTGTAAGGTCCCTGACCCTCCGGTGTTGTCCGAGACCGGATAAGAAGAAGAAGTGTCCTGACAAAAACTTGAGGATTATCATCACTCCGAATGCGACAATTTTGATTATTTACATACCAAGTCAAACAAACATTAGCTTCACCGTTGCACAAAATTTTGTATGGAAAATCAAAATCAGTATTAATTTGAGCTTCAGCCCAATGACCGAATTAAGGGCGCATACTATTGTAGTTTGTTGCATCTTAAAAGCCAGATCCTTTCGTAAAATCTTCCATAAAGTGGATGGAGACATCCGCATTTACTGGGAACGGCGCCGAAATGACTAATGTCGGTCTTCTTTAATGCTTTGCTGTACCTCGGCTATAGGTTGTTCGGTGTGCAATGTTCGGCGTTTGGCGTAAAGTGCCACAAAAAGTGCGCCTCTCTGTGGAAATGCGGTCTAGAGACAATAACTTAGGTTGAGAATAATCTTTCTTTGTCACTCTTTTAGTCTCTTGCTCTTGATAGAGCATACAAAGTGCAAGAAACACAACTGTATTTGTGTCACAACCAAAGCTATATTTGGATCACAAACACGAATCATATAACATGCTATTCATAGTCTACCAAACATGTAATATTGAATAGCAACCACAATGCATTTGGACAGACGTCGTATATTTCCAACAAGCGTTATATTTGCATCTAAACAATAACAGACAAATTTTTCAGTGCATACACTAGAAATGATATCAGGCCAGTACACACGGAGTATTAGCCTTAGACACCGGGTGATAAACGTTAAAGTTAGCGCCGTCGGGCTCCATGAAGTACAATCGGATATTAGTAATAAAGGGTTTTTCAACAGAGACGCTACAAACGTAAATTGATAGGGACAGCAAACGACGCCATATTTTTTCCGGCCCTTTTGACATTTCTCTTCAGTAAGGTTTGCCATTTCATCATGGAAAGATATACGAGCCAA
The DNA here is from genome assembly GCA_963931995.1 of Phaonia tiefii. Taxonomy (NCBI): domain Eukaryota; kingdom Metazoa; phylum Arthropoda; class Insecta; order Diptera; family Muscidae; genus Phaonia; species Phaonia tiefii. The sequence continues at coordinate 244,533,693 of OZ008368.1, forward strand.
CAACGAGTCGAAATTATTAAAATTTACTACCGAAATTTGGAGTCAGCGGCCTCAACTATAAGAGCGCTACGTCCAATTTATGGTCTTCAGCGATGAGGCTCATTTCTGACTGAATGGCTACGTCAATAAGCAAAATATGCATTATTGGTCAGACAGCAATCCACACGTAATCCATGAGTCATCATTGCATCCCGAAAAAATTACGGTTTGGTGCGGTTTATGGGCCGACGGCGTCATTGAGCCGTACTTCTTCCGTGATGATCAAGACCGGCACATTACTGTGAATGCGAATCGCTACCGTTCAATGATAACCGAATATTTTTGGTCCCAATTGGATAATATGGACTTGGAGGGCATGTGGTTCCAACAGGACTGCGCCACAAGCCACACAGCGAATGCCACAATCAATTTATTGGAAACCAAGTTTGGTGAACGTGTTATCTCACGAAATGGTCCAGTCGATTGGCCGCCTCGGTCGTGCGATTTGACGCCGTTAGATTATTTCCTGTGGGGCTACGTCAAGTCTATGGTCTATGCCAATAAACCAGCGACGATTGATGAACTTCGTACGAATATCGAACGTGAAATTGCAGCAGTATCGGCCGATTTATGCTTGAAAACCGTCGAAAATTGGGCTGGACTTCTGTAAGCGTGTCCGTGGTGGCCATGCAAAAGAAATCGAGTTCCATACATAATGGCATTGAACGTACTTTCACGGGAATAAAGAATTTCGTTGGTATCTGAAACCGGTTTTGTTTTATTTAAAAAAAATTTTGTAGCGCTCTTATTGAAAAACCCGATATTTGTAATGCCAGCACTCTGAAAAATCTGCCTGCTTTTGTTGTTTGGATGCAAATATAAAATTTGTTTTGAGCTTGTCGTAAATATAATATACTTGTGTCCAAACACATTGTGTTTGTTATTCAATATTACATGTTTGAGACACAACGATTTATATGTTATAATATATGTATTTGCGACCCACATATTTTCATGTTTGTGATACAAATACAGCTGTGTTTGTTGCTCTCGACTGCAAGAGAATAATAGAGGGACAAAGAGAGAGTCTATATTGTAAGTGTGTTTCTATATTTTTCCATTATTCTCACAATCATAAATATTCCAGAATGTGCATGTAAATTACAGATGAAGTGTTTCTTATATTGCCAGATGTATTGCGTTTTAGATTCATGTATTGAGTCGTCAATGGTTCATCGGACAGATTATATCAAAAGCGCTTGATCAGTGAAAAAATAATAAACGAAGGCTCGAACGGCTAAATGGTTTGTGATGTTACTCTGGTTTTTATGTATGTGTTTCGTATATATTTATGTGTGCTACCAGAGTGAGAAACGATTTTGAGGAAAGAAACAGGAAAGGACAACAACTTGAAGCCCTTTGTCTGTCCGAGACTTTACTGAGAAAATCGGAACGGAGGACCATTTTTGAAATAAGTGTACTAAAAAAAAACACAAGTAATTAATCCACGCTTGGCTTGCACGAACTTGATTTGTATATAAATATCTTATTTGTGTACCAATGTTCAGTGATAACCAACGCATAGCTGAAACATTCTGAAAACAAAAACGTGAGAGACCACAAAGGAAGGAGAAGCAAAAGAGCAGCAGAAAAAAACAAATAATGCATTCAATGTAAATAAATGTAAAATGGACCGTTTTAAATCTATTAATTTTTTGTATTAATTATTTATAAATATTGATTTATATTGTTAAAATTAATCATAATAAATAATACATAGATATTGAAATCGAAGAATAACTCCTTTCTAAATATTATTATATTTGGGAGGAAATTCGCATATGTTGCCACGTCAGTATATGTAGGTTTGGGGAAAACACGCGAATGCTTCCACGTATTTATATGGATGTTTGGGATGAAGAACGTATATGTTTCCATGTAAAAGCATACATGTTTGTCAGGAAATATGACACTGTTCGCATTTAAGTACAAGAAAGTTTTGGACTTGCAAACATATGAATGTTTGAAGTGTGTTGCAAACATATACGTGGTTCCTGCAGAATCCTGTTTTGGGAAAATATGTTAGAGAGGCCGTTATTTTTCAGTGTGTGTCGAAATATTTAGAAATTTGAGTTTTGCGGCACACATTAATGTACATACACTCCGGGTTCACTTATTTAAAGACACTAAAAATTCCATATTCAGCAGCCTGTAACTTTTGCAATTTGTAACCGATTGCATAATTTTAAAATGGAAGTGGAAGCTAGACATCTTGAGATATAAAAAAATCATGACTTTTTTTAGCAATTTGTAAAATAAGTCCAAAAATGTGCTATTTTTTTTTGGTTCACATATCATTTTAATTTTGTATACATTTTTATAATTTTATAATCTTTTACTGTTTTAATGCAGTTAACACTATAATCGCGGGTACTGTTATCCAAATTAGTGCAAACCTTTCGAAGATTTTTCTGAATTTAAGTTGCTCTCCTCTGTAGGAACAATTTTTCCTCATCTTTTTTATTACCACAAAATTGTCTTTTTTGGTTTTGCTTTATTTGTGTTGGCTCTCTACAGAGTTCTTAGAAAGTCACACAATTAAACGTACATACTTGAAGTTTTCCTGCTTTTTATTTTGGAGTAAAGCCAAAAAATGCATTCCAGCAGGACGATACACACCAGCAAGTGCAGCATGAAACATACAAGCACAACAGCATCAGAATCACGAGCAACAGCACCAACACAAACAGCAGAAGCTACAAAAAAGCTCTTCTTTTGATTGCTGAAGCGTTGAATGATGTTTAATTAACATCATTTTGTTGAATGTATTCTGAAGGGCTCTTTTCCAGTGTGTTTTGTTTCGTATTCATTCAAAAGTGCTATTATTCTTATGCTGTAACCTCCTGCCGTTATGTTTCTTGTAATTTTTTTAAATTGTATTTTCTGCCCAAGTTCACTGAAGAGAAAATTCACAAAATAATTTAATTAAATTGTAGAAATTACGATTTTTTTAAACTTTGTTTCCTGGATTAAAGAATTTGAAACTAAATGTTTTGACATAGATAGATGGATTTAAAATTTGTTTAACAGAATTGTCATATGTGACTTGGTCTATGGAAAGGTACCTATGGTCAGGAAATAAATTTTCGACGAAACAGATGTTAAAGATTACGTGTCGCGCTCGGGCGTTTTGTTCGTGTTCCCGCTTTCATCTCTTCCTTTTTCTTGATCCTCTTGGCTCACTACCTTTCAACAAACTACCCCTATGTACAGTTTTACTTTTACAATAAATATTTTCGTAGTTTATTCTAGTAGTTTATTCGCCTACAAAGGTAATTTTTGAGCGCCAAAAAAGTTAGGACCCGTTTTAAAATTTCAAGTGTAATTTGAAGGAAAATAAATGGAATTAGGAGTCTGAAGTTTATTTCATTGATAAAAGCATTTCATTTTCTATAAAATCGAAATCATAAATTCTAAATCAATTTTTCCAACCATAGGTACCTTTCCGTAGACCAGGTCAGACATATTCTAGGAAATTCGTATAGGTTTACTTACATTTGAAATCGGTTATTTATATCAGGTGAACTATCAACAGCAGTTTCCAGAATCATCTCGTAGTAACTCCACTTGTTCTCGATTGTTTCCGAAACCTCTACATTAATTTAGTCAATAGTGGTGAGATCACGCAGTATCACCAAACATTCGTGGTGAGTTGGTATGTGGTAGTGACGGCATATTGTTAGGCGTAATTAATATTAGGAGACAATCAAGCTGGAACATACACCCCAAACTGATTGTTGGCATTATAATGCTATTTTGACATACTGCAGACGTAGAGGTTAGTTAAGAGAAAATCTTAGAGCATTTCTAACGTAACAATATACAAACTCTTATATGACATTAACATAGTCGAAATTGTTTAGGTCAAAGGTCCACAAGTACCAATTCACACTGAATGTCAATTATACCTACCTAAGAGCAGAATGTTTTGCGGCCATATTTCTCGTTTGTTGGTCGTTATTTAAGTCGTCAATTGTGAAGATTGGCTTCCGTAAATAGCAAAATTTCTATATTTGGGCTGCTGTATCACTGAGCAGGCAATACCAACCATTATGATAAAATTTTGCACCAGTTTCACTCTGTTGGATATCAGTACACCAAGCTATATCCGTAGAGTGCGTACCGAGGAGAACATTGCTGCTGTATCAGCCGATGCTAATAAAGATCACGGTATGTCCATAAGTCGCCAGTCGCACCAATTGAGTTTGTGTTATGCGGCCACCTGGAAGATTTTACATACGAACATCGGTCTAAAGCCATATAAAATTCAACTGGTCTAAGAATTGAATCCGGCCAACCTACCACAACGACATCTGTCTGGTGAATGGGCCTTAAAGAAGCTGGGAGATTTTTTATCGAAAATTGTCTTCAGCGTCTAGGTTTATTTTTGCATCAATGAGTACGTCAAAAAACAGAATTTGGTACTCAAGAGCTACCAATGCCGCCAGGAAAATTCATAGTTTGGTGAGGTTTATGGACCAACAGTATCGCTAGACCATAATTATTCAAATACGATGATGGCCCCAACGTTACGGCCAATGAAGCTAAGCACATTTCGATGGTTAAAGACTTTTTTCTGCCCAAAATTGAAGAATTGGACTTGGTTGACATGAGGTTTCAACAGGACGCTGCTATATGCCACACTCCATGCGACACTGTGAACTAATTGAGGGTATCGAGTTGGGTGAGCAATTAATCTCACGTTATGGCATTGACAATAGGCCGCCTCGTTCATGCGATTTAACCCAACTAGTAGTGAAGCACAGAATCGAGGAACCGGTTGTTTAAGAGAGCTGACCTAACCGGGGCTGACAAGAACCGAACGACGGGTCCAAATTAAACGAAATCGATTCTTTAGGGACCGAAAACGGGTTCCAAAGAACCGATAATTGTTCCAAAAATACCAAAAAACGATTCTACAAGAACTGAATAAGGGGTTGAAAAGAAGATAAGAATTCGTTTTCTAAGGACCAAAAGTGTTCACCTTTGGATGAGGGTACGAAAATGTACCAGGTTCTTCTAAGAACCGGACTTGACAGAAAATGCGTATTTTTTTTTCAAATGTTATATTCTGGCCGCCGGTGTTGCAATAGTTAGTGTGCGCGGCTCTTGTACATGAGATCCTGGGTTCGAACCCGGCTCTGACCACCTTCAAATTTTCTTTCGGCGGCGGTCACCTCGCATAGTGACGGCGACACTATCGAGTATCTAGCCATGAGAAAGCTTCTCAAATTACCGTTCGGAATCGGTGTAAAACTGTAGGTCCCAATCAGTGAGTGAAAACTGGAATGGGAAACCATTTATTTATTTTTTTTTATATTCTTATAATAAGATATATTTGACTTACCCTCTTTGAGTCAACAATTTGCTGAGAACTCAAATTACCTGATTTTTCTCGGAACCGGTCTCGACAGAACCAGTTATTAAAATTCCTACCCACTAGACTATTTCTATAAAGTCTGTCCCCTGTAGGGACAACCCAACCACGACTGCTGATGTGGAAGACCACGACATACATGTTATTGGTGAGATACCGGGCAGAAAAAATTTTGGAAAAAGTGTGCTGAATTTGGGCTTTCAGAATTCACCACGTGAAGCGTAGGCATGGGCAACATTTGGATGAAATAATTTTGTTTATTTATCGATCTATTACACAGTGCAATACGAAAAACTATAACCATATACGGACACCACTACGTGATAAAAGACCAAAAAAAAAAAAGACTCGTGTCTCCCAGTTTTGCCCAAAGATATGCACTTTTTTTATGGGCCCCCAAAGATTTGGGGCCTCGGTGTCATTTTTGCAAAAAGGTGATCATTTTGTCAGGCTAATATCTTATAAACTGTTCGGAATTTTGATTCTTTCACTTTGGATTTGTAAATTTACGTGTTATTCGGTTCAAAATTGCAAAATGTAATAAGCAGGCTCCAACTAGAAAATTTCCCTGGTAACAAGAATATGATAGTGTAGACACAAACCAAACCAAATATACGTGTGTAAGAGTAAGTGTGCTGCAAAATTTAATTCCATGCTCAGGGTTGTATTTAATGGATGTGCCAGTCTTGTGCTTTGGCTTTTCTAAATTTAATTTTTATTGAAAACTTCCCTTTAAACCAAAACTTCCCTTTAAACCAAACCAAAAGTACCCAATATAGTTGATAATAATGGGTTGTAATAAAGTAGTTAAAAAAAGTTGTTTAACATTTTTTCATTTAGCTCCCATCCCGCAACGTGTGATTAGGAACTTCGTTCCAACAAATTTCAGAGTAACTAAGTTTGACCTGAGTAGAAAGTTGTAATAATTCTAGGAAATCAAACTCTTAATTTGAAAAAATTTTAAATTTTTAGAAAAAGTTTAAATTTGGGTTTTTCCGTTGTATCTAAATGAAACAAATATTCAACTCGGATACCAACGCCTATTAGTAGATGTCTATATGTTTACAATAAGGCATAGCACGACGAATTACAAAGGGTGAGCTAAAATGGTGAGCGATTCTATAAAATCGGATATGGCAATTGGTTACAGTAACCGGCTTTATAAACCGATTTAAAAACCCGGGTTTAACACTCGCAGTTAAAAATCAGTTTGTATAAAAATGTAAAACTCTGTATTAGACCAAATGGTATAAGAATCCGCTTGGTATTTACCAAAAATCCGAAGTTGATTTTTAATTGCCACCCTAATGTACATGATTGCATGGCTTGATTTCATGAATTGAGGTTCCGCGGCGTTTTGGTTGCTTTGTTGTCTGTCACGTGACTGTTTCAGCAGCTTTCAACAAAAAAAACACCTTATTTGGGTCACAAAACCCAATATTGTAACCTATTAATTATTTTGTCTCCAATAAAAAATAGCAAACACAATGTTTTTGCACACAAGTATACTATTGCGACTAGCTACAAACAAGCTACAAGAGTTTTCCTACCGAGTGGAATACAAAAATAAAGTGTAATCTTAATCGCTGGTAACAAGATATGGCTTCTTAATTACAGTTTTTCCCAAATCTAAATCACTTTAAAAATGTTACTGGGATTGCTCATAAAACGTATGGTATAGTATTATAACACTTGGTTCTTAGTACTAACTATACACAGTTCCATCTTATCTCCCTCTTTATATCATTGTGTTTTTTACTTGCCCACGATTCCCCAAAGCCTAATGAAATCTTAAAAATCAATTTTCACAAGTTTCAACCACTGCCATTGTTGTTGGGTGTTGCTGTTGGCTGTACCTTCTGTTGTTGTCGTTAAATTTTAAGTGAAAAAAAAAATAAAAGTAAAGGGAAAATTTCTTCACCTTTTACACCCCCCCCCCCCCAGTAAATAATTAAAAAAAAATAATGGCAAACGAACAACAAACAACATCACTTTACTACACAGCCAAGGAGTGTAACCGTAATAATATTTATTTATATCATTCATTAGATATTTGGGATCTCATTGTGGCGACAGAGATGACATTTACTTTACATGATGACAGAAAGACCGAAGGGAAGTTGTTGTCCTGGGTGTACAACAGAAATAATATATATTTTTTAAGTTGTACACATTCTTTTTTTGAGTCATAAAAAATCGAAATTTCGCGTGACATTTATATGTGGGTTTATTTCCAACTTTATTTCAAATTTTACATTTTCAAAACTTAAAAATGTTAAAGGAAATAAACAATATGAAGTTTTAAGACTAATGGAGTTTTATTTCTGGCGCTTCTCATCCGTAATAAAAACATGATCCGTAATAAAAAAAAATGTGAGTCCTAAGGTCCTTGCTTTTAAAGGCCATGGCTCTTTAAGGTCTGACACTTGACCTCAGAATGACAAAAAATTTTCATATTAAACGTCCACGGATTTAGACTAAAGACTCACTACACATGATAGATAAATCCAATATTTATATAAATGGATAACTAACACTGCATCACAAAAACAATTTTTTTGTTGTGACTGTATTTTTTGAACTGATTTTAAATTATGTTGTGGGCGCTGATTCCAAAACTGTAAACCATTTTTCAGAAGAGATATGTAGGTTTCTAACATAACCATTAGGGTGTCCCATCAAAAAAATTATTTTTTGCTCAGGCTTTATTTGAAAGCTTTTAGGGCAAAGTATTTTTGAAAATTTTTTTTCAGATTTTTCGGAAAAACGTTTGAGAATTAGGTTTGAAAAGCTTTCCAAACAAAATCGGATATTCTGTACATTATTTTGAATTTTACTTAAAACTCGATCATTAACCACGATTTTCGTAGTCTGTAACTCAACCATTTATTGTGTATGCATAAATTACAAGTTTTGTCAATGATTTTGCTCAATAACCCAGTTGGAAATTTCCTAAAGACATCATCAGTGAATAAGAAGTGACATGTCAGAGTCCCTCCTGACTTGCCGATCTGCTCTCATATAAAAAACTTCATGACACCGCCTGACATTTTCAGACATCAGCAGGAATTTTCGGCAGTTTGTCAGTAGTGGCTATTACCTTATGGAATTTACACAAGTCGTCCTTAAATCACAATTCATCAGAGAGTGAGTTGGCCACGACGTCTCCAAATGTGGTGACCTTGTGTCATTTAGAGTCATTTTAGAGTCTTTGAGATGGATGACCAATAATTTAAAAAAAATGTGAAATAAATATTATGTTGATAAATATTGATAACAAGAAATCGGTATATTCATGTGCATGTGCATTCCCTGAAAATGTGCATATTCTTAAATAAATTTTCAAATATTTTGGAAATTACTTCTGAAAATTGCTGACATACATACAATTCAAATATAAATTTTTCAGTTTAATGTTTTCTAAACAACTCGAAATAGTATACGCATGACGCAGGTCTCCCTAATCCTTTCGTGGGATGTAACGGGAAACCACTTTTTTAAGACTCGCTGTTGACAAAAGGCAAAGACTTCCTCTATCGATATTCAGCATTGGCATTAGTAAGGGTCAGTCATGACGTAATGCTGACGAATCAATAAGACGATCTTACATAGATTGGCAGTCGGTTCAAAATTTATGTAAATGACTAAATAAATCGTTTCACGTTACATCCCATGAAGGGATTAGGGAGTGCTTTTTACAACCAGTGAGCTATGCGCGTTCTAGTTTTACTCTCACTGATTGGGACCTACAGTTTTACACATATATTTATTCCGATTATTGCAAATGGAGTGCTTTACATATTACAAAAAATTTGGAAAGTTGTGCTGTGACCGCACGCAAACCTCGAAGAATTTTCAGTAGAGAAAGTGCACCTAATGTGTCAACCATTCCAAGAGTGGTCAAAAAAGTTTTAAGAAACTGGGTCGGTTATGAACAGCACATTTCCTGTGCGTCAACATACCAGTCGGTCTCCTGAAAACTTATCAGCTGTAAAAGAAAGTGTCGTTGAAATCCCGAAACGATCATTTCGCCACAGTTCTCAACAACTTCAAATTTTACGAAGAACTACGCAGCGAATTTTGAGAAAAGACCGTCACATTCATGCATTGAAAATTCGGAATAATCAGGAGCTGAAATCAGCAGACCATGCAATGCACCGGCAATTCGTTCAATGGATAGTAGAGTAAAGTGAAGTTAATGCCAATTTTTCAAAATAGACATTTTCTTCGATGAAGTGCATTTCCATCTGAATGGCTTCTTGAATACAAAAAATTTTCGAAATTGGGGATCAGAAAATCCTCACGCAATCCATGAGAAACAAATCCATCCACAACGAGCAACTGTCTGGTGTGGATTTTGGTCAGGCGGCGTGATTGGGACGTACTTTTTTGAATAAGAGACAGAAATTGCAGTGACTGTGTGAACGGCTTTCGTTACAGGAACATGACAACGGAGTTCTTGTGGCCTCAACTGGACAGCATGGATCTGGATGACACGTCGTTTCAACCAGACGGCGCCACCTACCACATCGCGAATGAAACAATCGATTTATTGCAAATTATAGCAAATAAATCGATTTCCATAGCAATTTAACTCAATAAATTCTGATTTCAATTGGTCATCAACATCATGCGAATTCTTTCTTTGGGGTTTTGTGAGATCTCGCGTTTATGCGAACAAACCAGAATCAATTCCTGAGTTCAAATCCGAGAACAAACGCATCACCCGTGCGATGATTTAAAAAAGTCTGTAAAAAAGTCATGAAAAATTTCATAAAAAGAGTAATGGCCTGTCATCACAGTCGTGTCGTGCGATTTGACGGATATTTTATTCCATATTTAATCGTCGGTGGTGCAATAGAAGTGTGCGCGGCTCTTGAGCATGATAAAGTGGGTTCGATCCCTGCTCTGGCCACCTTAAAAATTTCTTTCGACGGCGGTCACCTCGCTTAGTGACGGCGACACTATCGAGTATTTAGCCATGAAAACAGCTTCTCAAAATACCATTCGCAATCGTTGTAAAACTGTACGTTCCAATCACTGAGTATAAAACTAGAACGCGCGCAGCTCTCCCTAATCCCTACAAGGGATGTATCAGGAAACCAATTATTTATTTAAGTTGTTTGTGTACCAATGCCTAGTGATAACCAACGTATAGTTGAAGCCTTATGAATACAAATACATGAGAGACAACAAAGAAAGGAGATGCAAAAGAGCAGCAGATTCTCATTTCATGAAAAAAACAACAAATATGTAATGCATTCTATGCAAGTAACTGTAAAAAGGGCCGTTTAAAATCTTCTAATTTTTTGTATTACTTATTTATAAATGTGGATTTATATTGGTAAAATTAGATATAATAAATAAGGCTAATATATTGAATTCAAAGAATAATTATTGTCTACAAACATGCTACTGGTTGCATTTAAATACAATTCTATTTGGCACTTGCAACATATTCAATGGTTGGAATCGAATTGAGTCCCAATTCAGTTGTTGCAGGCGAATTGGAGCCAAATTGAATTGCTGCAACCGAGATAATACAAAATGTAGTTTTTTGAATGAATATAATTGTAAACTCAGTTGTCACAACTGAATCAGTTCTGAATCGAAGTTAAAAATAAATAAATAGTGTCCCATTACATCCCATTAAGGGATAGGGGAGAGCTTTTGTGTGCTTTATAGTTTTACACTCACTGATTGTGATCTAATCCAATTTAGGTCAACAGAATTTCAGTCGTGGGAGCTAAATTCAGTGGTGGTGATAACTGACAACCTCAATTCTTTTGTGGCAACGGCAATTCGTTTGCTACAATATATTTTTAATTAATTCATTCAATGCATGAAGTCGAAAGGATATGGAGAGACAATACAAAACCAGTAAAATCCCTGCCGGGTTTAAAGGGCGTCAACTTATGAATAATCGAACACAATCTTGCCCATCGATTACATCGTCAACCACCACCAAGTGGGTGATTAAGTTTATGACGCCTAAAAAAATTTCCCAAAAACTTATCTCCCAAAGTTTAAACAAAATTTATGTTTGTCGATATACGTTTTCCACACATACGTTTTAAAAAAATTTCCCAAAAAATTGTCTCCCAAAGTTTAAAAAAATTATTTTTTTTTAAATGAATTTTCTCAACATTCTCCCACCTCTTACCATTTACCACTTCACAGGATGAAATGCTGCACCAACATTTCTAACACAGTGTAATTACCTGATACGTCCTTGCTCACTGACTGACTAACATCACTTTGAAACTTTTCTTTCCTCTCGCATTTGAATGGTATTTTGCATAAACATTATCGCGTTATTTTCTTTTGTCTGCCTGTGTTTCGGCTGTTAAATAAATTATTTATTTATAGCCTTTGCTGGCGGTTGGTGGGGGTAGGAAACATCTGCGAAAGGTGAAAATAAAACGATTAAAATAAATAAAATCCACTCGTTGGGAGGGGTAGCTGGCACAGTATTAGCAGAAGATGGTGTTGAAATATTAATGGTGCCATGTGAAGTTTGTAGGTGACCCCATGGCATTAGGAAAGGTGTTAAATAACAAACAAAATAAACATTTAGGATGTGGAATTTGCATTTGAAGTTAAAACCCCGTTATACACAATGCGAAAGCGATAGAGCGTATGCCACATAACATCGCAGGGTGAACAATATCACTGGAAATATATAGAATCGGGAACATGTTGTCACAAGCATGGAATAGTAGAAGAATAATTTTTCTAATTTTTCGTCTGAAACCAAAATGTAATACAGGTTCTAAAATGTGAAGAAACAAGCGGTTGTTTAATGAAATCTTATCCCAATTTCATTAATCATGCTGACCACATGTGACAATCATGAAAGCAAGTAGTTTTATCGTGGAAAACGTCATATAAAACTTAAAAAAAAAAAATGAAACACTTATCACCTTAGTTGGTTGCTGTATTCAAGTCTGTCATAGCATTCAATACTCTGTATTCAATACTGTATTTCATATATATATCTCCCAAGATCATATATTTCAGGTCAGCTAAAAAACAGTATTTTAAAAAGTGACGAGCTCGGTAAAATAATGTTTTCAGCAAGTTGTGCTTAAAGAGCCTGTAGGTAATGAAATTATAATAAAGGGTGTCTCGGCAAGGTTACCTTGGGTAATTCATTATTATTGCCGTGGGGAATGGGTAGCGATTGTTTATCCATTACCCACAGGGTATGGGGAATAAAGTAACCCACGACAATGGGGTACCCATCACGATTACCCATTACCCACAGGGTAATGGGGAAAGTAATGGGTAGGTACTCACTACGATGGGAAATTATCCATGTGGATTACCCAATACTCTCAGTGTATTGGGGAAAATAATGGTAGTTACCCACGACAATGGGGAATTACCAATCACGATTAACCATTACACATGGAGAATGGTTAAGTGGTATTTACCTATTTCCAACGTCGATGAGTAATAATGGGTTACCCAGGGTAACCCATCGCATTTTTTGATCGAAAATATGAAACAATTAGAAAAGAAGACGATATCTTGGTAACGGAGCGTCGAATCGAAAAAATAAATAGTTTCTGAGATTGTTGTAAGGGGTTTTTATAAAGTGGTCCAATTCGTATGAAAAACTTTTTCTTTTAAAAATCGCCAAAAATAAGACAATAGTTGAAATACCAAAATGGCTATAACTCGGACACGGTGCGTCCAATAGCAAAAACAATCAATTTTGTAACTCCATTAGAGGCTTCAACCAATGGTTATTTTAAATATGGGATAACTTTAAAAAAAAATCGCTAAAATTAAAATATTTCGTATAAAAAATCGCTAAAAGGCAGTTATGTCTATATTTCGGAAACGGTGCGTTCATTCGAAAAAATATTAAATTTTTATGGGTTTCTAAGCGTTTATACAAAGTGGTCCAATTCGTATGGAAGAAGTTTTTTTTAAAAAAATCTACAAAATAAAAAAATCGCTGAAATACACAACTGGCCAAAACTCGGGAAAATAATAAATTTTGTACTTTCATAGGAGGCTTTAAACAATGAATGTTTTGAACACAGTATCACCTTTTTAAAAAATATTGAGGACGTTTTAGCGATTTTTATTCGAAATATTTTTTTTAAAGAAAAAGTGATGCCATATTGAAGACATCTTTTGCTTAAAGTCATTTTTGTATTTCAGCGATCTTCTTATTTTAGCGTTTAAAAAAAAAAGTTCTTCCACACGAATTGGACCACTTTATGACAAACCCTTAGAAACCCTCAAAAATGGGGATGGGATGCCCTGGGTAACGCACTATCCTTAGCCGTGAGAAAGGTAAACACTGCTTACCATTCCGCATGTGTAATGGGTAACTACTAGGGATGCCAACCGGAAAATCCCGAAATCCCGGGATTTTTCGGGATTGATGTATTATTAAATAAAATTAAAAACAATGACAAAAGTTCAGTGTGGTGTTATTTTTGAAAGAGCCGAAAGGTGCACCTCAAGCAGAATGCAAATTGGCAAAAAGGATTTAAAAACCAACGGCGGCTCTACAAAAGTTTTAATAACACATCTTAATGTAAGTTAATTTTGGCATATGTCAATTATACGAATTACTCTCCAAATATTAAAAAATGTATTGCGTCGAGTAGAAGATGTTATTTTAAGCAAAGAAAGTACAATAACAAAATTGGGACAAATGCATAGTTTCGGAGTTATGGACCCCGACATTTCGGATACTTTTTCCACTAACGTACCGTGCAAAGACATTGATATCACTATTTTGTATAAAACAAGTAGTAACAATACCCAAAAAATAATGTACCATTTTTCGATAAGTCCATTAGTTATCGAGTTATGGGATGTTTACGTTTATCAAAAAAAAATTTAAAAATTTTTTTAAATTAATTTTGACTTTGTTTGAAAAAAAAAATAGTCGAAAAATCCCGCGATGTTTTTAAAGAACTTTTGTTTTTGTTTGAGAAAAGTAAAAAAAATGGATAATTTTTTTAAATGTCAACATCCGATAACTCGATAACTAAGCGACTTATCAAAAAGTGCTACATTATTTTATGAGTTTGTTTTGAATTGTTTTATACAATAAACTGATATCAATGGCTTTACACGGTACGTTAACGCCATAACCCTCTCACATATCCGAAATTTCGGAGCCCATAACTCCGAAACTATGCATTTGCCTCGATTTTGTTATTTTACTTTTGTTGCTTAGAATAACTTATTCTATCCCTCTTGTGGTTGTTGTTTCGAGTGTAAGCCGTAAAATAGACCAGTTCCCAAAAAAATTAAAAATAGAATCCCGAAATCCCGGGATCCCGAAAACACCCGAAATGCCGAAAAATTCCGGGATTTCAGGATCGGGATTTTTAAAATCCCGAATCCCGGGATTTTTTAAAATCAACCCCGTTTAGCATTCCTAGTAACTACCCATTATTTCCCCCAGTACCCTGAGGGTAACGGGTAATGGGTAATCGTGATGGGTAATTCCGCATTGTCGTGGGTAGCTATCCATTATTATCCCCATTACCCTGTGGGGGTTAGAAAATCTGTTTGTTTCTTTTATATAAAATGTGTCACCTTAAGTTGTCTTCTATTTATATGCTAAAGATTATAATTACGAAAATAAACGACATAAAAAATGACATGAGGTGTCAGGGGACACCTGGTTGGAACGAAGTTCCTTTCGCTATATATTATGTATTAGTTAGTTCCAATACGCCTAAGGCGCCCGTTGAAAAATACGTTAATTTAAATGGATCTTCAAGAAAGTGTACTTTGTATTTTTATGTATATTTTTAGGTCCTTTTTGTAACAATATGTACTTATATTATATTTTCCCGAAAAGGTACTTTTTTTAAAGAGAGGTACTTCGTTTAATAAAAGCTAACGTTTTTTTTAAGAAAAGGTACTATTTTTAAGATGAAGTACATTCTGGAAGAAAATGCCATAAGAGTATGAATTTTTTTTACATAGAAGTTTTTTTTTAATATCAGCTACATTTTAAAGAAGTGATACTCTTTTTAGGACAAGGTTATTTTTTTAAGAAAATGTACTTATTTTCAGAAAGGCTACTACTTGTCTCAAGAAAAGATAAGAAATTTTAGTACTGTATTTAATAAAATTTATTATTGTATTAGGTTAGTTAAAAAAATGTACTTTTAAGAAAAGGAATTTTTGTAAGAAAACATAGTTTTTTAAGAGAAGTTATTTTTTTGAAGAGAAGGTATTTTTTTTAAGAAATGCGAATTTTTTTCGAATTTGTCCTTTTCCAAGGATAGGTAAATTTTTAAGTGTAGGTATTTATCTCAAGAAAAGTTATTTAGTTTCACAAAAAAGGTACTCTTTAAAGAAAATTTAGTTTTTTTAGAAAAGGCAATTTGTTGCAAGAAAATGTACTTTTTTAAGAAAAGTCACTTATTTTAAATAAAATTGTTTTTTTTAAGAAAAGGTACTTGTTGTAAGAAAATTTACTTTTTTTAAGCAAAGTTACTTCTTTAAGATAAGGTATTTGTTTTAAGAAAATGTACTGTGTTGAAGCATATAATATGAGTAGGTAATTTTTTAGAAAAGTTAGTTACTTTTTTTAAGAAAATTGACTTATTTAAGAACTTCTTTTTTTTAAACTTTTTTCGCTTTGGCTTTTCTAAATTTCCTTTTTATTAGGTTCAAAACTACGATGTACTCGTATACGAAATATTGTTTACGGGCTCCACCTAGAATACTTTCCATTAAACAAGAAATTTCCCAACATATGTTAGTCTAGACACAAACCAGATCAAAAGTACCCAATATTGGGTTGTAGCATAATAGTACTATACTGGGTTGTAGCATAATAATGTTGAAAAAAAGTTGTTTAATTTTTTTTTTCATTAAAGAACTTCATTCCAATATTTAAGTACCATAAATTTTTCCCAAATCTACATTACATTTATACTTTTACACATAACACACCTATTATTTGGCAATATTATTTCAATTCACCACTGCTTCACACAACTTCCGTGAGATTCCCGGTGTGAGATATCCAAGTGTTATGAAATACAGTAAAGAGCTGTGAAAATTCGTATTTCCTTGCAATACTACATAATACATTTGCTATTTAATACAAAAACTACCCAAGATTTATAACACCGGCATCGTAAATTTCTAGGCCATCACAAAGGAAGGAAATAATCAGAGTAAGGTTATGAGAGCATCAAGGTTTTGGGTTTAACTTCCAAACAATCTTGTTTATTTCTCCTTATTTACCAACTACAAATCTAAGTGAAAGGGCATATGGTGTCCTTTTTATTGATGCTTACTAGAAATAGTAAATCTTTTTGTATCTTATAGCCTTATTTGGTTTCATTTTTACTGATGCTGATGCTGCTATGGTTGCGGTTTGCAGAAAAAATACAAAACCAAAATTGAATATTTATTAAGAGGAAATTTATGACAAGGATATGACTATTTGAATAATGATATCCTTGGAGGCTGGTAAACACTCAAACGTACAAACATATATGGTATATATTGTACAAATAAATATGTAACGCATAGTATGTCCATGTGATACAGTTTTAGCGAACACAATAAAATCTTGTAACTCATCCTTTCCTGCATGAGGTTTTTTCTTTATATTTTTATTTTTTTTTTGTCCTTTGCCACCACATTCTTTTAGAATTTAATTTTTCTCTGTGTGTGTTTTTTATTTGCAGACTCCGGAGAATTGCAAAACTGACAAAGATTGTACGGCCATGATGGTTTCCTGGGAAGGCGAGGCCGAAATTCAATCTGGTGATATATTAATTGTTGAAGTAAACGATGCCCTTTTAAATCCTAAGGATGTAAATCTAACAACTAGGTAAGTGCCAAAGCTGAAGGTACATAGCAGCAACTAAAACACCACTTGAAAGTGTATTTGCTATGGACGAGGAAAATAAGTTTATCTCTCTTTATACCTTTTTTTGTTAGCAAAGTAATTTTATCTTGAATTGAGTTGTAAATGGAATTTTATGTATCTTTTTCATTTTGACGTGACAACGTCTTAAATTAGGTTGCGGCTGGGAGTCACTTATGAAAAAGTGTAACGCCCGGTAACGTTACGATGAGTCACCGAACACAAGTAAACGCAATGTGTTTACTTGTGTGCCAGAAACGATTTGCTTTGCTGGCTTCTAGTGGCTGTTGGTCGGTGGTGTGAGTGTTTTTGTTTTTTGGCACATCATATATATGACGACTGAGCAAGAATGTATGTGCGTGTGTATGAATATTGATTTAGATCAGTCTGCATTGGATAAGGTATTATTTTTTGTTTTTTTTTGTTTTTTGTTTTTTGGCTTTATGATATGTGTAGTGTATGTTTGTGTGTAGAAATTTTCATATGAATTAGGTAGCCAAAACGAAACAGAGAGCTGCGGTCGGCTTTAAAAACGATATGCGAATATGATGAATTGAAATACTTTTTGGTTAGTAAATTATTTTCTTTTGTTTTTAATAAAAGAAATGTTTATTTTTTATAATAAAAGAAATGTTTATATTTTATAATAAAGGATATGTTTATTGTTTATAATGTCACATTTGATAATGTGTTCATAGAAATCGCACAGGTACCTAGATGGTGTTGAAATTACTTCTATTTTCCTAAACCATAAGTTTCAATAAATGTTAAAACATCGCCCGTGAGTTCTAACACTCATTGGGCAAGTGAGTTCATTGCACTCCTATTGTGCAATTTAATTATATTCATATCAATAAATATTCTACCGAGAAAAAGACGTTGTCACGTAAAATCTTCGCCCGTAAAACCGACTTTACAGGCAACAATTTTATAGTCGTTTTTTTTTACGTTGAATTGAGTTTTAGTTTTCCTTGATTTGCGGAAGTTTGCCAAGGCCCTTGAGAGTAACTTATCGCATTACCTGGCGCCTGAAGAGGTTGCTATTGACGATACGCAAAGTTTTATAAATTTTGATCAAAAGTGAAACTATTTCATGACGCATTTTTTAAAAGAGACTTTGAAATTGAATATTGACAGTGGTAAATTTAACTCCATTCAGCAGAGAGGGTGTGACAGTGAACAAACTTGTTGTGATGACAGATATTCTACATATGGATTAATGGGTAGCGGTTCTTAGGAATAAATCGGTATGGACACGTTATTAGCTAGATGTGTGCCTCGTTTAAACACAAACTAAAATATGATGATTACGACCTACATTTGTTACCTGTATCAAAATATTTTATGGGAGTCTGATTTTAATTCTATCCGAATATCTCGCTACGAAAAACACACAGGTAAAAGATTAGTTGTTACAACAATATTTATAGGCAAATCCAATTTGGCGGTTACTACGACCATCACATTATTCAGTTGTGATTACCAATAATTGAGTTCCGTTTCACCAAATGTTGTGCATATCAATTGATTTGTAATTCAGTTTTGGTTGCAAGAACTGAAATATATAGTTGAAGCCACAGGAACAAGAAATAAATTCGATCTGTTAATCGAGTTTTAGTTCTAGCAATCAACTTATCCTGTAGTGGTGAATATTATATTTGTTGGATCAACGAAAAATGTAAAAACTAATTCGGTTGTACCAAATAATACATTGGTACGCTCAACTAATTATTTGAGGTTGATGGCTACCACAACCATTTGTTGATGCTTTAACCCATTATGAATTTTATAGAGAAAAAAAAACTAAAAAAAAGTATTTTTGATGTGTTAACATCTATAGGCGCGGGTAGGGACCAACTCACAAAATGAACACATCCAAACACAGTTTGTCCAACTGCGATCACACACAGGTTTTCCGACTTCGATCACAGATTGTTTGGCTTTAAACTCCTCCGAAACGGCTGAACCGATTTGTATGAAATTTTGTGGGCATATCGGTTACGTCTCAGAATCGGCCAACCCCAATTTTGCATACCCCTAAATGATGAGGGTGATGCACCTCTACATAGAACACAGATATGTCCGACTGCGAAACGCAGATTGTCAGACTGCGGAAAAAACCCACACTGATGTAGCGGCAGCGAATAGTTGTCTTGCGTGGGTGCGGAGCACTCTCAGAGCTAAGAGAATAATGACGTGTTTATACGTATATAAAACTGAGATAGCAAGAGAGCAACGAAAATTTTGTGAACTTGTGTAGCGTATGTACGACCATAGCAATGTATGTATGTTCATGTGTCTGTTGCTTTGAACTCTCTTTGTTTTTTGTGGGAATACAACAAAAAGTACTGAACAAGAAAATAATGACACATGTGCTTGCACTGGTCTTTAAATAATTTTAAGTATTAATATTATTTAAATGTAACGTCATCATATGATTGAACGCTGTCTTTTATTTTCCAATGTAACATTTTCTTATGCGTTCACATAAATCGAGCAGGTACCGTGTAACAAAAAGTTGTTAACACATCGCCCGTGAGACCACTCATTGGATTTTTTTTTATTAAAATTGTGTACTTTGTATTTAAATTTAATAAAATTATTATTATTTGTAACCAGCGTTACTATAGCGTTGATCCATCCCCATTTTATCGAAATTATGAAAATAATTCTATATCTCGGAAACGGAGCGTCGAATCGAAAAAATAACTACTCTTTGACTGTTTCTATGGGTATTCTATAAAGTGGTTCAATTCGTATGGATTTGATTTTTCAAAATCGCCAAAATAAGAAAATCGCTGAAATAACAAAAAGGCTATAACTTGTTTACCTCCTCGAACCAATTGATGTCTTTAATACGCCATCACTTATCTTTTAAAACAAATTGCTAAACCTACAATTTTTCGAAAAAAAAACACTATAACGCCATTATGTCTATATGTTATAAAACCAATTTTTTCGGGCTTCTAAGGGTTTTTAATAAAGCGGTCCGGTTCGTAAGTTTTTTTTAAAATAGCCAAAATAAGAAAATCGCTAAAATAAAAAACAGCTATAACACGGAAACGGTGATTTCAAACGTAAAAATAAAATTTTGTTTACCTCCTTACGAAGCTTTAACCAATGGATTCCTGTCTTACGGCATCACTTTTTTAAAATCCGTTAAACTATTATTTGTCAAATAAAAATCGCTAAAACACACGTATGTGATAGGGATTTTTGTGAAATAAGCGATGCCGTATTAAATACATCCGTTGGTTAAAGCCTCCTATGAAGGTAACAAAGTTATTATTTTTGTGATTAGACGCACTTTTTCTGAGTTATAGAAATGTTTTTAATACAGATTTTCTTATTTTGGAGATTTTTTGAAAATACAAACGCCCTGTTTCAGAGATATTCTCATAAGGGCGTTCTAGCGATTGCAGATTCAAGATTCTAGTTTAAAGCTTGAAATTTTAGTTTAGCAATTTAAAAAAAGAAATACTGATACCGTATTCAGGACATCCATAGGTTAAAGCCTGCTACGGAGGTAAAAACAAATATTATTTTTGCGATTAGACGCACCGTTTCCGAGTTATAGTACTTGTTTGATGTGTTAACATCTATAGCGGCGTATAGGGACTAAATCTATCAAAGTCAGATTTTATGCTGCTGCTAAAACCATATTTTCTGCGACTGCGAAAAAGAATAATGACGTGTTAAACAAATATGAGCGAGCAACATCGCAATGAAAGAGTGGTGCGGCAGGGGTGAGGCAACCGAAATTGCGTCTACAGCGTATGTATTAATATAATAATGTATGTATGTACATGTGTCTGTTGCTGTTGTTGAACGGAGATATAAAGCATAGCCACGCAAAATTTCATTTGCAAGCCTTGCAAGGCTTGCACAGTCGCCAAGGGTTGCGCATGCGACGTTATGGTGACATACTTATACGTCAACTACTTCGTACAAAGTATGTGTGATGTTGTGTGTTTGGCTGTTCCGTTGCTGTTGATATGGCAAACATGGGGTTATGTGACACACGTATACGTCAGCTACTTCGGACAAAGTATGTGTGATGTTGTGTGTTTGGTTGTTTCGTTGTTGTTGCTATGGCCAAACAAAGCGAGTCATTTGATGTTCAGCATTATCCGGTGTATACAAAAAAACTATTATTTTTTATTTTCCAATGTGACATTTAGTAATGTGTTCATAGAAATCGAAAAGGTACCGTGAAGCAAAAAGGTGTTAACACATCATCCGTGAGTTCGAACACTCATTGATTTTTTGTTTATTTTAGCAATTTTCTTATTTTGGCAATTTTTAAAAAAATGCTTCCATGCGAATTGGACCACTACTGGAACAGATTTAAAAAATGACAGGACAAAATTAATGTCGTCGTTGTTTTTGTTTTTAGAGGGTGCTGAGGTAGGTTTTTGAGGGTGCTCAGCTCATTAAAATTAATTAAATTAAAAAAAAAAAAAATGTTATGGGTACCGTTTCATAGGTTTTTGGATGCCCCGATTTCATTTCTGGCTAACATTTTTCGATCAGGATTTCGATAACTAACCTATCGGTGGAAAGAATATGTGTTATTTTACCTCTTCCCATAAAAAGTATTCTCATACCAAGGTTTAACGTTTTAAACTTTTCTACCAACTTTATTAAGGATTATAAAATAATTAAAAAGTTTGCGGCTGTTTCGTAATCATACAAGATTTATTTAAAACTCTAAAAAAAACTTCGTTTAAAAAAATTATTGGAAAAATAGCAGCCTGGATAGCCTCCGAGCCGTTACCAAAATCTTATGAACGCTGGGAGGCTTCCTGTGCCATTGTACTTTTGTACGTAAAGCTCAGCTGTTTGTTTTAGTGAAACCGCCAAAAGCTTCAGCATTGTTCCTTTTTTCACTTAATAAAGTCTGCATAAAATTTAGTTGTCTTAGATCCTCGTTACGTTTAAAGTTGTAATTTCCTTTAAGGCTAAGAGATCATGTTTTCTCCGGTTAGTGAAAAATATGTAAATGCCGCGGGTGGGATTCGAACTGACATTCGCTGGGCGATCGATTCGATGTTTGTGAAGCATCAGCTTCGGCAGCGTCTGGCCCGTTAAGCCACTGCGATGTGTATTTGCACAAGTCACTTACATAAGGCATTAATTATTGATTTTTTACTAAATTTTACTAAACCTATCCAGCAGATTCTTTTTGAAGAGTGTGATATCGGCCGCTTCGAAACGTTCCCTGTGTTAAGGTCCCCGCATGGTCAACAACCACCGGATCAACATTTAAATGTTACATAGTTTAACATTTTACGGTATTGGCAGACCTAAATTCTAATACATTAATGTATTTAACTTCACACTGAAAACAATCAATTCTTACACAAGTATTAATATTTAAATGTGAAGTCAAAAACTAGGCCAAGTATTAATATTTAAATGTGAAGTCAAAAACTGGACAAAAGTAACGAAATAACCTCAGTGACTTTTGTTAGGGTTTAAAGTGTTCAGAAGTGCAAATCGCGCGCTGATCCCAGTTGGTCCTAATTTTTGTCGGTCCACAAAAGATTAAGAAATTTAATATTTTCAGACAATTACTTTCATTGCAATTGAACTAGAAACTTTAGGTAAATTAAATTAACTTAATAAACAATTTCCTAGCTCTTACAACACAAAATAAATAGAAAAAGTTTAAAACAATCAGAAACATGACGTTCATATAACACACATCTACAAGAAATAGCCCAAAATTACTCTTTTATGGAATCTTCAAAACTGTTACTTTTCGACCTCAGTGGTTAATTGTTTAAGTTTGTTTAAGTCACGTATTGTCATTGGTTATGTTGATTACTGCTTCGATTTTTGAAATTTTCTCCGGTCCTTTTTTAAATCTGTCCCAGTGTGCACTATACAAAAAACCCTTAGAAATGTCTAAAATTATTTTGTTTTTCGATTCGTTTCCGACTCGTTTCCGATATATAAAATTGTTTTTCTAAATTCTTCACATTTTCGATCAAAAAGGAGATGGGTTACCCTGGGTGTCCCATTACACATCGCCGTGGGTAATGCATAAAGGCCGCTTACCCATTCCCCATGTGATTATCGTGCATGCTGATATCCCATCGTCGTGGATAGCTACCCATTATTTTCTGTGGATAATGGGTAAACCTTCATTACCCACGCCCCAAAGTATTGTGTTTGGGTTGCTCAAGGGTGGGGGGGGGGGGATTAATAGGAACTCTGTAACCTCATACAAATACAAGGTGGCGCAAAAGTAAACCTCCGATGAATATGATGTCATGTAAATGGCCGCCGCCACAGTTGATTGTCATTTGAGCCCTTTTTATGGCATTTTCCATCACTTTGTCCAAAACTTCCGGCGATACGTCCTCACATTCTTGACGGATATTGTCTTTAAGAGCTGCAAGAGTCTGAGGCTTGTTGACATAAACCCGCGACTTCAAAAAGCCCCACAAAAAGAAGTCTGGAGCGGTCAAATCAGGCGATCTTGCTGGCCACTGGAAATCGCCAAAACGGGAGATTAGGCGCCCGGGAAATGCATCCTTCAACATATCGGTTGTGGCACGTGCAGTGTGTGCTGTTGCACCGTCCTGTTGGAACCACATGTTTTCCAATCCCAATTCATCAAGTTTCGGCCAAAAGAACTCGTTGATCATTGCTCTGTAGCGCTCACCATTCACAGTAACCGTTTGGCCCGCGACGTCTTCGAAGAAAAAAGGTCCGATGACTCCTCCAGCAAAAACAGCACACCATACAGTGACTTCGAGCGGGTGTAATGGCTCTTCGTGGGTTACACGCGGATTTTCAGTGCCCCAGAAGCGTAAATTTTGCTTATTTACGTGCCCGCTAAGATGGAAATGGGCCTCATCACTCATGATTATTTTTGATGAAAAATCATCTTCCTCTTGGTGGTGATTTAGGATGGCTTGAGCGTATGTTAGACGCGATTGGCGGTCAGCAGCTAACAGCTGATGCACCGTCTGGACTTTGTACGGAAACATCTTCAAATCTTGTACCAAAATTCGCTGTAAAGACCGTCGACTGATACCCATTTGGTTGGCACGTAGTCTGGTCGATGTCGACGGCGCATCCATGACATCCTCGGCTACAGCAGCAATATTCTCTGCAGAACGGCTACTCCGGGGTCTGCCACGCCTGGCAGCATCTCTTGTTGTGCCAGTCTCTTCGAGGCGAGCGGCTAAACGTCGCAGTGTTTCACCAGTAGGCGTTGGACGGCTAGGAAATCTTCGACGAAATGCAGGTTGTGCCAAAGTCACCGACCGATTATTGGTCAAATAAATAGTCAGCAATATTCCGCGTTCTGGATCAGTGTAGCGTAACATTGTTTATTAACGTGTATTTCGCATGTGTTTACTACACAAATGTCAAAACAGAACTGGCATTAGCGGCCAATCGCAAAATTTATAGCATTTTCTGATAGAAGGATTACTTTTGCGCCACCTTGTAGTTATAATTTAAAAATATCATATGTTTATATGTTTGCGTTAATTTGTGTCATCCGCAATAATAAATCCTCAAGACAACCTGTTCACAATTTATTTCAAATGTTTGTGAAGGCGTGAAGGCGCAAGATTCAACGACTATGCTGAAAAGCGTCACATCACCTCAATTTATGGTAATACTAGTAAAATAACGACATACATGGGATTCAGAAACTAGCGAGGTAAGATATATCAACTGGGCATATTCGTCTCGATAAATGTACTTATACTTGTATAAAATATGCTTTGACTGTAATGATCTTCTTTTGATTTCGTATACAAAAATATATGTTAAGCTTTGTTTTTGCCCAAAGCATAACAAATTCTGGATCTATACGGCGTAAAATGTGAATACGTACACTTACCATTTTTTCGTTGGATGATATCTATATAAGTAAAGAAAGGGCCTTCCAATTTGAGTGATATGCTTTTCTAGTACGTCATGATCTGTAATTTGTTTTTGATTGTATTCAGTAATATTTACAATTTCCTCATGATTTCATTTTAATTTTTTTTGCCATTTTATAGTCGTAATAATCGTTCACCTGTGCTCGCTATTCGTCGAACTAATGCAAACTACAAGCGTACATTTTCTTTACATAATGCTCAAGTACCAACAAGACAAAGATCCCCTGGAGGTAGGGTTGCCAGATGAGCTGGAATGGGCTGGAATTTCCAGATTTTCTATGTCAAGTCCAGTTACAAGCTATTCAATAATTTTTCCAGCTGAATATACATTTTGTAATAATATTTCAATAGGAAAGACTATACGTTTAGTTATTTATCTATTTCATTCTCAATAAGGTGATTTTTGAGTGCTAATTACTTTTAGCCAGCACTCAATTACACCCAAAGAGAGAAAATAAAGAGAGAATAAAAATTAGCACATGATAGTGCGACATGTAGAGAGCCTGAGGAAAAGAGCATAAACGAGTCTTGTTCTCTTTATAGCGGAAAAACTGCTCAAAAATTTCTCTGTACTATTAAATGCTTTTTGTCGTTGCTCTTTTTTTGACAAAATTAAAACAATTATTTCACTGACTTAAATATTGTTTTGTGATTGCTAAATAGTGCGACATGAATTTGATGATTTTGTGTTGGAACAACTTGAAAACGAAATCGAATTTTTTTTAAGAAAATCATCTTCTCCGATGAGTTTCACTTTCATCTGATTGGTGCGGTAAATAAACAAAACTGTCGAAGAAAATAACAAAGTATTCCTGAACAACCATTACATTCACCTAAATTGACAGTTTGGTTTGGTTTTTGGTCCGGTGGCATCATTGGTTCACTTGGTTCTTTCAAAATGAAGCTGGTAACACCGGTACTGTCAATGGAGAGCAGTATAGATCGATGACAACCAACTTTTTATGGCCGAAATTGGAAGAAATTGAATTTGACAACATCTATCTGGTTCCAACAAGACGGCAAATTGTGAGAAATGTTTGCATATTCGATTATTTCAAGAAATTGTGACATTGAATGGCCTCCAAGAAGTTGACTATTTCTTGTGACCATTAGACTATTTCTTGTGACTATTTGTGATTCTCTTAAAGCTTTACAAGTCAATATTGAACGTGATATTCATGACATACGACTTGATTTATTGGAGAAGTGCTCGAAACTTGGGTTCATGGAATTCGTTCCTCTGAACGAAGACGTGGAGGCCATTTGAAAGACGTTTTATTCAGTGAAAATTATACTTAACGTTAAATAAAAATCCAATGAGTGTCATTATTTTCTTGCTTAATACTTTTTACTTTATACCCACAAAAAAACAATGAGAATGCAAAGAAACAGACACATGTACGGGTGGAGCGCCGTAATTTGCTTTCTTGCACTGCAGGCTGTGGCGGAACTGTTGGTCGAAAAGAGTGGAGAGTGTGCGTGGTTTATAATGGTTGACGGGAGATTTTTAGTCGTCTGCCTTTTAGGTGCCATCATGCATTGGACACGTGAGGAGAGGTCAGTTTGTGTTGAAGCGTATTTTCCAAATGCGCACGCGATCATTGCAGTGCAGCGTGCGCTACGTTTACGATTCGTTGTTCCCCCACGCGGAAGTGTTCCTGGATGCCAATTAATTGTAAATTGGGTAACTTCATTGAGATCAGCAGGGAATGTGTCATGTGTACGAAGGGGACCTGAGAGAAGGTTTACAAAACCACAAAGCAGCACTACTGCAATCTCCGAAACGCTAACCGACAACCGTCTTGCCGTAACTGTGAACTCCGAACGGTACTTGACTGTGATACAGGATTTTTTCAGCCGGCTCTTGAGGCAATGCAATTAGAGGATACATGATTACAAAAGGATGGTGCCACTGCACACACAGCGAGAGTTACAATGAATTATAAATATATAAATGGTTTCCCGTTACATCCCATGAAGGGATTAGGGAGAGCTTCTCACAACCAGTGAGCTGTGCGCGTTCCAGTTTTATACTCATTGATTGGGACCTACAGTTTTACACCGGATCCGAACGGTATTTTGAGAAGCGTTTTCATGGCTAAATACTCGATAGTGTCGCCGTCACTAAGCGAGGTGACCGCCGTCGAAAGAAATTTTTAGGTGGTCAGCGTAGGGATCGAACTCACGTCATAATGCACAAGAGCCGCGCTCACTACCATTGCACCACCGACGGAATTGTTTGTGGCAAATGTTTCCTGGACGGCTTATCTTTTTGAGGGGTGATGTGAACTGGCCGACACGCACAGGAGACTTAGCCCCATGCGATTTTTTCCTTTGGGGTTACCTGAAGTCGAAGGTGTATATCAACCGTCCCAATACATTGGAAGACCTAATTAACAATATTGAGGCTGACATTGGCAGAATACCAGTCGACATGCTTGTTAAAGTTCAAGAAAACTTCAGAAAACATATGCAGCAGTGTGTGGATAGCGAAGGTCGACATGTGCCAGATATACTATTTAAAACTATATAATTTATAAATTCCCTTACTTTTCAATATAATTAAAATATAAAATAAATTTTCCTAAGGTTCATAATTTTTTTAAACCCTCCCGCTCTGCACATACATACATTGTTATGTTCGTGCATACGCTACACAAGTTCACACAATTTTCATTGCTCTCTTGCGATCTCATTTTTATATATGTACGTATAAACACGTCATTATTCTCTTTGCTCTGAGAGTGCTCCGCACCCACACAAGACAACTACTCGCTGCCGCTACATCAGTGTGTGTTTTTCGCAGTCGGAAAAATCTGTGTTCTATATAGGGGTGGGTCACCCTTATCATTTAGGGGTATGAAAAATAGATGTTGGCTAGAGGCCCCATAAATGCAAAAGTTGATTTTTTTTCGCTCCCCGCGACTTTTCTAAAACCTTGGGCTTAAAAAATAATATCTGCATCCCAATTTTTCAAATCTTGTTTAAACCGACCACTCCCAATTGACCTAAAGGCTAAAAACCACTTTATTGCCTTTTTGGCCTTTAACTCCTAAACAAACGATTTTATGAGGTTTGTTCACATAAGTTATTTTGACCAAAATAAAAAAGCGGACATTTAATAGCGTTTTCAGCTATGAAAAGCAAAATTTTCCAAATTTTTGGGGCTCTTTTTTTTAAATTTTGTCTTATTTCAAAAAATTTGATTTTATTATAAACATTATTTAATTTCCTATTTAGCAAGCTACATCCTATACGATTACCGCCCTTGAACAGCAAAAGAAAAATTTTTATAGAAAAAAAGAGCCCCAAAAATTTGGAAAATGTTGCTTTTCATAGTTGAAAACGCCATTAACGGTTAGATATAAGTTAAAAGCTTGTATTGAAGAAATGTCCGCTTTTTTATTTTGGTCAAAATAACTTATGTGAATAAACCTCGTAAAGTCGTTTGTTTAGGAGTTAAAGGCCAAAAAGGAAGTGAAGTGTTTTTAAGGCCGGTTTTTAGCGTTTAGTTCAATTCGGACTGGTCGGTTTAAACAAGATTTGAAAAATTGGGATGCAGATATTATTTTTTAAGCCCAAAGTTTTAGAAAAGTCGCGGGGAGCAAAGAAAGCAATATACTTTTCTTTTTCATATATTTTGTGGGGACTCTAATGTTGGCGGATTCTGAGACCTACCCGATATGCACATAAAATTTCATACAATTTGTGTGACCGCAGTCGGACAATCTGAGTGATCGTAGTGGGACAAACTGTGTTTGGATGTATTTACTTTGTGAATTTAGTCCCTACCCGTGGCTATAGATGTTAACACATCAAAAAATATATGCGATTCAGAAACCAGTGTGGCAAGATATAACAACTGGGCATATTCGTATCGATAACAGTAAAATATACTTGGACTGCAATTACCTTCTTTTGATCTCGTATAGAAAAATATGTGTCAATACCAGATTCTGAATATATTCGGTGTAAAATGTGAGTACGTACACTTACAATTTTTTTCGTTGGATGATATATATATACTTTATTGTTTTTTCATAAATTTGTTTCTCACTTTCTGTTTAAAATGCTATTGTTTTTGGAAAGTCCTCGTGTAACATTCAAATGTAGGGTTTCTTTACAGCAAAGCCTCGTATAAATAATCGAATACATAACTCTGTGGCAAGTGTTTTTGTAAGAGAAACTAAATTAAAGTATGATTACAGTGAAAACGAATTCTAGCATTGTACTTTTTATGAGTTATATATTCCATTTCAGATGAAAAAGATTTTATAAGTACTCAAATTGGTTAAAAAAACTTAACTTCTGTAGTACCAACTTCTATTGAGTGGGACGTATTTTTAATTTATCACTAACATCGACAAATAATTATGAATTCTAATCAAAATATAGACATTATCATGAAATTTCCAATACCTTTAATTATTTCCGACTAATCTTTTCACTGTGCGCAGAAAATAATTTCGGCAGTAAACCTTAAAGACGTTATAGTAAAACTCTTTTAATGTTTCCTGCCGAAAAACTTATGCTCGCTTTCACATATTAAATTTTTAGCACAAGACATGTATCCTACAAAATCATATTCCTATACTTTTTAGGGGAGTGGTATGACTATTTATTGGTACACTCTATTACAAAATTGGATATACGGAATGTTTTTTTTAAGTTCTTCTCTAAATACAATATCTTGAAGGTCGACATAACATCTTGATTCTATTACGGATTAGAATTATTATTACTTTCCAATGAAACACCTTAGCACTGTAACAAAATCCATCTTCAAAGCATAAAACACAA
Organism: Phaonia tiefii; assembly: GCA_963931995.1. Classification (NCBI taxonomy): domain Eukaryota; kingdom Metazoa; phylum Arthropoda; class Insecta; order Diptera; family Muscidae; genus Phaonia; species Phaonia tiefii. Next base: position 244,563,694 of record OZ008368.1, read on the forward strand.
GTCCCAATTTAATCGATTATTTCAGCTGTTTAGTAAACGAAAAATGCTGTTAATCTGCCACGAAAATGTGAACATTAAACTTGTTTTATGTGAATCTCTAACTTTTTTGCCAACGCACGCACGAACCCATTCTCCATTAAATTTAAATGTTTTCTTTCCTTTCACATGCAATAGTCTCTCGTTGGTGTTGTTCTCTTTGCAAGTAAAAGTGTTAAATCCCTTTTTTACACTTTCCTTTCTATCAGGTTTATGTTCGCATTAAAAGTTATCGCGTTTAGGGAAAGAAGACGAAGAAGAATGGCGCTAAAATTCGGCACCAACAACACACATCGACATAAATAGAATTTGTTGTTTTCGCAGAAACATTTACTAGTATGTGTATCTTCATTTTTATGTGTAGGTAAAGGATTTTATTTTAAAATTTCATACTCCTACTATTGGCTGAATAAAAAATAAGGTAAATGACTTAATATAAACTCTACAACATACTCGGCAATAGGGATATACACAATTGCATATGAGTATAAAGATTTAATATTCTAAATCATTCTGTTAATACTGAAGGATTGTAGCATTTGTTGTTTTTTTTTACTGTAACTCTTAGCGATAAGTAACCGAGGCAGAGTGGAATATATAAACACTCGGCCGCATAAGTCTGCGTCAAAATAATAATGTACACATGGAAACTTGTTTTTACAAAACTATGATTTATTTAGGACCACATTTCTATTACGAGGGCTGCTATTTATATTTCGGGAATATCAAATAATAACTAAAATTTTTGATGTGTTAACATTTATTGCGGCGTATAGGGACTAAATCTATCAAAGTCAGATTTTATGCTGCTGCTAAAACCTGATCTTATGCTGCTGCTAAAACCAGATTTTATGCTGCTGCTAAAACCAGATTTTCTGCTACTGCGAAAGAGAATAATGACGTGTTAAACAAAAATGAGCGAGCAAGAGAGCAATGAAAGAGTGATTGGCAGGGGTGAGGCAAACGAAATTGTGTCTATAGCGTATGTATTAATATAATAATGTATGTATGTACATGTGTCTGTTGCTGTTGTTGAATGGAGATATAAAGCATAGACACTCAAAATTAAATTTGCAAGCTGCGCAGTCGACGTTATGGTGACACACTAATACGTCAGCTACTTCGTACAAAGTATGTGTGGTGCTGTGTGTTTGGCTGTTTCGTTGCTGTTGATATGGCCAACATGTGGTTATGTGACACACGTATACGTCAGCTACTTCGGACAAAGTATGTGTGATGTTGTGTGTTTGGTTGTTTCGTTGTTGTTGCTATGGCCAAACAAAGCGAGTCATTTGATGTTCAGCATTGCCCGGTGTATACAAAAAAACTATTATTTTTTATTTTCCAATGTAACATTTACTAATGTGGTCATAGAAATCCAACAGGTACCGTGTAGCAAAAAGGTGTTAACACATCATCCGTGAGTTCGAACACTCATTGATTTATTTAATGAAAATGGCTTAAATTTTTTTCAAAATAGTCCCCTTGATGATCAATACACTTTTGCATTCGTTCAAACCATTTGTCATATCACTTTTTCTACTCCTCTTGAGGCACCTCCGAGACATGGTTTTTGAACTCTTCAACTGATTCTTCGGCGCTCCTAAATAGTTGACCACACGGTTTACCTTTGATATTCGGCAACAAGAAAAAGTTATTGGGTCCCAAATCAATTCGATGTCATCAACTCAATGGTCTGACTGCTCAAAAATTCACCTGTTTGGCGAGATGTATGAGACCTCGCATTGTCATGATGGAGAAAGATTCGACCTTGGCGGTAGGTTTTACGAATTTCTGCGAAGACTTCCGGCAAACAAATGGTCGTGTACCATTCAGAATTGACCGTCCTACGTGGCTCAAGCGGAAGAGTGGCCACATGACCCATACGGCCGAAGAAACAGGTGACCCTATGCTTCGCTGTGATTCTTCCCGGATCAACCTTTTTTGGATTTAGCTCGTTTTGAAAGACCCACGCGGTCGTTTGCTGTTTTATTTCGGGCTCATATTCATAGATCCATGATTCGTCACCTGACACGATTTTGTAGATGACTTTTGAAGCACCACGGTCGAACTTTTTAACCATTGCCTTACTCCAATTGACACGAGCCTTTTTTGACCGATTGCAAAATTATGTGGGATCCAACGCGAACAAAGTTTTTTAAAAACAAATGTCCATACAAAATCGAATGTATTGAAGTGGAAGTAATGTTTAGGGATGCCTCTATCAAGCGAACATCGCGAAATTCATTTTGGTGCAAACGGCATCTGAGACTCTTGGTACCAGCTATTTACAGTGGGTTTTGATGGTGCTTCATCATCAAAAGTCGAATCAAGTTGAGTGAGACGCTCTTGTCTTGATAATCCACGCCGAAAATCATAAAAAAAACATCGCACGAAAATTTTCACGGTTTTAATCCATTTTTTTGACCGAGATGAATTTTTCAATACACGGTAAATACAACAAATAGTGGTCGTAAGTGAAAACGTTCTTTATATATTTATGCTAGAAAATTTCAAACTTTGGAATGGAAGTTCCACTCTGCATCTGGGGACACTAGTATTGCGAGTTCCCGAAATATAAATAGCAACCTCGTATTTAAAATATGTTTATAGAGAAAAAATAATACAAAAATCACATGAGGTGTCAGGGAATACCCGGTTGGAACGAAGTTCCTTTCGCTATATGTATATTATGTACTAGTTAGTTCCAACACACCTAAGGTGCACGTTGAAAATACGATAATTTAAACGGACCTTTAAGAAACTATACTGTTTGTAAAATTATAAACATTTTTTTAAGAAAAATTTTTTTTTCATAGAATGTATTTGTTTTTAAAAAGTATATTTTTAGATCCTTTTTTTAAGAATATGGATTATATTTTCCCGAAAAGGTAATTTTTTAAAGAGAGGTAATTCTTTTATTAAAAGCTAATGTTTTTTTTAAGAAAAGGTAAATGTTTTAAGAAGAAGTACTTTCTGTAAGAGAAGCCCGTAAGAGTATGAATTTTTTTTACAAAGAAGTACTTTTTGAAGAAGTGGTACTCTTTTTAGGAAAACGTTATTTTTTCCAAAGAAAGTGTACTTATTTTCAGAGAGCCTACTTTCTCAAGAAAAGAGAAGATACTATTTTATTTGTAAATTGTACTTTTGAAAAAAATGAATTTTTGTAAGGAAATGTTATTTTTTAAGAGAATGTTTTTTTTTGAAGAAAAGGTTTTTTAAGAAGTGGACATTTTTTTAGAATTGGTCCGTTTTGAAAGAATTGGTAAATTTTTAAGAGTAGGTACTTATCTTAAGAAAAGTTATTTTGTTTTACAAAAGAGATAATCTTTTAAAAAATTTAGTTTTTTAAGAAAAGGGAATTTGTTGTAAGAAATTGTACTTTTTCAAAAAAGCTACTTATTTAAAAAAAAATTGTTTTAATAAGAAAAGGAACCTTTTTTCAGCAAAGGTACTTATTCAAGAAAATTTTCTTGTTTAGACTTCTTTCACTTTGGCTTTTCTAAATTTTCTTTTTATTGGGTTCAAAACTACAATATATACTAAATACTGGTTACAGGCTCCACCTAGAAAACTTCATATTAAAGAAGAAATTTCCCAACGTATGTTAGTCTAGACACAAACCAAATCAAAAGTACACATTATAGTGTATAATACTGGGTTATAGCATAATAGTGTTAACAAAAAACTTGTTTATTTTTTTTTTCAATTAGCGCCCATCCCGCAACATGCGATAAGGAGCTTCGTTCCTAAAAAACTAGTAGAAAATTTAAAATAAATACACAATAGAAAATACAATGTCCACGCTATGAGCATTTTCTATGTGGTCTTATATCCTATTCTTATGAACAACAAACAATTACATCAAAATGATGACAATTTACATCAAAATTATGACTAACTTACATCAGATTGATTCCAAACGCACATCAACTTGATGCAAGGTTGTCGCTGAATAAACGTAAACTAATGATGAATTATCGATGAAACTCACCGTACCCAAATGGTGTAATCTTTTTAACAAATTCAAGATCCTTCTAGCAATACTGACAGTATTTATCGTTCTCTGCTAGTGAGTAGAATACACTAGAATAGTGGGGAGATATGAATTCACAATACTCTTGAATTAAAAATGCTGGTACGGTGAACTGGTATGTTGTTGCGATGCATACTTTTAGGCACAACACTACTCGCACTGCTATTCACAGTAAGTCAAATATGTAAGTCAGCAATGCATATTACATTACAGTGACATTAAATAATGGTTTCCCGTTACATCCCATGAAGTGATTAGGGTGAGCTTCTCACAACCAATGAGCTGTGAGCGTTGTAGTTCTACACTCACTGATTGGGACCTACAGTTTTACACCGGTTCCTAACGGCATTTTGAAAATCGATTTTCACTACACAGATCCGGTGCAACTATTCAAATGATAAATGTCCTCGAGAATTATAAGGCTGAGATTACTGCTATCCATTAAATACGATGAACAAAATGTGGCTGTACAAGGAAGAAAATCTGTGACATATACTCCGGCAAGTCCATCAAGAAATTTGGTTACTGATTTGGTTACTGATTCTAGTTGACAAAATGCTGCGCTAGAAAACGATGTAATGTCATGGACATGTTAATATGAGCACCTAAAAGAAACATACGACCGCTGCCCATACCATGACATTAAGGCTATTCTAGGTAATTTTAATGATAAAGTCGGCAGGGAGAATATCCTTGAACCAAAAATCGGTAAATTCGGCCTGCACAAAAAGACTTCCCATAACGGAATAAGACTGCTTGTTGTCTGTAGTATGATAACCCAACATAAAGATACTTGGATATCCCCTGATCAATAAATGAGCAACCAGATTGATCACCTGGAAATCGATGGAAGGCACTCTAATAGTGTGTGGGCCGCCGATGATGCAAAGGTTAGTATGCGCGCCTCTTGTACATGAGATCCTGGGTCGATCTCAGCTCTGACCACCTTAAATTCCTTTCGGAGTCGCGTCGCATTGTGACGTCAACACTATCGACTATTTAGCCATGAAATACTTTCTCAAAATACCGTTGGGAATCGGTGAAAAAACTGTTGGTCCGAATCACTGAGTATAGAACTAGAAAGAGCACAGCTCACTGGTTGTGATAAGTTTTCCCCAATTCCTTGATGGGATGTAATGGGAAATCATTTTACTCTACTAGTGTACTGGACGCATGTGTAATTCAAATAGGTAATATCGATTCGGATCACTGCCTAGACATATAGATAACTGGACATCTTAATGCTGAAATTACAAGAGATAGCCGTGGCCTATTCAGAGAAGCTCACTCAGCTACTGGCGGAGCGCGGAACTCCGCCTCATGATTCTGAAGCACAGTGAAAATACATTTTCTATTCTATAAAAGCTGCTGCAGAAACCGAACTTGGTATTGAAAACCGGTTAGTACGACGAAGAGTATCGCATGGCAAGTGATGAATTGAAAGCTGCACGTATGGCAATGCTTCCGTCTGTTACAACGCGGTTCGCGACAGAGTGGTATAAGGAGAAGAAGAGAAAGGAATCCCGTTTGTTTCAGAAGAAAATACGGTTGTGGAGATAGCGCGAGAGTGAACAACTTCAGTCGTACCACAGAAATAATGAGGCCCGAAAATTCTACTGAAAATTACAAAGACAACCCAAGAGAAATGGATCAGGGTCCCATCTGTAGAGATAAGCACAGAAATGTACTCCCCAATATGCAGAGTATGCTGAGGCTGTGGAGAGTTCACTTGTCTGATGTACTTGTCCCAAGAAACTTCAATGAAGATGAGGGATTTATCACATACCGGACGATGGTATCCACTGCCGTCTATTAGTCAAAGCGAAGTTCGAACTGGAATTTCTCGGTCTAAAAACAGCAAAGCCTCTGGTGCTGGTGCACCTAATGACCTGTTTAAGGCTGGCGGCTATGAGTTGGAAAGTTGCATGCATACGCGCATACGGAAAATCTGGCTAGACGAATGCATGCCCGTTGATTGGAGTCTAAGCATTCCGTGTTCTGTTTCCAGAAAAGGCGACCCAATTATATGTACGCACTATCGTGGAATAAGGCGTTTATCCATCGCATACAAGGTCATATCGAGTGTAATGTGCGAAAGACTAAAGCCCTTTGTTGCACACCTGATCGGAACCTATCAGTGTGGGTTTAGATTCGGAAGTCAACTATCGACCTGATATTCAAATTACCACAAATCTTTGAAAAAACCCACGAACACAAATTGCCATCTACTTCTTATTTGTAGTTTATAAGGGTGCTTTCAAGCTGACACGCCATTGTACAATAACACTGACCGACACGAAATACCCTGTATAAATGGGTAAAGATCTCACGGAAAAATTTTTTAAGAGGGCGACACGCTATCTTGCGATCTCTTCAACATTTGAATCGAAATCATTATGAGAAAAGCTGCAATCAAGACGAATAAAACTATCAGCAGCAAAAACCCATGCTACTCCCGTATGCTGATGATTTAAGCAACATTTTCACCTTATAATCGACAAATAGATAAGGGGTGTCGATTTGTTTTTCGTGGGTCTCTTCCAGGATTTGTCGTAACGTGAAAACTTAGTCAGTTGCTGATTGGTCTTAATCTTTCGCACATTATACTTATACCAGATGGAACCTTATATGCTTAAAAAAGCTTACTCCACGGTATTTGGCACAGAGACTCGGGTCAACTTTTTTAAATTTGGGGCATAGTACACTGAGACTCTAATCGCTGGGCATGCATTCATCTAACAAAATTTTGCTAATGAGCTGATGCATGCATCTTATCAGCTCATCGCGGCCAGCCTTAAACAGCTCCGCCGGTAATTCATCGGCTGCTGCGGTTTTGTTGTTGGTCTTGGTTAGGAGGCGCAATCGACGTCGTCGTTCAAATTGTGATCGATTGTGTCATCGTCATGTGATATCTCAGGTACCAGTAGGGCGGAGAAATGCTCTCTTCATATTCCTAACATGCTCTGGACATGTGGGATGAGATTTCCGTCCTTATTTTTACAGAAGGGTGCCTTGAACCATGTCCATTAGTTCCGTTTATGATTTTTGGTACAATTTTCGGACTTCGGTCTTCCTTCTATATGACTCAATTTTCTAACTCTCGCGCTTTCTCCACTGTCGTTTCTTACGCCTAAACAGACGGTTTACGCCCTTTATTTTCTCCCCATACCGCTCAGTCGCAGCTCGCGTTGCAATTGACTGAAGCATTGCCATGCGTGCAGCGTTCTTTACATCATTTGCAATGCGACACTCTTCATCGTACCATGGTTTGCTGCGAAGCGGTTTTTCAAACCCAAGCACGGTTGTTGCGGCAGTTTTTATAGAGTCGGATATGGTTTTCCACTCCACTTCAGGATCGGCAAATGGAGGGGGTGTGTTCTGTGCCAAAAGTTGCGAGAGCTTCCTTGATTAGGATGTGGCTACCTCAGGTAGTTACAGGTTCCGATGTCTAGCTTTCTGTGCGTCTGGTTTTGGAACCAATTTCGGTTGTTGCATCCGAATTAATTTCAAATTCGGTTGTTCCAACCGAAATTTTAGTTGACTGAACGAATATAATAGAAGATTCAGTTGTCACAAGCGAATCTATTATGAAACGAGGTTTCTTCAACCGAATTTCAATTCGGTTGTGGCAACCTCAACAGCCGAATGTACGGTTGCTACAACCTATTTTCAAACACTTATTTTGAAAGTGAACGAAATTTTCGGTTCATGAAATGTTTGTTATTTTTTTAAACGGACTTCTTATATAAAAAAAAATGGTTTCCCGTTACATCCCATGAAGGGATTAGGGAGAGCTTCTCAACAATTCAGTGAGCTTCAGTGAGTTTTACACTCACTGATTGGGGTTAATCTTGTGTGAAACTTTGCTCTACTTAATCTTTTGTGAAACTTTGCTGTTACCAGGTAGTTATCAGAATCGATGTTAGCTCGTCTGAGCTTTCGTACGTCCTTTACACGGGATGAGTACCTTCACTAAATTACCACGTCATCAACTTGGTAATTTATTCTGTGATCAGGGAATACCCAACTAGCCCTGTGGATGTGTCTATGCGGGAATCTTGTACCACTAATGACCATGATTTTTGCCGCGGCAAAGTCAACCAGTCATATACCGTTTTCGGAACGTTAGCATGTAAACCGAAATTGCTAACACTTGCATGCAACACATTTTCCCTGCCTTCTTTAGCATTAAAATCTCCTAGTATAATCTTAATGTCATGACTTGGGCAGCGGTCATATGTTTCCTCTAGGCGCTCGTAGAATATGGCTTGGGCATCATCATCTTTCTCTTCGGTCGGGGCATGCACAGAAATTAGGGTAACACAAAAACTTTCTTATTATATTATTCAAGCTCAGGACCATCTATATCTATATAAATAGGGATATAGTTTAAAGAAGATAGGGATAAAAGAAGATGTGTTGCAAATGCATCCTCATAATTCCTGGCAGACCGTATGGCTATTTCAGATCTAGCCACAGATTTTCATTAACGGTTGTTTGGAATGCTGCTTTTGAAAAATGCATCAAACCAAACGCAAAGGAAAACTCATCTGAGTTGAGAATTTTTCACTATGCAAGTGTTCGAAAAATATCCCAAACAAAACACACAAGAAACCATTTGCAAATAACTTCTTTTCATCTCCAGAGGACCATCGGTCCCCATTAGATATGATTTTTCTTGTTGTCTAAAAGACAACACATGTTTACAGGTAATTGTTATTGCCTGTTGTTGCGCCGCGCTTTACGTTCATCACAGACGATTTGTATTTTTTCGGCCTTTTTATTGAGATAGAAAATTCCAATAAATATGCCGAATAAATAGAAATCATCCATGCAATATAAAAATATTTCGCTTTTATGCGAACTGCGGCTATGTGTTCACTCACAGCATTGAACCTAGGGACTAGATGTCGCAGTATTTTGCCAACTACAAGTCCGCAACCAAATTCATATTTTTTCCCATGGCAACTGTAGTATATGATGTAGTTTTTTCTCCTTGTGCAGCCATGTCCTGTCCATTTCATTTCCTGGATAGCGGTAATATCAGCATTATAACTTTCAAGGACATCTGCCTATTGGATACTTGCACCGGATCTGTATGGAGTTCTTACATTTCAAGTCCATATCCGTAATCTTGGCTCTTATACCGTTTGCAGCTTTTGTCAACAAATAGGGGTTATTTATGTCTTCTTTTTCGTTCTTGTATATTCACTGCCATTATGAACGGTGGTGGGATGCAAACCCAGTCCAACGTGATTTTGAATTTTACCTACTGCCAGGATATGTGATTGCCGCACGCCCATTATATATTAGACGCTGACCAGGATGCAATATGTCGAACCTGGATTTTTTTTGCTTTGGTTCCATCCGTCGTTGGCCCACATGTGTGGCTCATCCGCCTTCTAAGGACAAAAGAATATGCCCGAGCTTCAGGGACAACAATAAGATCAATAGTTTCCAATTATATCACATCAAGGGATAGGGGAGTGTTTCTCACAATCAGTCAGCTGTGCGCTTTATAGTTCTACACTCACTGATTGGGACGTACAATTTTACCGAGGATCAGAACGGTAGTTTGAAAAAATTGTCATGGCTTGGTACTGTATAGTGTCGCCATCACTAAGCGAGGTGAGCGTCGTCGAAATAGATGTAAGGTAAGCAGAGCAGGGATCGGACCCACATTCTCATGCATGTTGACATCCGTCACCTACTAAACACGAGACGCATCAGTGGTCGCATAGACTTGATTTCAGCAGCTAGAGAAAAATATTCTACCGGACATGGCTCCCAATCTTTGGCTCCATACAAACGAGCTAGGTACAATATAAGCGAAATGAAATACTAATTTACGTTGTTTTTCACAGTTAGTGTGATGAAACTTTTACGACCCTTTCTCCAAACCCTTCCCAAATTCTGATCCATATCTTCATGTTAGTTTCTTATATGTTGATGGATATATAAATAATTAACTACAAAAAAATATTTCATTAATATTTAACTAACGTTATACAACATTTTAATTGAAATCCACTCCTATTCCAAGAGTCAAAAACCAAACTTATGAACACTGCAACGTAATCTCTCCTCTGATACTTGTTCGGGCGACATGAGAATACATTTCACTTCCAAAAAAAAGAAAAACATGTATATTGTAATGTTTTCAGCCCGAAGGCTTAAAACAAGTCCTGGCAATTTGTAGTCACTCCAAACCCTACTGCATGTTTTTCCTCTCAGATTAACAATTTTCTGTATTATTTATCCTACAACAAAGAGCAAAAACTGGATAAACAACAAAGTACAGATAGTGTCCAATTTAATCGTTTAATACTAATGGAACAACATGTCTAAGTGTTTAAATATCCATGTTCTGTTACCAAAAAACTAATTCATGTCCAAATTAAAATGGCACAAACTATATCCATATCATGTATACATGAGAGGATAAGTGCCAGTAAGTGTGGGCAAAAAAAAATCTTGGATTGAGTCCATAATATAGACTCTCCTTTTGTATGGTACGGAGCTTTATGTACAGGTGTATGTATGTTACTAATAAACTAGAAGCTCACTTCGGGTTAACAGAACAAAAACTAAACACAAGTTAAGGTCACACGCGGACCAATGTAGATCCCTTAGAGCCGGAATGAGAAAGATAGAACGAGAACGAGCAGCAAACACAGATAAGCACTAACACTATATTTTTTCTAACCTCAGACCTTTTCTACCACTCCCTAAAATGTTCGCTCAAGCATTCATTAACATAGTCCTGTGTATTCAGGTGTGTTTGGTTGGATGTGTGTGTGTGAGTGTGTGTGTGTGTGTTGGTGAAGTTTTAAAGGATTAAATAGAAAAAATGTTTTATTTTGTCTTCAGCCAAAAATTGTGCAAATTCTTTGCCACGATTCAGTGTCACTTACAGTATAGTAAGAATTTTTTTCACTGGTTCGAACATCGCCTGTAAACTGGTATCTTTCTTTTCTATGTTTAGCTCAAAAAACGGGCACTTTCAAATAGTTTTACATTGCTCACTCAGGTGTAAATCAAAAAATACTTGCAATAGTACACAATGGTCGATGCTTGAAATTTGATTTTCAAATGAACATCGTCTGCCATTAACATTCAATCGAAGTGCAAATATGCAATAGATGTGCTCAGAAGGCAACATTTGTTCGTTAAAATGAAATAGAATGTTGAACCATTTGAAACCAACAAAATAAAAACTGAAAGGTTTTATCGACATAAACCAGTGGGTTAATCTTTAAAGTGGGATGAAGTACTTCGAGTACTTCGTCCGAATCAATTTTTGGATAGATACAAAATGAAGTGGATTTGAACAACATACACTTGAAAGTGGTTCTCAAAGAGATTAGACTCCGTTTGAATATTGACCCGAAATAATTATCAATACTTTTTAATCGAAATCAATTCTTTTGCATGCAAAAAGCTTTTCGATTCAACTCTAGAATATTAAACCCCACATCAATTAGTTTTCTCTTAAATTCCAGTATATCCAACATTTACATAGGATCAACAACTCCGAGGGCAATTTTAAAAAATAACTACACTCCTTGAACAAATTGTGTGAAACGAGGTTATAGCACCAGAGAATTCGATTGTGGCTACCGAATTGCTGTTGCTGCAACTGAATTGAGGTTGTCACAATCGAAGTAGAGGTTACCACAACCGAATTTAGATTATATCACACTCGAAGTTAGATGATATCAGAATTTGATGATTCGGTCGTTATTCGACAGGTTAACCTGCCCAAACTTGATTGGTATCAGAAGACCACAGCTATTCCCCCATAGCGACTTCGGTTGACTATTTCACCATTTCGACTTTGGTTGACTATTTCACCATTGCGACTTTGGTTGACAATTCCACCATAGCGGCTTAGGCTGGTTATTCCACCATGGCGATGTCGGTTGACTACTTCAGCATATCGACTTCAATTGACTATTCCAACATAGCGGCTTAAGCTGACTATTCCACTATAGCGACTTCGGTCGACTATTCCACCATAACGACTTCGGTTGAATTTTTCACCATAGCGGCTTAGGCTGACTTTTGCAATATAGCGCCTTTGGTTTACTATATCACCATAGCGGCTTAGGCTGGCTATTCCATCATAGCGACTTCGGTTGACTACTCCACCACTGAGTTGACTGACTATTCGCGATAGCGGCTTCAGTAGACTATTCCAACAAAGAGGCGTAAGCTGACTATTCCATCATAGCGACTTCGGTCAACTACTCCACCATAGCGGCGTCGGCTGACTCTTCCACCATAGCGGCTTCGGTTGACTATTTCATCATAGCGACTTCGGTCAACTATTCCACCATAGCGCCTTCGGTTGACTATTTCACCATAGCGGCTTAGGCTGGCTATTCCACCATAGCGACTTCGGTCGACTATTCCCCCATAGCGCCTTGGGTTGACTCTTTCACCATAGCGGCTTAGGCTGAATATTCCACCATAGCGACTTCGGTTGACTACTCCACCATAGCGACTGCGGTCGACTATTCCACCATAGCGCCTTCGTTACTATTTCACCACAGCAGCTTAGTCTGACTTTTTGAATATAGCGGCTTTGGCTGACTATTCCACCATAGCGACTTCGGTTGACTATTCCAACATAGCGGCGTCGGCTGACTGTTTCAACATAGCGAATTTGGTCGACTAGTGGCCCATTGCGGCTTTGGCTGACTATTTCAATATCGCGGCTTCGGCTGACTATTCTACCACAGCCGTTGCGGCTGATTTTTCCACCATAGTGGCTTCGGCTGACTATTCCACGTTTTCTTGTTGCCAGCCGGTGTAAACCCGATCCCGTTTCGCCCATCCAAATATAAGATGCTCGTATAGAAGGACGAAACGAACCGGTACAGAGTTGCTGTCACACCGAACCTAACGGACCATTCTCTAACCATTCCCAGAAAGTTACTCGCCACCGTTCCCACAAGGGTGTTGTCAAACCAGTCACAGAAGAGTGCCTTCAGACCGAACCCAAAGAAGTGTTCTCAAACCTTTTCAGAAGGATATTCTCAACCGTTCCCAGAAGAGTGTTGTCAAACCGTTCCTAGAAGAGTGCTCTCAGACAGAACCCAAAGAAGTGTTCTCAAATCATTGCCATAGGGGTATTCTCAACCGTACTAAAAGGGTGTTGTCAAACCGTTCCTAGAAGAATTTTCTCACACAGAACCCAAAGGAGTGTTCTCAAATTGTTACTAGAAGGGTATCCCCAACCATTCCAAACTATTCCCAAAACAGTGTTCTCAAAGAGTGGATAAATTGATGTTGTTTCTTTAAATACAATTAGTTTGTATAATAACTATAGTTTGACACCAGGGCTAAACTATTCTGTTCTCATTTCGGAAGGTTTAGTGGATCCTAATGAAAGGCCCTGGACATGACTGAGCTTACCTCAGCCTTTGACAAAACTACGTTACAAACTATCAGTGACAAGGACTTTCACACGGAGAATAAATTTTGAAAAATAAATAAAAATTTTCCCAACATTTTTGTGTCTTCTTTGTTAGGTACAATGTTTACATGTACATGTTTCTTCCAATAAGAATACTGTGGAAGCCTTCACCGTTAACAATATAACGGCCAACATTAACTCGACACTGAAAAACAAAATGTTAAGATAACCTCAAATTAACTTCAAACGTACTCTGATAGTTAACTACCCACTTAAAAACTGGGCACTAATGTTACAAACTTGATTAAAACCCTTCCCTATGGATGTAGATAGTTTAGAATTTGAATAAGTATCTTCTCAGACATACGCATGTACCACGATGTTTTATCCAACCCAGAAGTCTATCTATAAATTATAAAAGAGAATTGATAAACGAATGGGATCAATTTGAACTTCCAGCACAATCAAAATCGTCTTGTTAAAAATACCGATACTAAACTAAAATTTGGAGAACAAATATCTGATCAATTTCAGGAAGTGATTTAATATTTCACATTGAGCGTATGATTAACAATTATTAGTATAATTGTAACGTATACGTAATATATATCTGCACAAAAAGACACTCATACGGCAGCTGCGCTTAAGCCTTGTGCAAACGCATTCACTTTTTAAATCGAAATATTAAGAAATACGAATGTAGTTTAAACCAAATAACTTTATTTTTTTCCGTTTCGAATAAAATTCCCTTTTCTCTTGTTATTTCATTCATTTTCATGTTACACTGATTTCGTATCCTTTCAATTTTGTTTTATTTTTCTATTATTCTGTTCACCATTAGAAGCAATCTTTTGTGATTTTTTCCCCCAAACCTCTGATTTTCTCTTCATTCTTGGTGTCGGTGTCTTCTTTTACATCCCGTTAACATTGGGTTCTCTCTCTCTTTCTTTCTTTCTATCATCATTCACTGCCACCCACCCTAATGGCCCTGGCTGAAATTCTAATATTACGGACGACATATCTGCTGGGATATAGTGCACACAACACTCAGGTGTATCAAGTTACACGTTCCGGACATGAACATTGTGACGTTACAGAAGGTATACTCCTGGATATCACACCACTTATAGTTGATGGCAGAAAGTTGGTAACATTGTATGATAAGGACCTAACCGAAGGAGTTAACTTGCTAATTGGTGAGTATGCAACAACATTCTGTACATCATTGTAGGGCAGAAAGTGAATAGAACAAATGAAAGGTGAGTAAACAGGAAAAACTCGACATCTGAAACATTCAGCTCTAAACAAAAGAAACAAAAACTGCGATTATTTTGAATAACATGGAAGGGACGCTGGTAATGTATGACATTAGGGGTATTCATATATTTATATGGAAACAGACGTGAACTTGACAAGGTGTAGAGTATAGTTTAGGGTTTGCAATTTTTTATTGACCGAAAACATTCGACATTAGAAGACCATGCTCCTACATTCAATTTCTTGACAATGATGTCAAAGTGATCCATGAAGATGCCCATAACAAGCTAAATGTTGAACCTATCCAACACAATCAGCAACGAGGACTGGGTTGAATACAGGCCAGATCACTCTACCTTGAAATTCTACATAACAACTTTGTTCACTCGGATATATTCGTTGGCTATCCAGGTAGATATGAAAGAGATTGGTGGCGGCACTAAAAAATGTGAATACCAAATACATTTTCAACAAAACTCCGCTTCTTTCTCAGACATCAGTAAATACTCAGGTTGTCAGTTTGTTGGGATCTAAACTAAAAAGATTTCATTTATAAATCCTGACCAGTTGCAACTTCTTTTTATCGCCGTTAAAGCCTTAATGGAAGCCTAACAATATACAGACAAAATTAAAGAGTTATTTTGCCACCATAATACAACCAAGATTCCAAATCTAAAAGTTAGACTAAATTAAATGTAGCCAGAAAACTGTCTTGGGACGCAAGGCAGCATCTTACCTATGAAATGTCTTCAATCATTACTTTATCAATTTCTGAATATTATTTTTCTAGATTAAGTTCTGTTTACTTACTTACTTCGGTGGCCTCAAACCACCCAGAAGGGTCAAGGACTTTTCAAAATGAGTATGACATGATTCTCCAACAGGCTCGATATTCAGCTGGTTTCCACCAAGCTCTCGCAAGCAATATTCCACCTAGTTTTTCCAGCGAAATTCGGGGTTCATCTGTCGTCGATACTCGCCGCTTTCTATCATAGAACCATTTGTTTTTCGTAGCATTCTTCTCTCGAAGACTCCCGAAGACCCCCAAACCAAGATAGGTTGTATACAAATCAGAAATAAATGGGTCTTTGTTTCCGGGAAAGGATATTATCTCTGAACTGATTCCTTAGCCCGAAATTACATCTGTTTGCAATCACAATTCTCCCTTTGATTTCACAGCAGATCCGGCAACCGGCTCGATCTTCAGCTTTTCAGCTGGTAACATCAAGGTCTCTCAGGCAGTATTCCACCTAGTCTTTGAAGCGACGTTCGTGATTCATCCGTCGTCGATGCTCCCCGTTTTCTATTATAGGACCGTATATTTTTCGTACCATTTTTCTCTCGAAGACTCCCAGAGATGTTTGATCACCATGCGATATGACCCAGGATTCAGCACCATAACGCTTTGTTTCCCGAGAAAGGCTCTTATCTCTGAACTTATTGCTTAGCCCGAAATAACACCTGTTTGCAAGTACAATTCTCCGTTTTATATGTAGGCTGACGTTATTGCTTATGGTCACAGCAGATCCGAGATAAATAAATTCATCCACTACCTAGAAATTGTAACGGTTATCAATTTTCACCCTTTCATCCAATCGACTTGATGTTCTGCTTCTTGAAACCATTAATTTTGTCTTTCACGGATATTTCGCCCAATGATGTCTAAATCTCCAGCATACGCCAGCAGCATGTGATTTTTTCCTGCTGATAAATTTGTTCGTGTTAACTGCAACTTTTCTCATGATGATCTCAATTAATATGTTGAAGAGATCGCATGATAAGGTGTTGCCCTGCGCGAGGTCTCGCCTCATACTAAATGGCTTGGCGACATCTTTACCAATCTTTACTGATGATTTCGTGTAGGTCAGTGTCATTCTACACATGCGTGTCTGCTTAGCAGGAATACCAAGCTCCAATATAGCTTGGTACAGTTTTCCCCGTATCGGGCTGCAGAAAGCTAATTTATAATCTACAAAGGGGTGGTGAGTGTCGTTTTGATTTTCGTGGATTTTCTCCAGGATTTGTTTTAATATCAAAATCTGGTCGATAGTTGACTTTCCAGGCCTAAAGTCACACTAGTAAGTTCCGATCAGGTCTGCAACTAATGGCTTTAGTTTTTCGCATATTACGCTAGAGAGGATCTCGTATGCGATGGGTAAAAGGCTCATGCGGTGATAGTTTGTACATACACTGGCGATTGCCTCTTGCGAAAACAGGACATAGTATGCTAAGATTCCAGTTGTCCTGAATGCATTCGTCTATCGTCTAGCCAGATTTTGCATATGTACTAGTGCATACGTCTTTCCAACTAATAGCCACCAGCCTTAAATAGCTCAGCCGGTACTCCATCATCACCAGCGGCTTTACTGTTCTTAAGACGGAAAATTACGGGATTCGTCTCTGCTCTAAACTGGTTTCCTCTTTACCTCACAATGAAAAATCTGGTTTTTTTGTTGTTGTTTGGATGCAAATATAACTCGTTTGTAGCGTGTCGCAAATATAGAACAGTTGTGTCCAAACACAACCTGTTTCCTATTCAAAAATAAATGTTTGAAACATAAGGATCAATAGGTTTTAATATTTGTTTTTGTGACCCAAATGTAGTTTTGTTTGTTGAAAACTGCTGAAATCAAAAACATGAGAGCCAACACGGAAACAAAAAAGCAGCAGATCTTCAATTCATGGAAACAATTCTTGCAATTATATACATGATTCCTGCAATATGTTGCTTGGGCGGGGGTTTTCAGTGTGCTTATATCGCTCTGTTACGACTCGCGTTGAAAGTGATTGAAGCTGCGACAATTTTCATAGTACCATTATTTGACTTTAATCGATTTTTCATAAGAAAGTACGGTATATGCAGCAGTTTTCATAGAGTGGGAAATATACTTCCAATGCGCTTCAGGATAATGAGGCGGAGGTGCGTTCCGCGTCAGTATCTGAGTGAGTTTCGCTGTATCGGCCGCGGTTATCTCTGGTGCTTGCAGCTTTCCAATGTCCATTTTTTATATGTCTGGCTTCGTACGACTATCGCCCTGTTAAACCTTGTGCGAACCTTTGCTGCAGGTAGTGATCCGAATCGAAATGAACTCCTCGAAATGGTGGGACCAACAGTTTTACACCGATTCCGAACGGTATTTGGAGAAGATTTTTCATGATGGTGGCACTATCGACTACTTGATAGTGTCGCCATCACTAAGCGAGGTGACCGTCGTCAAAAAAATGTAAGGTGGTCTGAGGAGGGATCGAATCCACGTTCTCATGTACAAGAGCCGCGCACACTACGCATTGCACTACCGACGGCCACACCATAATACTAGCAGAGGGCTTTAAATCTATTACCAGCTGACCAATCTGGTTCTTCGTCTGTTGATCAGGGGATATCCTAGTAGATTTGTGGATGTCTCTATTTTGGAATCTCGTACTACTGACAACCATGTTTCTCGCCGCAGCAAAATCTAAAAGTCTCATTCCGTTATCGGAAGTGATGGGGTTTAAACTAAATTTACCGATGGTTGGTTCAAAGACATTTTCCCTGCCGAATTTTGCATTAAAATCACCTAGAACAATCTTAGTGTCATGGCTAGGCCAGAGGTCGTATGTTTCCTGTAGGCGCTCGTAGAATATATCCTAGGTGTCATCGTATTTTTCTTTCTCCGGGCATTTACACAGATTAGCGATATGGTAAAGTATTCCGCTTTTATGCCGATGGTGGTTATACGTTCAGTCACGGGGTTGAACCTTGAACCTACAAATCAACAACCACATCCATGCTTTTCACCATGGTAGTTGTAGTCATAGATAGAGGAAATAATAGATATAGCGAGCCCATTGTCAACTTTGCTCACTAGGTGCTGTCCTGTACTAGTGTCACTTTCACTGAAGTTTCCCATAATTCTCATTGACGTTTATTCAAAATTGTGGGAAATTTTTCTTAAAATAATTTAAACAAGGGAAATGTGACAAAATTTAAATGATTTCATATAATAGAATTTGTTTCTTACATAAAAATCAATTTCAAAGCCATGGGGCCGGTGTTAGTATATCCATAAGAGAAAACCTGTAACGCTGGCCAAAGGTGAACATGCCGGAATGCCTTTTTAATCTAAAAACTTCCCCGCGCAAAAACTGTAGCAACTTCTGTGGTCATAGATGCCAAATCCGTTAGAGTGGAAGAACCAATTTATTAGGACTTAGTCGGTGGTGTCATGGCTTTGCAATTCGATTGTCATGAGATATTCTGCTTTAAATAACGTGTTGTATTCTTGTTTCGAAGTGATATTTTTATTGAAAATAATTTTTTTTTTTGATATGAAATTTTAGAATTTAATGTCATATTTTTTGACATTTTTTTAGGGAATAAAAAAATATCCCATTTATTGTTTTCAACGACATCTAGAAAATTACCCATTACACTAAAATTTTCCCAACACTTGTGCTTCATCTATTAGTTTACTTTATCAATGGTTGTAGTATCTACTAGAACTTTACGCCGATTGTTTCTGATTCGGCGGCGGCATCGGCTTGGTCGGCTAACCTGGCGGAGGCTAAAGGCGGCGCCGGCGTTTTCTAATTATTATGAAATTGACCCGGCTGCTGCTGTGCAAAGTTCAATTCTTAGGAAATTTTATCTGCTGTTGTTCTAGTTGTAATGTGCGCTGTAACCTGTTAGATAATGGGACGTGTGGAATTTCGTTTGGATGTTAGTGATGTACAGTATCGAGGAACCGGTTCGGAAGATCCTGTTCTTTACAAGAACCGACCGGACCGAGGCTTACAAGAACCGAAAAACGGGTCCAAATGAACCGAAAATGTTTCTTTAAGAACCGAAAACCGGGTTCAAAAGAACCGAAAAAGGTTCGAAAAAGTTCGAAAAACGGTTCTAAAGGAACTGAAAATGGGGTTGAAAAGAACCGTGAAACAGATCCTGAATAAGAGAACTCGTTTCCAAAGAAACCAAAAGTGTTAACCTTTGGTTAATGTTACGAAAATGCCTATTTTTTACCAATTTTTATATTATAAAAAGATATCTCAACTAAGCCTCTTTGGGAGAGCAATTTTCTGAGAATCGGAACCGTTCCAACTAACAGAAAATGTGTATTTTTATAAATTTGAATATTTTTATAAATTTGAAATTTGAATTTCCATTTCATCATGGAAAGATATACGAGCCAACAACGAGTCGAAATTATTAAAATTTACTACCGAAATTTAGAGGCACTGGCCTCAACTTCAGTGGCCTCAATCATCTTCAGCGATGAGGCTCATTTCTGGCTGAATGGCTTCGTCAATAAGCAAAATATGCGTTATTGGTCAGACAGCAATCCACACGTAATCCATGAGTCATCATTGCATCCCGAAAAAATTACGGTTTGGTGCGGCTTATGGGCCGGCGGCGTTATTGGGCCGTACTTCTTCCGTGATGATCAAGACCGGCACATTACTGTGAATGCGAATCGCTACCGTTCAATGATAACCGAATATTTTTGGCCCCAATTGAATAATATGGACTTGGAAGACATGTGGTTCCAACAGCCACACAGCGAATGCCACAATCAATTTATTGGAAACCAAGTTTGGTGAACGTGTTATCTCACGAAATGGCCCAGTCGATTAGCCGCCTCGGTCGTGCGATTTGACGCCGTTAGATTATTTCCTGTGGGGCTACGTCAAGTCTATGGTCTATGCCAACAAGCCAGCTACGATTGATGAACTTCGTACGAATATCGAACGCGAAATTGCAGCAGAATCGGCCGATTTATGCTTGAAAACCGTCGAAAATTGGGTTCAGCGTCTGGACTTCTGCAAGCGTGCCCGTGGTGGCCATGCAAAAGAAATCGTGTTCCATACATAATGGCATCGAAGGTACTTTCACAGGAATAAAGAATTTCATTGGAATCTAAAACCGGTTTTGTTTTATTTAAAAAAACTTTTGCAGAGCTCTTATTGAAAAACCCGATATTTCACTTTAGTCTCTTTGGGACAGCAATTTGCTGAGAACCGGAACCATTACAAAGAACCGGTTCTTCTCGGAACCGGACTAGACAGAAAATGTGTATTTTGATCAGATGTTATATTCTCATAAAAATATATTTCAATTAAGCCTCTTTGGGACAGCAATTTGCTGAGAACCGGAACCGGTCCAAATACCCGGTTCTTTCCGGTTCTTATATCCCACAGTTCTGCTTTCTTGTGCAGCCATGCCCTGTCCGTCGCATCTCCTAGATAGCAGCGATGTAAGCCTTATAATTCTCAAGGGCATTTACCAGTTGGATAGTGGCACCGGGTCTGTCTAGTGTTCTAATATTCCGAGTGCATATCCAATCGTGGTCCTTATAAGGCTTGCGGGGTCGTCAAAAAATAGTGGGATTTATGGTTATCATTCTCATTTTGTATTTTCATTGCCAACATAACAGTGCCGGAAGGCAAGTGCAGCCGACCGTGGTTTTGATTTTTATCCTAGTATCGGGGTGATTATGTTCAAGCCGCATTATGCAAACTAGAATGCAGTGTGTCGAGACTGCATTTTTGTTTCTTTATTTTAAGCCGCCGTTGGCCAGTACTGATGACTTCCCTGCATTCAAAGGGCAAAGGAATATGTTCACTAGTTCGAAAAGCTGCACTGACAGGGTCACCTAATTAACAACCAAAGTTATATTTAAGGATATATGTATGCATGTTATCAGAAGTTAGACTACAGATAAAGTGATTTATAAATCTGAATTGCACAGGTTTCTTTGTGTTACCAATGTTAGAGCTCGACAGATGTGAGGGTAGCTAATGGAAAATTCATCGAGGAAACCCCAACCAAATCACTGATAATTGATTTAAGAGGGACGACATTTTATTGAATCGGAGACACAAATTAAGAAAATATTCAATCCCATGTTTTAGCACTCATTTTTGTAAAGCGACGTGAGACCCCCTAATCCTTTCGCAAAACCTTTGCGATTGAAGGGATTTATTTTCTGTAGTTTCTAAATTACTGTTTTTATTTTGTTTCACCGGAGCGAATTCCGGTGTTCGTTAGACATAGTGTTACTATTTGTTAGCTATAATTTTTCACAATTCATGTAGAATGATGATAGCAGGGATATAGATAAAGGGTAGAGAAATAAATGCCGCCATGATATTCAGTAAAACTCGATGTAGATTACAGATTATCCCATGCTCACTCCTAAAGCGATTTAATGGACTCTGGGGAGTAAATTAATACGCTGCTGTAGTTGGAGTTGCAGCCACCACGAAACTTCCCTTCGCCATGAAAAAGTAAATGTGGACATCAAATGCAGTGAATTGTACTTTGTGTTGTGCGGTTTTGCCTGGTCCCTGCTAAATGTGCACCACCGATAAAGGACGTATTTGTGGATATACTTTCTCGCAATCCATAGTAGAAAGGACGAAAACTAAATATGCACTTGGAAAAAGATACATGGAATTAACAATTCACGAAAGGATGTTATTTCTATAACTGACATTGTTTTGGACAACTTTGAACTAATATCACTAAATGAACTTAAGGTGTAATAATTATTTTCAATGAAGACAGGAAAACACGTCTAAGGACTCTTGCGGAACTGAGGTGTCTCATAAAAATGTTCTTAATTTTTTAGACATCCGTGTTATTTTTAATCTATAATGAGACTCTTTCTACATTTTAAAAAATATACATTAAAAAAGTAAATTGCCAGAAATCTGTAATATGAAGCATGGTATATCGTCCTTTAACTATTCGCAAATGGATTTAAAATGGAGCAACCATTCCCAAAAAGTGCATTAAAAGAAACGGGTTTTTTAAAATTTCAGTTGTCGGTTTCTTCGAATTCCAAGTCCGGAGGAACCGGTTCTCGGTTTAAAGTAAATGGTTTCCCATTACATCCCTTGAAGGAATTGGAGAGATCATCTCACAGTTGGTGAGCTGAGCGCTTGTAGTTTTTATACTCACTGATTATGACTTACAGTTTTGCACCGGTTCCGAACGGTACTTTTAGAAGCTTTTTCATGGCTAAATACTCGATAGTATCGCCGTCACTAAGCGATGTGACCGCCGTTGAAAGTAATTTATGGTGGTCAGAGTAGGGATCGAACCCTCGTTCTCATGCACAAGTGCCTCTCGAAAGCTAATAACCGACAGAGTTTCGAGGTGGTGGACGTATTTATATACTTCGGATCTGCCGTAAACAAAATAACAACATGAGCCTTGAGATCAATGGGAGACTTGTGTATGCGCATAGGTGTTTTTTTCGTTAAGGAAGCTCTTTAGAGATAAAGCCCTCTCTCGAGTAACATAAGTCCAACTATACCAGACTCTCCTACACCCTGTCTTATTTTATGCCCTACAATCCTGGAGTTTATTGCAGGCAGACCAAACATCTCTAGGATACTTCGAGGAGAAAATACTCCGAAAAATGTGCAATGCAAACCAAGTGTTTTATGACCTATAGGCAAAGCCAAGTTAGAACTGCAGTTTCCCGGCTTACGAGCAACAAAGCTGCCGGTGCTGATGGACTAGATGGAGCGATTAGTAAAAATCTCACCGACCCAATTAGAACGAGGTGACAGCCTATCATACAGCATATCATACTACCTCTTCAACATATGAATTGGCATCATCGGGAGAAAAACTGCAGTCAACACGAGTAGAAATATCATGATGATTTAGTCAGAATATTCCAGTATTTTCCGGAATTAGGAAGGAATCAGCCAAAGTTGGTTTGGCAGTAAACGAGGACAATAAAAAAATAATGGCTTCGACAAGCAAAACATCCACCCAATTGGATGAAAGAGTGAACATTTATAACCGTTATAATTTCGGTGTAGTGGTCGAATGAGCGCTACAAGAGGCTGAGAAGGGAGGAAACCCAACTATTTTAGAGCAAACATTCCAATTAGTGTTCGAACTCACTTGCGATGTGTTAACACCTTTTTTCTACACGGTACCTGTTCGTTTTTCTGTGAACAAATGTTACATTGGAAAATAAGAAACAGCGTTCAATCATATGATGACGTTACATTTAAATAATATTAATACTTCAAATTATTTAAAGACCCAGTGCAAGCACATGTGTCATTATTTTCTTGCTCAATACTTTTTGTTTTATTTCCACAAAAATCAAAGAATGCAAAGCAACAGACACTTGTATATACAAACATACATTCTATATTCGTACATACGCTACACAAGCTCACAAAATTTTCGTTGCTCTCCTGCCATCTCATTTTTGTATATGTACGTATAAACACGTCATTATTCTCTTTGCTCTGAAAGTGCTCCGCACCCACATTTTATTTGACTTACCTTTCACAATAATAAAAAACCAACACGTAAAAAACATAGTTTTTGACTATAAATTCTTTATATATGACCACGGCCCTTTGTCCAATCCCTCCCATATTTGCAGCAGATCTTAGAATATGTACACCTAACCAACATACCCAATTTTGTTCAAATACCGTTAACAGGAGCAGAAGTAATGGATTTTTAATTTGTTATTTGTATGGGAGGTACCACGCCCCTTTATCCAATCCAGCCCATATTTTGACAGAAGAAAATTTTTTTTTTGTAAAGCCTCAATAAAAAAAGTCACCAACAGTGAAGACGAGAAGCAGATGGTTTTGCAATTTGTGGAGGCGCACCAAAAACTCTTTCCATCCAGAGCATCGAAGAAGCAGATCATGCAAAATAGTTATAAGCCAAAATAGGGAAATATGTAGTACTTTTATTAAAAGTGATTCTATTTGTTCTTTTTATTTTTTAAATAAACTTCTTTGAGTAACCAACAGTTTTGAAGCAATAAATTTTATTTATTACTTAAACACGTAATTACACGAAGAAGTAAAAAAGGTGGCTTAACAAAAAAAAATGTTCTCTTGCAAGAATGATCCGATTTAGAAATTTTTCTTTTAAATTAAACTAATTTTAACTACCTACGAATTGGTGAATTTGAAATTTTGAAAAATTGGATCGATCTTTAAAAGTCTAAAGGTTCTTTTACGAAATCCATAAAAAAATTACTAAAATCTCAATGTAGGTGTAATTTTTGGCTCACTGGTTGAATTAATCGTAAATACGGGTACGTATTTGAATGTATTGGGCAATTTTACATAAAAATGAGTCACATGTACAAATTTTTGGTCCCCCTAAATATGAAAAAAAAATTTTATCTGAAACATCCAAAAAAAAGTCGCCAAAAACCGGGTTTTCGGCTTGCGCCCATCCAGTTTTTACATTTGCTGGAATTTTTCTCGTCTCACGTATTGTCTTTGCCATAAGAATCTAGAATCTGGCCTTGCAGGGAGGTTCTGAGATACTTTTGTAAAATGTATGGGGTTTTGAACCCCTCCAATGTACCTACAAACATTGTTATGTTCGTACATACGCTACACAAGTTTACAATTTTCGTTGCTCTCTTTCTATCTCATTTTTATATACGTATAACGACATCATTATTCTCTTTGCTCTGAGAGTGCTTCGCACCAGTGATGCCAACTCTGCAGGAACGAAACGCGCCGTCGAACTACCGAAAAAGTGCTAAAACGCGTCAAATAACGAAAACAACTAGAAAAATCCCGAAAGTGCTAAAACGCTCTTAATAAATAAGTGGTTTCCAATAGGAACCGGTAGATTTGTACAGTCCATGGCGGTTACCTTGTTTTATCTATTGTCAGTTCCTGTTATTAAATTTTCAGGCAATAGAGGCAAATCAAAATGGCAAGTTACAGCGCCGAGCAATACGTGCGAGTAATAAAACTGTATTATCAAAATGGGTGTTCCCTTGTGGCGACTGCATCCATTTTTGAATCAGCCGGGACATAAAGAAACAAGCACACACAGAATATCATTGTATGGTTTGGATTGTGGTCGCTCCGTAGTTCTTCGAAGTTGATGATGATGGCATTACTATCCCGTCAAATGAGAGCGCTACCGATGAGGACATGTGGTGCCAGCAGGATATCTTTACTTGATACACAGCTGATTCTACAATGGGCATTCTGCGCGATCGATTTTAGGGTTATCTCACGCAGAAGCCACAGACAGCGTACATTTTAGCAAGTTACACTTTTTCTTTTGGGGTTTCCATAAGTCGCCGATCTATGCGCCAGTTATCGACAATTTTAATTCTCGGTTTCGCGCCAACTACCGAACCCCGCCGGTCATTTGAAAGAGGGCATATTCGTTGGTGTCTAACACGGAACTAGTTTTTATTAAATTGTAACTTTCCCTTTTGGAAAATCCTTTCAGATCGTGAACCGAAGAAACGATGTTTGGAGTGCAGATTTGACGGAACTAGTATTGTCTGACATTTTTGTTTTTATCTTCCATCTACACGATTAAAAGCGGATTCTGCTTTACATACCTTGCGATATTTTTGGGCCATACTCCATATAAAAATGAAAGCAAATTTAGCGCCCGTCATTCACAGTAATGCATCAATACGAGCACAAACCAAGAGTTGTTCACGACCATTAGCAAAGCGACCATGAATTAGACTACCAGAAGATGTGCGCAGTTTGGCAACCCTGGTAAAAGAGAACCAAAAAGTGGTAGCAATTCACTCAAAAGCAATTCTCTCTCTCGTTATATCTTGATCATTTCAGACTTTTTACATTGTTTATGTAATTTTACTTCAACATGGTTGGAATTTGTATAGTTAAATACTATATACAATAACATTATTAAAAAGCTGCTCGTGGATTAAAATATTCAATGAAGAGAGTAAGAGAGAGTGGAGAGTTGGTTTGTTGACATTCGAGTGAAGAGAAATTTTTGACTGTCTACTTGTACATCGTTTTTGCTATTAGCAACAAAAATGTCATATTACAACGAGAATGCCAAAATACAAAAAAATAATAACATTCTTTAGCAAAATCGGTGTTGTATACAAAACGGGCTAAAGGGCTAAATAAAAGCTCAAAACGCGTGCACATTACGCTTGTTTCCAAAAAAGCACCATTGAATTTTTCGCGTTTTGCATGGTCGAAACGCGCTAAATCTAGCTCCAAAAGAGCTAAGTTGGCATCACTGCTTCGCACCAACACAATACAACTATTCGCTGCCTCTACATCAGTGTGTGTGTTTTTTCGCAGTTTGACAATCTGTGTTTCGCAGTCGGACAAATCTGTGTTCTATATAATGGTGGGTCACCCTTATCATTTAGGGGTATGAAAAATAGATGTTGGCCGATTCTGAGACCTAACCGATATGCACACAAAATTTCATACAAATCGGTCCAGCCATTTCGGAGAAGTTTAACGCCAAACAATGTGTGATCGCTGTCGGACAATCTGTGTGAGCGCAGTCGGACAAATTGTGTTTGGATGTATTCACTTTGTGAATTTAGGCCGTACCCGCGCCTATAGATGTTAGCACATCAAAAATGGCAGTGAAAGCAGAGAAAGAGTGAAAAGACCGGAATGTGCAGGATGAACAACGAACCCCGAAAATTTTTCCAGACGATCATAATCGATACATACTAACTTTTTGTCGATTACAAAGCTGCTTTCGCAGGCCCCATACAGGGAAAATTGTACGCAGCTATGACTGAACTTGGGATTCTCGCAAAACTGATCCGCGTCTGTAGAATGACACTGACCAACACCAAATCAGCAGTGAAAGTGGGGAAAGACCTCACTGAACCATTCTGTTTCAAGCGAGGACTGAGGCAAGGCGATCTCTCGTGCAATCCCTTCATCATCTTAATGGAGATAATGATGAGAAAGGCTGCAGTAATTACGAATAAGACCATTAACACGAGAAGCCATATGTTGCTGGCGTATGACGCTGGGGACATAGACATCATTGGGCGAAATTTGCGATAGATTACTGCAGTATTTTCAAGAATCGAAAAGTAATCAGCGAAGGTGGGTAATGAGGGAAAGACAAAATTGGTGGTGTCAACGACTAGAGAAACCTCCTGACTTGGTCCGCACTTAAACGTTGACAACCAATTTAATTTTGAAGTGGTAGTTGTATTTGTCTACCTTGGATCCGCAGTGAACAAGGACAACAACGTCAGCCTGGAAATAGATAGGAGAATTGTGCTTGGAAATATATGCTATTTTGGGCTCAGCAAGCAGTTTAGCAACAAAACCCTCTCTCGACCGACAAAAGTCCAGCTATGTCAGACTCTCATTTTACCTGTCTGGACATATGGCTCCGAAACTTGGGTCATATCGCCAGCGGATGAAAAATACCTGGGAGTATTCGAGAGAAAAATTCTCCGTAAAATATAGGGTCCTGTTGGGTGGATGAAAATGAACCAGCGCGAAAAATTTTCGATAACGTACCCGATGGGAGCAGGAACTGATTACGAACAAGACTCCGCTGGAAGACCATGCAGAAGAATCCCTCCGTATCCTTGGAGTTATCAACTGGCGAGAAACGGCGAAGAATAGAGCCAGTTGGAAGAATATGTTGAATTTTTTTAATTTGTTTGTTTACCGTCTGAGCTCATCAGGTTGTAAAATAGTCAATAAAAGTGAAGGGAAGCAACAACGTCAGCCTAAAAATTGTTCTTGCAAATAGGTGTAATTTTGGGCTAAGCAAGCATTTCATACTTAAGACCCTCTCTCGTGAAACGACGATCAAAATGTATGGGACTCTCATACAAACCGTCGTGTGTTATGGCGCAGAATGCTGGGCCATATCACATGCTGACAAAACTCGTCTGGGAAAAATGTTCTTAAAAATATATGGTGATATAATAGATAACCACGAGCTGTATTATCTGTTTCCCGACATCAATGGAGTTATGCGTATCATAATAGTACGTTTACGCTAGCTAGGCCAAGTCAGTAGATTGAAGATATTCGAAGACGTACTCGAAGGACATCGAAAAATAGGATGACCAAACCTTCACTGTATACAGTAGATGGAAATCCGAAGATTCAGCCGGTTGGTAACAAATTTTGTCGTCATTTTGTAAGACCCCGCTGGGTTGTCTGAGGCCACCTAAGTAAGTAGTAATGGGGTCACCAACCACCCAGACGGACAGATGTACATTATTCCGTACGCTCTAAAAAATGTGTCTTTTTGTAGTTGTTTGGGTGCAAATATAACGTGTTCATAGCTTCTCGCAAATACAGTATACTTATGTCCAAACACATTGTGTTTGCTATTCAATATAACATGTCTGGGACACAATGATTAATAGGTTATAATATATGTATTTGTGACGCAAATGTGGCTTTGTTTGTTGAAAACTGCAGAAAACACAAACGTGACAGACAGTAAAGAAACAAAAAGCACCACTTCTTATATTTACGAAAGCAATGCTTGCAAACATGGGCATGGTTCCTGCAATCTGCTGCTGGAAGATTTATTTTTCAGAATGTATTGAGTGATATATAGGGTATAAAGACGTACGAATAAACGGACGTCAAGTAAATTCAAAACGTCATCCTGAGCGGAACGGTATATATTTTGTGGGGTTTATATCCAAGATATGGTAGTGTTATAAATATTATCGGTTAAGCGCTTACAGACGATATATTTTCAACCTAATAGATATATGTACTAATACATTATCCATATCTTGGATAAGAAGTTCACAACTATGAGATGCGGTCAAACTTTTCAGTGGAGGAATATATTATTGTACCTTGTTGGACCATTACAACAACAAGTATGGATAAAAACTACCACACATCCGACGCAGCCTTGGCGAAATGAGTCAACTAACCAGCCCACAGAGGATTACATTATTCTCCATATTCTCCCAATGTAGCGAGTTTTTCCAAACTAAAAATGTTTCGCATTAGAAAGAGATTTGCACTCGACGACATAGTCGCAGCTATAACGCGCCATTTAACAGGGCTTTAAAAGTTATATAACCGTTGGAAAAAAGTTTATTAACTAAAAGGCGACTATTGTCGTTACTATCCCAAATTATAGAATAGCAAAATGTTAAATTAAATAGCAACACTTTGATTTTAATGTTCTTCTACTTCTACATCCGAGCTCAGGAGTTTAATTTTAACAACAACCTCAATAAAATAGCAAACTAATTTATGTTTAAAATAAAGTCTCAGGAAAATTCATATTCAAATTGTGATTTTTAAACAGGATCCCTGCCTGGTTAAGATATGACGTAAATCACATTTAATGTTTGAAAAGGCTTTACAATGCCCTCCGCCGCATGATTCACGAATTCGTATCATACGTAAATTAGTTGCCCCGTACTCTTCACATTATACTCGTATTTAACCCCTAAGAAAACAAACAAGCATGAAACCCAACCCTTTTTAAATGCTCCTAATGAATGCCTCCCCTTAAATAATAATATAAAACACTTGACTGGTCCTTATCTCTGTACAAGTAACAACAACACTCATGACACCCATTTACCTTGGCCAAAGTTAAAGGGGATAACAATAAAAAGTACCATCACCATGAACAACAACGACAACAATGTTAGCAACAACAGATGACAACAACATGACAGAATTTTACAACGATAACTACAAAAACCTCAACAACAAAATTATCCCCAAATCGTGTCATTTACATAATTAGTCCACTTTATTATGTTAAATTAAGTAATTAAGAGATTTATTTATATGGAAACGTGAGCCAACTTGGAAATTTCATTAATTTCCATGATAAAATATATAATCCTTCTCATCTTGTCTCGTCTTGACTCATTTTGTTTTTGTATTTTCCTTATGTCTATAATTCAGTGGTCTCGGAGCTATGGGGTTCACAGTGTGTCCGTCTCAAGGTCACCACGAAAACCGAAAATTGTGGCGAGAATGCAGATTGCTCCGGCAAAGGTGTTTGCTTTTCCAATACCGACATGGAGGAGTATGAGTGCCAGTGCTGCAGTGGTTTTGCCGGACCGCATTGTGAGGAAATTGATGCCTGCACACCAAGTCCTTGTACAAATAATGGCATTTGTGTTGATTTGTCACAGGGACACGAAGGCAACTCGTATCAGTGTTTATGTCCGTACGGTAAGTAATTTAATTCATATGTTGAGTATTGTATGTAAATTTGTTGGATCACAGAATTTACAGATATCAAATGACGACTGCAAACGAAATATAACTTTATACAGCAATTAATTGCGATGACGATAATGAAATTGTGCTGTTTTTTGCTGAATATTTAATTATCACCTCCAAAATCTAATCACATATTTATTTAGTAGAGATAATCGTAATATGGGATCTCTATCAACTTTATTAATTTAAAATTACAAGTATTTTCTCATTAGCCTAAAACTTGGTGGATAGTTAGCACTAACAAAACATAGAAAAACACAACATTCACTACTCAAAGAATTGGCGAAATGGCAGGGTCAAAGATGGCAATTTTGGAAAATTATTGGCAAATTTGTACCTTTAGAAAATCTTGAACTGAAATTATAAGGTACCATATACATAAGTACCTTTTAATGTTTTCACCAAACTTGGTTTCCAATAAATTGATTGTGGCATTCGCAGTGTGGCTTGTCGGGCCGTCCTGTTGGAACCACATGTCCTCCAAGTCCATATTATCCAATTGGGCCCAAAAGTATTCGGTTTTCATTGAACGGTAGCGATTCGCATTCACAGTAATGTGCCGGCCTTGATCATCACGGAAGCAGTACGGCCCAGTGACGCCGCCGGCCCATAAACCGCACCAAACCGTAATTTTTTCGGGATGCAATGATGACTCGTGGATTACGTGTGGATTGCTGTCTGACCAATAACGCATATTTTGCATATTGACGAAGCCATTCAGCCAGAAATGAGCCTCATCGCTGATTGTTGAGGCCTCTTAAAGCTGGTCTCTTAAAGTAGAGGCCACTGACTGCAAACTTCGGTAGTAAATTTTAATAATTTCGACTCGTTGTTGGCTCGTACATCTTTCCATGATGAAATGGCAATCGTTACTGAAGAGAAATGTCAAAAGAGCGGGAAAAACATGGCGTCGTTTGCTGTCCCTATCGATTTACTTTTGTAGCGTCTCTGTTGAAAACCCCTTTATAACTTTTATGTAATTTTAATTTTAGACTTATGAAGTAACATAGTATTAGCTAAGATTGGGAAATACCAAAAAATTTCTTCAAAAGTTTAGAGTAAGAAAGGTAAGATCCTTATTGGGCAAAAAACTCGTGTATTCCATCTGTAGCTGAAAGTGTGCTCAAACAGTCATCAACATCAACTCGCCAACAGTTCGCAGCATTTGAAGATTTCTCGCATTTCTTTGCACGGAATTTTGAATAAATACCTTAGTCCAGGAACTGAAGCCTCGCGATCATCCGATGCGTTTTGGCTACGCTGAAAGGGGTGAAGCTCGCTTGGCTGAAGATGAGTATTTTTACCGAAAAATCTTATTTTCCGTTAAAGCCCATTTTCACCGCGGGTGCTCGGAAAATCCACACGTCGTCTACACAACGAGTGATTCAGCGAGTGATGCTCAGCAAGTGTTTGTTCTCAAAAGTTAAAGTGGACGACAAGATCGACGGCGCTACGTGCCACACATCCTACGTTGCAATCAACATTTTGCTCACTGCGCTCAAAAACCACTGTATCAGCCAAAACTCGGAACTCCATTGGCCACTTCGCAGCTGCGATTAGACCCAGTTAGACTATTATCTCTGGGGCACCGTGAAGATAAGTGTTACGCCAACAATTCTGGTCCCATTGATCCCAATGTACTGAAAAATAGGGTAGATCGTATAAGGTACGATAAACCAAGTCGTAGAAGCCGTTTGAACAATCTTGTGCTTCATTAATAAATGCCAATAAATAATAAAATCATAGTTTTGAAAAAATATCTATTCCTTAGTGTATCCAGTCCATCCAGATCAATCCAGACCTTTAATGCCCGGCCCACCATAAACTGGTCAAAGGATTGGATGAGTGTTTGGGTCCGGACATTATTGAATGCTCCCTCAATATCTATGCATACAGAGAATATATACAGTTTGTCATTGAGAGAATTCGGTATGTAGTATGTTGCCTCATGCAGTGCGGTTTCGCGTGTAGCTTGAACTTCAGAATATCGTCCGGTATTCCACTTTTCACCACGTCGTCCACTATTCTCTCCAGGGTTTTGAGTAGAAACGAGGTATGTCTAACTGGTCTATAAGCGTTTGCTGTTGCATAGCTTGTTTTCTCAGGTTTGGGTATAACTACTACCTTAGCCTACTACCAGTTGTTTGGTGTGTGGGCGAATTTTAAGCATGCGGTAAAAATTCCTGCCATATGGGTTGATATTTGCTCATCCACATGTTGTAGGATAGCCGGAAAAATTCCATCCGATCCCGCCGCTTTATATGGGAAGAAGCCTTTTGAAGATTTGGTCCGTAATAATTGGCATTTGATGTACTACATTTTCCCCTATTCGCCATTCCCCTTTGGGTTCCGCGTTCCCATTTGGAAACGGTGTATTCAAAAGGTGCCTTAGCGTTTGTTCCATTGTCTATATTCTCTTCCCTGAGTCGTCTACTAGCGTTTCCGCCTATACGTGGGTTTTAGGGAGGAATTTTTGATGTGTTAACATCTATAGGTGCGGGTAGGGACTTAACTCACAAAGTGAACACATCCAAACACAGTTTGTCCGACTGCGATCACACAGATTGTTTGGCGTTAAACTCCTCCGAAACGGCTAGACCGATTTGTATGAAATTTTGTGTGCATATCGGGTAGATCTCAGAATCGGCCAAGATGTATTTTTCATAGTCCTAATTGATAAGGGATTTGTCCGACTGCGAAACACAGATTGCAAGCCCTTGCACAGTCGACGTTATGCTGTGATGTTGTGTGTTTGGCTGTTTCGTTGCTGTTGATATGGCCAACATGTGGTTATGTGACACACGCATACGTCAGCTACTTCGAACAAAGTATGTGTGATGTTGTGTGTTTGGTTGTTTCGTTGTTGTTGCTATGGCCAAACAAAGCGAGTCATTTGATGTTCAGCATTGCCCGGTGTATACAAAAAAACTATTAGTTTTTATTTTCCAATATAACATTTACTAATGTGTTCATAGAAATCGAACAGGTAACGTGTAACAAAAAGGTTGTTAACACATCACCCGTGAGTTTCAACACTCATTGATTTTATTTTCATCTTCGGCATGTCGCTGATGCTGTCCAGCTGTTTACTGAATAGTCTGTAGGAGTTGCGTCTCGCCTTTCTCAATATTTCGTTGCATAAGGTACCAAATCCTACAACGAATCATTTATTTTCCGTAGGTTGTACAGTTCGGAAATATACTTTTGATTTTCCGATTATGGTTTTTAGTTTGTAAATTTTGAAACTTCTTAGTTTGAACTGGGTGGGAGCCGTTCTAGAATCAAAAATGTAACTTACCAAATTACCAGTCGCGAGTCGAATTTGCATCTATCGGTTCTTTGGCTCACGAGCCGGGAGCCAGGGTTAAGACACAACTCGCAAGAAGAGAGTCACCAGATTCGAGTTTGGATCTGGGGAAACTTAATGTTAACCCTAGTACTAGCGAACAAGCTTGCTTCAGTTTCACCATAAGTCACATGACAATCGTGCGATATCAGTTATCGCACAGCACCGATGATTTCTGACACAACAAGCGATATTTGACGACCTTCACGAAACGCGTCGTTGAGCGAACGATGATCACGACTGCATACAGATAACCAAGAAAACAGCCCGACATGTGGCTTCATCACTAAAAACCGAAGCAAGTTGAACGACACACTATTCAAGGGTAGGTCGGTACTGAAATGGTTAGCCTATGCGTCTCTTCCACTTAAGAATGAGGGTGCGATCCGTATCCTTTATGTCGTTCGGCGACAGCATCGAATAATTAGCCATGGAAAAGCCCGGCAACGCATACACTTTCGGATTCGGTGTAAAACATTAGTTTCAGGTCAGCTAGAAAATGAGAACGTGTTCAGCTCACTGACTGTAAGAAGCTCTCCCCTATCATTTCCTGGAATATAATATCAATCCAAGTGCATAAGATGTTTACCTAAACCACGTCGAACATCATCAAAATAATCGTAAGGAAAATGTTCAAAATTCAATTAAATTAAATTTTTGGCCGTAATAAATGTTTCAAGGTTCCATAAAAGACGCAAATAGCACCAGTATGTAACATTAAATTTACCGTCATTGATATCAAATTAAAAAGTGTCTACTTCATAATGACAATATCTTAAAATTTAAATTGTAAGCCTAGTAGTATTAATGCTTGTAAAAATTCCCTTCAATTTAATTGTTACTTACAGATTATAACCTGACCCAAATTTATGTTCTCAAATCACATTTGTCCTTATACTCCAGCTACATTCCATTATCTGTCCTCCGAAAATCCGAAGCAAAAAATATAAATTATTGTACTTCAGAAGTAAAAGGGGGAATCTGTAGAATACAAAAAACAACAGCAACAACATTGAATTAAATCACACCAATATCGCGGTACAACTGCGAGATTTAGCCGGAAGATACAGCAAAGATAGAAACAAAAATAAAAAACGAAAACCTCGAAACCCATCCTGTAACCAATATCATTCCATCATACTGGCAAACATCCACCTATCTCCCTTACCAAAGAATCAACCGGAGAAGAAAAATTGAAAAAAAATAGCAAGTAAACAAACAATTTCAAGCTGTGCTCCAAACTCAATTATGGCAAACACTTTGAGTGTCCTTGGTGAGTTTACCGAGCTCATCCTTCGACATTCTGTTATGTAAAACAAACACAACGGATTTATCCAGCGGTGTAAAGGGTACAAATCAATTCATGTTACCAAATGCAGTAAAACACACTGTTGGATAGCAAAGAGGAAAAGTGCTTCTCCACAATATCAACAACGGCAGGATACTACAGAAGAAGGAAAAACAGACAGAACCCCGAACAGATTGAAAAAGTCACAAGGAGCAAATTATAAAAATAAAGCAAACAAATTAAAAACAAACGGTTTGAGTTACGCTCGCTCAAACCCACCGCGCTTACCCACTGGCCATAAAAAAATGGGTTATGAATAACGATATTTTGAACGAGAGAGATTGAACAAAAGGAGATAATCGCCCGCAACGATTAGGGATGCGGAAAAGTGTTTTAGAATCGTCCTTTTTGCGCAATAACGCGCAACGGATAGTAAACAATAGCGATAGTACGGCAAAAAATTAAATAAAAAATACTGAAGGATCATTAGTTAAAAATATAATGAAACAAAATTTAGAGAGAAACGTGTTTTTTGGTGGCCCTAGAGGGCAGGTAAAGGGGTTTGATTGTGAAAGATTTGTCATTTCGGTATGAATTTTAAAATTGCAGAAAATTATAGGCAAATATTGTCTGTATTTTTGCCTCCTAACAGAGATGAGATAAATTCATGTATGTGAACAAATCCAGGATATAAAGCACAAATTTATATAAAAAAAATCCGCACAACGGCCTTCCATTGTAGGCCAACCCAAATTAACGAAAAGTAAATGCATGAGATTGTGGCCGTCGGTGGTGCAATGGCTAGTGTGCGCGGCTCTTGTGCATGAGAACGTGTGTACGATCACTGCTCTGACCACCTTGCATCTTCTTCGACGACGGCCACCTCGCTTAATGACGGTGACACTATGGATTACTTAGCCAAGAAAAAGCATCTCAAAATACCGTTCGGAACTAGTGTAAAACTGTACGACCCAATCAGTGAGTAAAAATTTAGAAAGCGCACAGTGCGGTTGTGAGAAGCTCTCTCTAATGCCTTCATGGAATGTAATCGGAAACGGTTTTTGTTTAATACATGGTGTAACGACAGACGACATTATTTAATCGTCGTCGTCTTTATAATATCGTCGTTTTTTATAATATGCAAAACCCACTAGCTTTGCAAAAACACGAAACACTCGTGACAACAACGTTTCTTTTCCACCATCAGCGGATTGGTCGCTCAACGTAGTTCGGACGAAAATTTGTTTAAATTGTGTCGGCAACGTTGGTAGATCGTCGCTGATTGGTTGGTTAAGAAAAAGGGGAGTAGCAAAAATATTGGAATCGGGAGCGATGAGAAAATATTTTGGACATTCGTACTGAAGTTTGGAAGCAACCGGCAGCAAAAGGAGAAAATATATGAAAAATAAAGGAAATCTGAATAAACTAAAAAAATTTAAGGAAATTAAAAGAAATCTAAATAAAACTAATAAATAAATGAGAATTATTTTAAAATAAAATAAAATAAATTGTTGGAAAAAATAAAAAAGAAATTAATAGTTCAAATAAAAAACAAATAGCTTTTGGTGTCACAAAAATGATTGTGACGGACACATGGGATTGGACATTAATATGTAATTGGAACGAAGTGCCTTATCGCACGTTGCGGGATGGGGGCTAAATTAAAAAAAATTAAACAACTTTTTTTTAACACTATTATGCTACAACCTAGTATTATCAACTATATTGCGTACTTTTGCTTTGGTTTGTGTCTGGACTAACATATTTTGGGAAATTTCTTGTTTAATGGGAAGTTTTCTAGGTGGAGCCTGTAACCAATATTTAGTATACACTGTAGTTTTGAACCCAATAAAAAATAAATTTAGAAAGCTCAAAGTGAAAGAAGTTAAAAGAATAACATTTTCTTAAATAAATGCCATTTCTTAAAAAAAAGTACATTTTCTCAAAAAAAAAAACTATTCCTATTTTTAAACAAAGTACATTTTTAAAAAAAATATCTTATCTTAAAGAATATCTTAAGAAAATCTTATCTTAAAAAAAATTACATGAGGTGTCAGGGGACACCCGGTTGGTACGAAGTTTCTTTCGCTTTATATTGTGTACTAGTTTATTCTAACACACCTAAGGCGCCGGTTGAAAAATATGATAATATATTATATTTTCCTGAAAAGGGACTTTTTTAAAGAGAGGTACTTATTTTATTTAAAGCTAATATTTTTTTTAAGAAATAGTACTATTTTTAAAAAGAAGTTCTTTCTGGAAGAAAAAGCTATAAGAGTATGAATGAACTTTTTGTAAGAATATGTACTTTCTTAAGCAAAGCTAATTCTTTAATATAAGGTATTTTTTGAGAAAGGGTACATGGTTTAAGAATGTGAATAGGTATTTTATTTGACAAAATTTACTTTTTTTTAAGAAAAGGCACTTATTTAAGGAAGTGTTATTTTTTAAACTTCTTTCACTTTGGCATTTCTAAATTTACTTTTTATTGGGGTTAAATCTACAATATATGTGACCTGGTCTACGAAAAGGGAGCTTACGTGCGAAAACTAGTTTTCTGTGAAAAAGCTGTTAAAAGTAAACAACTCGTTTCGTCTCTTTCTCATTATCTCGTTAATTGTTCTCCGCGCCGGACGTCCAGTAAGTGTTGTTGTTGGTCGGAATATTATTATAGTTCATCGTGTAAGTTGCTAGTGTGGAACATTTAAAAAAGTAACACTGAAGAAGTGACGTTTACTGTTTCTGTTGATTATCGTCTACGCATTTCGCATGAAATGAAACATGAGTGTTGATGAGGAGTTCAGTGCCGTATACGGACAATATTTCCATGAAAAGGATGATGAAAACGATGATGAAAACTATGAAGAGAGCGATGATGATGAAGACGAAGTATGTGTATCACCTGCAAACCTACTATAAAGACATTGAAACACTTGTTCTTTTCTGTGACAATTGTGTTGGGCAGAATAAGAATAACACTGTACTATCATATCTGCAATGGTGTTTGGCTCGGGGTCTTAACAAAACTATTTTATTCAATTTTCTACTTACCGGGCACACTAAGTTCGCGCCTGATCATTACTTCGGTATTTTCAAAAGTAAGTATGCCGTCAGTAACATCGATACGATTTACTGCAGTGTGTCGAGGCATCATCACCTGGGGGTTATAATAAAGCTGTATTGGCTGAAAAAGTCGTCTGGTATGAATTTAAAGCTATTTTAAACCACTGTACAAGTCACTTGTTGGAATAACGCAATTCCATCATTTCATAATCTCTACAGATTGTGTAAAAACAAAGAAATTCGCGGACAGTGAAGAAGTGCAGTCCTTTAAGCTTCTGTTAAAACCTGTCGATCCTGAAATGCCGAAAGTTATACAACCAGCCGGTTTATCTTTGAAACGTCAGTGGTACATCTATTACAATCTTCGCAGCTTAGTTTCGGATATATCTAAAGTAGATATTGTGGCTCCATTGCCGAAAGATTTGCCATCGAAGAAACGGAAGGCAAAAACTAGTGAAGATGTTCTCAAACCAGACGAGGAACCAGGTCCATCTTCCTCAGGATCAACACGTAAAAAGATCTCAAGGAAAACGACAACAAAGAAAAATACATAAACTACTTCTACTGTATAATCATGTCTTTATAGCTTATAATTCAATGTATTTTGTTCGTTACCAATAAATTATATTTTGTCGTATTTTTACTCTTCTTTCTCTAAATTTTTAGTACACTTCTAAGCAAGTTAGGATTTTCTGCTTTTTACCACGTGAAAAGGCATCTCATCGTCCATCCGAATCAACCAAAAAGTGAAAATTGATTTTTTGACACCTAAGCGCCCTTTCCATAGACCAGGTCACATATACTAAATATTGATTACAGGCTCCACCTAGAAAACTTCCCATTAAACAATAAATTTGTCAACATATCTTAGCCTAGACACAAACTAAAGCAAAAGTACCCAGCACCCAGCACTGTAGCACTGTGTGTAGTTTTTTAAGTCATGGAAATATAACCATTTGCGGACACCACTACGTGATAAAAAACGAAAAAAAACCCGTGTCTCCCAGTCTTACCCAAAGTACTGCACCTTTTTTTTATGGGCACCCAAAGATTTGGGGCCTCGGTGTCATTCTTACAAAAAAGAGATCATTTTGTCACGATCATATCTTGCAAACTGTTTGGAATTAGATAGAACCAAGGAAGCAACAATGCCCAAATTCATAGTTTTGAATTGGTACCCGGATACTTCGGCATATGGGGGCGATGGTCGACGCATTGTATTCACCCTGTGTTAAAAGCACTTTGAGATTAAGCCAACGTGGCAGGTACTAACATTAATCTGTAACACATTTCTGTGCGCTGTGTGTATCGACTAGATATAGGGGTGATTCGCACGAGTGTGATTAGGATCAACATTTTATCACGTGGCTCACATTGTATGGTGGGGAAAAAAGTGTTTTTGTTCACCCCTCAAAATTTACCTTGGAGTGTTTTCTATTTTTGTAATTTTACAAAACAATTTCTACTTTAGCTACAGACAATGTATACAGTAATAAAACCATTTGAAGGGGTTTTTATGGGACTTCAAACGGTATAGAAAATATGTCAAAACATGTCTTGACACATCCTTCTTTCGGGAATATTCTGCAAACAAAAATAGATTTTTGAGTATTTAGTACGGATGGTTTCCAGATTTAAATGTAAGATTGGAGTAATTCTAAAAATTCAAAATGTTTAGAACGTAGTGTTCCCACCGAATTGAGTTTTAGGTAATACGCGAACTAGGACGAATTAAAATAGAACTGAATCACCTTTTTTCTTAGATAGACTGAAGAGTAAAATATATCAGCCTGAAATTTAAATCAGAAAAATGTTTGTACTAAAAACTTGAAATTTAATTTGTTTGAAGAATATCCCTGAAAAAAGGATTTTGGCATATTTTAAATACCATTAGACTCGCCTAAAAAAGTTTTCATGTGATA
Source organism: Phaonia tiefii (assembly GCA_963931995.1). Taxonomy (NCBI): domain Eukaryota; kingdom Metazoa; phylum Arthropoda; class Insecta; order Diptera; family Muscidae; genus Phaonia; species Phaonia tiefii. The sequence goes on from OZ008368.1 coordinate 244,604,065, forward strand.
ACAATATTGCACACTTTATCCATGGTTGAAGTACAAAATTCTTTGAAAAACTTACGGGATCTTAATGCTAGATGCGAAATATGTTATGAGTCATCAGAAAACAAACCAAGGAACATTTTGAGGGTTAGGCAATTGAAATTTTTGTTGAGAATCGGTTTAATATGTATATGTCCTTTACTTATTTAAACACTGCCGATCTCCAAATTTTTCATTATGACTGTCAAAGGAATGTTGTCAAGCCAAAAGCAAATAAATTTTCTAATATCTCCACGATTTAGTTTAACGCCTGCAAAGAAAGGTACCGGTATTGACGACCACACCGAAGTTGCAGCGCATCTCTTTCGCCTTCGATTTAGAGGAACCGTGGTTACAACATTGTTCCATATTTTGTAAAAGCCTAAAACCCATTAATGTCGAGAATCGAGAATATTAAAAACATTGTTGGGTGAGATCACCGTACATCGGTCATTAAATTATATTTCTATTTTTGATTGTTGTTAAATTTGTTTAATAATGAAATTGGGGGCCACCCTAATATTCTTTTCTAATAATTTTGTCGCAACAACAACATACATACTGGTTTTGGTCATTATGTTTTGTACTGTATGTATGTATGTTGTTGCTTGTTGTTTACATTATCGATGCAAAATAATATAACAACAACAGCGCTGACGTTGCTATTTCTCTTACATTCTCTATTCAAATGAACTGTCGTTCTATGTTTATGGATTTGGTGGCCCGCGACAATAAGAAAACATTGTAAATTAGTAGTTGAAACATTAAACTTCCAACTTAAAATAAAATAACTCGTGTTTTATTTAAAGTAATAAAAGTTAATAGTTTCTGCGCGAACAAACATGAATCGTAGATATCTCTCGCGTATCTCGGCGATTTGACTTTTTTATTGATTCTGAAAGACCTCTTAAAGACCTTTCCAACAAGTCCAAAAGCAAAAAAATCCGGCCACTGGCTCAGAAGTTACCACCATTCCCCTTCTACCCTCTGACCAACAATCCGAAAATTTTGAACCCGCTGCCATTTCGCACCCTTGCATTTTCGGACATGGTCCTGGTGGACTTTTCTTCATGAAATGAGCCAAGGAATACGCTGGAGAAATTTGTCCGGAACTTCCTGAATCACCCTGTATTTGCAAACGTCACTTACATCATGGCAATCCATTGTTGAAATCTCCATTCACAAACGACGAACATAAAATAAATTTAATGGAAGATCTTCTTCTCTATCATATCGCAAATCAAAATAATCAAAACATTCTCGCAAAGGCATGAATGTTTCATTTGTTTTGCTTTTTTGAACGTAACAAACACGCACTAGAGTGATGTTCTATTATATTCGAACTCTCATATTTCGTTTGTCTCATATCTCCCTACTCGCATGTCTCCATTCTCTCATGTTTCCATTCTCTAAGAGTAACAAAACTTTTTGAGTTCTCTCGCTCGTTTTGCTTTTACAAATGCGAGTAGGAAGATTTTTTGAAAATTTAAGAATGTGCCGAACAGCGTTTAGCATACTGCGGCCGATCGATTATACTATTAAATTCGACGACGACCTGCATGTTTGTTCGCTGCCGCTACAAACTACTACTATTGTTGTACAACAACCAGGTATGTGAGGCTAACGCTGTGTGTTGTTTGCATGTGTTCACTTTGATATATTTCCCTATCCGCGCCAATAGATGTTAACACATCAAAAAGAAACCATTTGCAAACAATTTCTTTCCATGTCCAGAGAACTATTGGACTCCAATAGAAATGAGTTTTTTTGTTTTCTAATAGGCAATATCATTTTTACAGGCAATAATAATTGCCGTTGGTTCTCTGGAGATGGATAGAAGTTGCTTGCAAATATTTTCTAGAGTGTTTTGCTTACGACATTTTTCGAACACTTGCATAGTGGTAAATTCTCAATTCACATGAGTTTTCGGTTGCACTTGGTTTGATGAATTTTTTTGGTTTTTTTTCTCTTCTGATGAAGAGAAGGTATTTTTTTGAAGAAAAGTTTTTTTTAAGAAATATCAATTTTTTTAAATTGGTTTTTTTTCAAGAATGGGTACATTTTTAAGAGTAGATACTTATCTCAAGAAAAGTTATTTTGTTTCACAAAAATGGTACTCTTTAAAGAAAATTTAGTTTTTTTAAGAAAATTCAACTTTAACTTCATTCAACTAACAAACAACACCGAAATGTACTTTTTTTAAGAAAAGTTTATTATTTAAAAAAAAATTACTTTTTTTAAGAAAAGGTACATTTTGTAAGAAAATTTTAATTTTTTATGTAAAAGTACTCTTTTAAGATAAGGTATTGTTTTTAAGAAAGGTACTTTGTATAAGAAAATGAATAACAATTCAAAACATACAACTGCGTGCATTTTTTTAAAAACGGAAAAAGGGAATTTCGAATGCTCATTAAACATTATTTATTGCGAAAAACACCGTCAATCAAAGCAAGGAAAAGCTTAATAAATTCTAAGATGGCTCTGCACAATCGATGTCAATGGTAAAAAACGACTTTCGTAGCGGTCGCACAAGTAAAAATAACTTTGAACGTTCTGGACGGCCAATTGCGGTGTATGCGCCCAAAATTTCGAAACAATCCACGATATGGTGTTGACCGATCGAAGAGTAAAAGTATGCGTGGCAATGTGGTTTCGATTTTAAATGATCAGTTGGGTTTAAGACAGCTGTCTGCAAGATGGGTGCTGCGTTGGCTCTCAATTGACCATAAACGTATGGGTGCACACGTGTGTAGTCTCAATGGCAAAATTCCATGAATTTGGCTTCGAATTGGTACCTCATCTGCCATATTCTCTGGATTTAACCCCCAGTGACTATTTCCTATTTCCAAACCTAAAGAAATAGCTTGGTGGAAAGAGATTTAGCTCCAACGATGAAATTATTGATTAAACAACTGCCTATTGTATGGACCTCGAAAAATCCAATTTTTTGGAAGGGATACAAAAATTGACGAAACGTTTTACTTAGTGTAGTGAGCTAAAACTTGATTATGTTGAAAAATAAATATTTTTTTTTTGCAAACAAAACTGTTTTATTCTAAAGGTCACGGACTTATTGATCCGCCCTCTATGTACTAAATATTGGTTACAGGCTCCACCTAGAAAACTTCCCATTAAACAAGAAATTTCCCAACATATGTTAGTCTAGACACAAACCAAAGCAAAAGTATCCAATATAGTTCATAATACTGGGTTGTAGCATAATAGTGTTAAAAAAAAGGTTGTTTTGCTTTTTTTCATTTAGCCCCCATCCCGCAACGTGCGATAAGTAACTGCGTTCCAAAAATATCAAATCCTCAGTTTTCCAAAGAACCCTAACCGGAGAACATTTTTTTGATTTTGAAAGTTACCATATTTTCCCCGATTTTTGGAGGGTTTTTTTGGCGCCCGGCTCGGAGAGGTAAAGTTTTGCCGAATAAAATAATCTTAACATATTTTGACATACTTGACACCGGTGACAAAGTCTTTTATACATATGTATTAAAGTCACATATAAATGAATGGAGGCAAATTAACACAATTTCATTCAAAAGGGTTTTGACAAATAACTTTAATTATTATATAGGATCATATGTCCTGTGCACAGATACTTTAAATTAAATTGTAATGCTTTCTACTTGTAGTATGTTGGCCCACATCTAACATGGATGTTCTACAATATACAAAACAATGCAGTTTTATCAAAGGAAAACCACAAAATATAAAAATATGTAAACCACCAGGGATAGAGAGTAAACGCAGCTACAAAAGAATCCTTATTATGATTATTTTTTTCAAACTTTCATGTATAGTCAAGTAGAGCACCTAAATTTTTAATAACTAAATGAAATGAAGCACACAGAAATTCAAATTACATTTTAACAGCAAAAACTAAAAGGAAATGTGGACGAGACCACTCGTAATACAACAAAGTTACATATAATAAAGAGTACACATAGATAGTTTTTACTTTTATCTCTGTTTGTTGTTGTTGTTTTTGTCATGTTATATGTAGCGCAATCACAATAAGTTTCATTATACTCTTTACAGGCTATACGGGTAAAAACTGTCAATACGAATTGGATCCCTGCAATCCGGCTGAATGCATGAACGGCGGTAGTTGTGTGGGAAACTCAACACATTTTAGGTAAGTCTGCAAGCAAACAAAAAAAAGGATATAAGCTCATTGTGTGGAAAGAGGATACTGTATATAAAGTTTATTATATTATGGTTGTTTTTTTTTTTTGTAAAATTGGCCTAGTAAACCTTAATGGCATTAGGTTTTCTGTGGTGTGTTTGCCTTTGTTATTAAATGTGTGGCATTGAAATGCATATGTGCAAGTTTTTATCCCAGCACACAATTAGATTAACCGCATAAAGTGGAATTAAATTAAAATGAAAAATATAAATTTATATTGTTTTTTTCTTGTTTATTTAAAATCGTAAAACATTAGCTGAAATTATTTCGGTGACTGTCACAATTAAATTAAAATTTGTTCAAGAAATTTAAAAAAAAATTAACAGTTTTTACGGACAATTCTTTGGAGCGACAATCAAACCAATGTCATATTAAAATTACACGGTGCCACAGTTCAAAATACCTGGGAAGTGATAGTATTTTTCGTTGAAGTTGCTGCCGAGTGAAACAATAACAACTTCAATAACTCAGTCATAATACCGGATACCGGACAAAGTTGCGCTTTACTCATTAAGAAACGTATAATTAAATAAATTCAAGAGTATTATAGTTTTTTTATAAAATAATTTGCAAAATCATCGCCGAACTTGAAAAATGGCGAAAAATATTTAAAAAATATCTGTTTGCTGGACAAATACACACAGACTTCTCATATTTTCTTGAATAATAATTCCAAAATATTTCGACACAGTCCAGGACCCAACCCCTATTGAATTGTATGAAATTTGGACGGAAGTTTCTCCCCGTCCATACGAATTCTATGACAGTAGAATTGAGTCAAAATTCAAAGTAGGTTTTGTTTTATGTTTCGTTGAAGTAGGTAATGTATGGCACTTTCCGAAAAAAGGACCTGACTTAAAAATGGCATAACTTTGGAATGCGTTAATGGATTCTAAAATTTGGGATATCATTTTAAAGCTTGTAAAATTGTCCATACAACAGTCATGTCGTTGTGGTTCAATGATATTGAAAACTCCAAAAAAATCTTTTATCCTTGAATATCCTGGCATATCGTATCTTTAATTTTGTATTTCCCCCACCAAAAAGAAAGTCCATCTTTTTCTCTACATCACAGCCAAAGTTCCAAATGGGATCTTCTTGGGATCAATAGATATATAAGGTTTAGTAAAGACTGCTTGAATTTGCAGTTTTAGTCTCGATTTTTCAAGTAGTGACTACGTAAAATACAGTTACAAAAAATACTATAGTAGAAATACCTGGGAAGTGATAGTATTTCTCTTGTAGGTATTGTCGAGTGAAACAAAAATCTGGATGTGAAATTACCCAAACACCTTCAATATCTTGAACAATTTCTGGTGTCATAAAATTTATATGGACGAGGAGAAACTAATGTCCAAATTTTATACCAATCAAAACTGGTCGCGTTCGAAAATTCTGATTTTTGTGTCGATTTTTTTTGAATTACCCTATGGCTTAAAAGGCCTAAGTTTTTTCTTTTTAAATCCGTTGAGAAAATAAAGATCGATTGATACCTGGCAGACTTATAAGTGCGTAAAGGTACGCAAAACCGGGTTCTTAGCAGATTTTCAAGATTTTTGGGGTGTTTGGGAAATTTCAGAAGCAGATTCTCGTTTCACTCGACAATAACTACAAGAAAAATACTATCACTTCCGAGGTATTTCTACTTTAGTTTTTTTTGTATCACTGTGTTATTGCTAAAATGGAGTAAAACCTCATGCTTGGTTTTATTCCACCTAATTTTATATACTTACTAAATTAATTAGTCGGATTCAAATAACCCAGAGGGGTCAAGGGCCGTAGAAGGTGAGGATAATATGTTTTATCTTCTAACACCAAAATCTGGCAAGCAATATTCCATCTGGTGTTTCGAGCGAAATCTTGGTCGCCCTATTTGTCGATGTCCTTCGAGTATGTCTTCGAATACCTTTCGCACTGATCCATTCAGATCCATTCTACTGACATGGCTTAGCCAACGTAAACGCGCTATTTGATACATATAAGTGCCCCGATCTCGGGATACAGATTATACAGCTCGTGGCTCATTCGTCGTAGATACTCGCCATTTTCTATAGGACCATCCATTTTTCTTAGCTTTTTTCTCTCGAAACTCGCACAGAAGTATCACAGATGTTATGCCCCAGAATTCTGGGCCTTCAAACAAGACAGGTTGCCTTAGAGACTGATATAGTTGGATCTTCATTTCTCGAGAGAGCGTTTTACTTCTGAAGTGCTTGCTTAGTACGAAATAACACTTGTTTGCAAGCACAATTTTCCGTTTGACTTGAAGGCTGACGTTGATGGCTAATGTTCACGGCAGATCAGAGGTAAATAAATTCGTCCACTACCTCGAAATTGTAATGATTATCAACGTTTGTATTTTCATACAATCGGGTGAATATTCTGCTTCTTGAAACCATTAATTCTGTCAAGTTATCTTTTATTGCCAAACCCACTCTTTCTAATTCCTACCCAATTCACGAAAATACTGCAGTAACTTCTAGCAGATTTCGCCCAATGATGTCGAACTCATCAGCAAACACGAGCTGCATGTAACTTTTGCTGCTGACAGTTTTATTCGTGTTGACTGCAGTTTTTCTCAAAATGATCTCAATTAATATGTTGAAGAGATCGCATGACTGAGTATTGCCCTGCCTGAGGTCTCGGTTCTGTGACATCTTTACCAATTTTTACAAAGGATTTCGTATTTTTCAGTGTCATTCTACAAAGCTTAGCACAAATACCAATATCCGACGGCTAACGTGTGGATTTACCGTACCCCAAGTGCAACAATTCTGTTTGATAACGTAGCCCTCGAGGAGAACATGAACTTCATCCAAAACTAAGTTTTGACAAATTAAAGTCACTGGCAAAATTTCATTGTGATCGGTGAAGATTTACAGCAGTCATAGGGTTGACCAGCCAGCAAGCCAGATAGACAGTCGGACATGGTTCAATTATCTTAAAAAAACCAATGAGTGTTCGAACTCACGGAGATGTGTTAACAACTTTTTTGTTACACGGTACCTGTTCGATTTCTATCAACACATTAGCAAATTTTACATTGGAAAATGTAAAAATAATATTTTGTGTGCTGAAGGCTCATTTGCTTTAACATTAAAATAAATAAAGCAATATTTAGCTCACTGAAATAATTGTTTTTGTTTTGGCATAAACAGAGCGACGACAACAAGTGTTGAATAGTATAGAGAACTTATTGCGCTCTTTTTCCGATCTCATATGGATAGTAGATAAAAGAGCATAAACGAGTCTTATACTCTTTATAGAATATTTCAATATAAATGCACCATTTCGAAACTGTTGTTACATAAAACACTTTTTTTTACATAAAACACTAAATGTTACAAAAGGCATCAATGTTTCACATCTAAATTATGAAGGGACCAAGTTATAACAAAAAGAGAGTAATACGTTTTTGTTCACTGCCGCTACATCAACATCATCATACTTATTTTCAGGCAGAGGCTATTGATGTACAAAAACCACGAATGTGATGCTAACGCGGTGTGTTGTTTGCATGTGTTCACTTTGATAGATTGTCCTACCCGTGCCTATAGATGTTAACACATCAAAAGTCCTAAAACGAATTTCATACAAAGATACTAAAGTTCCAATATGGCTCTTTCTATGCGTTAAATTTTATTGCGCAATAAATTTTATACGCTACCTGCATCGCTATTGGTGAGGGTATGAAAACTACAATTGTACCAACATGTCCATGCCGGTTCCAGATATTTAATGTTTATTAATGACGTCCCATTGATCTAATCCCGCAATATATTTTTCGAATACGTATGCTAATCTCAAATGAAGCCATATCATATTTCAAGGCGATTGGTGGAATAGTCCTCCAGATATTGAGAGATCAAAAACAAGTTTCTATGGGCGAGGTCACGCCCACTTGATATATATAGAATATTAAAAAGTCTTTTTCACCACCAGGCATACCTATATTCTATATATTCTGTGAAAATTTCAAAAAGCCAAAATCATAATAGCTGAAAATGTACAGGAATAAGTAGACTTCAAAACTTTTTCCAAGAATATCCTATTTTCTAAATTTATTTAATTACAAATATTGTTCAAATTCAAATCAAATTTTTTTTCTTGTCCTTAAATGTGGGGGAAAGAAGTGGTTTTGTCCACCCCTCAAAATGTACCTCGGTTTGCTTGCTGATGTTTCCAAAAATATTGCACGTCTAGCATTAAAATTTGAAATTTGTATTTCAGCTTAAGACAATGTATAAGTATACAACATTAGTATCAACTAAAAGGGGTTTACCGAAGTAAAGTTGGCCCACCATGGCTGGCCCACTTTTCTATACAACGTTAAAATAGACCAAACCGACTGGAATAGTTCTTAACTTAATTCTAGTGACGTTATTCTGAATGTTATGTGTCATCTAAAATTCAGGACATTGATATGTGAAGAGGTCCTTAAAAAGGATGACATTTAACATTTTTGATGTACGTTTCAGAAAAAGTTCACAAAGGTTAAAAAAGATAAAAAATTGTACTTTCTTTATATGGTTTTACTATTACTATATGCAAATTTAGAAATAAAAACTCAAGGACTATGAAACAAGACAAGATCATTAAAATCGGTAAAAACGAATTCCCGCTATATATGTATATGAAAATTAAAAATAGTTTGGAAAATTTTCACACTTTAATATTCACATATGTTAATGGATATACGAAGCAGAAATTTCATAAAAAGTGTCAAGGACATTGAAACAGGACTAGGTCCTTAAAATCGAAGAAAACCAATATCCGCCACATGTATGAAAACTGTCAGAAAATTAAAAAAAGTTTGGAAAATGTTAACGTCTAATTGGGAAGCTTCTGGTAGATAGATCCGTCTCAACTGAATGGGTTGGAGTTACAATTGCTAGGACCGTTAACAGGGGGACACCGCAGGGGGGAGTTCTGTTTCCACTATTATGGTTAACTTCTGTCAATGAACTGCTACTTGAATTGGACAGGGCCGAATGCCAGGTCTTTGCCTATGCCGAAGATATTCCTATCATCTGTACGGGTGGAGACCTTACTTAGTCTGATTTCGAACTCGACCGCTAACAACGGACCATCACTTAACCCACATAAACCCCAGTTTATCTTGTTCTCTCGGAAATAAAAAATACGCGCATTTGAACTGCCGTCAGTTAATGGGGTGCAATTCCACTTGACGGAAAAGGTCAAATATGTGAAAATAATTCTCGACAGATAAATGTCTTGGAAACCGAATGTGGAAGAGAGGGTGAAAAAGGCGTCTGTTGTTCTTTACTGCTGAAAAGGGGCGATAGGAAAGCGCTGGGGACTGTGTCCTAAGATTATCATGTGGATTTATACGGAAATAGACAGACCAATACTTCTCTATGGCATGGTAGTTTGGTGGAGGACCCTCCAAAAGAAATATATTCTGAAGTCCTTGATGAAAATGCAAGGATCAGCACTGATTACGATAGTGGGGCAATGGGAACGACGTCAGGTACTGCACTCAGTGCTATCCTGATATCATGGCCGAATCGGCAGCGGATATATCCCTGGTGAGAATCAGATATTCTGGCGGTTTCATATCGGAGCATGCCGGATACGCTGAATTACTACAACGGATCAACTCTGTTCCCGTAAAAACGGACTACTGTATCCCCTACATTCTACCGGCGACAACTATTCCGAACAGGAATTCCTGGGAAAAGTCACTGGAAGGGGATACCAGTAGTATCAGATTTTTCACGAATGGATCGAAGTTGGACGAGCAAGTAGGCTGTGGGGTCCATTCACCGGACCTAAATGTAAATATCTCCTTCAAGCTGCCTGATCACTGTAGCGTATTTAAGGCGGAAATTACCGCCATACTGGAGGTTGCTGAACTACTGAGAAGAAGTCTCACAACCCTCCGGAGAATATGTATCTACACGGACAGCCAGGCTGCTATAAAATCCCTGGAAGCCATGGTTACTACGTCCCTGACGGTGAAAGAATACCACTCATCACTTAGGATGATGACAGAGTATTTTGATATCAGGCTCATCTGGGTACCGGGACACAGCGACATTCCAGGCGGAATGCTAAGGGGATGCGTTAGCTAGACAGAGTACTACGGCACACGTTCTTCCGGCAAAAGAAAATGTTAGTATGCCAATCTCTACCTGCCTTTTGCAGATCAGGCATTGGGCTAATAAGACGTTCAAGGGCAAGTGCAGACTTACTTTAACTTGCAAACAAGCCAGGGTCCTGTGGCCACAGGTGGACAGGAAGGGGACTAGGCAACTACTTAACTTGCCCAGAGGCAGGTTACCCACAATGATAGGAACACTTACGGGACATTGTCTTGTAGGAAAACACGCCCTAAGTTTGGGACATAGAAACTCCACTCTCTGTAGATGCTGCATGGAAGAGGACGAGGAAACGACGAAACACCTTCGCTTGGATTGTCGTGCTCTGGAAGGACTGAGAACACATTTAGTTAGCACCGTAGCCCTACAGGATATTCCTGTTGGTCTTATAGACAAATTTTTTGAAAGTGTAAATTGGCTAGATGACTAGTCAATAGTTCCTGTGGAGGAAACTTCAGGTATCACAATGGGCTTCTTTAGAATAAGTGTGCTAGACAGCGTGCTGTCTTGCGGCCTTCTCAACCAACCAACCAACCAATATTCACAGACATTATTGGAAATATTATGTAGAAATTTCAAAAAAAAACTCAAGGACATTTAGGTCTTTAAAATCGATGAAACCCAATATCCTCCACAGATATGGAAACTGTCAGAAAATAATAAAAATTTGGAAAATTTACAATAATATCCGTGAATATTAAAGTGTGAAAATAAAACATGTCAAAAAATGTCCTGACGCATTTGCTGCCTAAAAAGGCCTTTCATACGGTACCAATATTGTATCTATTGTCCATAGATAAGGTATAAAATTCTTTAAACACCAATAATTTTTTTTAAATGGTCCATTTCACGGGATGTTAGTGCTAGAAACGAACTATTTTGGGAATCCTCATAAAACAAACCAAGGTACTTTTTGAGGGTTGGACAAAAGAAACCTTGTCTTGTCAGTCGGTTACTCAAGCCTCGTAATGTTACACTGAACACTAAAGTTATTCAATTTGTCGCTTTCCAATATCATATTCAACATTTTTCCAATCATTTTTGAATTTGTAGTTTTTGATTTGAAATTGAATGATATAAAATGAGGACTATTTTAAATCACAAATCAACCAGAGTTTAGTTTAATCTAAATATTACTTTAAATATTTTAAATATTTTTCAAAAATAATTTAAACTCATTCTCATCTCTCCTCCTCTTAGGTGTGAATGTTCCCCTGGATATACCGGACCACTGTGCCAGCATAGTCTTAATGAATGTGAATCATCACCATGTATCCATGGCATATGCGTTGACCAAGAGGATGGTTTCCGTTGTTTCTGTCAACCAGGTAAGTTCGGTTTTTTGTTTTCATTGTGATTGTGATGAAATAGACTGCAGCAGTTCCATCTAATTGGACATTTTCACATAATAGCAGTGAAATTCTAGGAGCAAATGAATAAATGTCGTTGCTCCATGACCAGTTAACGTTGTGCAACATTTTGTTACTGTGTACTTGGTATTATAACCCAGAAATGATATCAGCAGTTTGGTTATGGTTTCACTGCAACACAGAACTATATAACAATGGCCGTTTGTCATCATCACTGTGCTTGTAGTATTGCCCTAGTTTCACTCTCATCCTAATCATCATCATCATTCTTGTTTCATTAAATGTCCGTAGTAGTTGGTGATTGTGTTGCTTCTATGCTCTTTGTTCTTTGTGGTCGCTTCTAGTTCCGCAGTTGAAGCCACAGCTAAATAGTTTGTCATTGCAAGTAAACTATTGCCAGCGTAATTGAATTTGTTGCAGGAACTCAGCATATTAGTTTTGTGGTGCAACAGACGATTTGTAGCCATCATTCACATTTAAACAAAACGTTGAGTGAAAAAGACAAGGACAGCTTTCAAGGATATTGTGGTTTGAAGTAAAAAAAAAAACGACGCATTAAATATTTAGTCATAAAATTTGGGGAATGCGATTCGCAGATGCTTTGGTAAAAATAGTCAACCATTATATGGTTTAAAGTAACTGTAAATACAGTAACAGTTCCACAAATTGTTAACATACATTCTACGGATTGCCAGAAAGCTTCAGTAATATTTTCAACGATGAGGGTATCTCGGTTACAATGCACTTTTTCATCTTAAAGTAAAAACACATATTTTTTGAGATAGTTGTGATGTTTTTATTGGATTGTAAAGAAAACATATTCTGATTAAGTATGAAAGAGAACAGCCGTCAAACGGTCCCCAAAGTACAATTACTGTTTTCATAAAATTTTTCATGGCTCTTTTCACTGAGACGTGGCTGTATCTCAACAATGACAAGCTGGATCTCATATTTGTGCTCAGGAATTAATTCTGTTATATTCGCATAAACCCGTGATTTCACAAAACCCTAAAGAAAGAAATCGTAAGACTTTAAATTGCATGATTTTGGTGGCCAGTTGACATCAGTATTTCATGAGATTGAATATATTCTGGAAATCGTTGCTGCATCTTATTGAAACACCCTTTATTTTCTAGTTAAATTAAATGAACTTAGCATTCAAGGGGTTTAATTAGAAAGGGTTAACCTTGAAGTTATCTTATCAAAAAGTGTTAGCTAACCCAACGAAAAAATTTAATCAAGCCTACAAAACAATGTGTCTTATCTTCTTGATGGCACTAAATTTCTCCCAACGTGTTGCACAGAGTATTCCTAAAGAGGTTTGAAGTCCCCAAGATTAGTCACCTTCTGCAAATGTAGCATATACATACAGAATCTGCCATAATTATCTCCAAACGCATTAGAGGTTATCACAACCGAATTGGAGGTAATTACAACCGTATTAGCCGAATTAGAGGCTGTCACAACCGAATTTGGAAATTGTTGTCGATTAATTTAGTAATGATTTATTTGTCTGTGTTCTCATTAATAATTACAAATCGAGGAACTATTTTACGAGTTGGACCATTTAACCTTCGCCTTACCAAAGGTTTTTATGTTCATCGTTTACCAATACCCACCGGGGTGACCTGCACTTCTATGCATATGCGATATATAGGCGATCAAGCCTGGATAGGCCCATCTAGCGAAGAATGTTATTGTTTTAAATTTATGAGAGGCTACATCTTTTCGTTAATGCAGTCGATCATAAAAAAAACAACAACTTCATGTCTTTCTCTTTTCTGCTATACCATTTACTAACGGTAATTCAGATATATATGTACATATATCTGATGAGAAACGTATTCATAGCGATGCAGATTTTCGATATAATTTAGAATTTAGTTGTAATGTGAGAAAGTTGGGAAGTGGTCGCGTAATATTTAAACATGAGTGGTGAAAACAATTTGCAATGTCTTTCTGCTAGCGCCGTTTCAAGGTATGTATTTTACAAATTCTATTTTTATATTTTCAAAGTTATAACAACTATTGTAATTTATGTTGTAAAAGGCTATCCCATGAAGATAGAGAAGCATAGTTTTTTCAATTAATTGACGCTGAATCAGATTTGGATGATACTGCAAATTTGTTTGGGAATGGTGATAAAGATGATATATGCCTAGTGGCGAAGCAGAAGAATCTGACGTGGAACAGGAGCCTTGCGAAGTTGAGGTAAACGATGAAAGTGATTGTGATGATAACGATGAATCGAGTAATGAAAATCCGACGTCGTCGGGTACTAATAATTCTTATTACGAGGCTAAAGATAGTGTGAAATGGTTCTAGGAGGTGCCAGATATAAATCGCCGACGTTCGACAAATACTATTCGCGAAAAACTTTATATGGGCCCTAATCCAATTATTAAAAATATGTCCAGGGTTGATACATTCAACTGCATTCTCAGTGCCGCTGTTAGAGATTTAATTCGAAGATTTTCAAACAAAAAAGCCGAAGCCGTTTACAACAAACGAAATTCTGAAAACACCGAAAAACCAGAACGTACATGGAATCCAATTACAAACGAGGAATTATCAGCATTTTATGGCATTTCGCTAATAATGGGCAACCACAAGTCTTGTCAGGAGCCGCTTGCAGAGCTATGGAAAAAAAATGCATATCCTCTGTACCGTGCAACCATGTCACGTGATAGATTTACGGAAATTTTGCGTTTCCTTCGATTTGACTGGCATGCTACGAGAGTAGCTCGACAACAGGAAGACAAGGCTGCAGCTATCAGAGATGTCTTCGAGATAATAAATTCCAATTCAAAATCGCATTATAGACCTCATGAATGAATTACCGTGGACGAGCAATTATTCGGATTTCGGGGTCGAACACGTTTCACACAGTACATGCCGTCCAAGCCAGCGAAATGTGGTATCAAAATCTGGTGGGCGTGTGATTCAAATACCTATTATCCACTTCAAGGGCAAATCTACACTGGCAAAGTAAACAATGTAGGATCTAGTCGGAATGTACAAAAACAATGGAAGAAATGTCACTGTGGATAATTTTTTACAACATTGCCGTTAGCCAAGGAGCTGGCCACTTGGAAATTATCCATTGTAGGCACATTAAAAAAAACAAGAGGTATGTTCCAAAAGAATTCAAGCCGTCCAAAAGCCGCGAAGTCCAATCAAGTCTATTCGGGTTCTCCGAAAATGTTACGTTGGTTTCCTATGTCCCAGCCAAAAACAAAGCAGTTGTTTTGTTGTCCACTATGCATAATGACAAAACTATTTCCGGTCCACAAAATAAACCAGAAATAATTCTATATTACAACAAGACTAAGGTTGGTTTGGACACCATGGACAAAATGTTGACACAGTATTCCACAAAACGAACAACATTGCGCTGGCCATTATCAATATTTTTTAATATTTTGGATACGGCGGCCCTTGCTTCATTCATAATATACAATGAAAATATTGGAGAAAGAACTGTAAAGCGACCGCAGCCAAAGCAGTTCCTTGAGAGCCTCAGTGAAGACCTATGTCGTCTGTTTGTTTGCCAAAGTAGGCAGAATATCAAATTTGCTGTACCAAAATATTTGGTTTCGTATAAAATTACTCTGGCATAACAACCCTGTAATTGATTTTGTTCGCAAAGAGGTTAGTGAGTACCAGCCAAATAACAAGCGTGCACTATTTTCTCAAGCCGACGCTTCAGCGAAAATACGCTTAGGTGTGTTGGAACATAAAAATATACCGATAAATATGCTGTATAGACAGATTTTTCAGATAAATTAAATAGAGAAACTTTTAGTATGAAAAATTCTGCCGTTTCCACAAAAATGTGCTAAAAATCTGCACTAAAATTAAAAAAAAAAATTGAATAATGTTGAGAAATTTGACCTAAACGGCACTTGGTATAATTTTTCAAAAAACAAGTGCTAAAACCAAAAAAATTGTGCCAAAACGGTATAAATTATACCAATATGGTAACTCTGCTCTGGCGCTATATCAACACCATCATACTTATTTTCAGGTAAAGACAATAGTTGTACAACAACCACGTATGTGATGCCAACGCTCTGTGTTGACTGCATGTGTTCACTTTGATAGATTGCCCTACCCGTGTATATAGATGTTAACACATCAAAAACAAACACATATTAGTTGCTGTGAAATAATTGTTTAATTGATTTTAATTTGAACCGTGCAAATTTGTTTTCTTCTTGCTTAGCCCACAACAAGCACAATTCACCGCTTGACATCGAAGCTGATGTGGTTGTTTTTGTTTACGGCACAGTATCAAAAAACCACAGTATCTTCTTTAACTGTGTGCAGCGTTTTTCATAACGATCTCCATTAAGATGTTAAAGAGGTCGCACGATCGGTTGTCGCCTTGCCTGAGGCCTCGCTTGGTTTCGGAAAGTTCGGAAAATCCTTACTAAGTTTCGCTGCGAACCTGATGTTCGTCAAGGCCATTCTGCAGAAGCGTATGAGTTTTGCATAAACACATAGCTCAGACATTGCTTCGTAGAGTTTCTCCCGTATCGGACTATTGAAGGCCGCCTTATAATCGACAAATAAATGATAGGTGTCGATTTTGTTTTCGTGGGTGTTCTTTAGGATTTGGCGTATCATGAAAATCTGGCCATTGTCGCTTTCCAGGGCTAAAGCCACACTGGTATGGTCCAATCAGACCAACGATAATTGACTTTGGCTAAAAGGCTCACTCCACGGTAGTTGGCACAGAGACCTCGGTCAACTTTTTAAATACGGGACATTGTACACTGAGACTACAATATCCGGGCAAGCATTCATCTAACTATATTTTGCTAATGTGCTGATCCACACACCTTATCAACTCATCGCCGCCAGCCTTAAACAGCTCCGCCGGTGATCCATCGGCTCCTGCGTCTTTGTTGTTCTTAAGACAGGCAATAGTTATTCTGACCTCGTATTGGTTAGGAGTGGTGCAATCGACGTCATTGTCCAAATTGTAATCGATTGTCTCATCGTCATTTGATATCTCAAGTACCAGTAGCGCAGAGAAATGATCTCTTCATATTCCCAACATGATCTGCACATCTGCGATGAGATTTTCGTCCTTGTCTTTACAAAAGTGGGGGGTCCTGAACTATGTCCATTAGTTCAGGTTTTGACATTTTTTTGTAGAATTTTTGGGCTTCGTTCCTCCTGCTGTATATCTCAATGTTCTCACTCTCGCGCTTTTTCTACTTTTCGTAAACCTCAACCTCTTGAAAATAATTTGTTCTGTAAGGAAAATTTACCATAGCGTTTAACGTAAAATTTATCTTTATACCAATTAACCACGGTAATATGTATGTATATATCCGTGTATAAATTTACGATGTATACTGACATTTTTGCAAAATTCATTAACTCAATATCTCTCGGCAACATATGAGTACATCAATTTCCACGCCCAATTCCCATACATAAATATAATTTGCCTTCGTAACATGAAAAATTCAATTAGCGTTCATTACTCCAGTTCACCCATCCAAAAGACACGTCAAATTAAAATGAACGCATGGCAGAATGATATTCAAATATAATTTCTTCCTACCAACGATTACTACTTCTTTCACTCAATTTTTCTTTCCGAAATTCAAGTTAATTTCCACTCACTTAAATTTCTTCATTTGTTAATGAGAATTAATGGACACGTTTTCAATTTCCATTGAAATTGCATTTCGATTACTTGGCACATGTACAAAAAAAAACCGTAAATCGCTGCTTTGTGGGAATTGAACGAAGTCTGGAACGCACGCAGATGTAAACAAGCAAGAAATCAAAAATAAATCGAATCTCACAAATTGTTCACTGTGAGAGGACGCTGTTTGTTGCAGATGTACAGGGATTTTCCACCCTTAAGATGACTTACTAATTTTATGGGGAATGTGATTAAAAAAATAAACTGGAAACAAACATACGTTAAAAAACATGAAAGAAAATTATTAAAAATAAAGCTACATTCAATAACTTAAGACTCCCGGACAGACTTTCGGGTGTGAGTGGAAGTCTGTCTGGCTCTTTCAGTCAGCATTTTATTGTTTAGCAGTTGGTTCAATACGAGAGCTGCTGTTTAAATTTCTGGCCTAATAACGAAATAAAACGGAAACTATTGGTGATTGAAGTCGATTTTATTACTTTTCAAAACATTCTCCATGAACATCGATACACTTTTGAATGCGCATGAAATAATTTTCGACGCACTTTCGACACTCCGACTAAGGTAGCTCCAAATCATAAATTTTGAACACATCGGCTGCCTCTTCCAGCATCAAAAAACGTTGACCACGCAATTTGTTATTAACTTGTTGGAGTAAAAAGAGATCGTTATCCACCAAAACTCCGTGGTGGAGCCAAGACTTGCAAATCCTGAGAAAGTCTTGCAGAAACCTTTTTACAAACACGCTGAAAACTCTGCCATTATTTGTTGTTTGGTTGCAAATGTAACGTGTTTGTAGCGTTCCGCAAATATAGAATCCTTGTGACCAAAAACACATTGTGTTTGCTATTCAATACTACATATTTTCGACACAATGACACAATGATAATATGTTATTTATGATATGTGAAACTGCCGAAAACAAAAACGTGACAGACAACAAAGAAACAAAAAAGCAGCAGATCTTCAATTCATGATAACCATGCTTACAAACATATAAAGAGCAAAGAATGCTCTGTTTCATTTTAAAATAAAAACGCGTATTTTTTAAGATGCGAGGGCGGACCAATAAGTCCGTGTCTGTTTGAATGAAACACAGTTTTCTTTTTGCAAAAAAAATGTATTTTTCAACATAATCACTTTTAGCTCAATACACGTAGTCCAACGTTACTCCAATTTTTGTATCCCTTCCAAAAAATAGGATTTTCGAGGCCCATAAAATAGACATATGTTTGATCAATAATTTCATCGATGGAGCTAAATCTCTTTCCACCCAGCCATGTCCTAAGGTTTGGAAATAGGAAATAGTCACTGAGGGCTAAATCCGGAGAACATGGCGGATGAGGTACCAATTCATGGAATTTGCCATTGACACTTCACACGTGTGCACCCGTGCATTATCTTGACGAAAAGAACTATTTTCTTGGTCGTATGGGGTCGTTTTTTTTTTTAAATCCTCGTTAAATCGGTCCAATAAGTTGGCGTAATATTCGCCGTTTCTAGTTTTTCCGTTTTGAAGGTAATCGATGTGGATTATCCCGCGTGCATCCCAAAAAACTGTTGCCATCACCTTATTGACCGACAAACTTACCTTGGCCTTCTTCGGAGCCGGTTCCCCCTTAGACGCCCATTGTGTAGACTACTGCTTGGTCTCCGGAGTGTTGTAATGGATCCATGTTACTCCACACAACTCTAAACAATCCTTTGAAGTTGTCACACGATTACGTTTATGTTCAATGGAGAGCAGACGCGGCCCCCATTTTGCAGGCAATTTTCTTAAACCCAACTGATCGTATCAAATCGAAACCACACTGCCATATGAAATACCTATGGCATCAACAATCTGTCGAACTTTTACTCTTCGAATGGTCAACACCATATCGTGGATTTTTTCGAAATTTTCGGGTATATTGACCTCAATTGGCCGTCCAGAACGTTCAGGCTCATTTGTACTTGTGCGACCACAACGAAAGTCTTTGTTTACCATTGAAATCGATGGTGGAGAGTCCCCATAGTATTTATCAAGCGTTTCCTTGGTTTAGTTCACTTTCTTCCATTTTTCAAAAAATTCACGAAGTTGTATGTTTTGAACAGCTGTTAATCGCAAACTAAATAATGGAACTTGCTCAAAATTTGACAGTAGTCTAATAACAGGTGGTACTTGATGGGAGCAGTGTTGCATTTCATATACCTACGAGCGAAGGTCGAAAAATTACGGACTTTTTGGTAGTTGTGTTTTTTTTAGTTGGTTCTAAAGAAGACATGTTCAGAATAAGTATGGAATAAAACACGGATCTGATGGCAGGCTATTACTTTCTTCATGACATTTTCCATTACTTTTTCCCAGAAAGGTGGCTGTATCTTACCTATGAGGGGTTGGATCTCGAATTTGATTTCAGGAATTTTTTACTAGATTATTTGCATAAACCCAAGAGTTCACAAAACGCCAGCGAATTAAATCTCACGACGTTAAATCGCATGATCGCATGGTGGCCAAATGACATCAAAATATCTTGCGATAATTTTTTCTGGAAATAGCTGCTGCAATAAATCGATTGTTTCATGAGCGGTGTGGCAGGTCGCGCCGTCTAGCCGAAACCACATGTCGTCCAGATCCAGGCCGCCCAGTTGAGGCCACAATAACTAATTAATAATATTCGTGTTACCAATGCCATTCACTGTCACTGGAATTTCGGCCTCATCTTCAAAAAATTGAGACCCTATCACGCCGCCTGATCAAAATCCGCACAAGACTGTTGCTAGTAGGGAGTGCATTTGTTTCTCATGGATTGCATGAAGATTTTCTGAGGCCCAAATTGGACAATATTGTGTATTCACGAAGCCATTCAGATGGAAATGCGCTTCATCGGAGGCGATGCATTTTTCTTTAAATCACTTTGCTCAATAACACTTTGAACGAATTGCCGGCGCTTTCCATGGTCTGCTGGTGTGAGCCCCCGAGTAAGCTGAATTTGGAGATCTTTTGTCACAGCTCGCTGCGTGATAATTCGTGAAATTTCAAATTGTTGAGAACGATGCCAAATTGATGTTTTCGGGTTTTCGTTAACACTCTCGTTTACAGCAACAATGTTTTCAAGAGACCGACCGGCACGTTGATGCACAGGAGCCATACTGTCCACAATCGATGCAGTTTCTTAACATTTGTACCCACTTTTCGAATGATTGACACAATAGGTAGGTTGACACAGTAAGCTGTCGAAGTTTGCGCGCGGTGTCACAATAACTTTCCAAATTTTTGTAAAAAGTTTTCACAATTATAACGCGTTGTTCTTTAATAAAAATAATAAAAAGTGAGAAACGGATCTAATGGACATGGTTCAGGGCCCCTTCTCTAAAGACAATGACATGAATCTCATCTCAGATGTGCACAGCATGTTGGGAATATGAAGAGATCATTTCTCCGCGCTACTGGTATATCCAACGACGATGGGATAATCGATCACAATTTGTACGACGACGTTGATTGCCACCCTCCTAACCAAGACAAGGTCAGAACAGCTATTGCCCGGCTTAAGAACAACAAAGCCACACGAGCCGATGGATTACCGGCGGAGCTGTTTAAGGCTGGCGGCGCTGAGCATGCATCAGCTCATTAGTAAAATTTGGTTAGATGAATGCATGCTCGTCGATTGGAGTCTCAGTGTACTATGTCCCATATTTACAAAAGGTGACCCGAGTCTCTGTGCCAAGTATCGTGGAATAATCCTTTTATCCATAGCATATAAGGTTATATCAAGTATAATCTACGAAAAACTAAAGCCAATTATTGCTGGCCTGATTGGATCATACCCGTGCGGCTTTAGGCCTGGAAAATCGACAACTGATCAGATTTTCACGCTACGCCAAATCATGGAGAAGACCCACGAAAAGCAAATCGAGAACTATCATCTATTTGTCGATTATTAGGCGGCCTTCGATAGCCTGATACGGAAGAAACTCTACGAAGCAATGATTGGTATTCCTGAAAAACGCATGCGCCTTTGCTGAATGACCCTGATGAACACCAAATCCGCTGTGAAAGTTGGTAAGGATCTCACCGAACCTTTCGCAACTAAGCGAGGCCTCCGGCAAGGCGCCATCTATCGTGCGATCTCTTTAACATCTTAGTGGAGATCATTATGAGACACGCTGCAGTCAACATTAATCAAACCATCAGCAGCAAAAATCACATGCTGCTCGCCTATGTTGGCCATATAGAAATCATTGGGCGCAAAATTAGAGAAGTTAGTGCAGTGTTTTCGAGAATTGAGAAGAAGTCAGCAGAAGTACGTCTAACAGTAAATGAGGACGAGAAAAAAATTAATGGTTTCAACAAGCAAGACCTTCACGCGATTAGACTAAAGCGTGAATATTGATAACCGTTATTATAATTCGAAGTGGTGGACGAATTTAAATACCTCGGATCTGCCGTAAACAAAAACAACAACGTCAGCCTTGAGATCAAGCGGAGAATTGGCTTGCGAACCGATGTTATTGTGGGCTAAGCAAGCACTTTAAAGACGAACCATCACGAAGGGTTTTCGAAACCGAACTCGAAAGTAGACGAAAAATAGGAATACCAAGATCAGGTTGACGAATCCCTGCGTATTGCCGAATCCCTTGGTATTGCCAACTGGAGAGATAAATCAAAAGATCGAAATGGTTGGCGAAATATGTTTTTTTCGTCTGGTGAGGTCCCTGTTCGAGACCGGATAAAACCCTACAAACCAAGTCAACGTTAAGCTAAAAACTGTATAGCTTTCCAATGGTGTTTCCAGATTGCACCTGACAACACTCAAAATTGCCAAGGCCACAAACATAAAAGGAAATCCTAGTAACTTGTGCTAGAGCGAATTGTTGTCATACCAATAAATAGTTTCGTTGCCGTACTCCCTTCAACAAACTTACATTACATTAATATTTCTGGAAACTCCTTGGTAAATTATCTCTTGAACTAGGGCTGGCAGGAACTGAAAAACACTCAACTTTTCAAATCAAAAATTTGTTGTCAAAGTCAAGTCCAATATTTCTTTCGAGGTATAAGTGTTGGTACAAATACATTTTGGTGATCTTATGCTGCTAAGATGTCCCATGATTACAGATCAGTTTTATAATTGCAGTAATACGAATCACGGGTATCCAAAATTAATTCCACACAACATTTGTGCTAAGCTATGGCGGTGGCCTTAAAATCAAAAATATTTAAACTTATTAATACTTTGAATTAAGTCCACCATGTACTTCAACATCTTTTAATTTGTATCTACAAAGTGTACTAAAATCTGCATAACCTAAAAGTTGGTATTATAATACCATGATAATATTTGCGCTTAATTTCGAACAGTGTTCATAAATCATTTCATTTTCGGTTGTGTGGCATGACAACAAATCATCTGCATAAATCTCATTAAAAAGAAATTTCCATTTGTACACGGGAAAACAAACCCCGGGACACCTCAATCAGCTCCACACATATGCACCTCCATAGCACTCCTTTCCATTTACACATGTACAGAATCGTTTATGCACCATCTCTACCCTATCAGGACATTTAACAAAAATGTTGACATTGAACGAGTACATTGAACAATCAGTCCGTCTTATGGCAACATTTTTAAATAAATGACTTGTTTGAGTTTTACATTTTGTTTCATTTTTCTTGTACGAGTATTTTTTATGTCAAATGTCTTTATTATTCTTTATGAATTTTTTGTTGGTGTTTGTAAATACAGAAATATAGATGAATGTATGGGTGTGTGGGTAAACTTATTTTATATAAATGCCAACATCCGTGGAAGGCAATATGTTTTCTTTCTCCCTGGATGCAGAAGCAATAATTCATGTGTCTCATATATTTGTATAATGTACGGTGAAGCCTCATGTGCACTAGGGTGTGTCTCTGATTAAGACTCTTAAAACCTTAAAATTTTAACATCCTAGTGCTCGTTCCCCTAGCATCTTCAATAGTGAACTGAAAACGCTCAGATTCTAATTCGAAAAACTGATGAGAAGTTTACTAGATGATTATGTCTAACAAATGTCCTTAATTACCAAGCTATAAGTTTTAAGATGGGGATGTCTCAATGTCTTTATCAATGTGTCGACAACTATTTAAAGCAAGTCCTTGGAGTATTTTCCAAGCAGCTCACAGCTTTCGTCAGGACAACACGTATCTCCAGGTATTGCCATTTCCAGACATCTGTTGGATGAAAGCTGAATTTATAAGGTAACTGGAAGAGCCGCCAAAATGCCAGGCTAATACTGATGTTTCTCAAGTTAGGAGGTGACAATAGTCACTGAAGCTCATTGGGCTATTTGGACATTTATTTTGTTTTTAGAAGGCCGATTAGCTAACATTACTGCTGCACAGCAAATCGCTGGCGATGTTCAACCTGGTCTAAGTCCTGGTTATGCCTCTCCGTCCGCATTAGCACAGGTATATATACATTCTGCATTTAAATGATTACTTCTCCTTGTAAACTACCATGTAAATGTGTATTATTTTATTTTAGTAGCTTGCCAGGTGTCTGCAAAGTTACCATAATATCTTCAATGCCTCCCATGATTCTAGATCAAAATAATGTAAGACTGGTCTGTCGATACGCCTTAGGATTTCCATAACTTGTATTCCCTGGGTTGGGGATAGATATTACCATTTTCTCCTACTAGTGTTTAAAAGACATGCAGAGAACATTCGCGTTAGGTTGTTAACTATCAACTTTATTTAATTGTAGGTAGTTCATTTGCATCCGGCTCCACTACATTCAGAGGACCCTTAAAAGTCCTTCTCGGAATAGCACTTGATTTGACTAAGTTTGTTCCACTACTAGTCCTGTCTCTCCAGCCAGAAAGTGAGTTGCCAGTAGTGGCGTAAGTTTTTAGGCAATCTTATTAAATCTGCATCAAGCATAGATTCTGTATCCTCGTCCACGGTCCCTTCATGGAATGTAATAGAAGAATATATATTAATGTTATTAAATACATTGTTAATGGTAACTAGGTGGCCAGATAATAGTTTCCAAGAGTTCCGTTTACTGTATTCACAAAGTGTCCTTTCACAGTCTTCTGTGTGTACCTATTCAATTTTAGAACCTTTTTTCAGAAACCTTTGATTAGTAGTTTTACTGTCTCTGATCTTTTCCCTAATCTTCTAAACCAATGTCTATTTTACTGCAGTAAATCACAATTCATAATATGTTCCAGTAGTTGCGGTTACTGTGTTCACAAAATGTCCTTTGATAGTCTTCCATGTGTATCTATTCTCTCTTCCAGTATGCTCTGTGGTAGAGCCTTTTGATTGGCATTTTTGTTTTCATTGATCTCTTTCCTAATCTTGTTAACAAAGGTCTATCTTATTGCAGTAAAGGACAACTTATAAGGAATTGCTAACCTGTATTTTGCGTCTCCTTTGCCAGATGTGGTAAATTGAAAATAGGTGGTAAGATAAGTTCATCAAATCTAAGATATACCGGGGCTAGGTACATGGGTCCATAGTCGATATTCAGCGATGTTTCTTTTGCTGTTGGCAACTCTGAAGGAGATCTGGTTTTCGGCGACATAACATACAAGTTTCCTACGAAAAACCAGTTTTATGTAAAATAGTTGATAGTTGGCACACTGGACGAGGTTCTGTAGTCAAATCTCCCATTGTGAATCTCACCTTTATATGAGTATGTTATTCCATCACTGCTGTCCGATAGAGATTCCCCTAAATAAAAGAAATTATAATTCAATCAGAAAGTTTTGTTGAGTGTTCATCATATCTACTGGCCCCTTCTACTTTGGCAACAGTTCTGTAACTTTTGCAGGCTCTGTCATGTCGTTAGCTGCCGTTTCACTCTTCAATCCATTATCGGACTCATTTGTCTTACCCCTTTTTCCTATTAGTATATTGTCAATACTTACTTATATGGTTTAAACACAACGAAAATCTGCTCTCAGGTTGTGGCAGGTTTCAATTGCTGTAAATGTCGACCACATACACACTGAAAAATATATTATTCTTGAGAAAATGGACCACCTTACAGTATGTGCTGACTAGTATGGACCTGGAAACATACCAGGCTTCACTTTCGTGACTGTCATCACGGGTCATTGTCTTATTGGACGACACGCAGAGAGACTGAAAGTTTTGGAAACTAATTTCGCAGGATATTTGGTGAGGAGGTCGAGTCAATAGAACACCCTTCTGCGCTCTATCCAGGAGACGGCAGGCTAGACTAGGTTCACATTTCTTTGGGGAGCTATCAATTCTGAATAATGTTTGCATCCTTCTACTCTTGAGCTTTTCGTAGCAGTGAAATTGATTCAACAGAAGGGACTCGAAAAATCTCATATTTGTTATTTGTCCCTGTGGTATCACAAGTGAGCCCGACATGCAGGCTGCAACTCCAAGCGAACCTAACCTAATATCAAATTGAGGCCAGAGTCTGCAGAGCCTCGTTTGCGTAATACAACAAAATTATTCGAAATAGCGTTAAGTTCCGTGGACGTGTAAATAATCCAGTCAAATATATCCATATGACATTAGAATCGACTACCACCAAAATTGAGTTTCACAGTGTACAAAAGTTCACTTAATAGAGTTGAAAAAACTAAACAAAAAATGTTTTAATTTTATATCTTTATTCTTCATCTCTTTGTATTTTTTCAACGTAATCGCCATTTATTTCGATACAATTTTGAAGACGATAAATCCACCTTGAAAAACAGTCTTCAAAATCTTCAAATTTGCAACTTCTGGGCTCCATACCATGCTTTGTTATTTGGTTTCGGGATCGTACTTGTAAAACCATGCTTCGTAACCTGTTACAATTTTCTGAAATCTGGAAGACTTTCCGTTTTTGAATTTGTCAAGAAAATATTGAGCAAAACGCACACGTGCCTCTTTTTGAGCTTCAGTTAAAATTCTAGGAACCCATCGTGCAGATTTTTTCGTGTATCCAAGATTATTTTTTAAAATTCCCGATACAGCCATGGCATTCAAGCCCATTTCTACAGCAATCATTTCCTGGGTCAATATTGGATCTTCGTCAATTTTAGACTTCACCAGCGCTACACCTACATCGTCAGTCGCAGGTTTTGGACGGCCTTCTTGAGGTTCATCCTCCACAGAAAAATTACCGGTGCGGAATCTCCGGAACCACGTTGAAATAGTCACAAGAGATGGCGCATACATTCCAAACGCTGTTTGGCATTCACTAAATATTTCCACAGGCTTAAGCTTACCCCGAATTCCAAAAAGAAAAGCAAACCAAATTTCTTGCTGCTTTCTCACAGGGATATCCACTGACACTGCTTCACTAATATTACGTTTTCTTGTCTCCATTTTGACCGATCTTTCTGAAAATTACAGCGACATATCGTAAGATTATGGCAAAGAGTATGTAGTTTTTGATTTATTAAAAACTTATAATATGACAGCAACTAAGCGAACTTTTGTTAGCCCCCTCGTATTTATAATCATCAGCATTTAGTTCTGGCTAGATAGGTGATTTTTTTTGCACAATAAAGCTTTTAATAATGTTCTCTAGTCTAGCTTTACAACCGCATACGACCCTATAATGGATTTTTAAATTTATATTCGTTTCCAATTTCCTTTAATTAATCTCTAATGTAAGAGCAGCAAAATTCTCCCTCAACATCAACAGTGAAACAAAATTTAAATCTCAACTCTATGCAACCAAAATGTATTTATAAATCTTGAAATCGTTAAAATAGGGGACACCTTTAAACTTATATATACAAAAGCATCTGTGTCGCCAGCTCCATGTGGAACTTAACGAGGGGTCTAGAAATGTATTAATTATTTTTTCTACAGAATTTATAATAAAATCATGATTTCAAACGTATTTTTGGCAGTAAAAAGACTATGTTATTTTTCCTATATAAAACAGACTCTAACTTGACAACGCTCTTCATTTAATCTCCTACAATTTTTAGATATGAATTTGTTTCAAATATTATCACTACAGATTTTGTGGTTTTAATATATCCTTAATTGAATGTAAAAAGTTCTTCCAATAAATATGTATAGAATGCATCTTTGTTTTCATATATTTTCCTTTCTTCTTTATAGGTTTTGCTGGCGAACTGTGCAATTTCGAATATAATGAATGCGAATCGAATCCCTGTCAAAATGGTGGTGAATGCATCGATCACATCGGAAGCTTTGAGTGCCACTGCACCAAAGGATTCACCGGCAATCGGTGTCAGATAAAGGTATGTTCGGTTTGCAGAAAATTTAATTACCAAATTAAAAAAGTTGATTGAAAGTTACGGATGTATAAGTATCACATTTGTACATAAATTCAGAATGTGTAAACTGATTTATTTAACAAAAATCAGTGTGCCATGAAAACACTAGGGAATTCTAAAACAATCACGACCA
This sequence comes from Phaonia tiefii, assembly GCA_963931995.1. Lineage (NCBI taxonomy): Eukaryota > Metazoa > Arthropoda > Insecta > Diptera > Muscidae > Phaonia > Phaonia tiefii. The sequence goes on from OZ008368.1 coordinate 244,631,840, forward strand.
ACAGTTTCAGCAGCTTTATGTCTAAGTTTCAGCGGTTTTCATGGCACGTAGAGCGGGTTATTTCCCCTAGTTTCGGAATAGTAATTGTTTCATAGGTTTAACGACATTTCAAAAGATTTTGTAAACCGTATGAATTTAGTGTATCCTGGAATTTCTCCACGATTAAAATCAAAAAAAAATAAAAAATTCACAATCAATTTTGTCTTAAAATTTTGTACTTCTGTCGCAGTGATTGAAATATAATGCTTTAATTGTTATTTTGTTTAAATAACTAAAGCACATATGGGGGAAAATAAGTCAACGGGGGCGTTGATTTGATGAAACTTATTCAGTTAGTATTTTGAATTCAAACCCAAACTTTTAGACAGCTTGAATGGCTATGAAGGCAGTTGCCACCTTTTACGTTTTTTGAATACGTTAATATTAATTACGTTAATTACGTTAATATTTGAATACGTTTACGTTAATATGGTGACGCAGATGGTGACGCAGCGTATAAATAAATAAGTCAGTAGAAATTTAACCGATTTTAAAATTTTAAAAATGAGTAGTTTTCAAACTTTAATGTGTTGTTGACAACTTGGATTTAAAAGAAACCAATGGAATATTAATCCAGGAAAAAATATGTTTTTCGATATTCATTCACCTTCGATATTCGATATAATACATTTTTTTCATATTTGATTTAATTTTCTTCAAACAACCACTCAATATTTTTTGATACATACAGCGATGGTGTCATGGTTTAAATTGTCTGAAATTATGGAAAAACTTTGTGTTTTAGTTCACCGTCTTCGAGGTAGTATGCAACGAAAGTAACAACAGTGGCCTGGTTCTTGTTCCAATGGAATGACTGGACAGCGTCTTGTAAAAGAAATGCATAGTTTTCTGCAAAATCCATAGATAAAACTACTTCATCAGATTTTAAAATACCTTTAAGTTGCCTAACGAAAGCTGATTGTTCTTTTGCAATTATGTTTTGTGGCAGCCGTTGACACACCACATTTATATATTCGTCAGCATCTGTAAGCCCACTTTTTCACTGGCAAATATTTTTTTGCCAAAGTTTTTCTTTTCTCTTTTGGTATTTACGAATGCTTTTCCACCCAAAAATTTTTCTTTGCCAAATTTTGCGAATCAAAATATAAAAGAACAAAACAAACGTCAAAACTGTTTATATTTTAAAGAATTTTCCTAAGAAGTGTATAAATAATGTAAAATCCGTGTAAAAATGGTAATTTATATATTAAATTTCATTTGTTTCCTTCAAAGAATCACTAAAGCCAACAGGTTTGTAAACAAAAACCGACTTTGGCAGTAAAAACGAATGGGTTAAAAACGATATGTCAAATAAATTTGTTTTAGCGAAAAGAACAAAGCAGACTTTGCGAGAACAGCAAATACTGAACTGGCAACGATTTGTTTCCCTTCCTCGCACCCCTATCGCCAACAAACTCAAGAATTTGCAAAGAAATATTTGCTAGTGGAAAAGGGGACTTATTAATGTTTCACGTTTGCATCGATCAGTTTGTTCCATCTGTCGTAACGCACTTCAATATTGCAGTTTTCAACAAATAGAGTGGATATATATTCCTTTACAACGTTGATTTTTGGGCATGATATACGCTGCCCAATGTGACACTCCACTTTAGAATTACTATGTAGTGAAAGACTAGTCAAATCTTGTAAATCTTTAACTTGCGTTTGCCTGTGCTTAGTTAGGCTTTTGAAATCAACAGCATCTGTTAGCAACTTCATGTTTTCATGTTGCAAGTAAAATCATATATTATGGGTGCCGCTGCTTCCAGCCGAAAACACAGTGTTTTGGTCTCAGATTGGAAAATGAAATAATACTTATAATTTCATTGGCATTGTCATATTGGAACTGCTTAAACATTTCATATATATTACCGAGTAACAACCTTTATTGAACATGTTCTATGCTTTCATCTTCAAGTTTAACAGATTGACAATCCTTCATTCCTGGCATTAAACGGCTAATATCATCCCGTTCGTAAAAATTAATAACTTGTTTCGCAACTTCTTCAGTAATTTTTCTTGATGCTTTTTTGCTTGGAAGCGTGAGTATTCGGTGCTCAGAAATAATCTGTGTAAAATCAGCTTTTCGTTGTAGGTTACAGCCCGATTAAAATGTTACTTAAGTTGCTGCAATACTTCAACGGTGTCTTTGTGGTGCATATTGGAACAAACAGAACTTCCGTCCAAAGAATTCTTGTCTTCCGACATGACGTCGGAATGCTGTGATAAATCCATTTCATTAGCACCTTCAGTTGGTGGTGTCCTTGAAAACTGTTCCTGAAACCCGATTTCCAGCTTGATAGTCGACTCTGCGTTTCCAGCACAGTTTTGATTTAACTGGCAAATCCTGATACGTTAAATGCAATTTTTGTGACACTATTCGTAATCCACTATTTGGGCACTTCCTTTCAGTATAATTTTGACACCGATTTGCCCACACTTTTCTACTTTTTTAACATGATTCATTTTATAAATGAATTTATCCCAAAACAATTTTTTGAACGTATTAGTTACTAATTAAACGCCTTCTTTACCAATGGAAAAAAAGAGTATTAACACATTCGGAGTCATCACGATAAAATTAATACAATTTCGCTTTTCAAATAAACGTTGCGGAAGTAAAACCGTATCTTTATCCCGAAATGCTTAATGATAAGTTACTATTCGGCTTTAAGTCTGTAGAAAGGTAACATGGAAGTTATTTAGTAAGCTATGTAATTTTCAGTCAACATCCTGACTTAATTTGCACAGATTGTGAGTTTAAAGATATTTTATTACAGTATTAGAAAATATTTGAATATAAATTTACTACAAATTTTGTGTAATGACCTTACTTAATTTATCATATCTCCGCAACGTATTGTTTCGCCATACAAAACATACAAAACATATTTGTTCTTCGAGCGACAAAAAACATTGACCACGCAATTTATTTTTAATGTCCGGGAACAAGAAGAAATCGTTAGGTGCCAAATTGGGGCTGCTGTTCAAATACGCGATTGTTTGAGCCGATGTGTGGAAGCTAGCATTAAAGTGATGGAGAATGTATCTTCTTTGGAAGTTCGTGTTCCTAACTTCTGGCAAACAAATGCTTGTTTCTCATTCAGAATTGATCGTCCTACAGTGCTATAAAGGAACTGTTACCACATGACCAGCAGACCATCATTTGCTTTAACGTGCTTCGTGCCGGAACAACCTTTGTTGGATTTGGCTCATCTTGGAAGTCTTCGTAGATAAGGGCTAATTTTTTTTGTATACTCCTTCTGTCTCTAGACTTCTTCATTGGTATAGTACTGAAATCCTAGCCGCTCGTCTTGTGCAGTGACAAATTGCGTATGTTACAATGTTACAATTACAATTTTCGAGTGTACTGTTGTATGAATGTCTGGTTTCTTGTATGAGTTAAGTATATTTTATATATGCATGTAGAATGTAGTATATTTTAGCAGTGAAAGCAAATAGTAGAAGATCAAATTACAAATGTCGTAACTGTTTTTTGATAAAGGTCTGTGATTTCACTCTCGAGAAGTATAACAAAAAATTGTAAACAAATTTAAAAAAAATCCAATGAGTATTCAAACTCACGAACGATGTGTTAAAACATTTGTAACATTTGTGTAACATTTGGCTACACGGCACTTGTTCGATTTCTATGAACACATTAGTAAATGTTACATTGGAAAATAATAAAGAGCGTTCTATCATATAGTGACGTTTCATTTAAATAATATTAATACTTAAAATTATTTAAAGATCAGTGCAAGCACATGTGTCATTATTTTCTTGCTTAATACTTTTAATTTCATTCCCACAAAAAACAAAGAGAATGCAAAGCAACAGCCACGTGTTCATACATACATTGTTATGTTCGTATATACGCAACACAAGTTTGCACAATTTTCGTTGCTCCCTTACTCTCATTCTTATATACGTATAACCACTTCATTATTCTCTTTGCTCTGAGAGTTCTTCGCACCCACACAAGACCAATATTCGCTGCAGCTGCAACATTGTTTGCGCGAGCCTCTAGGGCAGTAAACTATAAATTTAATACATACGCAAGTGTTAGGTTTGTAAAATCATCGTTTGTTTGTTCGTTGCTTGGCAGTCGGTATTTAAAGTGATTATTGGGCGATTTTCATATAATTTTCCCACGCAATTTTCTCCGGAAATTCATAGCCGATTTTATTACTTTTTGGATTAAAAAGCTAGTGCGGGTTTCGACGAAGAGTTTAGGCCAAAAATTAAGGCGATCCGATATCGGCGAGCCGAGATTGAAGTGTTTTAATTTGGAGTAATATTAAAAAAGTATTTTATGTTGATCTTCGGTTATATCGTACGAATATAACAATGTATGTATGTATGTACAAGTGTCTGTTGCTTTGCATTCTTTGACTTTTGTGGGAATAAAAAAAAAGTATTGAGCAAGAATATAATGACACATGTGCTTGCACTGGGTCTTTAAATAATTTTAAGTATTAATATTATTTAACTGTAACGTCATCATATGATTGAACGCTGTTTATTATTTTCCAATGTAACATTTACGAATGTGTTCATAGAAATCGAACAGGTACCGTGTAGCAAAAAGGTGTTAACACATCGCCCGTGAGTTCGAACACTCATTGGATTTTTTTCGCAGTTTGACACTCTGAGTTTCGCAGTCGGACAAATCTGTGTTCTAACGGATTTTTCAACAGAGACGCTACAAAAGTAAATCGAAAGGGACAGCAAACGACGTCATATTTTTTCCCGCCCTTTTGACATTTCTCTTCAGTAAGGTTTGCCATTTCATCATGGAAAGATATACGAGCCAACAACGAGTCGAAATTATTACAATTTACTACCGAAATTTGGAGTCAGTGGCCTTTAAGAGGCCAACTTTAAGAGGCCTCAATAATCAGCGATGAGGCTCATTTCTGGCTGAATGACTCGCCAATAAGCAAAATATGCGTTATTGGTCAGACAGCAATCCACACGTAGGCCATGAGTCATCATTGCATCCCGAAAAATTACGGTTTGGTGCGGTTTATGGGCCGGCGGCGTCATTGTGCCGTACTTCTTCCGTGATGATCAAGACCGGCACATTATTATGAATGCGAATCGCTACCGTTCAATGATAACCGAATATTTTTGGCCCCAATTGGATAATATGGACTTGGAGGACATGTGGTTCCAACAGGTCGGCCCACAAGCCACACAGCGAATGCCACAATCAATTTATTGGAAACCAAGTTTGGTGAACGTGTTATCTCACGAAATGGCCTAGTGGGTTGGCCGCCTCAGTCGTGCGATTTGACGCCGTTAGATTATTTCCTGTAGGGCTACGTCAAGTCTATGGTCTATGCCAACAAGCCAGCGACGATTGATGAACTTCGTACGAATATCGAACGTGAAATTGCAGCAGTATCGGGCGATTTATGCTTGAAAGCCGTCGAAAATTGGGTTCAGCGTCTGGACTTCTGCAAGCGTGCCAGTGGTGGCCATGCAAAAGAAATCGAGTTCCATACATAATGGCATCGAACGTACTTTCACAGGAATAAAGAATTTCGCTCTTATTGAAAAACACTTTATATAGGGTGGGTACCCTTATCATCTAGGGGTATGAAAAATAGATGATGGCCGATTTTGAGACCTACCCGATATGCACACAAAATTTCATACAAATCGGTGCAGCCGTTTCGGAGGAATTTAACCCCAAACAATCAGTGGTCGCAGTCGGACAAACTGTGTTTGCATGTATTCGCTTTGTGTGTTAAGTCCCTACCCGCGCCTATGGATGTTAACACATCGAAAACATTACAATTCCAAAATGTTTTATGTCGATTTCCAGGTTTGGAATGCAAATCTTATTGCATGGTGTAATCAGTAAGTTCAGTATATGTACAATTTCAGAACCTGAACCTGAAAAGACTCACATTTCATACTTGTCAAGATTCCTTGGCTTTTGCTAAATCAAATGTCGGTAACTTCCAGCAAAACCTTCAGTTCTGTCTTTAATAGGTACTAAAAACTCGGAACCCGAGTAAACCTCTAAATCGGCATAAAGAATGCAAACCAAAGTACTATCATTGCAAGTTTTTCCATATACAGTGGAAAAAATATTGCTATTATGACCAGTGACTGATATTATTGTTTTTATTATCCAAAACTATTATCACTTGGCACCAGTGTAAAACTGCCGATAGTCACAAAACTAGTAACTATTCAAAATAACGTGGGCTTAATCTTTCCGCTGCCCAAATTTTAATTCACTTCTCCTAGTGACGGGGACACTATCGGCCAAATAGCCATATCAAAGCTTCTCCATTCTCAACGGTGAAAATACACTGATTGTGTGAAGTTCACGACTGTCCCTCTATGGATTGTAATGGAAATCGAAGTTTTTGTGTTGAATTCATGGAATCAAAATTGTCCTTTTTTAGCTATAATTAGGATAAATTTTAATTAGTGACCCTAGTCTATGTGTTATTTTTCGAATCGTATTATGTCCTTAGTCCAGATGTAGAGTCCTAGGGTCAGCTTAGCAGTATGTACTTAAGTTTAAGTTTAATATATAGAGTATTTTTTATTGGAACGAAGGGCACAATATTATTGGATCGAAGTTCCTTATCGCACTTTGCGGGATGGGGGCTGAATGAAAAAATTGTAAACAACTTTTTTGTAACTACATTATTACAACCCATTATTATCAACTATATTGGGTACTTTTTGTTTCGTTTGGTTTAAAGGGAAGCTTTCTAGATGGAGCCTGTGTATTACATATTGTAGTTTTGAACCCAATAAAAATTTAATTTAGAACAGCCAAAGTGCAAGACTGGCAAATCCATGAAATACAACCCTGAGCATGGAATTACATTTGGCAGCACACTTACTCTTACACTCTTACTTTTGGTTTGGTTTGTGTCTAGACTAACGTATTGGAGGATATTTCCTGTTTAATGGGAAATTTTCTAGGTGGAGCCTGTTTATTACATATTGTAATTTTGAACCGAATAAAAAGTAAATTTAGAAAAGCCAAAGTAAAAGAAGTTTAAAAACATGCGTTTTCTCAAAAAAAGTAAATTTTTTCAAAAAAAACATACCTATTGATATTCCTAAACAATGTACCTTTTCTTTAAAAAATACTTTATCTTAAAGAAGTACCTTTGCTTTAAAAAGTAAATTTTTTACAAAAAGTACTTCTTAGTAATTTTTTTTAAATAAGTACCTTTTCTTAAAAAAGTACATTATCTTACAACAAATTGCGTTTTCTTAAAAAACTACGTTTGTTTTGACGAATACCTTTTTTGTAAAACAAAATAACTTTTCTTCATATAAGTACCTACTCCTAAAATTGTACCTGTTCTTTCATAAATAAAGCTTTTCTTCAGAAAAAAAACATTCTCTTAAAAAAATCAATTTTCTTACAAACAATCCTTTTCTTAAAAGGACATTTTGTTAAAAATAAAAAATACATTTTCTTTTCTTGAGATTATTAGCCTTTCTGAAAATACGTAAATTTTATTAAAAAAATAACCTTTTCCTAAAAAGAGTTCCATTTCTCTAAAAAGTACCTGTTCTTAAAAAAGTACTTATTTGTAAAAAAAAAATCACACTCTTAGGCTTTTTCTTGCAGAAAGCACTTCTCACTCAAAATGGTAGCTTTCCTTAAAAACGACATTAGCTTTTAATAAAAGAAGTACCTCTCATTACAGAAAGGAACTTTTCGTGAAAATGTAATACATATTCCTACAAAAGGGAGATAAAAATATACTTTCTTTGAAAAAATACATTCAATACATAAAAAATTTTTAAAAAAAGTTTAACATTTTAAAAGATGTATATTTTCTTAAAGATCTATTTAAATTATCGTATTTTTCAACGGGCGCCTTAGGCGTGTTGGATCTAACGAGTATATAATACAGAGCGAAAGGAACTTTGTTCCAACCGGGTGTCCCCTGACACCTCATGTAATTTTTAATAGTATTTTATTGCATGAAAGTTTGGTTTGTAACAATTATGTATGAAATATAATATCGGTTAATTGGCCGCCCCTTTCCACTGCACAATTGTCTGCTCATTTAACCATATTTTGCATAACATTTTGGCATATTACGGGTGCTATTGCTACAATTTCTTCAATAATGTTATTCTTCAGCATTTTTTACAGTACTTACGCTACGAGTTCGTCAAGGCTTCACTTTATCTTCCAGTGTGTTCAAAGTTTCAAAATTCTTTACAATACGCTGAACGGTTAAATTGCTCGGCACATTATTTAAACCAAAAAAAAAATCCACCAAAATTTTTCCCGTTTTTACAATTGAACGACTATTTAGAAAAAATGTTTTATTAACTGTTTTATTAATTTTATTAATGTTTTATTAATTATCCATAATAAAGCGAATGTTTTTTTTTAACAAAAGGTACTATATTTACGAAGAAGTGATAAGAGTATGAATTTTTTTTGAAAAGAAGTACTTTTTTTAAGAACATGTACTTTTTAACGAGGTGGTACTCTTTTTAGGTAAAGGTTATTTTTTTTTAAGAAAATGTATTATTTTACTTTATTTAAAAAAAAGGAATTTTTGTAACCAAAAGACATTTTTTAAGGAGAAGGTATTTTTTGGAGAAAATGTTTTTTTAAGAAATGGGATTATTTTCGAATTGGTCCTTTTTTCAAGAATAGCTACATTTTTAAAAGAAGGTACTTATCTCAAAAAATATTATTTTGTTTCACAAAAAATTTAGTCTTTAACGAAAGTACAGTTTTTTAAGAAACGGGAATTTGTTGTAAGAAAATTTACTTTTTCAAGAAAATGTACTTATTTAAATATATTTTCTTTAAGAAAAGTTACTTTTTGTAAGAAACATACTGTTTTAAGCAAAGGTACTTCTTTCAGATAGGGTGTCTATTTTAGTCTAGACACACACCAAAGAAAAAGTACACAATGTAGCTGATAATACTGGTTTGTAGGATAATAGTGTTAAAAAAAGTTGTTTAATTTGTTTCGTTTAGCCCCCATCCGTGCGATAAGGAACTTCATTCCAATAAAAATCACATGAGGTGTCATGGGACACCCGATTGGAACGAAGTTTCTTTCGCTATATATTATGTACTAGTTAGTTCCAGCACATATAAAGCGCCCGTTGAAAAGAACGATAATATAAATGGATCTTTAAGAAAATGTACTTTTTTTTAAATAAAAAATTTTTTTAAAAAAATTTTTTTTCAGCAATGTATTTTTTAAAAAAAGATTTTGTTTTTAGGCCCTTTGTGTGAATATGTATAATATAGGTAATTTTTTAAAGAGATCTACTTCTTTTATTAAAAGATAATGCTATTTTTAAGAAAAGGTAATATTTTTAAGCAGAAGTACTTTCTGTAAGAAAAAGCCAAAAGAGTATGACTCTCTTTTACAAAGAAGGACTTTTGTAAGATCAGGTACTTTTTAAAGAAGTGGTACCCTTTTTGAGAAAAGGTCATTGTTTAAGAAAATTTACTTATTTTCAGAAGGCCTACTAATCTCAGGAAAAAAGAAATATTTTATTTTTAAGAAAAGGTACTTTTAAGAAAAGAAATTTCTGTAAGAAAAGGGATTTTTTATAACAAGTTATTTTTTTGAAGAAAAGTTTTTTGTTCTGAAATGGCAATTTTTTTAGAAATGGTTTTTTTTAAGAATACGTAAATTTGTAAGAGTAGGTATATAGTAGATATTATCCTATTAAATGAGACAAAATTAAACCATAGACACAGTGTAATATTTAAAAATTATAAAATCATCAGAATATATCGAATTGATGCAACAAGCGGTGCAGGATCAAGAATAACATACAATACTACAGTTATGATAAAAAAAATAGATATTCGGTAGATGCTTTAGAGACATGCGCCATTAATATACCCGTTGACTGCCACAACTTTTTAGTTATTACATGAAACAACACAACATGAAAGAACACAACCCTCATAAACGTTCCTGACTGTACAAATCTAGTAATAACTACCAAATCCTAAAAGTATGCAGAATAATACTGGGTTGTATACTGGGCTATAGCGTAATACAGTTCAAATCGTTCCCATAAAAAAAATCGATTGATGCAGCTGAAGTAACGGTCAATGATGATGACGCAATTGGAAATTCAGTTTACACAATTGTTTCAACTTCGATACGAGGTTGTTGCAAACGGAGTTTGGTAGTAACGATTAAAAATTCTATTGATGCAACCGAAATATTGAGAAATTCTGTTTCTACAATCGAGCCAATTATAATACGAGATTGTTTCAACCGATGTAGCGACTGAGTTTAGTTGAGAAAACGTTAAGTCAGTAGCGGCTACCATAGTTCGATGACATAGGCTGAATTTACGATTGTTACTACTTCTACTGCAACAAATACCTCTGTCTGATATAGTCTTATGATTCTCCATATTCCACCTTGAATAATTTTCAATATTAAAGAACAGAATAGATGTTTGAATAAAAGGGAGTACTGAACAGAAGGGAATCTTCGGTAGGAAGCAATCCAAACCAACAGGGAATATCAAGCCATGTCCTATTGCCGTACTAGTTCCCTTTAGCTGTCCCATGAATACTGAAGGCTCTTTTAATTAAATTTGTTATTAATGACTATAATCTCCAGATATTATTTACCATCTTAATTACGGAATACAGCTCAATTGTCCTTTACTTTATCTTGCATATTACATTCTATCCATACTAACAATTTACATATTTTCAAAAAAAATACAGAAGATTATGTTTACTCTTAACAAACCACTTCATAATCTCCTGTTACAAATTCACCGCTATTCGCTGTTTAATAGTCTTCATTGTGTTGCTATTCTAGGTGGATTTTTGCGCTAATAAACCATGTCCTGAAGGACGACGCTGCATCGATCACGGTAATGACTACAACTGTGAATGCCCGGGGGGACGCAATGGTCCAGATTGCAATGAAATGCAAAGAACGGTAAGTACGCAGATAAAGATGAAGATTTATGCAAAAATACATGTTTTTTATCCCTAAGTAAATACTAGTGGGAACTCTTGTAATTGAGAGTTAGCGGGATGTTGCTGTTGTTAGGTATTCCGAGTTACACTTGGTTAAATTGTGGTTGGGTAGCACACTGCTAGCAGTTGATCACACGACAACCATGGCAGCCATGAATTTATTCTTCATTCATTAGTTTTTGTGAATTCACTATCATTCATCCTGTAGTACATTTATTTATTTGTACAAAACTTTTCGTTTCACTGGAATTTTGTTGTGCTTGTTATTTCAGTATAAATTTCACTATAAATTTGATGTTTCAAGTGTTTTTGTTAATGTGAAGTGCTCTTCCGGAAAAACGTGTTTCGGAAATTTCTAGATAATTAAATACAGTCAAATGTCCAAAATATTTGTTTTTATATAAAGTTTGCATGCTAGGACACTTTTGGATAGATATGGATGCAAAAGAGTTTTGAAGGAATGCATTCATAAAGCATTTAACAACTGAATGATGTAGACACTTTGTTGTTAAGGGGGTCTCAAAGTTGTAACGACGGGCTTTCCCTTTAAACTTGGGGTATACTCAGTGATCGCCAGGGGTTCGTTACATACCATTTATATATGTAAGAAAAAGTAGAACGCTAGGAATATTCTGTATATGGGCTAGTCGACGGTAAAACAAATATTTTTCAAATGACATGTTACCGATTTTGATGAAATTTGGTGGGGAAGGAAAGCTAAACGTCAAAACTTGAGTTTCTTGTAAGGATTTTTGTGGTTTTTACAACCTTTCAAAGGAATCACAAGTAAATTGACTTAAAAAAAAACTTAAAAAAAAAATTTTGAATTTTCTTGAATTTGAATTTTTGTGTTCACAAGTAAACTGGCTTTAAAAAAATTTAAAAAAAAAAAATTTTAAAATTTTTTGTTGCAAAAAACAAGATTTTTCCAAAAACAAAACGTAGCGTAGCAATTAAAGAGACATCCTTCGATTTTTTGAAAAAAATACGTGTGAAAGCGGCATTTGTGCCAAACATTTTGCGGGGTTCGGCATGTCGGTACGATACAAAATGAGGGTGTTATAGCCATTTTTGTAAGGCAACCGCCCAAATTTCAATAAAAAGAAAAATGCTTTACATTGTGAAATATCCACATAAGTACATTAGGGTGGGTAACAAAAAAAATTGCTGCTGTCACCACCTAAAAATAAAGTTCAGAGTTTTTAATGACTATTTGCAAAATATTGCGCTTCTGGATTCAGCAAATTGTGATCTATTTTGCTTTAAAAACAACTCTAATAATCAGGTTTTTGGGTGTAACTTTTAAGATGTTGCAGATATTTGGAAAATTAATTATAGTACGTAGACCTTTAGGAGTTCTTGCATTGCATATGTTGTTTATATTTGTATTTTTGAAGTTGATTGAGTTGTAGAAGTTTAAATGCCGTTTTTAGTGGATTTTCGTGGAGTCCTAAGAAAAAATCAAACTAACTCCGTAATTTTTACTCGTATGTTAACACGAAAGATGTCATTGTGAAGGTTATAAACTCAGCTTCGTAGCTCGGTATGATTTCTTGGAACATTACGTTAAATTATACAGCTTATCTTTATTTTTGTCGGTAGTATTTCAAGATTTTTCGAAAGTTATCATTTAAAACTACATTGATCGCAAAAAATTCAAAAAATATCCGCAGTAAAAAGCGGTATTTAATACCTTTGAAATGATATATAAATTATGTATATCCGAAAAGAAATGGTCGCAATATTTGCATTTTTGCAAAATAACTTTGAAGCTTTCAGGTCTATAAAACAGTTTAATATTAATATTGAATTAAATGTTTCAATAATTTTTTATTTTTGTATAAGTTTTTTTAAATATTGTGGTTCCTAAAAAAGCATAATCAGTTAAACTATCAAACCATTGTATTTCTCTTATTTTTTCGATTTTATTGTAACATTGAATGCATTCACATTCAATATTAAACTGTTTTATAGACCTGAAAGCTGCAAAGTTGTTTTACAAAAATGCAAATATTACGACCATTTCTTTTCGGATATATATAATTTACATATCATTTCAAAGGTATTAAGTAGCGCTTTTTACTGCGGGTAAAAATTTTCAACATTTTTTGCGATCAATGTAGTTGTAAATAATAACTTTCGAAAAATTTTGAAATGCAACCGACAAAAATAAAGATAAACAGTATAATTTAACGTTATGTTCCAAAGAATCATACCGAGCTACGAAGCTGAGTTTATAACCTTCACAATGACATCTTCGGTGTTAATATATGAGTAAAAATGACGGAGTTATTTTGATTTTTTTCTTAGGAGTCCACGAAAATCCACTAAAAAACAGCGTTTAAACTTCCACAACTCAATCAACTTCATAAATACAAATAAAGACAATATGTCCAATGCAAGAACTCCTAAAGGTCTACGTATCCGTAATAAATTTTCCAAATATCTGCAACATCTTAAAAGTTACACCAAAAAAACCTGATAATTGGAGGTGTTTTTAAAGCAAAATAGCTCACATTTTGCTGAACCCAGAATCGCTATATTTTGCAAATAGTCATTAAACACTCTGAACTTCATATTTAGGTGGTGACCTAAAAGTGATTTTTTGTTTGTATGGGATTTTACCCACCCTAAAGTACATACATTCACACTCTCTCTTTCTGCCTACCACTGATTTAGAGCATTTTTCCTGTACTGGAATTTGGGAGGTTGCCTTACAAAACTGGCCATAACTCCCTCATTTTGCACCCTAGCGACATGTCCAACCCCGCAAAATGATTGCAAAAAACTCTGCTTTAACATTTGTTTTTTTTTCAAAAAGAATCGAAGGATAGCTCTTTTTTGCTACGCTTATTTTTTTTTTAAAAAAAAAAATATTTTTGGCAACAAAAAATATGGATTTTTTCTTAAATGTCAAAGCTAATTTACTTGTTAACATTCGTGGAAAATTTCAAAAGTCTAGCTTTTACCGTTTTCCAGTTATTTGCAAATCAAATAACGATACTGATTCTTTTGAAAGCTTATAAAACTCACAAAAAAACCTGAAACCAAGCTCAGATTTTGGGATTGAACTTTTCCTGGCATAGGGTTACTTTTCACATAATTTCATTAAAATCGGTGGCATGTCACGTGGAAAATAATTTTGTTTACCTTGGACTTCCCCATATAGATAAATTTTACTTCAAATGTATTAATTTTCAATGATACAAACAATATTACAGTAAATGCCCAAGGGTAAGACCAGAGAATCTTTGACTTGAACCAGGGGGAAGGTAAGCACCAGGGTCGATAATCCAGAGGCAGGGAATTTCTGCCTTGAACCAGGGGAAAATATAAGACAACACTGGAACAGGTGAGCACCAAATTCAAATCCCCACGGGCAGGGAATCTCTGGCTTGAAACAGTACAACCAAAAACAATACGGGAACAGGCAGGTACCAAGTTCAAGACCTCACAGGCAGGGAATCTTTGGCTTGAATCGGACGACGAGCTAGAGATAACTATACTATCTACGTTTGAACTTGAAAACTACTAAGTTGATCCCTCGTTTACACTCCTCGATGGTAGCTGCAAAAAGGTTGTACAAGTAGAGAAGAAAAAACCGCCGCAATTTGGTAACCCTAGTAGAAGAGAACCAAAAAAGTCGACGCGTTTCACTCAAACGCATTTCTTTCCCGCGTCATAACTTGAGTATCTCATACTTTTTACATATTTTATATAATTTTGTTTAAATATGTTTGGAATTTCTATAGTTAGATACAATAACATCATCAGAAAACTGCTCGCGTATTGAAATATTCAACGAAGAGATTAAGAAAGAGAGCAGAAAAATGACACGCTTCTCTCGTGTTTTTTGTTGGCATTCCGATCCATGGGTATATTTTCTTCTCTATACCATAGTTGCTTTATGGTTGCTGATGTTAGTCGTCACAGCTGTGATTCTCAGGTTTACTATCAGCTGATGGTCAGCTGTCAACAATTTCGTTTGGTGGCTACTGCACTCCAGATGGCGTTGTTGCACTAACGTTGCGGTTCAATTCAACAGATGGTTCGCGTATTTGCTCAACAGATGGCGATTGTATAAGTGGGGTGGTAACAATCGGGCGACATCCGCCTTCACAAAGTTTACGCAAAATTTGAACAAAATAGAAAATATGTTTTTTAAAATTGTTTTTTTTTCCTTGAAACATAAATATGAACTATGAACCTAAAAAGGAATTATAACATTCTATAAACAACTCGGATCAAACAAATGCTAAAATTGATAAAGTACATAGATTAGGGTTATGTATGGAATTGCGCAACGAGAAAGCTACCTCCATGTCTTTGCTGACACATATATACATATATGTATAGAATATAAAATTCTAAAGCAATATTCCAATACTAAGTATAAACAAAAGGTTCAAGAAGAACATACAACATCACCGAACTCTCTCCATCGATTTCTGTCTCTGGCAAGTGGTTTAATTTGGTTTCATGATAGATGAGTTTGTTTGTATTCCTTCACCAGACACCGCTTCCACTTATTTGTTGGTCTTCGTAGCCTTCCTTGTCCTGCTGAATAGTGACTTTTTATTCTAAATTTTCGTTGAAATGTGGCTCAAAAAAGGTTTCAAATGTTGCTTCAAAGCACGAATGGATGTCAACTTCTTGACATTGACCATTAACTTCAAATGCACACACACCAATATAAATCTATTGGTGTTAAATTACATGACATAGGGATTCAACTATCATCCACCATGCGAGTGAGTACGCGACCAGGAAATGACTCGTGCAGCAACTCAATTGTTTCACGAGCTGTATGACATATCACACCATCTTTATGAAACCGCATGCCGTTCAATTCAATACCATCTCTATACGCCGTAGAAAATCCTCTTGAAATTTGCAGTTCTTGTTCACGAAACCGATTTGATGGTTCTAGACTTTTGAACAACTAAGAAATTTTCTTAAAATATTTAGATTTTGGTGAAACCGGTTTCCGGTTAAACCGGTAGCGGTTTTTCGGTAGCGGTTTTTATGACAAAGTAGTCAACGATGCCATTTATAAACATCGTTTGTTTTTAAGTCAGCCTTTTTGAATTTTGAAATCGATTACCGAGTTCATAGCCATGAAGAAGCTTGTGGTGTGTATGATTCCTTTTGTTGCTTAAATATATGTATGTCCTCTGTAAGAATGTCCAATATTTTTAACAAAGCCCATTATACGTATGAGCAATAAAGTTACATATATAAGATAACATCGATCATACATGGGGTGTTTTCTTTTTTATTTTGCTTAGATAGAACTTACCAAAGGGTTAGCTGTTTATGTTCGGTATTCTCCGCCAAATTATCACGAAGAGATTTACCCTTGAACACTACTAACATCTTATCCAAATTTCCCTTGAAAATCAGATATAGGTTTATGCAACTTATAGACAACTTCGTGATTTTTATGGCGCAAATAATCGTTCAGCTGAGCAAGCCATTCGACGAACTGTTAATAGATTTCATACCACATACTCTCTAAATGATGCAATAACATAAATGATGCAATAACCACTGTAATCGAAAGTGTGGATGAATATCCAAATTTGTCGATTCGTCGTCGGTCGCAGGAATTGGTGCTCTATCTAACAACTACGTGGATAGTTTTGCACAAAGATCTTGGCCAACGTCCGTAGAAGATCCAGCTGTTGCAGGAATTAAGACCACGAGAACATCGTAGGTGTCATTCTTCCGTCGATTATGCTCAAGGGCAACTTGAAGCTGACCCGATATTTTACCGCAAAATTGTATTCAGCATTGAGACTCATTTTTGGCTAAACGGGTTTGTTAATAAACAAATCTGTCTCATAAGATTATTTCTAAGATTAATTCACAACAGATCCTACAGACTCCAGAGCGAAAACGAAAAATAAGAAAAATGTACAGTTTGGTCCGGTTTACACACTGGTGACATCATCGGGCCCTATTTCATCAAAAATGAAGCCGCCAATACCTACTTACTTATTTGGTCTCGGACAACCCCGGGGGGCTAGGAACCTTACGAAACGAAGATAACATATTTCGCCAACCAGTTCAACCTTTTGTCTTACCTCTCCAGTTGGTAATACCAAGTGTACGCAGGGATTCATCAACCTAACCCTCCAGTGGAGTCTTGACCTTCCTATTATTTGTTTTCCTTCGAGTTAGGTATCGAAACCCCTTAATGTTGGTTCGTCATCATCCATTCTTCTGGTATGGCCTAACCAGCGCAATCGCGTTATTTTGATCCGCTTAAATATGCCAATTTCGGGATATAGCTCAGAGAGATCATGGTTTAGGACAGATCATGATCTCAAAGCTCACGTTATTATTTTGGTTTACGGAAGAATTGAGGAATAAATTCGTCCACCACCTTGGAAATATAATGGATATCAACCAACGTTCACGTCTATTCACACTGAGGCCCTGGTCTTTGAAACCATTATTTTTTTCTTGTCCTCATTTACTTTCAGACCCACTTTTGCTGACTCGCTCTCAATTCTCGAAAACACCACAGTAACTTCTACAATTGTACGCCAATGATATCTACTATAAGTATATCATCAGCATACGCGAGCAGCATCTGACTTTTGCTGCTGATGGTCTTATTCATTTTAACTGCATCTTTTCTCATAAAGATCTCCATAAAGAAGTTAAAGAGATCGCACGATAAGGCGTCGCCTTGCCTAAGGCCTCGCTTAAATTTGAAAGGTTCGGTAAGATCCTTAGCAACTTTCACTGCGTCAAGGTCGTTATGCAAAGGCGTATGAGTTTTGCAGGAATACCAAGCTCAGCATTGCTTCGTAGAATTTCTTCTGTTTCCGGGTATCAAATGGCGCTTTATACTCGATAACTAGATGGTAGCTGTTGATTTGTTATTTATGGGTCATCTCCTGGATTTGGCGTAGCGTGAAAACCTGGTCACTTGTCGATTTTTCAGGCCACTGTGATATAGTCAATTCAGGTCAGCGATAATTGGTTTTAGTCTTTCGTACACTATACTTGACATAACCTTATATGCAATGGATAAAAGTCTTATGCAGCAACAGTTGGCACAGAGGCTCGAGTCATCCTTTTAAGAATATGGGGCGTAGTACACTGAGGTCCCAATCACCGGGCTTGCATTCAGCGAACCAAATTTTGTTACTAATCTGATGCTTATCGCCGCTGAATCAGCTTATCGCCGCCAGTCTTAAACAGCTACGCTGGTAATCTATGGCCTACTGCTGCTTTGCTGTTCTTAAGCCGGGCAATAGCTGTCTACCCTCATCTTAGTTAGGAGGGGGCAATAGACGTCGTCGTCCAAATTGTGATCGATTGTCGCATCGTCATTGTATTTCTCAGGTACCAGTAGCGCGGAGAATTTAAAAAAAAAATGGTATCCCATTACATCCCATGAAGGAATCGGGGAGAGCTTCTCACAGCCAGTGAGCTGTGGGCTTTCTAGTTTTATACTCACTGATTGGGACCTAGAGTTTTACACAGGTTCCGAACCGTATTTTTGAGGAGCATTTTCATGGCTAAATACTCGATAGTGTCGCCGTAACTATGCGAGGTGACCGCCGTCGAAAGAAATTTTAAGGTGGTCAGAGCAGGGATCGAACCCACTAACCCCACACTACCCATTGCACCACCGACGGCCACAGCGCGGAGAAATTACCTCTCCATATTCCCAACTTGCTCTGCACACCTGCGATGAGATTTCCGTCCTTGTCTTTACAGAAGGGGGGCCCTGAACCATGTCTATTATTTCCATTTTTGACTTTTTGGTAGAATTTTCGGGCCTAAAGAGACGGCTTACCTCCTTTCTTTTCCCCTATAGCGCTCAGCCGCGTCATAACTGACTGGGGCATTGCCATACTTGCATCGTTGTTTTCAGCATTTACTATGCGACACTCTTCATAGTACCATGGCTTGTTACGAAGCCGTTTTTCAAAGCCCTGTACGGTTGATGCCGCAGTTTTTATAGAGTTCGGAATGGGATTCCACTGTAGTATCATCATTTGTAGTATCGTCATTTGGAGGGTGTGGATTATGTGCCAAAAGTTGAGACAGCCTCCTGTGCCTACCTTGCAGATTTCTGCTGTCTAGCTTTCTCTGCGCCTGGTTTCGTGCGGTTTTGTATCTTCTTAATCTTGTGCGAACCTTTACTGCTACCACGTAGTGATTATAATTGACGTTAGCTCCTATACTCACTCGTACGTACATTACACTGGCTGAGTGCCTTCCATCAATTACCACGTGATAAAGTTGATTCTTCGTTCTTTAATCTTGACATACCCAGTAGCCTTGAGAATGTGTTTATACTGGTATATTGTGCCACTAGCGAACACGTTTTTTGCCGCGCTTTGTCGGAACTGTCAGCATGTACACTGAAATTGTCGATAGTTGGATGAAACATATTTTCCCTGCTAAAATCCCATGGTCACAACACCGGTCATACGCTTCCTCTAGGCGCTCGTAGAAAATCTCGTTGGCATCATCATCTTTCTCTTCTTTCGGACATTCACACAAATTAGGGAAATTTAATATATTTCGCTTTTATACGGTCAGTCACAGGATTTAACCCAGAGTCTAGATGTCGCAGTCTTTTTCCAACTACAATTCCGCAACCAGATTCATGTTTTTTCTCATGGCAACTCCTTGTGCAGCCATGCCCTATCCATCGCATTTTTCCTGGATAGTGGTAATGTCACCCGTTTAACTTTCGATGACATCTGCCATTTGGATACTTGCTCTGGATGTAACGGGTTTTTCAATAAGAGCGCTACAAAAGTTTTTTTAAATAAAACAAAACCGGGTTTAGATACCAATGAAATTCTTTATTCCTGTGAAAGTACGTTCGATGCCATTATGTATGGAACTCGATTTCTTTTGCATGGCCACCACGGGCACGATTGCAGAAGTCCAGACGCTGAACCCAATTTTCGCCCGTTTTCAAGCATAAATCGGCCGATACTGCTGCAATTTCACGTTCGATATTCGTACTAAGTTCATCAATCGTCGCTGGCTTGTTCGCATAGACCATAGACTTGACGTAGCACCACAGGATATAATCTAACGGCGTCCAATCGCACGACCGAGGCGGCCAATCGACTGGGGAATTTCGTGAGATAACACGTTCACCACACTTGGTTTCCAATAAATTGATTGTGCCATTCGCTGTGTGGCTTGTGGCACCGTCCTGTTGGAACCACATGTCCTCCAAGTCCATAGTATCCAAAATATTCAGCTATCATTGAACGGTAGCGATTCACCTTCACAGTAATATGCCGGTCTTGATCGTCACGGAAGAAGTACAGCCCAATGACGCCGCCGGCCCATAAACCGCACCAAACCGTAATTTTTTCGGGATGCAATGATGACTCATGGATTACGTGTGGATTGCTGTCTGACCAATAACGCATAGTCTGCTTATTGACGAAGCCATTCAGCCAGAAATGAGCCTCATCGCTGAAGATGATTTTCCGATGAAAATCCGTATCAATTCACGATCCTACAACGCTTATGGTGGTCAAGTGGCTTCAGTTCTTGCGTCAACTTGATCTTGTAAGGATGTAGGCCAAGATCTTTTCGCAAAATTCGCCATAACGACGTCACAGAGATGCCCTACGCTTGGGAATGACGGGTGAGAGACACATTTGGGCTTTCTTGAACTGAAGCCTCAGCGACACCAATATTCTCGACCCAACGACTTCTTTGTCTCACTGGCACGGGAACATTTTGTACTGTGCCTGTGGATTCAAATTTTTCCACTAGACGCTCAGTTGTTGATCTGGTAGGACGATTCTGACGACCATAAATTGGAGGAAGCGCTCTTAAAGTTGAGGCCACTGACTCCAAATTTTGGTAGTAAATTTTAATATTTTCGACTCGTTGTTGGCTCGTATATCTTTCCATGATGAAATGGCAAACCTTACTGAAGAGAAATGTCAAAAAAATATGGCCGCGTTTGCTGTCCCTGTCGATTTAATTTTGTAGCGTCTCTGTTGAAAAACCCTTTATACAGAGTTTTACATTCCAAATAGTGGCCCTTATAACGTTTTCGGTGGTCGTGAATAAATAAGAGTTGTTAATGTTTTCTTTTTATTTTCTGTATATTCACTGCCATTATGACAGCCATTACTGATCAGGATGCAATATGACAAACCTGGATGTTCTTCGTTTGGTTGCTAACGGCCGTTGGCTCATATGTTGGCTCATCCGCATGCCAAGGACAAAAGAATATGCACGATATCTTGATGATCTTCAGTGACACTGTCCCCTAATAAGACTGGGACGCATCATTGATCCGATAACGAATCAAACTGCTCCTTCGTTTCGCCTTCTCACTCTAGCTAACAGAAGTTTCTGATAATGTCATTGCTTAGAACATACTGCATGGAAGTAGTGAGCTGCTTGGAGTGCCCAATGAACGATTCATTTCTGCCCACTCCCAAGTGAATGGCTATCAGAACCGGTGCACCTCGAAGGATAGTCCTATGACACGTATTTCGTTAAAGATGTTAATAGTCATGACGTTACCTTCCACATCGCCTGCTATCACTCGATGACTTTTCTATAAGACATTGGCGCTACGTTCCATACAGCACGTGACGCAATTAATCAATTTTGATATTAATCATTGTTTATGGAGTAATGCGAAGTCAATCGCCAATGCTGATAAAGAAACATACATTGCAGGCTAGAATATTCCAACCATTGTGGTCAACAAGTCAGTTTTAAATTATCCTCCTTTGTTAAATTTATTCCAATGCACTAAAAATTAGTTAGGCAACTCTCTATCTTGATGATAATTTTTTCTTTGAAATCTTTGTATTTCTTCACTTCATTTCACGATAGAGTACGACACTGAGGCTACCAAAATTCTAACTACAACATAACATACCCGGTCAGGTATTTTTACCCTGAATGCTAAAATTACTGACAATACGGTAATAAAAAGGGATCAAACAAATTAAGCATGTCCGAAGGATATCCACTCCTGTAGCATTTCAAGAAAGACTCAAGTCCAAAATTTATAACATTTTTATATTTTTAAAATTTACAAATTTGCAACATTGCGCCCCTCTTGGTGTGGTTGGAAATATTAGCAAAATTCTATAAATATCATTATTTTCACTAAAAAAACAACTCAAGTCCATTTTGAACAAAAACGTATAAATAATCCCAGAAAAAGGGACTCAAGAACCTTCGAGTAATAAAACGGACTTCAGTCTTTCTTCATAAGCGCGGCACATTCGATTCCATGAAATATGTTTTTTTGTCAAACTTGTCCATTAATTAGGGCACTGACTGGAGATGAAACCCCAGAATAATATTTAAGATAGTGTTTTGATATCATAAACAATCTTTTTTATTCATTTTGTTACTTTTATTGAAACCTTAATCGAGATTTTGTGTTCTGGAACGAATTTATCCAGCATAGTCGGTAAATTTCAAATGCAATGCATAAATGTCACGGATATTTCTCTAGCTCTCTGGTAAGACCTATATGAATGTATTTCTCCATAAGAAAAGAACTGGTTCCCATTACATCCCATGAAAGAATTGGGGAGGGCTTCCCGCAACTGATTGGGACCTACAATTTTCACACCGAGTCTGGACGGTATTTTGAGAAGTTATTCATGGCTAAATGCTCGATAGCATCGCCGTCACTACGGAAGTGACCGCCGCCGAAAGAAATGTAAGGTGGTCAGAGCAGGGATCGAACCCATGATCTCATTTACTAGAGACGCGCACACTACCGTTGCACCGATGTTCCATAAGAAACTTACAGCATAACCACAAATAAGACAGACCCTTCCAGACAACCTATAAAAGGAACAGGCGGCTTGTAATAACATATTAGGTTGGTCGTCAGAAATTAATTGATGTTTGGACACCAATATTGGCTAGAAAATTTCGAAGTAAATGTAGCTGCGTTACCTAATTCTGACATTGTTTTGGTAAAATTTTTAATATATACATTTCGTATTCGAAAATAAAAACCTTCTTTATAACAATTACTAATAATATCAAGTATACGCTACCAAAGCCATTATCATTAAATATTAACCGGTACGTATGAGTAGTATTAAATTCATCCTCGTCTCACCCACACTGTACGTGCGGAGCAATAATTACTGCAATAAAAACAATTAATAATAATTGATAATTAAAAACGAAACAATTTCATATGAATCAAGTAAATCTCATCATGTAGGTACGAAATCAAGTGATTAAATAATTTATACTTTCAAATAACTGTCAAACCCCGAAATATTTGCTACCCAGCCACAATAACAATAACAACATCATACGTTTACATAGTTATACATATGGGGACATATACATGCATGCGTGTTTGTTTGTATTGTTCCTTCGTAAAAATTCAACACATGCGTGTGTGTAATACTATATGTGTGTGTTTAATATCCTTGTTTCCCACTCTTTTTCTTTCCAACAGCAATGTAATGTAAATCCATGTACACACGGTGGCACCTGCTGGTCCAGTGGTGAATCATTCTATTGTGCATGTCGACCTGGTTACACCGGCACAATGTGTGAAGGTGAGTGAAATTAATTTGGTTTTTGAATGAATCCATGAATCTATTGCCGTCGTTATGGTTGAAAGTTCGCACAGGAACTAATGAAAACAAAACACGTATCATTTTTGGTATAAAATAAAACATGGCAAATAGAATACGCTACACCAGCCCATTAAGGCGGGTGGAAAAAAATTGTTCAATTGTTCGCATCTAAACTAAAACCATCTTATGTTTTATGAATATCGCCAACATGTTTTTGTTGAATCTATGCATGACACAAAACTGGGTTTCACTTTAGGGGCGGGCAATTGGGACATAAATAAATATAAAATTTAATTTTGTTATCAAAATAGTTCTTGGAAAATATGTGTACTTCAACCACTATTACTACTGTTTCAAATCTAAATATCTGTATTAAATAATTTCGGAATATTTTGAGTTATATATAACTGCATGACTATTAGCAAGACTCAAGTACAATTAAGAAATGCTCCCGGAGTAGAATTGGGTATAAAATATTTTATTTGTTTTGGTGGGCTAAACTCTTACTGACTCACAGAATGCATGGTACTTTAAATTTAATTCTTACATATCTTCGTGATTAACAATTCGTTATCCAAAGCCCAACGACTTACGAAATTGCAATTGGTCTACGTTTTTCTTTGTAATATTATCCATACCCATTCAAAACACAGCGTTCCTATTTTGACTCGTTTTATGTATGTAACTAAAGGGTGTCTCGGTAAGATTACAGTTTTTAAATTTGGTGTCACTTATTTCTGCAAGTGGCAACTCTGACAATTGACAGCTGTCACACATGTTTACAAGAACAACGCGTTATAATTGTAAAAACTTATTACAAAACTATGGAAAGTTATGCTGAGGCCGCTCGCAAATTTCGAAGTATTTTCTGTCGAGAAAGTGCAACTAATGTGTCAACCATTCAAAGAGTGGCTAACAGATATGAAGGAACTGGGTCGGTTACGGACACCAAGTCCACAGAGCAATAGAATAAAGCTTCTACGCCTCTCTTCGTGTTCTCTTAATAACGACGTTTGCAAAACGATGGTTGCAAAAAAGTTATCATTTTGTCATATCATATCGTGCAAACCGTTCGGAATTTTGATTTACTCTCTGAGGGAAAGTTGTAGCTCATGTTATAAGGAACAAAAAAATGGGGACATATAAGATCAAAAAACTCCATCTTCAAGGTCAAAATCGGTAAATAGGTAACAAACTGTTCAAAATTCAAGGAAACAATCAACTACAAAAATGTACCTAGGATCTCAATAAATAAGTTTCTAGAACACATGAACTTCCTAGAAGCGAACTTCCTTCTTGTTCTTTATAACAAGAGCTACAACTTTTCCTCAGAAAGTAAATCAAAATTCCAAGCGATTTGCCAGATATGAGCCTGGCAAACTGATAACTGTTTTGAAAAAATGACACCAATCTTTGGTGGCAAAACTTTTTTTCTTGGTCTTCTGTCACGTAGTGGTGTCCGTATATGGTTATAATTCCATGACTTAAAAAATTACCCACGGTGTAATTTACTATTTGGTTGGCATAATATGGACAGAAATAAAAGGTATTGCGCATTTACGTTCAACGCAAACATAATTTTGCTGTCCTTAGTATCAATCAAACACTTTTAAACTTAGTTGGCTGCACGGTCTATAATCTGTATGTCTTCTTTGGTTTCTCATTCTACATCATTTCCCTAGTGGCTTTTTGATCAGCTGTGCCATAGAAACAACCTGGTAAGAGTCGTGTGCGTCAAAGTACCTGTCGGTCTCTTGAAAACACTGATGCTGTAAATGGGTGTGTCGCCGAAATCCCGAAAACATCAATTTGGCATCGTTCTCAACAACTTCAAATTTTACGAATCACAACGCAGCGAATTTTGACAAAAGATCTTCATCCGTACAACTTCATCCGTACAAAATTCAGCTGACTAGGGGCTCAAACAAGCAAACCATGCAAAGCATCGACAGTTCGATTTATGGGTAATGGAGTAAAATAAAGTGAATGCCAATTTTCCAAAAATAATCATCTTCTCCGATGAAGCGCATTTCCATCTGAATTGCTTACTGAATACAAAATTTCTAGGCTTTGGGGTCAGAAATCCCTAATGCATTCCATGAGAAATAAATGCACCCACAACAAGCAACTGTCTGGTGCGGATTTTGTTCGATTGGGCCTTACGTTTTTGACGATGAGCCGAAATTACAGTAACAGTGAATGGCATTTGTTACAGGAACATGATAACGGAGTTCTAGTGACCTCAACTGGACAGAATAGATCTGGACGATATGTGGTTTCAGCAATCGCTTTATTGCAGCAACAATTTCCAGATCAAATCAGCTCAAGAAATTCGGATGTCAACTGGTCACCAAGGTCATTCCATTTAACGCCGTGCGATTTCTTTCTTTGGGGTTTAGTGAAGTTTCCGGTTTATGCGCATAAACCTGAAACAATTCCTGAGCTCAAATCAAAGATCCAACGCGTCAGATATAGCCACATCTCTCTGAACAAATCATGGAAAACTTCATTAAAAACGTCATCCGAGCCGTGCGGGTCATGTTATCCCATACTTAAACGGAACATGTCTTAATTACAATACAATAAAAAATCATAACTATCTCAAAAAATACTTGTTTTTATTTGAAAATGAAAAAGTGCATTCATACTGAGGCACCCTTTAGTTATGAAATATTTTTTTGAAAATGAAAACTTCAAAAATTATTTCAAAAATCATATACTGAAATGTAAAAGCGGACAACAAAATTGTACCATGGCAAATTATTAACTAAAATTTCTTAGACCATTATTTGTACTTCGTTCCAAGCCAAACTGGACGAAGCCAGGCAAAAAAAAATTTGGTTATTGCCAAGTGGTTTAACTGGCTAGACGCTGCTGAAGATGATACTTCACAAACATCGAATCGATCGTCCAGTGAATGTGTGTTCGAATAGCGCCCGGAGCATTTACATTTTTTTTCACTGATCGGTGACACCATGCTCTTAAAAGAAATTACAACTTTAACCCACATGTCTCCGAATCTACTGCAATTCCTTTTTGAACCAATGTTATACTTGTAATTTGTTGACAGAAATAAAAGCATTCATAATGCTCTAAAATTTTGAAAATTCTATTGAAATTTGTATATTTAAATGCTTGGAATTCGGTATTGATTGCGCTGTTTTAAGTGTTTCATTTCTTGCTTCAATGATCTTTCCATATACAACGTGGTCTTAAATGTGTCACCCTGCCGGAAGGTACCATACCCTGTGCTACTGGCGGTAACTGTCAGTTTAGGTTTGACATTTGCGAACTTAACAGATACAGAATACACATCGACAAACCATGGAACGCTATACTCCTCAAGAATTATGAATACTCGTAACTATTTTTTTTACAGAGATGTCTGTCAGCGATTTGCGAGCAGTGTAAGATTTCCGGTCGTGCAGATTTCCAAGCTGTCAAACACTAAGGTGATTAACCGCTCACCTCAAAGAGCGTGGAACTATAAGTGCCAGAAAATGTGGCGGAAGGCCTTGAATTTCTCGATATCAACGTCGACCAGGCGACGTTCAACGAAAGTTCGTCTGTGCAGGGCAATTTGGTTTAAGACTTGAATGTATTCCCTTGTAGCCGTAGGCAAAACGCCCAATAAAAAATTACCTAAAAAAAGGGAAAATGAAAAGTGGGTCAGAAGTTAGCAACTTTAAACTACTACCCACCGACCGCCAATTCGAAAATTTTGAACCCGCTGCAATTTCGCACCCTTGCATTTTCGAGCATGGTCCTAGTGGACTTTTCTTCATGAAATGGAACTCACCCTGTTTATTCTAAATATTTGTTAGAGGCTCCACCTAGAAAACTGCCCATTAATTAAGAAATTTCCCAGCATATATTAGTCTAGACACAAACGAAAGCAAAAATACCCAATACAGTTGATAATACTGGATTGTAGCATAATAGTGTTAAAAAAATTGTTTAATTTTTTTTCATTTAGTCCCCATCTTGCAACGTGCGATAAGGAACTTCGTTCTAACATAGAAAATAGAAAATATAATTTCTGTGGAAAAATAATACACATACATTGGAAAATAGATCCAATGTCTAATTATTGCAAAATAATCATTAAAGAGGCAAGCTGATATTACCAGAGGAATCTAGTAACAAATATATTTTACCAGCAAATTCTATATAAAACCAGAAAAATATATATTTAAAATTAAAGCCATGATATATATTTTCACTTGGAATCACCTATTTTCTATATCAGGTTTTCTATATCAGAGTGCACATGGCAAAAGTGATTTACCCCCGTCCATAAAAATACGCTTTCACCAAAAAGTTGAAATACAATTTCAGCTTTGTTTAATTAATTTAAACAGTTTTGTTGGAATTACCAAAAATCACACTACTTTTTGACATTTTGCATATAAATTAAGTCAATAACCATAAAATGTTTACCGCAGTTACATTTTCATATGGAAATGTATCCATACATAATTTAAACTACCACATATACACAATGATAAATTAGTTAATACATACGTACATTAAGTATTTAAGCAAAAGGACATTATTTCAACACAGATATAGTAGCAGCTGGAATACACATATTTGTACATGGGTGAGAATGTAGTATATAATTGTATTATGTCCCTTGTTGTTTTCTATTTTGTTCTTAATTTGTTTATTGTATAATTTTACTAATACAAATAAATATACATATCTGTGTTTCCCTTATTTCTATTTTCATACCTGCTGACAACCACATGGACACTCTATATGTATGAAACCCATACATATACACTATGTGTGGTGGCATCCATTGCGGCGTCCCAAAAAATAAATACAAAACAATGCCGTAATGAAAAACAGATGAATTTGTTGTGGAAACGGTGGTTAGTTCCAGTGAATTTATGGTCGATGATACGAGTGCCCGGAATTTTAATGACAAAAGTTTCGGTTCATCTGTAGTGCTGAAGAGTCCAATTGAATTGCACAATGCATACACGGCGGCCATTGTATTGGCCCTGGTGTTATTTTTCGTCGCTCTCTATGTAAGTATTAAAGTAAAATGTTATAGCAAAGAAATTTCTACATATATCCTTTTCATGCTGTTAAAGGCAAAAGTTAAAGTTACAATTATTGTCTGCCATGTATAGTTCAAAAATAAATTAAAACTATAGTTATAAAATAGTTAATAAAATCAGTATTTTTGTTACTGGTTTATATCTCGTAGGACGCCAGTATTTTAAAATAAAGACAGAAAAAAACTATAAAAACCTATGATAGAAAATATACAGCAGTGTTCCGATAGTAGTAACGGGTTTTTCAATAAGAGCGCTACAAAAGTTTTTTTTAAATAAAACGAAACCGGTTTTAACGAAACCAATGAAATTCTTTATTCCTGTGAAAGTACCTTCGATGCCATTATGTATGGAACTCGATTTCTTTTGCATGACCACCACGGGCACGCTTGCAGAAGTCCAGACGCTGAACCCAATTTTCGACGGTTTTCAAGCATGAATCGGCCGATCCTGCTCCAATTTCACGTTCGATATTCGTACGAAGTTCATCAATCGTCGCTGGCTTGTTGGCATAGACCATAGACTTGACGTAGCCTCACAGGAAATAATCTAACGGCGTCAAATCGCACGACCGAGGCGGCCAATCGACTGGGCCATTTCGTGAGATAACACGTTCCCCAAACTTGGTTTCCAATAAATTGATTGTGCCATTCGCTGTGTGGCTTGTGGCACCGTCCTGTTGGAACCACATGTCCTCCAAGTCCATAGTATCCAAAATATTCAGCTATCATTGAACGGTAGCGATTCACCTTCACAGTAATATGCCGGTCTTGATCGTCACGGAAGAAGTACAGCCCAATGACGCCGCCGGCCCATAAACCGCACCAAACCGTAATTTTTTCGGGATGCAATGATGACTCATGGATTACGTGTGGATTGCTGTCTGACCAATAACGCATAGTCTGCTTATTGACGAAGCCATTCAGCCAGAAATGAGCCTCATCGCTGAAGATGATTTTCCGATGAAAATCCGTATCAATTCACGATCCTACAACGCTTATGGTGGTCAAGTGGCTTCAGTTCTTGCGTCAACTTGATCTTGTAAGGATGTAGGCCAAGATCTTTTCGCAAAATTCGCCATAACGACGTCACAGAGATGCCCTACGCTTGGGAACGACGTGTGAGAGACACATTTGGGCTTTCTTGAACTAAAGCCTCAGCGGCACCAATATTCTCGACCCTACGGGCACTTCTTTGTCTCACTGGGACGGGAACATTTTGTACTGTGCCTGTGGATTCAAATTTTTCCACTAGACGCTTAGTTGTTGATCTGGTAGGATGATTATGACGACCATTAATTGGACGTAGCGCTCTTAAAGTTGAGGCCACTGACTCCAAATTTCGATAGTAAATTTTTATAATTTCGACTCGTTGTTGGCTCGGATATCTTTCCATGATGAAATGGTAAACCTTACTGAAGAGAAATGTCAAAAGAGCGGGAAAACATATGGCGTCGTTTGCTGTCCCTGTCGATTTACTTTTGTAGCGTCTCTGTTGAAAAACCCTTTATTTTCGGAAAATTTAAAGAAACTGTTTCTAGGTACGGTAATTTGAAGTCTGATGTGTCCAGAAATAAAATGCACATAATTTAATGTTATGGCTAAAAAATTGGCTGTATTATAAAGGTAAGAGTTTGCCATTATGTTTTAAAAATGTTTTGGGGTAAGTGGCCGCCGCGGCTGGCTCGAATATATACCAACCGAGAGGTCCAATTTTCGACCACTTTTTGCAGCATTTAGGGCAGTATGCCAGCAATACCGCGCCGAATATTCTCTTCCAAGGCGTCAATTTTCTCGGGTTTTTCTGGGTAGACAAGCCACTTCACATAACAGCACAAAAAATAGTCCAGCAGTGTTAAATCTCATGATCTTCGAGGCCACGCCACAGTTTCTTTCTTTCAATAAATTCATTGTTTCATTGGCTGTATAGCATGTAGCGCCGTCTTATAGGAACCAAAGGTCGTCCATATTAACATCCGCCAATTCAAGCACGAAATAGCTCCAATTGTCGCGCGTGATGGCGGATGGCGGAGAGAGATATGCAAGTTTCTAAACGGATGGTTGAATGCTGAATAATTGGATAGTTTATGCGATTTATTCTAGAGTTGTATTTTTCTGGTATACTAAGTATCTTATCAATTTAGCGGTTATCAGGCTGATATTTTTGTATATTAGGAAATTGTACAGTTGGCTGAGAGCTAATAGCGCTTCAGGGTCAGTGGGAACTCGATCCCTCTCTTCACGTTCTCTCGATGACGACAGGGTAGTAGGCCATTTAATGGAGTTGCTGTTGTATTTTACTCTGTGGTTGGACATAAAACGGACAGAAATAAAAGGGAATGCGTATTTTCGTCCGGTGCAGCCAACGTAAAAGAAAATTTAGCTGTCGTTAGTACGAGGGCGGATCATTAAGTCCGTGGCTTTTTGAATGAAACACAGTTTTTTTTTGGAAAAAAAAATATTTTTCAACATAATCTCCTTTAAGTTCAATACACTCAGTCCAACGTTTCTCCAATTTTTGTATCCCTTCCAAAAAATGGGATATTTCGAAGTTCTTAAGATAGGCATTTGTTTGATCAATAATTTCATTGTTGGAGGAAATAAGAAATAGTCACTGTGCGCTAACTCCGGAGAATATTTCGCATGAGGTACCAATTCGTAGCCCAATTCCAGGAATTTTGCCATTGCGACTACACACGTATGCACATGTACGTTTATGGTCAACTGAGAGCAAACGCGGCACCCATCTTGCAGACAGCTTTCTTAAACCCAACTGATAATTTAAAATCGAAACTACACTACCATATGAAATGACTATGGCGTCAACAATCTCACGCACTTTTAATCTTCGATCGGGCAACACCATATCGTGGAATTTTTCGAAATTTGCGGGTATATTGACCTCAATTGGCCGTCCAGAACGTTGAGCGTCATTTGTACTTGTGCGACCACAACTAAAGTCAGTAAACCACTTTTTTAACATTAAAATCGATGGTGCAGAGTAACCATAGTATCTATCAAGCTTTTCCTTGGTTTGATTGAAGGTTTTTTGTTGCGAAATATAATATTTAATGAGCAACAGAAATTCACTTTTTCCCATTTTTCAAAAAATGCTCGAGGTTGTATCTTTGAAAAGCTGTTAAACGCAACGTAAATGACGGAACTTACTCAAAATTTGACAGTAGTCTATTAACATGTAGCACTTGACGGGAGCAGTGTTGTATTTCATATAACTACGAGGAAAGTTCGAAAAGCAACGGACTTATTGATCCACCCTCGTTTCAACCAAACACTAGTTACACATAATTTGCTGCACGGTTTTGCTGCTGGTTGCATATCGCTCTCTCGCCTGTTCAATCTATTTTCTATCAATTTCCTACTATATGGTTGATCAGTTGTGTCAAAGCTACCCCCTAATTATGGCCGACATTAAATTGAAGCAGATAAATAATCTCGTTCTAGTCACAAGCTATACATGCTTGTGTCAGTCTTGATGGGACTTTGTCTTATTGGAACTCCTGCAGCGAGACCGAAGGTCAGGCGAATAGTTTATGTTGGTGTTTTTACGATGAGAAATAGTCTACCGAACATTTCCCATACATGGAGTCATTACTAGCCAGTAGGATGATGTCTTCCTTAGGGTCAAGTTTCTTTAGAAAGCTGGGATAATTGGCTGATTTAAGCGTTTAAAGGATCTTTGGCTTGTTACCTATTAGGTTGGCAAGAAAGTCACTTCGGATTTCTCATATAGATGGTGCTTTTGTTATTTTTGAAATGCATTTAATCATCTAACTAAATTTCCTGTTATAGGGTTACTCAGCTGACTTATAAAGCTTAAATTTGTCATATGTCACATTAGTTTCAGTGGTCAGTTTTCATTTAAAATCCTGTTGTGAATGTGGTTGTTCAAAATGAGAATTTTCGTCCTAGCTTGCTCTTTTCTTTTCGAAATGCCAAACAAGCCTCGGAAGCAAACCGGCATTTTTTTGACACATATGGTTTGGGATGCTTTAAAGAACGCATATGCGAGTAGGTTGATAAGGACGAAATCACAGCCATTATCGAATCTAACCAACACGTTTCTGTTCGAGAAGTTGCAAATAATCTGAAGGTGTCGCTCACGACCACTGAAACCCACTTGAAATGGCCATTAAACAGGAAATGTCCCAATATATGTGAGACATCTAGTTAATTTCTTTCTCTATGAGCCAAGCCGTTAGCTGATTACTTTTTTCTCATTTAGCTCCCATCCCGCAACGTTAAAATTACGTTGAACCAAAAAACCCTAAATTACTTTCTTGCCAACCCAATAGGGCGACTGACACCAACACCTAAGGGTGTATTTCCGAACTGCGTACAATCCCATTCAGTGTAGTTTTCATCATACATTTAAGGCTTATCAGTGTTTTTGCTAAACTATTTCAGTTTTCAAGTTAGTTGTCAAATTTTCAAGTCGGAAAAGCTACCACCATGATACCTATTCGTTTCTCGTAAACAGAAATATTCGATTCCCGTAAAGGAATTTCATTGATGAGGAACGGAGATTTTATGTGCGTCTAGTACTTCTTTCAAATATGTTGTTAACATATTGAATGTTGTCATATTTTCTCTTGATCTACAAACTTTCGCAGGACACCTCCTAACAATTATACTCGCATTTGTAAAATAATAAATATTTTCTAGGAAATGTGGTTATTTTAATGTTTTTTCTGTAATACTTGCGCCAACATTGTTTTGCTCTTGATAGGCTTCTGTTGTGGACGAGTGGTCCCAACCACATGCTGCCTCTGTGTCTGCGGTTTTAATTATATTTATGGTTTCGAAAATTAGGTAACTTAATTTAATGGAATATTTTTTACTTAATTTACTGAAGGGAACGAAATTCGAATACAATTTAGAATTTGTCCAGTTCAAAAGTTGTAGTGGCAAATTGCCGCTCGTACCGTAAAAATCCCTTTACTTTATGGGTCAAGGGGTTAGGTGAAGATTGTTTGTTGGGCTGCAGTAGTGACTAACTGTATTTAATTTAGAGATTGATTTACACTAGTAGGTGTTCATGAAATTAAAACTGCGAATTAATTTTTCTGTTTAATAGTTTATTACTGTTTAAGCTGCCACAGTTGAGGATTTACCTTACCTTAACCCTAAGCTTTAACCTTTGACTAGGTGACCATATGATAGTGAAGGCGACACTATCGAGTATTTAGCCATGAAAAAGCTTCTCAAAATACCGTTCGGAATCGGTGTAAAAACTGTAGGTCCCAATCAGTGAATGAAAAATTCGAAAGCACACAGCTCACTGGTTGTGAGAAGCTCTCCCCAATCGCTTCATGGGATGTAATGGGGAACGGTTTTTTTTTTAGGTGACCATATGATTTTGACAGTAAACAAAAACAAGGACAGCACAAAGCTTCTTTGAATGTTAATGTGGAAAAGTATAATCACCATCCTAGTTGAAACAACAATAAAAGAATTTGATTTCTGGTCAAATATTTTAAAATTAAAATTTCATTAGTATTTTAACCTTTTATTTATTTTTTAATTTTTGAAACTGGGGTCATCTTGATGCATTGCAGCGATTAGCCGATAAATATATGAGAAGCGGTTATTTTTCGTGGCATTTGCCACTGTTGCTATATTGGTACTAAGAATATTTGACTAAGAACTGAAAACCACCTATCTAAATTAATTTTCTGTATTTAAAGTCTGGTCAAACTTAAATCAAAATCAACTGGTTACCAATTTAAATACCCACTCAAAGTTTGGTTGGTTGACTTATTAGGACATTGTGATACCACGGGCTTACCAGACTAAGCATTACCCCACCGGATAACTGTTTAGTTTGCTCAAAGAAGCTCAAAATCTTATCTACCCCTTGTGATAATTCTCCCTGGCCCCTAAATAGGTCGGATTCCCCCGCCGGCTGGTAGTAGACACGTGTAAGGAAGATGTTCAGTGGATTCTTCCTCTTTCTTATCGTTATAGCTTCTACAGAAGTCATTTGCCCTGACGTTTAGTCACGCCATATGTCTACCAGTCAGACTGTGTCCCATAAAATCTTAAACTAGCATTGATAACTTCTTTCAGGCCAGAAGCTATCCTGCTGTCTACTATGCGCCAGATTTGTCTTAAATGTACGCACTCTGTGCCCCACATCCATCAGTCCAGAACCTTGTGAGGATGGAAAGCGTTAATTAGTTTCTATCGACATCTCGTTGGGTCATAATTATTAGTTATACAGGGTGATTCAGGAAGTTTCGACAAATTTCTCCAGCGTATTCCTTGGCTAATTTCATGAAGAAAACTCCATGTCCGAAAATGCAAAGGTGCGAAATGGCAGCGGGTTCAACATTTTCGGATTGGCGGTCTTTGGGCTTGTTGGAAAGGTCTTTAAGAGGCCTTTCAGAATCAATAAAAAAAGGTAGAAAAAAACAGCAGACAGTTGTCCGAGGCCTTCGGCTACGGACTGTCCCTGCAGGCTGTGTCAGAGACACGGCCATTAAGTTTAACGTAGAATACGCCATCCGATAAGACAGAAAGAGCACAACAAATTTCTTAACATTTTTAATAAAAAAATTAAAATTAATTAACGTTTTTAATAAAAATATATATAAACAAGGGAACACAGAACTTACCTGAGTATTTATTTCTCTGCATAATAACCACTCGTTGCTTCCTTGTATTTCGTGTAGGTGCCATTTTGACTAGTAGTTTTTATTTTCATTTACTAAACATCAACTCTCAGATCCTGTCAAACAGCATCAAGCAGCATTTTTATTTTGCTTACTTGGCAGCACTTTCATTTAACATAAAAATGTATGAATTAATTTTTTCATACAGTTTTTATAATTATATACCTATGTTAAATTCAAATTCACATTTAACATTTTGTTTCACTTAAATACATAAGTAAATATACGAAATTTCAATATTTCATCAATCAAAACAACAGCCGATGGTTTGTGTCCCCACTGAAACAGCAGCATAGTTTGTGTTCACGCTACAAACTCAAACCCTCAACCACACACCACACATATGTTTGAGTGTATGTGTTTAAACAATTTTCATTTGAGAAATTTAAATATTAGGAAGATATCAACCAATATGAAATGTATATCAAACGAAAGATAACATCTTCATTTACCTACAAACAAATTTTTAAAAAAAGTTATCTCGCCGTTTCCTCATAATCAATGAAATAAATATTACAACAATAACAATCTGACATGACTCCCTATACCGTAACGTAAGACGTATTCTACGCCAAAAGTCAAATCGCCGAGATACAGAGCTTTCGGAAAAAATGGAAAAAAAAAAATTCACATAACTTCAATTTGCTCAGCCAAATGACAGGTAACTTATGTTGAAGGATAGCCATACCTCTTACCTTTCCAAAATGACCTAAACGAATACCAGGGGTCTTACCGTTCCAAAGGTATGACCATTTTACTGAAATGCAAAAATGTTGGTTTTTGTTTTTGAAAGCGAAATAACAGCACACATTTATTTGTTTTTGTAAATTAACACGTTTAAGATTTTATTTGATTGAAATTTTTGGCTGAAGAATCAAACACACAAGGAAAAAAAACATTTGATGTTAAAGGAAGTTTTCAATGCGGTTCCCATTTTCTACTAAACACAATTACAGCCGCCACATTTAGTTCACTCATCTTTTCACGAACTTTCACCGCAGCTTTGATTTTTTATTGATTCTGAAAGGCCTCTTAAAGACCTTTCCAACAAGCCCAAAAGCCCAAAATCCGACCACTGGCTCAGAGGTTAGCAACTTTACCCTACTACACTCCGACGACCAATCCGAAAATTTTGAACCCGCTGCCATTTCGCACCCTTGCATTTTCCGACATTGTCCTAGTGGACTTTTCTTCATGAAATAAGCCAAGGAATACGCTGGAGAAATTTGTCCGGAACTTCCTGAATCACCCGTATATGGAGTAATTTTGCGTTGGAAATGGAACTTTCTTTGGTTAAATATCCGTTTTAATGCCTTTGCAATACATCTCTGGCAAACTCACAACGATCAGCCGAGAGTGACAACAGCTGAGTGAGAACAGCTGGGCCATTCCAGCCACTGAGCGGCAGTACATGTATTTCGCATAACCATACACATACACACATACACGACTGGGCCATATAAATCGTTGGATAGCCAACGACCCTAACACAATTTTTCTAGTTGTAGTCATAGTTTCTTGTAGAATAGTAGACTGGTAGTTTAAGTTCTGTAGGTATCCTGCGTGTGAGAACCCGAACTAGTGCCTCATGTATACATGATCGGGGACACCCTGTTTGTGGGAATCCGATTTGGTATCCTGGCGATACGTTGCCTTGTAATTCTAGCCCTCCTTTTCCTTACACTTAGTCCTGTAGTTATTCTGTTTGCATACTTGTTCGGAGACACAATGCCTGTGGGAATACGAACTAGAGCTTAGATTGCGATAAGCCCTGTATACTCGATCGGGACACCCTGCCTGTGTGAAGCCGATTTAGTATCCTGATGATACTTTACCTATAAGTTTTATCCTTACTCTCTCCTTACTCTCCTTATCCTTACTCTAAGTCCTGTAGTTCATGTTTGCATATTCGTTCGTCCTGTATACTAGATCGGGAACAACCTGCCTGTGAGTATACAGATTTGGTATACAGATGATACTTTGCCTTGCAGTTTTACCACTCACACTTAGACCTAGTTACCCTTGCACTTAATAATATATTTATCCTGTTTGTATACTCATTCTGGGACACCCTGCCTGTGAGAATCTTAACTAGTGCCGTAAACAGCGATAAGTTCTGTATACTCGACCGGCGACATCCTGGCTGTGGAAATTCGAGTTGGTATCCTGATGATACTTTGGCTTGTAGTTTTAGCCTTCGTTACCCCTACACTTAGTAATGTGTTAATCTTCTTTGTATACTCTTTCGGAGACACCCCGCCTGTGGTAATCCGAACTAGTGCCCGAATGAACAATAAATCCTGTATACTCCATCGGGGAAAACTTCTCTGTGGGAACCCGATGACTTATTCTGACGATACCTTACCTTGCAGTTCTAGTCCTCGTTACCCTTACATTTAGTCCTGGGTTATCTGTACGATTAACCCATCCTGTAATTATCCACGCACTCCGAAATCTCTTTGCAGAAAAAGGCTGATTTAGGCCGACCTATCGTGACATTCAGTACAACCCCCTTTGATCCCTGCATACCACCGTTTTACAGGTGAAACCAATATCGACACCATACGAACAGTCCTTGAAATATTTCTAGCCACCGACATCGACTTCCATGCACCCGTTGTATGTCCTGTTCATCCACGCAATTGCCGTCAAAATGGGGCTTTCTAGAGACATCGCCAGATCTATTGCCCCTGTTATAAATCTCTGCATACACTAGGGTTATAGACTTCGGCAGTTATCCCAGTGAAATTTGATAGAGTGTGCAGTAAAAAGTATCTTTGTAAATTAATTTAATGATAAAAGTGTAACCAACAAACACGAACAGCAGCTGCTCGTTCTCTCTCTCTCGATCTAAATGTTGTGTATCGGAGTCCAGGAAACCCCTGAGCGTATCCTAGCTTCAAACAGGAAAACTCGGCGTTACAACCATCAACGATGGTCCATGCTTTAAGAGCTCTCTTGTAAGATATGCTTACAAGTTGCTAGGAGCATGAAAATACGTTCCAATGCCTGTGGAACCTGTAATGCAGTCTCTAGGCTAGCCATCTCATCCGCTATGCAATTTTCCGGAAACCCTGTACCGTGGCACTCACCGAAAGTGAATATCGTACTACTGGGTAAACTCTTTGAGAGATCTCCGGCAGTCCTGGGCAGCTCTTGAATTCAGGAATACAGATTTCAGGAACTTTATGACAGCCTGCCTCTCCAAGAAGGCGTTGACCCCAGTAACTGCTAGACTATTATCCCTCAGTCACTTATCTAATAGCCAATATTTCCGCCTGATACACGATACAATGACCAGCCAGGTTACGAGAAAGGATGGACCGTAATTGCCTAGATTAGAGCCCGTAGCACACCGTTTCATTCATGTTCGAACCATACGTGTAGAAATTCTCATACCTCTCTGTCCCACCGTTGTTCCAGAAATCTTTTTCAGGTATACATCCCATTTACATCCCATTACATCCCATGAAGGATTGGCTGGTTGGTTCACGTGGTTGCTAAAGATACTACTTATCATCAATTAGCATCTTGAGACACCGTTTCGCATACCACATCACTCCGAACTGTCTAATGCACAGTGTCTATATTCAACCTGTTAATCGGAGATGCCTCACTAGATCTCCTGTATCTATCTCGTGTACCTCAGTGAGGTTGTACAGGAAGGGGAGACCTATTCGTTTAATTTTTAGGCGTCTAGTCATTAGAGCCGGACAACTGCAGAGGAAATATTCCACCATCTCCTTCTCTTCTGCGTCGTCGCAGTTACGGCTGCGGTCATTATATGAAAGATTCAGCCGCCCTGCGTGACTACCGATTGGCCAGTGCCCGGTCAGCACGCCAATTAGCCTTCATATATTCCCCCGATTTTGGCTAATCAGGGAGTTAGTCCGGTGAATGTTATATTCTGGCCATGTGTTTCTGGATATGCGGTACGTTTCCGTCCTATCCCATCTGGCCTTTGATCGTTCTAGGTTAGTGCAGGAAAATACCTCTTTTGACCGACCCTAAAGACGTTGCGACTAGCACCATATGGAGTTCGGTGGAAGAGGATCCTGCCCTGGCTAGTTTGTCTGCCATTTTCATTCCCTAGGAGACCCTTGTGGCCTGGTATCCAAGTAAGAACCACATTGGCCAGTCGACCTAACTCAACCAATGCGCTCTGTTCTCCGTTGTAGTATAAGTTCGGCGCAGGCTTCCTTGATGGCCAGTACCTCCGGTTGAAAAACGCTGCACTTGTCTGTGAGTTTGAAAGATAAATTGGGTCTTGCTTCTTCGGAGAAGATATCCGAGCCGGTTTCACATTCCATTTTGGATCTGTCCGTAAATACTTTGGTGTCAAAACCTGTCAGTGGGTCCCCTTTATCCCATTATATTCTCCTCGGAAACATGACGTCGAATAGTGTATCGAACGGCAATGAGGGAGTGCAGTAATCGGTGGTTATATTGAGTTCTCTTGGGATTGTCTTTAGTATTCACCCATTTCCATATGCGTTGCTCTTCCAGATTCCAACAGCATTTATTCGGGTCGCAATCCAGACCGCACTAGCTGTTATGTGAAGGTTAATTGGTATAATATGACGCATTGCATTAAGGGCTTCAGCTGGACATGTCCTCATTGCCATACCATTGCTCCGTAGGAGAGTACAGATCTGATTATACAGGGTGGAGCGCGTTAATTTGCTTTTTTGCACTGCAAAAGAGAGTGAAGAAGAGAGTGGAGAGTGTGCGTGGCTTATAGTTGCTGACGGGAGATTTGTTTTCGTCTGCCTATCAGTTGCCATTATGCATTGGACACGTGAGGAGAGATCATTTTGTGTTCAAGCGTATATTTCAAAATGAATTGTTTGAGGCAAATGTTTCCTGGACGCCTTATCTCTTTGAGGGGTGATGTGAACTGGCCACCACGCTCACCAGACTAAGCTCCATGCGATTTTTTCCTTTGGGCTTACCTGTAGTCGAAGGTGTATATCAACCGTCCCAACACCTTGGAAGACCTAATTAACAATATTAAGGATGAAATTGGCAGAATACCAGTCGACATGCTTGTTAGAATTCATGAAAACTTCAGAAAACGTATGCAGCAGTGTGTGGATAGCGAAGGTCGACATTTGCCAGATATACTATTTAAAACTGTGTAATTTATAAATTCCCTTACAGTTCAATATAATTAAAATATAAAATAAATTTTTCCAAAGTTCATAATTTTTTTATTTCATTCCCAAATAAGCAAATTACCGAGCTCCACACTGTACTAGTGAACATCCATAGCACCATTTTCGGTCGGCGACCACATTGGCTTCCGAACATTTTCCGACAAGCGTAGTACGCAACGGTTGCTTTTTGTGCGCGGTGTTCTATGTTACACTTCCAGGATAGTTAAGGGTATAGAATTACACCGAAGTACTTGCAGTGAGTTGATAGTGGAATCCCTATTCCACTTAGCCGAAGAGGATTAAACTTTGGTATTTTGGTCTTGGTGGGAAAAAGCATGACCTCAGTTTTACCTAGATTCACTTCAAGACTACTCCCAGTGACCCAGTCGTTAAGTGATTTCAGTGCCCCATTCATGATTTTGCTCAACACAGATGAGAACAAACCAGACACCATTATTATCACGTCAGCCGCATA
Organism: Phaonia tiefii; assembly: GCA_963931995.1. NCBI lineage: Eukaryota > Metazoa > Arthropoda > Insecta > Diptera > Muscidae > Phaonia > Phaonia tiefii. The sequence goes on from OZ008368.1 coordinate 244,672,847, forward strand.
CGCCACGGTTTTGATCCTCCTATTATCCAGTTTTGGTAGTATTTTGTTGATCATGAGTAACCAAAGTAGGGGCGAGATGACTCCAACCTGAGGAGTTCCCCTTTCACTCGCTTTGATAACTCGCTGTTGTCCATAGAGGCGGTGATAATTCTGCTCTTTAGCATTGTCACTATCCAACTCTTGAGGAATGTTTCCACGCCTAGATCTTCAAGTGCATTCTTCTATAGCTGCTGAGCTCACATTGTTGCGGCCCATGCAGGAATTGGGGAGAGCTTCTCACAATCAGTGAGCTGTGCGCTTTCTAGTTCCATACACACTGATTGATACCTACAGTTTTACATCGGTTCCGAACGGTATTTTGAGAAGATTTTCGTGGTTAAATACTGGATAGTGTCGCCGTAACTCTGCGAGGTGAACGCTGCCGGAAGAAATTTAAGGTCATCAGAGCAGGGATCGAAGAAAGGATTTCATGCAGATGAGGTGCGAACACTAACCACTGCATCACCGATGGCCACAGGTATCAGGGTGTGCAATTTCCGACCGAATAGTGGTTCCGCATTCGAGTAATCGACAAATGCAGGATTGTTGGGAGTACGTTCCAGCACTGTTCCATGACCGACTCCGACCGTGCCACATTGTGAGAGTTGACTTAACAAATGGCCGACATAGAAGCAATTGCCTGACTATAATTATAATGTGTCCACCGACAACATTAATTGACATAATTTCTTGAATTGTTCGAATTCGAAGTTAGTTAAACCGCATATCTAGAGCATTATATTATGCAAATAGTAAATGGAAAACCCTAATAATTTTTAAGGCTGTATAATTAAATTAATTTGGTGAGTTGATTTTATAATGCAGAATTAATAAAACACGTCTTATTGTTCCAAGTTTTTAAGCTAACTGTGTTGTTTTCATTAGGATACAACATTAAGGATTTGTCGTATATTCACGTATTTAAAACACTTAAACTCAACATTGACGGCAATACCGATAACGATGTTGTCAATATTTGTGTATTATTAAATTCATGTTGACAACAATGACAATGAATCGTTATTTACACTAATGTGTATAGAGCCACGATAAAAAAAAAATATATAAAAACAATATTTGAATGGTGAAATTAGATGGTTGGAAATGTGGTTATCCGGTGATCCAACAGTAAACTTGAAGGAGAAAGTATTTAATAAAGGGATAAAGGAAGGAGGATATTTGACATGAAACAAAATATTTTTAAAAGGATGGAAATAATGACATACACACGAATACTGTAGATCGATTAAGTTACATTCTTCAGAAGTAGAAGTTAATTTGTTTCACACAAAAGAATATATATAAATGGTAAATCCGCTTTTTACTTCACTTTACTTCACTACAGTGTTGGTAATTGGCAAAAAAAAAAACCATTTCGCTTCATTTTAGTTCATTGAAGTTTTTTTCTTTGTTCACCAGAGTTTCCTTAATACCACTCACGAGACTCTCTCCACAGGTGCCCCCCTCCTCCCAACATATTAATGTATGTACATTCACTTACCTTACTGCCGAGGCTTTTAATGAATTTTCCATGGAAACTATGTCCATTAAAAAAAATCTAATTAACATTTGCTTTGAAAGAAAACAAAACCCACATAATATGCATTCGTAGAATGGGAGGCAACGGGAAACATAAATTTATTGCTAGTAATGGAATGACGGTAGAGGTCATTTATTATATAAACTAATGAAATTAAAGGACCACACGGATAACAACTAGAGACGATGATCAAGGATGAGGCAGTTAGTATGTGAGGTCATAAATATTAGTTGTTGACAACAGGATGAATGGTCGCAGCCTAATGAGGCTGGGGAAATGATATGTGAGAAAGATAACAACTGTATGGTCTTATCTTAAGTTAAATATACATAACCCTTGAGTCAACGAAAGTCAAGTAATTAACAAATATGGCTAGCCAAGAACTAAAGTGGTTTATGGTACAAAATAAACATTTTGAGATAAGTCGCGGCCTTCGAACAACAAGGTTTTAAGTGCACCAAGCTATAAGTGAAGAAAAAAAAATTGAATGTTTATGATGCTTTAGTGTGGTTAGCTTATTTTTTTATTTTGGCAACAACTAATATTTAAATTGTTTAAATTTATTTAAATTATGTAACGCTTCAGATATATCCACGATGGAATCTTCAGTTTTCCTGAAATTTGTCTTTAAAAAATTAGATATAACTTTTATGGTAATTTCTTAGGCGCAATAACTTGGTACCGCAACGATCTGTGATACACTGAGAACCTTGTGGAACTGTTACAACTTAAATTTGTTCACTTAGAACTTTGCTGCATAAATCAATTTTGAAAGAAGCCATAACTCACAAGTATTTTTTGATGTGTTAACATCTATAGCGGCATATAGGGACTAAATCTATCAAAGTCAGATTTTATGCTGCTGCTAAAACCAGATTTTATGCTGCTGCTAAAACCAGATTTTCTACGACTGCGAAAGAGAATAATGACGTGTTAAACAAAAATGAGCGAGCAAGAGTGCAATGAAAGAGTGGTGTGGCAGGGGTGAGGCAAACGAAATTGTGTCTATAGCGTATGTATTAATATAATAATGTATGTATGTCTGTTGCTGTTGTTGAACGGAGATATAAAGCATAGCCACGCAAAATTTCATTTGCCACCCCATGGGGTTGCGCAGTCGACGTTATGGTGACACACTAACACGTCAGCTACTTCGTACAAAGTATGTGTGATGTTGTGTGTTTAGCTGATTCGTTGCTGTTGATATAGCAAACATGTGGTTATGTGACACACGTATACGTCGGCTACTTCGGACAAAGTATGCGTGATGTTGTGTGTTTGGTTGTTTCGTTGTTGTTGCTATGGCCAAACAGAGCGAGTCATTTGATGTTCAGCATTGCCCGGTGTATACAAAAAAACTATTATTTTTTATTTTCCAATGTAACATTTACTAATGTGTTCATAGAAATCGAACAGGTACCGTGTAGCAAAAAGGTGTTAACACATCATCCGTGAGTTCGAACACTCATTGATTTTTTTCAGTTAACTGATTTTAGTAATAAGTTTTACTTTTGGTGTGTTAACATCTATAGCGGCGTATAGGGACTAAATCTATCAAAGTCAAAATCTGCTAAAACCAGATTTTATGCTGCTGCTAAAACCATCGCAGTCGACGTTATGGTGACATACTAATACGTCAGCTACTTCGTACAAAGTATGTGTGATGTTGTGTCTTTGGCTGTTTCGTTGCTGTTGATATGGCAAACATGTGGTTATGTGACACACGTATACGTTAGCTACTTCGGACAAAGTATGTGTGATGTTGTGGGTTTGGTTGTTTTTATTTTAGGTCCCCGCCCCATACACCCACCACCCACACAGTACTCCACGACACAGCAAGCACAAATAAATCACCAACATATCAGTAGTAGTAGTAGTTGTTGTAGTTGGTGTTGTTGTTGTTGGTTTTGTTGTTTTTTTTTATTATAGTGAAAGGTAAGTCCAATAAAATGTTGGTGCGGAGCACTCTCAGAGCAAAGAGAGTAATGACGTATTATACGTAAGTATATAAAAATGAGACAGCAAGAGAGCAACGACAATTTTGTGAACTTGTGTAGCGCATGTATGTACGAATATAACAATGTATGTATGTATACACAAGTGTCTGTTGCTTTGCATTCTTTGACTTTTGTGGGAATAAAACAAAAAGTATTGGGCAAGAAAATAATGACACATGTGCTTGCACTGGGTCTTTAAATAATTTTAAGTATTAATATTATTTAACTGTAACGTCATCATATGATTGAACTCTGTTTTTTATTTTCCAATGTAACATTTACGAATCTGTTCATAGAAATCGAACAGGTACCGTGTAGCAAAAAGGTGTTAACATATCGCCCATGAGTTCGAACACTCATTGAATTTTTTTTAAACAATGAGTGTTTACAACGTTGTTAAAATAAATCAATAAGTGTTCGAACTCACGGGCGATATGTTAACACCTTTTTGTTACACGGTACCTGTTCGATTTCTATGAACACATTAGTAAATGTTACATTTGGAAAATAAACAAAGAATAGTTTTTGTGCTTAAGGCTCTTTTGCTATTGCACTTTCTTTTTTCTTACACCTACTTTAACATTAAATCTATGGCCGCGCGGAAAAATCAGGTAACTCCATTTTTTTGGAAAATGGAAAAACCATGAAAAACGGAATGTTTTTTTGAATTACTATCATTCTGTCAGAGCGAAATTTTAATAATGCATATAATTTTTAAGTTATTAAGAAACTAAAAATAGGGTAAATGATACATTTTGAGAAATAACCAGGTAACTTCATACCGTTTGCGGAAAAACGAGCTAACTCCACAAATTTTTCAATTTAACTAGAAAATTCAACCGAAATTCAAGTAAAATTTATGTGTATGTGTAAATAGTATTCTTTAATATTATTCAATAATATTCTTTTTCTTCTGCTGCAATCTTGTCGATTTCCTCACAATTAAACTTTCATCATTCCATCGACGATTTACACTTTTGTTCGGTTTCGTAATCCTGGCGTTTAATTTTTTTAATTCACGCTTAGCCTACGGTTCTTCCCGGTAGTCGCTCTTTCGTCTAAATCTCATTACGAATCGAGAAGCTCAAGGTCAGGATCTATATTCACCTCAGTAGCCTTGTATATTTAGGGTAGTTTTTCGTAAAAAGGTCCACTTCCTCACGTAAAAGTGGTAACAAGCTGACTAAATCTTTTTTATTTTCTTTCGCAATTGGAACAGTATTGTGAGTACTTTGAATTAGGTAATCATGTAAATTTGCATCAGTTTTTTCCCGGAGGTTCAGTGTGGCAACGGGATCTTCTTCAGAAAGGGTATTTTTATATCTAACACAACCATGTTCTTCCTTGGTGTACCTGAACCACTTTACATCACTGATTTTGAAGGGTGCGTTTTCCTGGCAACGTTTTGGAACAATCAAAGTGCCTTTGTAGAGTTTGTCGTAACTATAAATTGATGGCTGGTTCAAGACAACAACTTGAAAAGACTTGGAAGACTTCGCATCGCGTTCAAACTGGTACCAGTCTTCTTGCCAATTTTAACAAATAAAAATGTATTTATTTTTTAAATCCACAATTTGTTAAGAAAATAATGTCAAAACATTTAAAAAAATATTAAATATATGAAAGATTTTGAAGGTCAATTGAAAACAGAACATCTTTTTGCAAATATGATGTATATCCATTTTTGCGGAAAACCCAGGCAACTGACCGTGTATAGCTGTAGTTTTTCCTAACATATCTTTTGCCAGAAATGTCTTAAAAAATCTTTATTCTCATTTAAATTAAGGTTTCCTCACGTTTTTTACGACATAAAATGAATAGAAATGAAAAAATATGCAAAATCCATCAAAAAAGTTAAACGCGTTTTTCTGCTCTTTTTGAAAAATGGAGTTACCTGATTTTTCCGCGCGGCCACAGAAATATAATATTGTCAAAATAAATAAAGCAATACTTAGCTCAGTGAAATAAATGTTTTTCTTTTATCATAAACAGAGCGACGACAAAAAGTATTGAATAGTATAGAGAATTTATTGCACTCTTTTTGAACCCTCAGTCTGAGTAAACGTTCATACACGAGTCTTATTCTCTTAATAGCATATTTCTTATTCTCTTTATAGAAAATTTCGACAACGTTATAGCATAAAACAAAACAAAAAGCATAAATGTTTCAAAAGGCATCAATGTTTCCCATCAAAATTAAGAATGGATCAAGTTATGCCAAAAAGACAGTAATACGTTTTGAATCATTCTCCAGACGTCGCCATTGCTTTTGAATCATAAAATTCGTTCCACAAGTTCTCTATACTATTCAATATTCAATACTCTTTGGCGACGACGACCTGCTTGTTTGTTCGCTGCCGCTACATCATAAGTATCATACTTATTTTCAGGCTGAGATTATTTTTGTCCTAGAAACCGCTCAGGTCACTGATTGTGAGAAGCTCCCCCAATCCCTTCATAGGATGTAACGGGAAACCATGTTTGTTATGTGACTATTGTTGTTCAACAACCACGTATGTGATGCTAACTCTGTGTGTTGTTTGCATGCGTTCAGTTTGATAGATTTCCCTACCCTTGTCAATAGATGTTAACACATCAGAAAGTAACTAAAATACGGCTTTATAATCCACAGCGCCGTTTACTTAATTTCTAGTAAACGAAAAAATAATATTGTATATTTAGTCATACCCCCTGTAACTTACTTAATTCTATTTGATTCATTTACAGTGACAAGCAAAATAAAACCGGATTCTCATAATGGAATCTGCAGACTACTAACTTCTTTTATTTTGCTTCAAATTACAAGAACGCAGCCCGACTTGTAATCCTTATCTTTAACTCTTTTCTTGAAAAATTTTGTTTTGTGACAATTTCCCTTGTAAAACGGCAAATGTGTGTCACGTACGCGCCTCTACTTAAAACATATGTTTCAATGATATTTCTTCTCTGACACAAATTTCTCAAGTAAAAACTTGTATGTTCTCCATCATTTAAAAGTCAAGAATCTAACTTTCTCGCTCTCTAGTTAAGGCCCATACTAAGATCAACATTCCACGTAACATTTTACAAAACTCCATACAAAAAAATACCTGCAGAATAAAAAAAAATGGTGTCCCATTACATCCCATGAAGGTCTCGTGGAGAGCTTCTCACAACCAGTGAACTGTGCGCTTTGTGGTTTTTATACTCACTGATTGGGACCTACAGTTTTACACTGGCTTTGAGAAGCTTTTTCATGGCTAAATACTCGATAGTGTCGCCGTCACTATGAGTGGTTTCCGCCGTCGAAAGAAATTTATTAAAGGTGGTCGGAGCAGGGATCGAACCCAGGATCTCAAGTACAAGAAGGGCGCACACTAAGCATTGCACCACCGACGGCCACAAAAGTACCCAATATAGTTGATAATACTGGGTTGTAAAATAACACAGTGCAACACGAACAAAAATAACCATATACGGACACCACTACGTGATAAAAGACTACAAAAAAAAAGACCCGTGTCTCCCAATTTTTCCCAAAGTCATGCACTTTTTTTTATGGGCCGCCAAAGATTTGGGGCCTCGGTATCATTTTCGTAAAAATGTGATCATTTTCTCAGGCTCATATCTTGCAAACCATTCAGAATTGTAGCTCTTGTCACAAAGAACAAAAATTGCGAACATATAAAATCAAAAAAACTTCACCTTCCAGATCAAAATCGCAAAAAACTTAAAAAAAATCGATTTTTTTTTACCTTTTTTCCCGTGTTCAGGTCCATAGGTAGCAAACCGTTCAAAATTCAAGGAAACAATCAACTACAAAAATTTACCTAAGATCTCAATAAACAAATTTCTAGAACATATAAACTCTTAACACTGTGTAGGTAGCACGCAAAAGTGAAAAATTTGCCGAAAATTTTTTAATTTCATTTTTTTTACCTTTTTCTCCTGTTCAGGTCCATAGGTAGCAAAAAATGAAATATGCCTGGCCAGAACCATGTGTTTGTCCAAGGGTTAACACCGTTTAGGTAGCGCTTAGGTATCACGCGATCATGCACCGACAGCAGCAGCACAGGCAATGCAGTAAGCTCAGCACACGCATCAAGGGACGCAGCACACAATATAAAAGCGACACGACGCTCACATCGAGGCATTACACAGCGCGACGTCAACGAGAGCTCAGCGGTGAAAGTTATAAAGTGAAAGTGAAAGTAAAAAAAGTGAAAGTGCTACAGTATAATTCGCACACAATATTGGCAACTGACAATTTCAATATGCAGTGTGAAAATATTGATTTATTTTGCTACGTTTGCGGTTATCAAACCAGAAAAAAACATCTACAAGATTTCAGAAGGAAAAGAATCTTTTAACTAGTGAATTGAAAAGAGCATATACATTGTTTTTCGACGAAGAGGACTTGACCGGTGAAAATTACACACCTAATACAGTGTGTCGCCAATGTTATAACAATCTCATGGCATGGTTGAGTGGAAAACCAGTTGCTATGCATGCGTAAATTACACATGTGGTCTAAATCGATATGCTGAGAGGAACAACAGTTATAAAGCAACTGTAACAGCCACACTACCAGTGCTTGAACCTGAAAATTTTGTATCACCAAGGCCCCCAACTCCAGATCGTAGTTAGAATGTACAGGAATGACTACAGCAAGTGGTGTTACTTATGAAGATCCATTTGATACCGATTATGAGCCCCAACAGGGAAGAGATGGACCACAACTAATAACACAAATGGAAATCGATTTCATTGTGGCCATATTGGGATTATCGCAGCGACTTGCAATATTTTTGACAGCTTTTTTAAAGCAAAGAAAACTCACACATGCTAATGTTAACTCTACGGCGTACCACAAACGAAAAGCTGAATTTCAGATGCTCTACACTCTAAATGATGACAATTCGTTCGCTTACTGCAACGATATAAAAGCTTTGGTGGTAAAAATGGGAATGAACTACATCGCTGGTGAGTGGAGATTATTTATTGATGGTCCTGTTTCAAGCTTGAAAGCAGTGTTGTTGCATGTGTCGAACCGAAAACCTTCCATTCCGCTAGCAATGGGTATCAACATGAAAGAAAGCTATGAAACATTGAAAGATATAATGGAAAAAATCAAATATTACGAAAATAAATGGAAGATTTGCCGTGATTTGAAGGTCATCAACATTTTGCAAGGGATCATCGATAAGGGCGGCTTCCCAATATTCTTTTGTTTTCTTTGTAATTGGGATTCACGCTCACCTCTGAATCAATTCCAATGTAACTCTTGGAGCCCAAGAGGAAGTGTGGATGAACAAATACAACAACATAGACTGAAGAATGCACCTTTAATTGACAATACTCAAGACATCTTGCTGCCACCGCTCCACATAAAATTGGGAATTGTTAAAAAATTCATCGAAGTGGCCGTTGTAAATTGTCCAAACGCATTCGACTATTTGAAAAGCGTTTTCCCAAAGCGTAGCGATGACAAAATTAAAAAAGGTATTGTAGTAAATTTAAAACGAATTTTTGTTCACCTAATTGTACTATTCACACTATGTTAATGTTTTCTTTTCTGTCTTTATTTTTTGTTTTCATTTAACAGGCGTACTTAATGGCCCTGACATTAGAAAGCTATTCAAGAGCAACTTTGATTCATCGCTTGATGAAAATCATTCAATAGCATGGATTTACCTTCAGCGTGTATGCACCAGAGTCTTGGGAGGGGATCGAGACGCGGAACCGGAAGCAAGAGAATGGGTGAAACAAATGCTGCATTATTTTGAGATAATCGGCGCATCGATGACATTAAAGCTGCATTTTCTTCATTTTCATTTTGACGATTTTATCAAACAACTCCCTACCGAATCCGATGAGCAAGGAGAACGGTTTCACCAAACCACAATGCCCATGGAAAAACGGTACAAAGACAAAAACCTCGACGCATTGCTTGCAGAGGTATGTTGGTGGAGTCACAAGGTATGATGTTAATGAAGTATTTGAAGAAGAAAGAGCTGATGATGGAGGGCAGTCTGGAAGCAACGTGCCTGTGGACACCATAATTGCTGAATCAGAGTCAGATTCGGACGATTCGGACGACGATTTGGATCCACAACTTAAGAGAGCGCGATTTGCAAGTCCAGGGCCATCAACATTACAAACATAATACGAATACTTTTTTTTTAATATTTTTGTAATAGATAGCATAGTATCTCAATGTTGAAGTAAATAAAAAACAAATGAAATTAAAAAACGGTGTTAAGAATAATTCCCAGGAAGTTTATATGTTCCAGAAATTTGTTTATTCAGATCTTAGGTAAATTTTTGTAGTTGATTGTTTCCTTGAATTTTGAACGGTTTGCTACCTATGGACCTGAACACGGAAAGAGGTAAAAAAAATCGAATTTTTTTAAGTTTTTTGAGATTTTGATCTGGAAGGTGAAGTTTTTTTGATTTTATATGTTCGCAATTTTTGTTCTTTATGACAAGAGCTAGAGAGTAAATCGAAATTCTGAACGGTTTGCAAGATATGAGCCTGAGAAAATGATCACATTTTTACGAAACTGATCCCGAGGCCCCAAATCTTTGGCGGCCCATAAAAAAAAAGTGCATGACTTTGGGAAAAATTGGGAAACACAGGTCTTTTTTTTTTAGTCTTGGTGTCCGTATATGGTTATTTTGCCATGACTTAAAAAATTACACACAGTGTAATAGTAGTTGAAAAAAAGTTTTTTTTTTCATTTAGCCGCCATCCCGCAACGTGCGATAAGGATCTTCGTTCCACAAACTACATCAAAAGAGTCGGTAGCCCAGTGGCTTTCAACTGGAATGTGGTGGAACTGAAACACTCATGGCTTCTCTTTAGTATTTCTCTATAGTTGTCAGCAATTGACGAACCTTGATGGGGCAATTACATAAATACGACCTGAATTGGCTAATCGAAAAGGCGTGGTTTTCCGTCACGACAACGCTAGGCCTTACACATCTATTGCTGACTCGGAAAAAATATTAGAGCTTGGATGGAAAAAAATCCACGTTCACATTTTAGTTCTGATCTGGTATTTCATTTAATTTGAATACAGACGAGAACCTACAAACCGAGTTGTTTGAATATATTTTTGGGATGGATTAGTCATTCTATGGCTCTGGGATCAAAAAGTTGCCTGAACGATGGCAGACAGTCATTGAACGAAATTGTACCTACATAGTCCCAGTTGGAAATTGTCTACATACATCATCGATGACAAAGAAGTGACATGTTGGAGTCACTGCTGACTTTCCGATTCGCTGCCATACAAAAAACATGAGACACCCCCTGAAAATTTCAAACATTTGTTCAAAAGTCATCAGGAATCTTCCGCAGTGTGTCAACAGTGGTGATCACGTTACGACATGTACACAAGATGTCTTGGAGTAACTATTCAACAGTGGGTCAGTTGCTCAAGTCGTCCCTAAATATAGTATGAATATCGGATCATCCTATAGGTACTAATTTATTGGAATATATGTACATACGTGTATGTCTGTATTTGATCAGTTGTACGATAATAAATAATATCTGAAAGATAACATGATAAAATATGAGCCATATGTATGTACATAATGATAATCCTCTCAAAATTGTCATATTTTTCTAACAAATCTCAAATGTTTTGAAATAAATTCTGAAAAAGCATGGCATATATTTCACACCTACAAATAAATATAAATTTTTCAGTTTGAAGTTTTTGAAAATCCACACACTTGAACTGTTGTCGACAAATCGCCAGTCCTCTATCGGCATTCACCATTGGTATTACAAAGAGTCAGCCATGACATAGTGCAGACAAAATGACCGCCCGTGCAAAAGGGTTCGTCTTACATACACTGTAAGCGCCTTCACAATTTATGTCACCTAAGTCAAAACTAGTGACATGTCACGAAGATTTCTTATATCAATTGTCATCACATGGTCCTAAGTAAATGCTACTGTCAATGTCTTCAAGACTAAATTTCCAACAGGGGTGGAGTAAAATTAATTATTTGATTAACATCATACATCTTTTTTTTAATTTGCTTTGGATTTTAGTTTGAATTACTTTTTCTAATACAATTGCAAAGCAATTACCATTGCTCGCAATGACAATTACAAAATTTTGAATTTATTCAGGCCGTCGGTGGTGCAATGGTTGTGTACGCGGCTCTTGAAACTGAGAACGTGGGTTCGATCCCTGCGCTGACTACCATAGGCTTATTTCGACGGCGGTCACATCGCTTAGTGATTGTTCCTTCTGTAAGATTAAATTTGCATATTCTCGTGCTTTCTTCTCAACCGTTTTTCCGTAAATAAACGTGTTACCTCTCTCCTCTTCTCCTTACAACCTTGCACCTGAACACTAAGGCGCTGACGAGAAGACTAAAAATCTTCGAAACGATCATCCGCCAATGTGACTTCAAATCCCAGTTCCAGAAAACCCTCACCTCTTAGACCTTACGAAAACTAAATGTATTCTAATCTTGTTTTCCGCGTTGTAGTAGCCTTGTGAATGTCGTTATTTTGGTTTCCTGTACTACTGACAACCATGGTTTTCACCGCGACAAAATCAAAAAATATCATTCCATTATCAAAGGCACTTTCCCTGCCGTCTTTAACATTAAAATCGCCTAGAACATTTTTACTGTCATGGTGAAGGCACGGGTTGTATGTTTCCTCTAGGCGCTCAAAGACGCTGTCAAATCTGAATTTTGTTGTTGTTTGGACGCAAATATAGCATGTGTGTAGCTTGTCGCAAATATAGTATACTTGTGTCCAAACACATTGTGCTTGCTATTTAATACTTCATGTTGGATCCACAATGATTAATATGTTATGACATATGTATTGGTGGCCTAACTTTGGCTTTGTATGTAGAAAACTAACAAAAACGTGACCGACAACAAAGGAACAAAATGGCAGCAGATTTTCAATCCATAGCACAATGCTGGCAAACATATACACTGTTCCTGCATTATGTTACAGGTGCCGTTTTTTTAGCGTTATGAAGGCGGAAGTCGCCCTCTCGTTTCCACCACACTTATACGTTCTCCACCTGTTGACGAAATAAGCGGCCCATCTATTGAATCCAACCACAACGTTAGTGCAACACCGCCATCTGGAGGACAACAGCTACCACACGAAGTTGTTGACAGCTGACAGAAAATCTGAGAATCACAGCAGTGATGACTAACATCAGCTACCAGCGCGCACTGTATAAAAGGTGGATCAACATAGTACTCGAGGCAATTCGGTCTGCAGACTTTGGAGAGCCAACAGGTCCGCAGTAGTGTATTAGTCACCTTAGTGCAAACGTAGATAGTATAGTAATCCTTAGCTAGTTGCCCTCCATCTGGTTAAAACCAGAGATTCCCTACCTGTGGTGTCTTGAACTTGATACCCGCCTGTTCCAATGTTGTCTTTTATTTCTTCTAGTTAGAGCCAGAAATTCCCTGCTTGTGGGGTCTCGAACTTGCTGCCTACCTCTACCGCTGGTTCAAGCCAGAGATTCTCTGCCTACGGAGACTTGAACTTGGTACCCGCCTGGTTTCTTGTTGTTCTTGTTCCCCTGGTGCATGTCAGAGATTCCCTACCTGTGGGTATTGAACTTGGTACCCACCTGTTCCGTGTTGTATTTTGTTCCGCTGGTTATAGTCAGAGATTCCCTGCGTGTGGGGTCTTGAACTGGATACCCGCCTGTGCCCTTATTGTATTTCCCTTGGTTTCAGCCAGAGATTCCCTGAAAGTGGGGTCTCGACCCTGGTTCCTAACTTCCCCCTGGTCCAATCCAGAGATTCCCTGCCTGTGGGTTCTTGACCTGGGTCCTTCCGGTATTCCTCGCTTTCAACCACAGGTTCCCTGCCGTAGTATAGACGGAGGCTTCCTACCTGTTGGCAAACTCCAGCGAACAAAGGTATCCCTAACGGTCTGTAAAGCCTTGTCAACTAAGAAGTCTCGACATCGGTCGCGAAATATCGCCCACGACAACTGCAACGACCCATCGACGACACGTAATTGTCACAAACGGTAAGTCACTCAACCACGAGTCAGCGCCGTTTCGGTCGGTCTCCGCCACCGGTAACACTCTACCCTATTCGTCATAATCTGCCAGCCGCGAACGCCTGTAGAATCCCACCGGGATGTAATGGGAAACAGTTTTTTATATATCTTATCGATGTTATAACAAATAGGTGGTAATTCCAATTCTCACTCTCATTTTATATTTTCATTGACAGTAGAACGGTGGCGTACTCACTTGTACTACATTTATAAGTACAAAAATGTTTAAAAATAAATCATTTCATATAAAAAGTTCATGAATTCATATCCATTGCTATTATTTTCAAAATTTGATTTCCACTGAATGGCGATCAAGCCTGCACAAGGTACTGATTTAAATGTTACTCGTAGAATGCTGGGAGGGCTTCTCCTAATATGCAAGCTGTGCCTGATTTACGGATATAATCGGACTCATCACCTTTACTTGAGCATGCAATGAATTACGTATTTCATCTCTAGAACTCTTGTAGAGTATACCAATTTAATATTTAATCCCTTGAGCAGAATATTTGTTATTTATATTGTTTTAATCCTAGCAACTCAGCCGTAGTATACTAAATTGTTTACACAAGTGGTTGTTACTTTCAATTGACATATTGATAATTTAAAATTTAAAATTGAGAATTTAAAATTCGAAACAAAAATAATTCGAAGCAACATCAAACTGTCACAAGGATTGCTAGACAAAATATCAACAATGGGGTTGAGTGATTAGGCAAGTTAGTTTGCTGTTTTCTTTGCTACTAGAAAATTACTATGTACATTTATTTATTTGTTTTTCCCATTTTACACAAAATATGTCAATATTAAATTTCTTTGATGGCACTTACAATGTTTACTCTCGGATGAACAGTTTATGCAGTACGATTTACTTAAAATACAAAATAAAAGACGATAGCTGAAAGTTGAAAGTTGTGTCAATAGTAGTGTATTCAAAAAACAGGGGTTTCCAAAAATTTCGGTTTACGGCTTCTTCGAATTTTGCAATTGTGGAGAAACCAGTTTCCTGTGAAACCGAGGGGTAAAACCCGGTTTATAATCGGTTTTGGTTTATAACGGGTTTTTCAATAAGAGCTCTACAAAAGTTTTTTTAAATAAAACAAAACCGGTTTTAGATACCAATGAAATTCTTTATTCCTGCGAAAGTACGTTCGATGCCATTATGTATGGAACTCGATTTCTTTTGCATGGCCACCACGGGCACGCTTGCAGAAGTCCAGACGCTGAACCCAATTTTCGACGGTTTTCAAGCCTAAAACGGCCGATACTGCTGCAATTTCACGTTCGATATTCGTACGAAGTTCATCAATCGTCGCTGGCTTGTTGGCATAGACCGTAGACTTGACGTAGCCCCATAGGAAACAATCTAACGGCGTCAAATCGCACGACCGAGGCGGCCAATCGACTGGGCCCTTTCGCAAGATAACACGTTCACCAAACTTGGTTTTCAATAAATTGATTGTGGCATTCGCTGTGTGGCTTGTGGCTCCGTCCTGTTGGAACCACATGTCCTCCAAGTCCATATTATCCAATGTGCCGGTCTTATGGCCCCGTCAAATGGTATTATGGCCCCGTCTTATGGCCCCAGCACTCTGATGACTGGCCTTTACTCTTTCACAGAGATGAGGCTGTTGCCACAGTTGCAGTTGCTAGGTGTGGGTGGATTTATTTCTCATGGATTACATGAGGATTTTCTGAGACAATTTTTTATAAGATTTGTGTTTTGGAGTGTTCGGACACATATAGTGAAATTTTATGGCGATAATTTTTGTAGAACATTTTGACCACGCACCCGGCATTTTCGAGCAGTTTTTTGTGAGTTTTCAAAAAAAAAAGTTAAAATTATGGTTATACGTGACAGTTAGAGGGTTAATTTGTTCCATAAAAATGTTTATCTGAATCTTTTCTATAAAACTTCCGAACATAGTTTGTACCTCAAAAGTAAGGATCACACAATTTTCCGAGGGTCGGAAATTTTGACCCGCCCTAAAAAAAAATTCTGATCAGATCTGACAAAACGCCGATACACGTATATTTTATTTTAGACCTTCCTACCAGAATCCGTCGAGAGACCCCATCATTTTGTTGTACAACGACGTTTATAATTGTTTTCTGTATTCAAAACCGATGTATCCTGTACATTTGGGTAATGATTTAAAATATTACAATGGGATGTGTAACTTCAGAAAATTTTGAAAAAGCGGGAAAATTTTTTCAAACGTATTTATATTGACATAATTTTTTCACAATTGTTTTTAAGTTTTAATTGTTAAATATTGTTTATATCTCCTTATGATGCTACACAATGGAGTAGCGAAATATCGAGGAGAATAAAAACAAAAACAGCAAATCTGACCTCAAGCTCGAAGAATATTTACAAATATATTTACGTTATTTAAAAAGAAAGGTACTTTTGAGGAAAGGAATTTTTCTAAAAAAATTTAATTTTTTAAGAGAAAGTATTTTTTTTTTTTTGAAAAAAATGTGTTTTTTTTAAGATATGGGAATTTTTTTAGAATTGGTCCTTTTTTTCAAGAGTAGGTACTTATGTCAAGAGAGAAGAGAGAGAAGTTATTTTGTTTCACAAAAAAGGTATTCTTTTAAGAAAATTTAGTTTTTTAAGAAAGTGCAATTTGTTGTAAGTAAATATACTTTTTTAAGAAAAGGTACTTATTTAACAAAAAAATACTTTATTAAAAAAATTTAATTTTTGTAACAAAATTTACTTTTTTAAGCAAAGGCACTTATTTAAGAAAATTTTCTTGTTTAAACTTCTTTCACTTTGGCTTTTCTAAATTTACTTTTACTGGCTCCGCCTAGAAAACTTGCCATTAAACAAGAAATTTCCCAACATATGTGAGACATCTAGTTAGTCTAGACAGAAAACATTGCC
Organism: Phaonia tiefii; assembly: GCA_963931995.1. NCBI lineage: Eukaryota > Metazoa > Arthropoda > Insecta > Diptera > Muscidae > Phaonia > Phaonia tiefii. Next base: position 244,689,367 of record OZ008368.1, read on the forward strand.
AAAGTATTTGAGCATATTGTTTACGATAAATTGTTTTTCCAACTTAAACGCTTTATTAGCCCAAGTCAGCATAGGTTTGTCGCTGGACGGTCTACTGCTAGTAACATAGCAGTTTTCACTAATTTTTGCATAAATGAATTTGAGACTGGTGTTCAAGTTGATACAATATACACGGACTTTTCGAAAGTTATTGACAGAGTTCGTCATGATATTTTTATTTTTAAACTTTTCAAGTTAGGATTTCATTCTAATATTTTGAATTGGTTTCGATCTTATTTATCAAACAGACTTTGTACAGTTAGTATTGATGGGTACAATTCTGATTCCTTCTATCCTACCTCGGGTATACCTCAAGGTAGTATTCTTGGCCCGTTATTGTTTAATTTGTTCGTTAGTGATATGGGTATGTGTCTCTAAAATTCTAAACACCTTATGTACGCTGATGATCTTCAAATTTGTAAGCCTATTTATTCCTTGAATGATGTTGCATTGTTGCAAGAGGATTTAGGTAGGGTCGGAACTTGGTCCTTTGTCAATGATTTACCATTCAACCCTAATAAATGCTTGCAGCTGCCGTTTCATCGTTGTAGAAATTTTATTAACTCATCTTAGTTTATTTTTAATAATGAATTAAGATGGCGTTCACTTGCCATTTAATTACATTATCCCAAAAGCATAATCGATGTTGTATTTCATCCGAAGAAATATTTCTGCGTTTTCGGATATAAATTTGCTAGCCTGTAAGGATGAATTTCCATAGACGTAAATAAATGAAATGCAAAATAAACAATATAGTTGATAATAGTGGGTAGATATAGTGTTAAAACAAAAGTGTTTAAAATTTTTTTCATTTAGCCCCCATCTCGCAACGTGCAATAAGGAACTTCGTTCCAAAAATTACACCAAATTTAAAAAGTGCAATCTTTCGGAGACATCATTTAGCTACACAGCAAAAAATGGGCTCATCATTGCTTTATTATTTTTTGAAAATTGTTTGGCCATTTAAACTAAAAGGCACGCATATTTGCCAAACATATGCTCTGTCCATTTAAACACATTGCAATTAGAGCTTAAATTTTTCATAGGGTAAGGTGGGGGCTGAAAACGTACCGGACGTTTCCTCTACGTAAGCCCCTTTTTCCTACTTTTGGCCCATTTTGATGATTCCTGGGATTCAAATCAGATCAGTTACAGAATTGATGCGTACTACGCTATTGTTTCCCCTACCGTTTTCTAAAATTCATCAGGGATACATTTGCTCTGTCTTTATTATTGGTGTCAAAACCTCTAGAGCCAACAACTTGCCTTTGGTCGTAGAAGGGCTAGAACACCAACAACTATTCGTGTTGAATATGTTTTTCTGTGTAGTAAGTATTGCGCCTCCCTAGCCGTGATCCTGGTTACCCCCATGCAAAGGGGTTTTCAACAGAGACGCTACAAAAGTAAATCGATAGGGACAGCAAACGACGCCATATTTTTCCCCGCTCTTTTGACATTTCTCTTCACTAAGGTTTGCCATTTCATCATGGAAAGATATACGAGCCAACAACGAGTCGAAATTATTAAAATTTACTACCGAAATTTGGAGTCAGTGGCCTCAACCTTAAGAGCGCTACGATCCGGATTTTCATCGGAAAATCATCTTCAGCGATGAGGCTCATTTCTGGCTGAATGGCTTCGTTAATAAGCAAAATATGCGTTATTGGTCAGACAGCAATCCACATATAATCCATGAGTCATCATTGCATCCCGAAAAAATTACGGTTTGTGCGGTTTATGGCCCGGCGGCGTCATTGGGCCGTACTTCTTCCGTGATGATCAAGACCGGCACATTACTGTGAATATTTTTGGCCCCAATTCGATAATATGGAGTTGGAGGACATGTGGTTCCAACAGGACGGCGCCACAAGCCACACAGCGAATGCTAAACAATTTATTGGAAACCAAGTTTGGTGAACGTGTTATCTCACGAAATGGCCCAGTCGATGAGCCGCCTCGGTCGTGCGATTTGACGCCGTTAGATTATTTCCTGTGGGGCTACGTCAAGTCTATGGTCTATGCCAACCAGCCAGCGAAGATTGATGAACTTCGTACGAATATCGAACGTGAAATTGCAGCAGTATCGGCCGATTTATGCTTGAAAACCGTAGAAAATTGGGTTCAGCGTCTGGACTTCAGCAAGCGTGCCCGTGGTGGCCATGCAAAAGAAATCGAGTTCCATACATAATGGCATCAAACGTACTTTCACAGGAATATAGAATTTCATTGGTATCTAAAACCGGTTTTGTTTTATTTAAAAAAACTTTTGTAGCGCTCTTATTGAAGAACTCGTTATAAGGCTCCTACCGAGCCGGCAACCTAGCTTTGTTCGCAACAATTTGGCTACGATTAAACAGATATAAGTTAAAAGATATGAGTTTGAAAATGTGAGCTTCAGAATTTAAATTGTATCTTTATATTTTAGTAGAATCTAAAATTTAATTTTCCAATCAACTAATTAAAAGGAATATTTACACCCTTATTTCCTCTTGTTCTCAAATTTTCATTATTTTAAAGCCAATTCTGTTTCGAAATAATCGCATTTTCTAACATTTTTGTGTTTTCTTTTTGTTCTTTGTAATTACAGCTCACCATATGCCACTGTAAAGTGAATCAAACTTATCGTAAATTTTCAACTCGAACCTATGGCTTCCTGCCTATTATTGGCTTTCGCTGGCGCTCCAAACAGGCAACATCAAAAATCAGTCGACACTGGTTAAGTGGCAAAGGTTTGGGTGTGGGCAATGCAATGCGTGCCACATCATCATCGGGTGGTGGCATTGTTGGCGGCGGTGGTGGTGGTGGTGGTGCAACCAATTCGTTAACGTCATCACAGCGTAACAATTCTGGACATTTGCCAACCGCAAACTCGTCATCGTCGACACACCAGCAACATCATGTTGGCCAATTGAACGAGCGGCCTTTTCAGCGTCATTTGGCCATGAACTTGGAGAACGACATGTATTATACAGTAGATTTTAGTGAAAATTCCCAACATTCGCCGTTAATACAGTGAAATTCAACGCAATCGACAAACTTTATATGGGATGGTGCAAATAATAATTTTAATACGTGTACGAGTAGTAGCAGTTGTAGAGGTGGAAAAGCAGGGGGACAAAAACAAAAACAAGCAGCGGGAGGAGCAATTGTAGCCAGAGAACGTCCACATTGTGTTGATAGTCCGTATGAAGGGGGCCTCAGTAGTAGGTCTGCTGTTGTTGGCGGCGGTGCTATGGGCATAATGAAAATAACTGCTGGCAGCTGTCGTCATAGTAATAATTGGTTAGTTAAATTTACAAAGCGTTCTCGTTAAAACAGCAGTTGTTTTCATTTTCATTTATTTTTTTGTTACGATTTTTATGGTTGAAAAGATTTTTTGTAACAAAAAAAAAAAAACATAATACACAGCTCGGCTACATTTAAAATTAATAAATTTCTTAACATAATGGAATTTCACTTAATTTTCTGCGGGGTTGTAAGGAAATCACATTTGTTGAAGTGTGTGCAGGAATTTTTAGAGCTTTGGCAGATGACCTAATTTTATAGTCAATTTAAGGATAAGTGTCCTTCGGGAATATTAAAGATTATTACTAATATTACGTCGAACACAGTCTTATATTGGCAATTGATGGATGCTGATAAAGACGCAATTTGTAATCAATATAAAAGTTAATGGAGTTTTGAGAATATTATATATGTGTATAATGAAAATTTAATTTTATCTGTCAACAAACAGCATATAAACGAATTACGCTTGTAACCAAGGAGCGACATCATAACAATTAACTTGAACGAAAAGCCAAGAGTGGTTTTCGATAAAGTACCAACATTATTGCTAATAATTCTCTGTGGAATTTGGTAACTTAGTTAGTTGATTTTTTGAAACGCTTCGTTGTCGATATTGAAATGAATATAAATGGATTTGGATTGCGATTTTAATAGAGAATTTTATATGCGGGCTTTTAACATCCAATTTGCGAGAAAGTATAGTAATTAAAACTTCCTAAAGTGGCATTTTTGAACATTTTTCTAATTGCTATCATAAATATTGCAAAAGGAAATAAAATCAATCACAAATGTTTTAAAATATTCTGTGATGTTTTCAGCAACTTAAATCACAATAAGTCCAAAAGTTTTGCAAGTAAATTTGCAAGTAAAGTTCCAGTAAATTTTTTGATTTCAAACTTTGAAATTACAATTAATTTGTTTCTGAATACGTTATTTCTCCTCGTACATTGAATCCGTCCCCTATGACATGACGATGAATTGTGTCTCTATTCTACATAATTACACAAACATGGAAGGTCCTTGTGTCATTCAAGGAGTGGACATTATTTTATTGACTGAAGTTCGTTGTTGACCTGATGATAATCTTGCAGAATTTATGAATTTACAGTCTGCCACGAAATTCTACTACACGCTGAAAAATTCGTTGTTTTTGTTGTTTGGATGTAAATATACTGTGTTTGTAGCTTGTCGCAAACATAATATAATTGTGTCCAAACATATTGTGTTTGCTATTCAATATAACATGTTTGGGACACAATGATTAATTGGTTGTAATATATGTATTTGTGACCCAAATGTGACTTTGTTTGTTGAAAACTGCTGAAAATAAAAACCTGATATACAATAAAGAAACAAAAAGCAGCAGATCTGAAATTCACGAAAACAATGATTGCAAACATGTACATGGTACCTGCAGTATGGTATAGGGGCCGATATTTTTCAGCGTATACTATGAACTGTATAGACATGAAGCCATACTTCGAGAAATTTTATATTTTCTTAAACCTAATTAGATATTGAACTGCAATGTATATGTTGATAATGTATTACCCCAAGTCCCTGAAATTTGAAAACAATCCCCCAATGAATGTTTGCTACACCCTGAAAAAACAGCCTCTGTAACATATTCTGCAGGATCCATGTATGTATATGTTTGGAACACAATTTAAACGTTCATATTTTTGCAATTCCCAAACACACTTGTATTTAAATGCAAACAGTAGCATGTTAACTGCCAAACATGTACACTCTTGCGTGAACACATATACGTTCTTCATCCCAAACATCCGTATACTTACATGGAAACATGTGCGTATTTCCTGCTAAACAAAATAATAATTAGCAACGAATTATTCTTTGAATTCCACATATTTGTATAATTTATTAAAATAATCAATAGAAATCCACATTGATAAATAATTAATACAAAAAATTAAAAGACTTTAAATGGCCCTTTTTACAGTTACTTGCACGGAATGCATTATTTGTTTTTTCATGAACTGAGAATCTGCTGCTCTTTTGCTTCTGGATTCTTTGTTGTCTCTGACGTTTTTGTTTTCAGAAGGCACAAATGGTCCAGTAAACGCTCGAACAGACAAAGGGCTTCACGTTGTTGCCCGTTCCAGTTTCTTTCCCCAAAATAATTTCTCACTTTGGTAGCACACATATATAAAGTATATATGGAAAACATACACAAAAGCCAAACAACATCACAAACCATTTAATCGTCAGATCCTTTGTTTATTATCTGATCACTGATCAAGCGCTTTTGATATCCTCTGTTCGATGAACAATTGACGACCGAATACAAGCAACTTCATCTGCAATTTACAAACACATACTGGAATGTTTACGGATCACTGACTGAGAAAATAGCACAAAAATACCTATAAACCGTTACAAGATAGACTCCATTGTTGGCCCTCTTTTATTCCCTTGTTCCCGAAAGAGAAAAACAGTGCAACAAACACAGCTGTATTTATATCACAAACACATAAATATTTGACTCGCTACTAGTTATTGTGTCCCCAAAATTTAGTATTGAATAGCAAACACAATGTGTTTGCATACGAGTATATTATATTTGTGACGAGCTCCAAACACACTTTATATTTGCATCCAAAAACAAAGAAAAGAGATTTTTGTTAAAACTGTACTATTTTCAAAAAATCCCTAGAACACATATTTTCTTCCTTGACTTCGATAACACAAAAGACTTCAAGCTTTTCAAAGGTAATATACTACGCATTAGGAAGGAACCTTCATTCCTGTAACATAAACTAAAATGTATGGAAAGTGCTACATGTGTAATTTATATAATGTAATTTATAAAAAATATATACCCGAAAAAAGCGCTTCAACCGGTTTCCTTAAAATTTTACGTTTCACACAAACCGAAAACCGGTTTTCAAAAAGTGCAGGTTTTTCGCACACTCTATTGGAAATATGTCGACCTCATCTCATCAGCTTCCATCTCTATACTATGCCGAAGCCACTAAGCCGGTGTTGGACCTGTCCCAGAGGAGAAACTCCCTAGGACCAGCCGTAGGCCGTCCACGCAGAAATTTTGCCCAAGCCCGGCCACGCAGAAAGATTTCTAACACAAAAATACTATGCCGAAGCCGAGAAAGCGGTCTTTGACCTACTCCATTGGAGAAAATCCCTCAGAGCGAACGAAGGTCAGCTACGTAGAAAGCTTTTTAACTCACAAATACTACGCCGAACAATCGAATCGGGCATTGGACGTACCACATAGAAGGAAATCTCTAAGCCCGTATGGAGGTTGATCACGCAGAAAACTTTATAACACAAAAATATTATGACAAAACCGCGAATCCAGTCTTGGAGGAGAAAATCCCTCAACCCGATGGAAAGCCGGCGACGCAGAAGGCCATATAACACATATATACTATAACGAAGCCGGCGTTGGACCGATCCTTGATGAGAAAATCCCTCATCCCGGCCGAAGTCCTCCAACGTAGAAATCTTTTAACAGAAAAATACTGTGCCGAAGCCGCGAATCCGGTGGTGGACCTAGAGGAGAAACTCCGTTAGACCGGCTGAAGGCCTTTCCCGTAGAAACATAAAAATTCTATGCCGAAGCATTGGATCCACCACAGAGGAGAAAATCCCTCAGCCCGTCCGAAGGTCAACAACGCAGAAAGCTTTTTAAGCCGTGAGAGAGAAGAGAGGCAGAGAGAGAGAGAGGCCGGTGTTGGACATATCCCAGAGGAGAAAATCTCTAAGCCCGGACAAAAGTCGGCCACGCATAATGCTTTACAACACAAAAATATTATGCCGAATCCGCGAAACCGGTTTTCGATCTAACCCAGACGACACAATCTCTAATCCCGGCGGAAGACCGGCGACGCAGAAAGCATTACAATACAAACATATTATTGTATGTCAAAATCAGTGAATTGAAAGAAAGAAATTCTCACTGATTTGGAGAAGCTCTCCACTATTCTTTCATTGGCTGCAATTACGAGTACTTATTATTCTAAAGCTGAGCTTTCGATCACTTTCGTGCTTTGCATTTAAAGTAGATTAATATATCTTTTAGTGGATTAATTTTCTTGCACTGTATCATAAAATTGCTTCAGGTGATGTAAAGTGAGTCTCAGTAAGATTACACCTTTACATTAAGTGGATTTTGTTTTGCAAACAAAACACAGCTGTCACATACGTTTATTCCGATTATTGTAAATGACTCGCTTTACGAAAGAACAATACTTTGTAATTGTGAAAACTTATTACAAAAATTTGTAAAGTTATGCTGAGACCACTCGCAAACTTCGAAGAATTTTCAGTCGAGAACGTGCAACTAATGTGTCAACCATTCGAAGAGTGGTAAACAAATTTAAAGAAACTGCTGTAAACGAGAGTGTCGCCGAAATCCCGAAAATATCAAGTCGGCATCGTTTTCAACAACTTCAAACTTCACGAAGCGCTATGCAGCGCATTTTGACAAAAGACCTCCACCTTCATGCGTATAAAATTCAACTTACTCAGGATCTTAAACCAGCAGACCATGGAAAGCGCCGGCAACTTGTTCAACGGTAAGTCAATGCCAATTTTTTAAAAAAAGTCATATTCTCCGTTGAAGCGCATTTTGATCTGAATGGCTTCGTGAATACAAAAAAATTTCGAAACTGTCTGGTGCGGATTTTGGTCAGGCGGCTTGATTGTGCCTTGTCTTTGTTGATTTGATGTTGGTGTTGGAATCTCAGATTCAGACATAGCATCGTTCAATATTCCCCGTCTGGGGCTTTTGAAATCAGCTTTGTACTCGACAAAAGATGGTATGTATCGATTTGTTTTTCGTGGGTCGTTTCCAGGATTTGGCGTAGTTTGAACATTTGACAGTCGTCAAAATCCCTGGTGAACGTCCCACACTGGCAAGGTCCAATCAGGTTTTCAACAATTGGATTTAGTCTTTCACATTATATGCTCGACAAGGCCTTATACGCGATGGATAAAACACTGATACCGCGATAGTTGGCAGATACAAACGGATCACCCGTTTTGAATACACTGAAGCTTCAATCGTCAGGCATAGATACCCCCAACCATATACCGCATATAAGTTGATGCATGTGGGCTAGTGTCCTTCGCCACCGCCCCTAAAAGGCTCAGCGAGTAGCTCATCCACACCAGCGGCTTTATTATTCTTAAGCCTGGAGATTGCCGATCTAATCTCGACTTGGTTAGGGTGGGGGGTACAATCTATACTGTCTTCCACAGTCATTATCTTCAGTGGAAGAATCTGAGAGGATTAGTGATGAAAAGTAGTCTCCCCACATTTTAAGCCGAAACTGCTTATCCGTCACCAGATTTCATCTCTCGTCCTTCCAGGAGGGCAGCTCATTATCCGGCCCGTTATCCGTTATCTTACCCTCAGGAATAATTTTCGGGATTCATTATTCATCCCGCATATTTCGGTGTTTTCACTACTTCTCTGCTCCCAATGACATTTTTTCCTTCATGCGAACAAAATTCAGCTTACTCAGGAGCTCAAATCAACAGAACATAGGAGGCGCCGTCAAATTGTCAATTTCCCAAAAGTCAGTCAAAATGGCAATTCCCCAAAAGTCATCTTCACCGATGAAGCGCATTTCCATCTGGATGGCTTGGTGAATACACAACAGAAAATGCTCATGAAATCCATGAGAAACAAATGCACCCACAACGAGCAACTATCTGGTGCGGATTTTGTTCAGGCGGCGTTATTGTGCCTTACTTTTTTGAAGATGAGGCCGAAATTGCAGTGACTGTGAACTGCACTCGTTAAAGGTACACTATAACGGAGTTTTTGTGGCCTCAACTGGACGGCATGAATCTGGACAACATGTGGATTCAGCAATACGGCGCCACATGCTACACATCACATGAATGAATGAATGGTGTCCTATAACATCCCATGAAGGAAGTTGGGGATCCTTCTCACTATCAGTGACATGTTGGATTTCTACCTTTATACTCACTGATTGGAACCCACAGTTTTACACCGGTTCCGAACGGTATTAATCGCGCAAGAAACAAACGATTTATTGCAACAATTTGTAGAACAAATTATCTCAAGAAATACTGATATCAACTGACAACCAAGATCATGCGATTTAACGTCGTGCGATTTCTTTCTTTGGGGTCTTGTAAAATCTCGGGTTTATGCCAATAAACCAGAAACAATTCCTGAGCTGAATATCGGGATCCAAAGATACAGCAACTGAGATACAGAAACATCTCTGTGAAAAAGTCATGGAGAATTTCATGAAAAGAGTAGTGGGATGTCACAGAGCTGTGGTGGCCGTTTGAAGGATATTTTATTCTATAGTTAATCGGGCCGTCGGTGGTGCAATGGTAGAGTGCGCGGCTCTTGTGCATGGGAACGTGGGTCCAATCCCTGCTCTGACCACCTTAAATTTCTTTTGGCGGCGGTCACCTCGCTTAGTGACGGCGACACTATCGATCAAGTAATTTAGCCATGAAAAAGCTTCTCAAAACACCGTTCGGAACCGGTGTTAAAAGTGTAGGTCCCAATCAGTGAATGTAATACTAGAATGCGCACAGCTCACTGATTGTGTGAAGCTCTCCCTAATCCCTTCTTGGGATGTAACGGGAAACCATTTATTTATTTTTTTTTTTTGATTATTCGGAAGATGTCTTCTTTACAATCCAAAATATAAAACACAGGTATCTCAAAAAATACGTGTTTTTATTTCAAAATCAAGAAGTGCGCTCTTACTGAGACACCTTTTATAAAATACAGATACTAAAAAAAATTCAACCAATTTGTAAGTGCCTAGTGTAGGTGGTACTTCGGATCAAGTACATAATAAAGGGTCCGCCATATAACGTTTTATTTTTCAACTAGCGCTTATTTCGTGAATGGTAACACTTAGCTCATGTCTGATTTGAAAGATAATTAGTTTTATCCTTCCGCTGAACGAATATGGTTGTGTATACGCTTGAACAACGCTGGGAAATATTGCGACATTACTTTGAAAATCATGGTAATGGTGCAGAATGTGTGCGAAAATTGCGTACGGATTTTGGAAGAAGAGAAGCACCGTCAGCTCCGTATGTTCGTTATCTTGTGAAAAAAGTGAAAGAAACTGGCATCGTCATCGATAAACCAAAGCGGCAAAAGCCAAAAATAGCGCGTACACCCGAGAATATTGCTGCTGTGGCAGAAAGTGTGCGTGAAGCGCCATCAACATCAATTCACCGTCGTTCTCAGCAATTGAACATTTCGGAGATATCATTGAGACGAATTTTGCATAAAGACCTTGGTATGATGCCATACAAAGTCCAATTGGTTCAGGAGTTGAAGCCAACTGGCCATCCAATGCGTTTTCGCTTAGCTAAGTGGGCCTGCGATCGACTTACAGAAGATGCCGATTTTACCAAAAACATCATCTTTTCAGATGAAGCTCATTTTGATCTTGGCGGGTATGTAAACAAGCAAAATTGTCGCATTTGGGGCACAGAAAACCCGCACGCATACATTGAAAAGCCGATGCACCCAAAACGAGTCACCGTTTGGTGCGGATTTTGGTCTGGAGGCATTTTTCTTCGAAAATGAGCAAGGAGTGGCCGTTACAGTCAATGGCGATCGTTATCGGGCCATGTTGAACGAATTTTTGTTCACAAAAATTAAAGAGTAGGATATTGGCAACATTTGGTTTCAACAGGACGGCGTTACGTGCCACACAGCCGAAGCTACACTCGATGTTTTGCGCCCGGTTTTTGAAGATCGCATTACAAGCCGCAGAGCTGATGTCGTTTGGCCACCTCGGAGCTGCGATTTGACGCCGTTGGACTATTATTTGTGGGGTGGCCTCAAGGGTAAGTTTTACGCCGACAAGCCAGAGACAATTGAGGCTTTAAAGGACAATATTCGTGAAGCCATTGGTGAAATACAGCTGCACACAATCGATAATGTGCTTAAAAATTGGACCGATCGTGTAGGCTACTGCATGGCCAGCCGAGGCAGCCATTTGAATGAAGTTATTTTCTATTATTAACCGGAAGGATTGTACTTTCAAATAAAAAAATAAATTTGAGAAAATATTCAGTAGTTTATTTTTTATAGCATTTTCAAAAAAAAACTTTATTTGGCGGACCCTTTATAACAGTTGTTAAAAATTATGATACACCCGCAAATTCTCAATTTATCGTAACATTTATCGGTTTCCAGTGACTTGCATAGCTATAAAGTTCGTAGCTCAGTTATTTCCCAACCAAGTTTTGGTTTTCAAAGGGCGTTGGAGAGAGGAACAGTTGCTCAATTAAATTACATATGCACCCCAATCTTCACAACCGGAACTACTCAAAATTTAAAAATTTTCAGAAGAGGAAAACAACTGGTGTTGATATGATATCAAATGTATGAAAATTTTATAGACATATGTATAATTGTAATAGACATATTCATACGGAATTTCTTGCTGTAGGGTGAGAGATTCAGATTTTTGAAATAGATAGAAATCGACCTTGACTATTATTTGGAAATAGAAAAATTATAATCTGAAAATTTTAAATTCCATCACTTTACTTACGATGTATTGTATTTTTGTGCAATTCAAATATGTAGAGATTTTGTTTAGACGAAAGTTAAATTTCCGAAAAAATCTCTTCATTACCTTAATTTAAAGCGATAATTTGGAAAGTGATATATAGGGCCGACTTTTAAGGTAAAAATTCGAGCAGTATTATCTAAACGATTTTCTGTTACCGTAAGACCTTCTATGTCTTCACTCCAACATTACCTAAGAATTCAATAAATTATTGCCAAATATTATTAAGGTAATGCATACCATACCTCTCCTTGTCATCACATTATTGTTGCCAACAAACTATAATCATTTGATTAGCAACATCCGTAGCAGACGTCTACCCCAAGTATCATCCAAACCATTGTTTTACTCCAACACTGCGGCAATCTCACCTAGCCTCTATAACAACCACTTCAAGAACACTTTCCTGACAACCCTACAATCACAATGGCATACAATTGAATATGGCCAACTGAATTGGCCTAATCAATTTTGTTTCGTATCTTGATTCGTTAATAAAAATTCATTCATTTATATTTAATAGAAAACTTCTTTTCTTCCATACAACTCGAGACGCAGAAAGAAAAGATAAAATGCTAATAAAATATTATTATTATTATATTATTGTTATTGTTGTACTATTGTTTTAACAATTTTGTTGTGTCATCAGACCGTGGGTGAGTGAGAGAGAGAGGATGAAAACAGAACAACAGCAACCGAAAAAAATCAAATTCTACTCTACAAAAAGAAAAACTTAAATCTGACAACAACAACAAAAATTGTATCTTAAGGATTTACACAACAAAAGAAAAATGCTATGAAAAAAACCGAAAACAATTCAATAATGTTAAATAAAATCCAAAATTTAAAGTTTAAATTAACTAATTAGCTAATAACAACATCAAATTATTTAAAAACAAACGCAGAAAATTACTTAAGTTAAAATTAAAAGAAAAAACTTAAAAACAAATGGAGAACAAAAATGGATTAATAAAAATTATAAACTTTTTTGTAAGAAGGTTTTCTAATTACATGTATGTAAGTGATGGAGTTTTAGGCTAAGACTAAATTAAATTAAATAAATTTAAAATTAATTAAAATTAAAACCATAAAATGATAGAAATCCCTAGTTAAGTTAAACAAAATAAAAATTGAGATATGGTTAATGTTTAGCACACACAACAAACACACACTCACACCAAGATACAATACACCTACACAGATGAAACACATGAATATAAGATTTATTGAACAAGCAACGCGGCGTTAAGATGAACAAGAGCAAACATTTGTAGCCTTATGACTTAAGGATTTATAAACGCTTACACCCAAATAATCAACACAATCGATTATTAATTATTTGCAATTGAAAACTTGAATAAAAACCAACATGAAATGATGAAAATGAAAGATATTTAACAGTGTTTTCTTCAAAAAGTTGGACCAGGTAAGATCGCCTGAAAATAATTTTACAGGATATAGTGGGATGTTCCTAACATGGGGATGTTGTTTTTGTTTTATTGAATTTTCGTTCAAAAATATGCTACAATATTTGTATTATCTCGGACCGCCAGCACTTTTTGAATTTATCACCAATATATAAAGGGTGTTACAGTAAAAATGCACTTTTTCATTTTAAAATAAAAAAAATAACAAGCCTGTGTTATATAACACGGGCGCATAGGTCAGACGTAGAATACGTTAGTCATTTTGCAATTAAAATATATGAAGTAAACAAACGACAGCAAAGATCTGTAAACTTTCAAGCACACACAAGTGTCCACGCTCCCCTCCCTTCATTTTATGTTCCCCTCCAAACAAACTAATAACCGACCGCTCCAACAAAACGAAATGTACACACACACACATTTCCACGCTGCTCGATAAATAAACAAAGCACAGCAAAGCCAAAATCATTTGATTTCACAACAACAACAAAAACAACAGCGGCATTTACAAACCAACAACAACAGCGGCATGGACAAAAAAAAGTCTAAAATATCATGCTCTTAAATATTTATTTCCTTAACTACATAAAACTTTTATATATAGACATATAATTTTTTTAATGTAATTCGAAACAAAACATATTACCAAAACTGAGTAACATATAAAAATTGCTAAAATATGTTTTAATATTTAAGTAAAAGTGGGTGAAAGTTGACAAACATTTTCTCAAAATTTTGTGCTCCAGATCAACACCCCTACCTTACCGTATAACGTATTCTACGTTAAAACACGTATTTTTTGAGATAGTTGTGATTTTTTTATTGTATTGTAACGAAGACATGTTCCGATTACGTACATAGAAAAAAATAATTTTTCAATTCAATTAAAAAATTCGGAAATTCGAAAAATCGCATGTCAGCTACCATATTTGTAGGTTGTTTATTGGAAAAATATTATTTAATAAATAATCAATATTCTTCGAGCTTGAGGTCTGATTTGCTGTTGTTGTATTTATTTTCCTCGATATTTCGCTACTCCTTTGTGTAGCATCATCAGGATATTTGAACAATATTTAACAATTAAAACAAAATAACAATTGTGAAAAAATTTATGTCAATTCAAAAATGTTCAAACAAAATTTTCCCGCCTTTTTTCAAAAATTTTCTGAAGTTACACAAACAAAAATAATGTTCGTAAAAAGTTCATATAAATTAACCCAAAGAAAAATATTAGATTGATAAACAATTTGTGCTTAAATGGTTCTACTTTTTACTAATTAAATGTCTGTAAATTTGGGCTACATTATCTGTATCTGTTTTATAGTTAATTCTTTTCAATGTTGGTGTAGTAATTACTTGTAGCATTTCTAACATATAACGACGTTTATAATTGTTTTCTTTATTTAAAACCGCTGTATCCTGAAAGTTTGGTAATGATTTAAACTAGCACAATGGGATGTTAATGCTGTTTTCTGTGTAGAAATGTGCCTGTATTTCTGATCTGATTTGTGTCCTGCAATTCGTGTCTTTAGTTTATTTTTTGTAGTCCCTACATATACTTTGTTGCAAACCTCATTGTCATTTCCCTTACATGGTATTTTATATACTATATTACACATATCAAATTTGTCAAAACTATCCTTTGTTTTACTAAATATTCTGCCTATTGTGTTATATGTTTTGTATGCTAATGTATAATTCTTGTCGTCAAATATTTTTGACTTCGCCAACCTATCTGTTATTCCAGGTATGTATGTTATTGACTTGTAGATTTTCGGCTCATCTGTAGTAGCCCTGTTCAGTTGTCCTTTATCCTCAACTTGCCTTATCAGTCTGTTGGTAAGATGGTTCGGGAAGTTGTTGTCATTAAGAATGTTTCTTATCCTTTCCTTATTGACCTTGTGGAATTCTACATCACTTATAGTCAAAACGCGTTCTATTAAATTTTTCGCCGTATTTATAATCACACGTTTTTGATGTTTCGAGTGGAAGTTGATTATTCTTCCTGAAGACGTTGGTTTCTGATACCAATTAATTGATAAATTTTCCCCTCTCCTGACCACCAATGTGTCCAAATAGGGAAGTTTTGAATTTGACTCTTTTTCCATTGTAAATTTAATACTGGAGTGGAAATTGTTAAAAACATCCAAAATTGTATTTATTTCGCCCTCTGAAACGACACAAAATAAATCGTCTACATATTTTGTCAAAATTTTTGGTTTTATATCCAATTTTTCGATACAAGAGTCCAGCAAATTTTCCATAATGATGTCAGCAACTATTGGAGAAGCTGGTGAACCCATTGGGAGTCCCTTTTGTTACAAATATATTCTCCCATCATGTTGGAAATATCGGTTATCCACTATACAAAATCTTAATATATCTAAAAATAAAGATTTATTAATGTCTGTATGTTGCTTTAATGTGTTCCATTTTTCCTCTATGATACTGATAGCTAATTCTACGGGTACACTCGGGAATAGAGATACTACATCAAACGAAACTAAAATTTCGTTACTATTTATCTTCTGGTTCTTTATTCTGTCCTTAAATTGTATTGCATCTTTTACATTATATTTCGAATTTTCCGTTATCTTTTTAAGGATGTTTGTAATATATTTACACAGTTCATATGATGGAGAGTTAACAAAAGAGCAAATTGGTCTTAATGGAAAATCTTCTTTGTGTATTTTTGGAACTCCATATAATCTCGGTGCTGTGGATACTGTTGTTTTAAGTTTATTCTTTTGTATTTGATTAATAATTCCTACTTTTTGAAGTTCCTCGACGAATTTATTATTCTTCCTTTCTAGTGTACTCGTAGGATCTTTACTCACTAGCTCGTATTCTGATGTATTTCCAACAATGTTTCCTATTCTCGAGTCATAGTCACATTTCTTTATAGCTACTGTTGCATTTCCTTTATCAGCATTAACAATTAAAATATCCTTATTACTTTTTAGGAATTTCTCTGCCTTATTCACTTTATCTAAAATGAATTTATCTGTACTCGTTAGTTTCATTTTATTCATTTGACTATCTAACATTGTCGTTAATTTAGTCCGTGCTATTTCCTGTTCTTCCTTTTCCCCTAAGGTTTGTACAAGATCCTCCCCCTCTGCGATCATTTTCAAAATTGGGAAATCTTTCCTCTCTACTGGTAGTGCATGCTTCTGACCAAGTGAAAGAACCCACCTCACCTCTTTAGGAATGTCTACCTCAGTTTTATTAACAAACCACTTTTCATTTAATTTAAATCCTAAATTCTTTTCTTGTAAATTTACAAGTGAATTAAATTTCCTTTGATGTACTTCCTTTGTCCTATTATTTTTTGATATCGTTATCCTATCCTCATATTCTAAAAATTCTCTAATTTCTTCTTCTGAAAAATATCTACATAAATTATTTCTTATAGTATCCATCTCATTATTAGTTTCCCTTAGTAACACGTGCTTTTGTTTGATTGTTAGATTGAGTAGTTTGTTGTGTAACTCTTGTGTATAATTGGAAATATTTTGTTGAATTGATGGCAACCCATTTTCAGAAAAGATTCTTTGTATATTCCTAGTTGAGTTTGTGATGAAATTTGGGAAAATACCTGTTTTTCGACAACGAATCAGAAAAGTAATTGTCGACCTTATCCTTACGATCTTGTCCCTGGTTGTCTTGAACCTGTTAATTATTGATCTCGTTCGATTATCCCTCTTGAATTTTGCATATCCCACTTTTGTCTGGATGTGCTCTCCAATTTTAATATTTTTTTTTTTTTTTTTTTTTTATTTTTTTTTTTTTATTCTGTTGTTCGACCTTTTCTTTATCAATAAATAATCAATATTCTTCGAGCTTGAGGTCTGATTTGCTGTTGTTGTATTTATTTTCCTCGATATTTCGCTACTCCTTTGTGTAGCATCAAAATTTGTTAAAATTTTGTTTGAACATTTTTGAATTGACATAAATTTTTTCACAATTGTTATTTTGTTTTAATTGTTAAATATTGTTCAAATATCCTGATGATGCTACACAAAGGAGTAGCGAAATATCGAGGAAAATAAATACAACAACAGCAAATCAGACCTCAAGCTCGAAGAATATTGATTATTTATTGATAAAGAAAAGGTCGAACAACAGAATAAAAAAAAAAAAAAATATTAAAAATATTATTTTTCAATCGATTCAAAATTTCACCCATCTACGAAAATATTTGTACGTTATTTATCAAAAATATTTTCGTTTTTAGTCGATGAAGAATTTCACATATTAACAAACTATATTGTATCTCAATTTTCGTTTTGTCTTCGATCCGAGGTATTTTTACAAAGTTTGTTTCTTTAAAAAAAAATCAAACAGTCGCTGCAGGATTCGAACTCACATCCGCTGGCAGATCGAACTCACATCCACTGCAAGATCGTTTTCGGGCAGCGTCTAGCCCGTTGCGCCACCGACTGCCTGTACAAACCTATATCTAACTGAAATTATGTGGTTGTTCGTATCGTATTTGCTTCGTTAAATATTGGGGTATTTCTTATGAATTTTTTTGTTGGTACCTTTTATCGATTTTCATTTCAATATTTGAGTAATTTGTCAGTATATCAATGAAAAATATAATTGAGTGCTGACATTTTTCACGTACCACTGTTTTTGGTAAAATTTTACATTCGTCTTTATTTTCTGTGTACGGAATAAAATATCTGTCAAATAGCCCCCATGGCTCTGATGACAGGCCATTTAGCTTTTCAAAAAATTTTCCATGACTTTTTCACAGAGATGAGGCTGTATCTCACCGATGACGCTTTGGATTTCGGATTTGAGCTCAGGAAATGTTTCTGGTTTATTCGCGTAAACCCAGGATTTCACAAAACCCCAAGGAAAGAAATCGCACGGCATTTAATTGCATGATCTTGGTGGCCAATTGACATCAGAATTTCTTGAGATAATTTGTTCTGGAAATCGTTCTGCAATAAATCGATTGTTTCATGCGCGGTGTGGCAGGTGGCGCCGTTTTACAGAAACCACATATCATCCAGATCCATACAGTCGAGGTGAGGTCTCAAGAATTCCGGTATAATGTTAATATGACAAATGCCTTCCACAGTCACTGCAATTTCGGCCTCATCTTCAAAAAAAAAGTAAGGCCCAATCATGCCGCCTGACCAAAAAACCGCACCAGACAGTTGGTAGTTGTGGGTGCATTTGTTTCTCATGGATTTGCATGAAGATCTACTGAAAATTTTGTGTATTCACGAAGCCATTCAGAAGTCGTTTAGGCGTACGGTCAGCGAAATCATGGAAAGTTCATTAAAACAATTGGCTTGTTGGGTAACGAACAATGGACTAGGAGTCAACTCGACGAAACCCGAACTAGTCCCTTTTACGAAAAGAGACAAAATTCCGAATTTTGCAGCTCCCAAGACTACAGGGAGAGGTACTTAAACTATCGAAATAAGCAAAGTACGTAGGCATTACCCTTGACTCCAAGCTATCCTGGAAAAGCAATATGTTGGAAAGGGGTAAGAAGGCGTTATGCGCCTACTATGCCTGTAAGAAAATGTTCGGACGCAAAAGGAGGTTACAACCGAAAATGATACACTGGATGTATACAGCGATAATAAGACCGATCAGTGGTATGGGGTGAAGTGGTAAATAACAGTTCACACCTCTCACAACCTGGCCAAGGCATGCGTCGCCATTACCGCCTGTTCCCTGATTTTGACAGTATCTTCCAAGCGAAAGAAGTAGCAATATCGGAGGCGTGTCGTCAGTTGCGAAATCATGCTATAGTAGTTAAAGATTCCCAATTAAGCTCGATTTTGTCTGAAAATGAAAATTTAAACAACAAAACGCCAAATGCTATTTATTAAAAATTATTTATTTACGGACAATTGCATCTTCTTTCCGAACAGTCTTATTGTTTGTATAGCGTCAACTATTTTAAGTTTTACGATGCACATGGCTAATTCCGTAAATATAAATAGCAACCCTCGTAACAATCAAATTATTCCCTCGAGTGGTATGGAATTGTATGGAAATCACATGCTGTAAATAACGGGTGATGTTTTTTGCTATTTGGTTTTTCAGTGTTAAGTTTTTCTCAGTTCACGGGTGATTCGTGACATGTGCCAAACTCAAAAACTTTCAGTTTGCCTGGCCAGATAATCACGAATAGATTTCCAACCGAACAACGCTTGTAAATAAGTCATTGAGTTTTAATATCAAAACTCGAGCTCTGTGAAAAATGTGTTTCGCAAGTTATGCACATTTTATGGTCGATAATCTTGCCACTGAGCAGGATATTAAAGCCATTGTGACCAAATTTCCTACCAGCTTCACTCTATTGGACATAAATTCACCAATCCGTATTCATAGAGTGTGTACTAAGGAGAATATTGCTGCTGCATCCGCCAGTGTTAACGAAGATCGCGATATGACCATTCGTTGCCGATCGCTCCAACTAGATTTTTGTTATTCGGCCACCTGAAAGATTTAACGTAAGGACCTCGGCCTAAAGCCATACAAAAATACAGCTGTCACAGGAGATGAAGTGGGGCGATCTATTATAACGTCATATTTTCGGTGAACGGCACTTAGAGAAGCTGGAAGAAAATCACCTTTTTTATCGAAAACTTGATTTCAGCGACGAGGCTCAGTTTCGGCGTAATAAGTACGTTAATAAACAGAATTGCCGAATTTGCTCTGAAGAGCAGCCTGCGGCTATTCGAGAGCTGCCAATCCATCCTGAAAAATGCACAATTTGGTGCGGTTTATGGGCAGGCGACATCACTACTCGCTGAAAACCGTGTGGTTGGAGCTTGCCGCAAATATATTATACTTGTGTCCAAACACATTGTGTTTGCCACTCAATACTACATGTTTGACACACAATGACTAATATATTATAGTCTGAGTGTTTGTGATCAAAATACATCTCTGTTTGTGATACAAATACAGCTATGTTTGGTGCACTGTTTACTTCAGTTCCTTTGTAGCAATGCAAACTAATAAAACTGGGCAGACAGATTGTGCTCACCCAATGTTAATGTTATAGAAAGATTGTAAATAAATTTTTGAATTATTCTTTCAGTTTGTGATTCATAGATATTCCTGATTCATAGATATTCCTGAATGACCGTCGGTGGTGCAATGGGTAGTGTGCGCGCCTCTTGTACATGAGATCCCGGGTTCGATCCCTGCTCTGACCACCTTAAAAAAAAAATCCTTTCGGCGGCGGTCACCTCGCATAGTGACGGCGACACTATCGAGTATTAAGCCATGAAAAAGCTTCTCAAAATACCGTTCGGAATCGGTGTAAAAACTGTAGGTCCCAATCAGTGAGTGAAAAATTGGAAAGCGCACAGCTCACTGGTTGTGAGAAGCTCTCCCCAATCCCTTCATGGGATGTAATGGGAAACGGTTTTTTTTTTTTTTTTAGATATTCCTGAATGCGATTGTAAATGAATTGTTTGCTGATCTGTTTTAGTTCAGTTTCATACATTTTGTCGTCAAGCGTTCGTTTGGGAGGCAACATACGAATGTTTCGAAGTAACTGTATGGATGTTTGGTATGAAACACCCATATGGCTCCACATAAATGTATTCATCTTTTCAAGTAAACGTGCTAATGTTTGCATTTAAATATAAGTGAGTTTAGATGTTGCAAATATATGAATGTTGGAAGTGTCTTCCAAACATGTACACGGTTCTAGCAGAATGTGCTTGAGAGAATATGTTACAGACACGGTTTTTTTTCAGCGTGTAGACCGTAAATTTTGAAAAACGATGATGGCCGTAATGTTAAGGAATTGGACTTGGTTGACATGCGGTTGAAACAGGAAGGTGCCAAATGCCACATTGCACGCGATATCATGAAGCAATTGAGATACGAGTTTGGTGGCGAATTAATCTCACGTTGTGGCGCTGTCAATTGGTCGTATATTTTTTATGGCGGCACGTGTCTATAGGAAAAACGCAATCACGATTGCTACCTTGGAAGACAACATTAAAGGTAAGATACCGGCCGAAATGTTAAAAAAGTGTGTCAAAATTTGACTTTGGCAATGGACCACGTGAAGCGTAGCCTCGGCCAACGTTTGCATGAAATGATATTTAAAAAGTAAATAACAGGCATTGATTTATCGATCCAAATTGTACAAACTTTCTCTGTTTTGGAAAATTTTCAAAAACCCAAATAGCAAAAAAATCACCCATTATAAAATCTATATACACTTTCATTCCGAACCGATCAAGATCAACATTAATAGTGTACCTGGCCACCCACTAGTCAATATTTGTCCTATTAAACAATAATTATGCTTTGTGCACAAAATGCTGTAACGAATAATTCTGTATTTTAGCGATGGTTTTAAAATAAATTAATTTATTTATATTTAATTTTGTAAATTTGATATTTATTATTCATGTAACCAAATTGTTTATGAATACTAAATTTCTCATGCAATTATATTAGCTACATATTACTTTCGGGAGACAGAAAAATGGTATGCTTCTCGCAAACTAAATATTACAATATTTTAATTTGAAAATGATAATTAAAAATACAATCAGTGGTATTAGGGAATATCACATAGGTTATTCTAACATTATTCGTAAATGTTAAATAATTCATTTAGTTGTAACAGAAACCGAGTAAGAAGTAACAATGAAGTAGTATATAAATAAATTGTGCGCCTAGTCAACAAATGGTTGGGCAACTTGGCTGAAACGTTGTTGTTGCTATAAAATGGTGGAATATCTAGGCTTTGTTTGGAGGTGTGAACATTAAGTGCGATAAGGTTGAGATGTCTGCAAAATAGGTATTCAAGTACACTAGTCTCAATCCAATAACAGTAATATATTTTATTGAAACAAAATTAACTTGAAACTTTTTTTCTAAATTTAGTTCTTTCTTATCAATGATAAACGTTAATATTTTTCAGCTGATTTACCAAGAAAATTAAACAACTAAAAATATTTAAAATATTGTGAAAACTAAACATTAAATCATACAAAATATGCGACCTGAACGGGATACGAGCCGAAGTCTGTCGGTTCATAGTCACATGTGGTATTCATCAGATACCTGTGCCGACCCACATAATCGACGACTGAAGGCAAAAAACAGTATAGAAATTTCAGTCGGTTGAACCGACTTAGACATACTCTCACCTGAATTCATCCATTGCGACTGAGTTCTATTGAGTAATGGCATATATGCGAATATTCAATAGCAGAGTGGCATTGCGCTAAATGTTAGTTGTATTCATGCAAACAAGAAAACCTAGAACTTTTTCTCAGCGTAAGTTTGCTCCGAAGCGTTTCATGAGGCACCAAAACAAAAGGCTGATAAAGTAAGTAAGTAAAAGTAAAAGTATATTCTTTACGTATTCCATTACTTTATTGTTTTCACGTAAATCAAAAACCCTCTCTTTTTTTCAATACAAAAATATTGACATTGAAATGTCAAAAGTTTTCACACTTCATTTTCCAGGGTTGCTCAGCAAATTTGCCTCGAAAATTTTCCACTTTTGTGCAAGTTGCTTTGTATGGGAAATTTGTTTGTTTTGACGTTTGCTGTGCAAGTTTACGATGCTTTCGAGTTTATGAGGTTCTTTCGAGCTTTCTTTCATGAAGACTACTATTATATTTATGTATCGTTACCTGAAATGCCCAAAGGCGTAACCCTCAAAAAACCAAAACTGTTTTTTGATTGAATACTCCACGCTAAAATATGTATGTGCAAAATAGTAGACTTCCAAGTTCCTAAGGTAAGCTGTGGAATGAACGCGTATAAAACTTAAATACTTTGGATTTTATAAGGTTTTTTGCTTCTCCTGTAAAATTTTAAAAATGAGGGTTACGTGTTTGGGCATTTTAGGTGACTATATTAGGTGATTATGGGGAGTTATCGTGACTAAAGTACAAGCCAACTGACCGCCCACTGTTTATATAGGAGGCAAAAAAATGGGCATGGCGAAATTACTCATCTGTTTTTACACAGTATTGCACAAAATATTGAACGGTACTAAATTTTGTTAAGATCGGTTGTGGTATTCTCCGGTTCACATATTTAAAGGCACCAAAAATTCCATATTCATCAGCCTGTATCTTTTGGAATTTGTAACCGATTGCATAATTTTAAAATGGAAATGGAAGCTAGATATCTTGAGATATAAACAAAATCATAACAATGGTGGTATCTTAACTGAAGGACTTTCTTTTGAGCAATTTATAAAAAAAAGTCCAAAAATGTGCTATTTTTTTTTGGTTCACTTGAATGAAGGCTCTTTAACTAATTTTAATGAAACACAGTTTTTCTTGTTTTTTTTAATTTATTTTACTTTATTTAAGAACTATTAAAAATGGGTACAACCCCCTCTGTTTTTAATAACTTCAAATATACGGGTTTTCATTGAGAGATAAAGAGAATTTATGTAATCCAACGAAATTTGATTTCAAGCATCCTTAACCTTCGCATTAATAGTATCTACCCGGGTAGATATTTCAATTTTCATTCTTTGATAACTCTGAGGTGTTTCATCCGATTTAGAAATTGTTCAAACTCAGTTATTATTTTTCCCCTTTATTTCAGTAAATGGAATAAAAATTATATTTTAAAAGGTTTTTCTGAGTTTTTTCCTAATTTTATCTCTTTGTGCATGTGGCTTAATAGTATCTACCCGGGTAGATACAAATAATATTTTTGTAAGGTTTACTACTTTTAGGTAAATATTTGTTATAACTGAAGCAGTAGTAGTTTTTGTATTTTATTTCCAATATAAATTTTAAGAAAATATATTGACTTTATCTACTTAAACTAGTATTTGATGTAGATATACACATGTGAAAATGTTTGCGCCTTGTCTTTGTAAACCTAAGTTGAACGCCTATAGACAATTTGCATGGGACACATGCATGTCGCATAAATCTCTACTTCCTGGACTCATGGTAGCATATGTAGCAGTTACCTTTTTGTATCGTACTTCCGTTACAATCCCGTTCTGATACTTTATCGGCCACACTATCTTCGCTTTTCGAAGATATTGGTTCACCTGTAATGGAAAATTTAAAAAAAATGTCGACAAAGGTACTGATACCCACCTAAAATATATTGCATGTCTTACAACCACACTCCTTTTGAGCTCAAGCTCTATTTTGGGAATACTAAGGGTTTTTACCCACCTTGTGGATTGTTACAGACGTAAATTGCAGCAAGAGCTGAAATATCCAAAAAAATTTAAGTCATAGGGAATGGCCAGAACTTTATTACAATTTTCGTTGAGAAATGTTGATCGATTTTGTTCATGGTATCCACACCTCTCCTAGCCCTATTATAAAATAAAATTATTTTATGTGCAACGATGACAAGTGCAAAACGGATTTTCCCTTTGCTGGTATCGTACAAAGGAGAACAAGTTTGCTTTAGCGCTAAACCCAAATTTGCTGGAATAAACTTCTCGCCTTTTTGAAGCTTATAATTGCTTGTTTTTTAAGTTGCAACTACAGGCAATGCCCATCTGACCAGACCTTCTAACTACGCTAAGGTGGCGAAGAAATTATTAATTGTTGAATTGTGTCTTGTCTCTGTTTTGCGAGCAACTAAGTTCTTCAGAACCCTCTCGCTGTCCTATATAAATTTTCGCATTTAGAGTATATCGGACAAAAATTGGGTACCGCATTCCCACCAGATTTGTATACCATATAATGCTGGTTTACTCCGAATATATTCGTTAATTTTTTCCGATCTCTAAAGCCAAATAACTGATCATCCACAGTATTCGAGTTTACCATTTCAAAGATATAACTTATCGGTGCTAGCTTATCCTGTCGAAGGTCTCTTGTCCCCATTCGTAAAGACTGCATAAAATTTCATGCCAACGATTATTTAGTGGTTCTTTTCTTGATACTTGTGAACGCATTAGAAGAGACATTCTAAAAAATCCCGCCAAGAAATTGGTGTCCACGATAATGCCTCTTTTTCGGTGGTGTTGATTTTCCAGTTACATGAGAAGATGCGTTTAATCCCAGCTCTGACCAACTTACATTTCTTTCGACGACGGTCAGCTCGCTTACTGATGTCGATACTATCGACTACTTAGCCATGAAAAATCTCAGAATAAAGTTCGGAACCGGTGTAAAATTGAAGGTCCAATAACTGTGTAGAAATAAAGCGCACAGCTCACTGGTTGTGCGAAGCCCTCCCAGGCCCTTGATGTGATGTAATGGGAAACAATTTATTTATTTATTTACCTAAAAGTTTAGACTGTAATGGTCTGGTGAATCATGCGAAAACTGTAACCCATGAAGTCGTGTATGATATTATGGTCATGCACGAACGTATTATTAATCTTTATTGGACGCCGTCTCTTGGTCATCATGGTCGCCGTCATCGTCGTCAGATTCAAAATCAGATTTTTTTCAAAAAAGTATTTTGTTTACAGTCTATTTAACTCAAAATTACGTATATCGTCAAGAAATTTTCAATTATTTTCTAATATTAAGTGATTGAACCTATACGAATGACATTGAATATTTCTGTATCTACCCGGGTAGATATTATTAGACCGCGTAGTAAAAATTTGTTATTAATGCGAAGGTTAATGGCCTGAATTAGTGACTGATTGTCATCAAATTGTCTACCTCCTTCATAGATCTTACGATATAGCCAACCCCAGATATTTTCGATAATGTTTGGATCTGGCGAGTAGGGTGGCCAGTCTATAATATTAACAGTTTGGCTTGCAATGAACTCCTTTACTACTTTGACGTTGTGTATAGGGCCATTATCCTATTGCAATATCCAAGATATGTGGCCAAATAGTTCACTCAACTTCGGAAAAATCGATTCCAATAACGTGTTATAGCTTGCTCCAGTCATTTTTGCACTTTGAAATTCAAGATCGATGGTGCCATAGTACGTAATAGGACTCCACACCATAACGCTGCCCACTCGGCTGTGATGTAGGTTCAAAAACCGCTTTTCTTTGCACAGATCATGGAAATAATAGTTATATGTAACCATCAAGCCCATCCAAATTAAACTGCTTCTCATCCGTAACTAAAACGGTTCTCCAGTCATTTACATGACCAATGGGCTGAACATCCCATACCATGTAGTCTCTTGCGAATTGAAACCGCTTTTCCTTACGAGGAGCACGAAGTGGCGCCTTCTTTTGTAATTTCAGGTATTTAAGATACACAGTTAATCTCAGTTAATTTGTAGATATGGAACAAATTAGTCAACTTTATGAAAATCAATATTTCTTTTAAATTTAGTTGTTTTTAGATCCTCGTCATATTTAAAGTTGTAATTTCCTTTTAATGCTAAGAGATCATATTTTCTCCGGTTAGTGAAAAAAATGTAAATGCCGCGGGTGGGATTCGAACTCACATTCGCTGGACGATCACAAACATCGAAACGATCGCCC
Source organism: Phaonia tiefii (assembly GCA_963931995.1). Taxonomy (NCBI): domain Eukaryota; kingdom Metazoa; phylum Arthropoda; class Insecta; order Diptera; family Muscidae; genus Phaonia; species Phaonia tiefii. The sequence continues at coordinate 244,716,117 of OZ008368.1, forward strand.
AGCGAATGTGAGTTCGAATCCCACCCGCGGCATTTACATTTTTTTCACTAACCGGAGAAAATATGATCTCTTAGCCTTAAAAGGAAATTACAACTTCAATATTTCTTCTTTTTTTTTTTTTTTAAATTAGTTTTTAGATTTACATAGTTTGAGATTTTACAAAAAGTATTACAACAATTATTATCGTATTTTGTTAGGGTATAAGTCATTATAGAAATTTGTCACAGTTTTAGGCAAAAAAGATAGTAAAAAACCTATTTGAAGTGTTAAGAAATAATGTAATTAACAACTTCTTTCATCTTCATAGTGAAGATTTAGAAGATAGTCTTATCTATAAATTTCTTATTAAATCAGAATTGGAGTATCTGTTTCGATCTTCAAAGCTTCTATTTAGATTATAGGCGACCATACTAAAAGAGTCTTCGTTCTAATTTCTATGCATATGGAATGTTGAATGGCGTCTTGGTAAATTGTAATTTATCTTTAAATTCTTGTCTCAGCCCAAGCAATATTAAAGACGAGCTAGTTACTACTCTGGGGGACCCAGCTCCTTCGTTTACGATTGAAAAATATTGGGTAGCAGAGCTTAAACGAAGCGGTACCAGCAGCCAATACGAACATCGACCAATTGAATCCGCAAAACGGTATTTGTAGATCATCGGCTGAAGGTGTGTCAGCTAGCTGAAATAATAGGCATTTCAAAAAGTGCTATACATCGTATACTGCTGTATACGCTGTTGCGCACAGCGCTTGCTTTCAATAGAGCAAAAACATAGTCGTGAAGATGTTTCAGTATAGTGTTTAGCAAAAAAGAAAGTGTTGTTTTATCAAGAGAATGCTCCGGTTTACTATTACTTACTTATTTATTCGGTCTCGGACAACCCCGGGGGTCAGGGACCTTACAAAACCAAGATAACATATTTCGCCAACCAGTTCGATCTTTTGCTTTATTTCTCCAATTGGCAATACCAAGTATACGCAGAGATTCGTCAACCTGATCCCTCTAGCGGAGTCTTGGTCTTCCTATTATTCGTCTTCCTTCGAGTTCGGTTTCGAAAACCCTTCGCGCTGGTTCATCTTCATCCATTCTACTGACATGGCCTAGCCAGCGCAATCGCGTTATCTTGATCCGCTTAACTATGTCAATGTCAGGATAAAGCTCATACAGCTCATGATTCATTCGTCGCCGATACTCGCCGTTGTGCACTATAGGGCCATAAATTTTTCGGAGTATTTTTCTCTCGAAGACTCCTACAGATGTTTCGTCTTCTTGCGATAGGACCCAGGATTCTGCGCCATAAAGCAAGACAGGTTGAATGAGAGTCTGGTACAGCTGGACTTTTGTTACTCGAGAGAGGGCTTTATCTCTAAAGTGCTTGCTTAGCCCAAAATAACATCTATTCGCAAGATCTCAAGGCTGACGTTGTTGTTTTTGTTCACGGCAGATCCGGGGTATATAAATTCGTCCACTACCTCGAAGTTATAACGGTTATCAACGTTCACGCTTTGGTCTAATCGCGTGGAGGCCCTGTTCGTTGAAACCATTAATTTTGTCTTGTCCTCATTTACCGTCGGACCCACTTTTGCTGACTCCTTCTCAATTCTCGAAAAAAACGCAGTAACTTCTCTACTTGTGCGCCCAATGATATCTATATCATCAGCATACGCGAGCAGCATGTGACTTTTGCTGCTGATGGTTTTATTCATGTTGACTGCAGCTTTTCTCATAATGATCTCCATTAAGATGTTAAAGAGATCGCACGATAGGGTGTCGCCTTGCCTGAGGCCTCGCTTAGTTTCGAAAGGTTCGGTAAGGTCCTTACCAACTTTCACTGCGGATTTGGTGTTCGTCAAGGTCATCCTGCAAAGGCGTATGAGTTTTGCAGGAATACCAACCTCAGACATTGCTTCATAGAGTTCCTCCCGTATCGGACTATCGAAGGCCGCTTTATAATCGATAAATAGATGATAGGTGTCGATTTGTTTTTCGTGTGTCTTCTCCAGGATTTGGCGTAGCGTGAAAATCTGGTCAGTTGTCGATTTTCCAGGCCTAAAGCCACACTGGTATGGTCCAATCAGGTCAGCGATAATTGGTTTTAGTCTTTCGCACATTATACTTTATAGAACCTTATATGCTATGTATAAAAGGCTTATTCCACGGTAGTTGTCACAGATACTCGGGTCACCTTTTTTAAATATGGGACATAGTATACTGAGACTCCAATCGCCGGGCATGAATTCGTCTAACCAAATTTTGCTAATGAGCTGATGCATGCACATTATCAGCTTATGGCCGCCAGCCTTAAACAGCTCCGCCGGTAATCCATCGGCTCCTGCGGCTTTGTTGTTCATATTGTGATCGATTGTCCCATCGTCATTGGATATCTCAGGTACTAGTAGCGCGGAGAAATGCTCTCTCCATATTCCCAACATGCTCTGCACATCTGCGACGAGATTCCCGTCCTTGTCTTTACAGAAGGGGGGCCCTGAACCATGTCCATTAGTTCCATTTTTAACTTTTTGCTAGAATTTTCGGGCTTCGTTCTTCCTTCTGTATGTCTCAATTTTCTCACTCTCGCGCTTTCTCCACTGCCATTTCCCACTCCTAAAGAGACGGTTTACCTCCTTTCTCTTCTCCCTATACCGCTCAGTTGCAGCTCGCGTTGCAATTGACTGAGGCATTACCATACGTGCAGCTTTCTTTTCGTCATTTGCTGCGCGACACTCTTCATCGTACCACGGTTTATTGCGAAGCGGTTTTTCGAAACCAAGTGCGGTTGTTGAGGCAGTTTTTATAGAGTCGGAAATAGGTTTCCACTGCGCATCAGGATCGTCATCGGGAGGGGGTGGGTTCTGTACCAAAAGTTGCGAGAGCTTCCTTGAGTAGGATGTGGCTACCTCTGGCAATTGCAGCTTTCCGATGTCCAGCTTCCTCGGCGTCTGGTTTCGTACGATTTTCGCTCTACTTAATCTTGTGCGAACCTTTGCTGCTACCAGGTAGTGATCAGAATCGATGTTAGCTCCTCTGATCACTCGTACGGCCATTACACTGGATGAGTGCCTTCCATCAATTACCACATGATCAATTTGGTTCTTAGTTCTTTGATCAGGGGATACCCAAGTAGCCTTATGGTTCACTATTGCGATGGTCAAAATTAATGAATTAAAGTTCGAATTGCTTCATCACGGACCTCATTCGCCAGACTTATCTCCCTCGGACTATTTTCTATTTCCAAACTTGAAAAATTGGGTAGGTAATAAAAGACTTGCTAACAAAGAAGAGGTGAAGTCTGCGGTTGACGGTTATTTTAAGGAGTTTGCCATTTTTTACTATAAACTAAACTGGGTATCGAAGCTTTTAAATATCGGCGGAAAAGTGTCCTCTTTGTTAGGTCAGCTAGTTTTGGGATCGCCCTAGTACTTAAATCGACTGAAGATTAAAATATACTTTTGGGTTATATCGCCCTACATCGGTCATTAAATTATATTTGTGCTTTTGATTGTTGTTAAATTTATTTAATATTGAAATTGCCGGCCACCCTAGTATTCTTTTCTAATAATTTTGTCGCAACAACAACATACATACTGGTTTTGGTCAATATGTTTTGTACTGTATGTATGTATGTTGTTGCTTGTTGTTTACATTATCGATGCAAAATAATATAACAACAACAACAGCGCTGACGAAGTTGTTTGCTTCAGTTGGTCACTCAGCCGTTGTATTGTTGTAGGTATTTCTCTTACATTCTCTATTCAGATGAACTATCGTTCTATGTTTATGAATTTGGTGGCCCGCGACAATAAGAAAACATTGTAAATTAGTAGTTGAAAAGAAACGAAAGATTAAAAAATAAAATATTTCGGGTTTTATTTAAATTAACAAAATAAATAGTTTCTGCACGAACATATACCAATCTGCAAAGGTTAGTGTGCACGGCTCTTGTGCATGCAAAAATTTGTTCGATCCCTGCTCTGACCACCTTACATTTCTTTCGACGACGGTCACCTCGCTTAGTGCTGGCGATACTATCGAGTACTTAGCCATGAAAACGCTTCCCAAAATACCGTTCGGAACCGGTGTAAACCTGTAGGTCCCAATCAGTGAATGTAAAATTAGAAAGCGCACAACACACTGATTGTGTGAACTTCTCCCTAGTCCCTTCAAGGGATGTTATGGGAAAATATTTGTTTATTTTTTATTACTTAAAACAGAAAAATTTCCGTACATCTATCTACCTTTTTTGCAGAAACTCCCAGAAAAAAGGATGTATCAGGATATGTGTTGACACGTTTTTATACCGTTGGACGTGTGGAAAATACCTTTCATACAGTATTAATCGCCCTTATTCACAATTTTTATTGGTGACTTGAAGGCATTTGGAAAAAAAAAATTTTGCGTAATGTTTTAAGAGGGTTGTTTTTGGATCATAGACATCAAAAACTTTGTTGTTGTCGATGTGACAATACATTTATAACGTTCTAAAGTTGACAAAAATCTGATGACGACGTCGACGACGACAACGGGAATAAGGCCGAATATTGTGTACAGTGTCTTTAGCTAATGTACAAAATTCTTCGAAAAATTAAGCGAAATACGTTATTTAAAAATGATCCAGCTCACGGGAACTTAATGCTGGACTCGAAATATTTCGGGAGTTATTATAAAACAGAACAAAGTTACTTTTTGAGGAGTGGGCAAAAGATCCTTTTTTTGATGGGTCGGTGTAATGTACAGGTATTTGATATAATATATCAATTAAAACTGGTCGCCATTTAGTGTTACAATTGTGTCCTTTCTTGGTGTCGTTATTTTACAATATTTATAATACAATTATGTAAAATTTTATTAAATTTGAAATAAATTTGAGATACATAAGTGTGTTTTATGATAAATAAATTATAGCTAGTATGGAATTATTTTGGTATCCCACACACGGTCACAAATGTTCGATTCAATTTATGATTATAAATCTCATTAGGCAAATTGAGTGGAAAGTCATGAGATATATTTGTATGGCATTCACATGGAAAATATGAATTAATTCAGACACAGAATAGGACGCCAAAATTCCTGTATTTCCTGTATTTGTATTTGAATGGTTGGGTGTGGTGGCATCAGTGGTCCGTATTTTTCCACAACTGAGCCAACAAAAATAACTAAACACAATGTTGCACTAAAAAAAAACGTTCCCCTTAAATTAAACTTCTCAAACTAAACTCGGTTTGAGGGTTTTGACTACAGCTAAGGTACAGTAGTTACGCATCTGATGATGAATCTGTCATAGTCATTCCAGTGATTGCGATTAACTGAATTATCTATTATTCCAACAAAACCCAAGCATTTTTCAATTAGAAAAATGTTCCTGACCTTGTATGCTTGTAGTATGAATTTCTCATACACTTACTAAAAACTAACGAAATCGGTCATAAAAACAAACTCAATAACGAACATTAATGTTTGTGAGAAACAAGAACCATTGCCATCATAGAATAATGTAATATAGAGCTGTTATCTTTGTCATCTGACGTTTCGTTTCACACTCTTTGTGATGCGGTCGGTGCGATAGAGAGTTATTTGACGTAAATTGACTTACACCAGGTCGAATTACAAAAATTGTTTATTTTCATCAATTCCCTTATGGGAAATTTTACTTGGTCCGTCTTCTAAACTTACAAATTTATTCAAGCTCAAGACCTTTTTAAATAATATAAAGCTTATTTATCAGCTTTATATTACTTTCAAAAAAGTCGAGCATAAAAATGTTCCAATGATACCAAGGCTGTCTGTATAGCTATTTCGGATCTTGCAGACGTTTTTGGTCTGTTTTCGGTGAATTCTTCAAAAATATATATCCAGAAACACTCATCATATTAATGAGAATTCCTTCATATACACGTTTGAAGAATACCAAGCACTACCATTGGAACACTTTCATGCACAACTCGATTTTATCATGCTGAAAAACCATTGCTTTGGAACAAGCATGATTTTGTTTAGTTTTGTTACGAAGAGCACCTCGAGCTTGAAACAATAATATTGTTGAAGGCAACCCTCTGTTTTATTGTTTTGTAATGACAAAACTAAAACAAATCATGCTTGTTTAAAACCAATATTTTTTCAACACGATAAAAAAGAGTTGTGCATGAAAGTGTTCCAATGGTAGTGCTTGGTATTCTTCAAACGTGTATGTAAAGGAATTCTCATTAATATGATGAGTTTTTCTAGATATATATTTTTGAAAAATTCACCGAAAACATACCAAAAACGTCTGCTGATGAAGATCTTGGCAAGATCCTAAATAGCTATACAGACAGCCTTGGTATCATTGGAACATTTTTATGCTCGACTTTTTTGAAAGTAATATAAAGCTGATAAATAAGCTTTATATTATTTAAAAAGGTCTTGAGCTTGAACAAATTTATAAAACAAAATTGTTTACTTAAATTTTTCATGGGGTTTTGATGAAAAAGTGTGAAATTGTTTGTAATATTTTTTATTGTTAGTATATATTTGTGGGGTATTTACACAAAAAGTTTAACGCACAAAACTAAATGCCGTTGTGGTATTCTTGTTGGTTGGTTTGAGCCATTGCAATGGCTCTGGTATTTTGAAGGTATTCTTAAAGCAATACTTTGCAACATGCAACTTCCATTTGCAATACACCAAACTTCGTAAATTTACTGAATCAAATCGTTTCTCTATACGCCATTTCGCTATGATTGCCACGAAATTAGCATATGCGGTTAGAAAACGGGAGGTTTCGAGATGGCCAAGCTTCAAATCCGCTTAAACTTCTAATATGGTGGTTAGGTTAGTTAAGATAAAAGTATCAGAATGTATGTTATGTTCACTTATACCTTGTATTCCATTATGATAGCACCGGGACATGAGGAAAAACATAAGATTTTCCCAGTATCTGACTGTTTTAAAAATTCTAAGAGTTGGCAAAGGGTATCATCAAGCAGATTTGCTAACTTCCTAAAGAAAGTTGAGTTCACTGAAGCCTACCGCCTTCTGGAAAGAGCAGGCACACACACATCAAGGTTCTTAGTGGTTAGACCTCCTCTTGGTACCACAGCTTCTACAAAAGTTATTTGTCGAGACTTTCGGTCTACCTATGTACCGTCCAATGAAGCAGCGACCTATCAAGACACCCGGTCTCTATGACGACAGTAGGCCATTACTCGTAGTCCGTTTCAAGTCTAGGTGAATACACTCAGCTTGAAATGTGCACAGTTTTCTATTAGAGGCCATTTCCCATAAGTTGCCATATGAACACAATTTCTCAAAAAGAGCTTGCAAGTTCCTAGAGTCAAGCACACCTGTTTTAGATACCCTAGAGCATATAAGGTAGTCCCCAGACTAGCAAGTTCATCTGATTTGCACTTGCGTGGCATTTTCTTGTGGCCCGGCACGCAATTCAGATCCGTACTAAACTGTTTAGCCATCTCATTAAGATATCTCCTACAGTTAAGAACAGTTCTCCAACTCCGGAACACAGTCGCCCGGGACTTGATGGCGGCTTGACTAACAGATAATATACCTTAGTCAGATAAAAATTTCTCAGCCATTCTGCTACTTAACGAATAGCTATAATTTCTGACTGGTAGGCACTAGAATATTAGACAGCCTTTTCGCAATGGATAGCCTAGGTCCTTAGAAATTACCACAAACCTACATGATCGTCAAGTTTTTAAGTCCAGGGATGCAACCATTTCATTCTGATCTATCACACAGAAGAGTATGGTAATTCTGGTCAAAGAGTGGTATGGCCAAACTGTAATCAGCAATGCCTAGGACGTAAGGCATTGGGTTGAGACTTACGTCCGAAGCCATTTTCTGACTAGGGTAAAACTTTCCTAAGTCTAACATCAGTACCTGTGGCATCATGACTAGCTATAATGTGTAGTGGTATTAAATAAAGTAAAACATCTAGTGCGTCAGTCAGTGTCATCCTTAATGCACCAGTGATACAAATATCAGCCATAAGCTCAACTTTCTTCCGGATAGGCCAGTAAGTGGATTTCTTTAGATCCGTCCAGCAGACGATAACACCATAAACCATTATTGGTCTAATTACTGCCGTATACAACCAATGATCTATTCATCTGTTAAGACCCCAGCGCTTTCCTGCTGCCATTTTCCAGGTGTATAGCGCTATCGCTGCCTTTTTGGCTCTTTTACGAATGTTGGGTTTGAAGTTCAACGTCCTGTCGATTAAAATACCTAAGCTTTCACAAAGGGAATTTCTATACCCCTAATAATACAGGTGCTACTATTGGTACCTTATACCACCGGCCGCAAAATTTTTAGGTTTGTCTTGGTTGGGTTCACCACAAAACCATTATCCGCAGCTCATCTTGCGATGTTCTAAATGACCTGTTGTAGGAGTTCCCTAAGAGTACATGCAAACTTCTCTCTAACCGCTATTGCCACGTCATCTGCGTAGGCATTATCTTCAACACCCGTCTTCCCAGAGAAAGCTGAAAATTGTTTATGGATAGATTCCAAAGCAGAGGCAACAAAACGCTCCCTTGCGGCGATCCCCTACTGACATATCCATAGAGGTCGGTTGTCATTTAGCTGGCCGAAATGCGTCCCTTTGTAAGAAGGTAGTGAACAAACAAATCTGATATCGCTGTCAACCCCCGAAGCCGTGAGTGCAGCAGTTAGGGCAATTGGATTTTCATGGTTAAAAGCACCCGCTATGTCTAAGAAAGTTTCCATGGTATATCTTTTAACAGCGACAGAACTTTTCATAAAGTTGACCAGAACATGCAGGACGGTTTCGGTAGACTTACTCTTGCTGCATGTGTGCTGTTGAGTAGGCAGTAGCAGCTTGCTCTATCGAGTAACCTCTCCAAGGTTTTCGAGAGAAATGACAATAGACTAATCCGTTGAAAATCCTTAGGTCCCATATGGTATGGCGTCCCTGCTTAAGAAATATGGTATGTATCGATTTGTTTTTCATGGGTCTTTCCCAAGATTTGGTGTAGCGTGATTATTTGGTCAGTCGTGGACCACACTGACAAGGTCCAATCAGGTTTTCAACAATTGGCTTTAGGTTTTCACATAATACGCTCGAGAAGACCTTATACGCAATGGATAAAAGCCGCCTTCCATCAATTACCACGTGATTAACTTGGTTCTTCGTTCTTTGATCATTGGTTACCCAAGTAGCGTAGTGGATGTCTTTATGATGGAACCTTTTACGACTGACGACCATATGTCGCAGTTTTTTCTCCTTGTAGAGCCATGTCCTGTCCATCGCATTTCCCGGATATCGGCAATGTCAGCCTTTCGGCTTTCGAGAGCAACAGTCAATTGGATACTTGCACCGGATCTATGTTGAGTTCTTACATTCGCTAGCTGGAAACCGAAAATTCCAATGATCGTGGGACGCACAACACTCCGGATGTAGAGTAAGTGACACCACTAAAATATATCTTTGCTATCAGATCCAGATAAGGGTAGTTTCTCAATTTATCTGGTGGAGCTTCCAGTATTTGCTCTCGTCGGTGGCCGCTTATTGAGTATTCGTGGCAAACCGATAGATAGTTAATTAAACAGGCATATGAACATAAACCCGGTAAAGTGTTTATATTTGTGTGCCCTTATTCCCAAGGCCTTCTATAGGCTGACTGACTAACCGCCGACTGTATACCCCTAGTAGCTGCGCAGGTTCATATGGTTAAGGACAGAAATGTTTATTATAAAAATTTCGCTGTATAGGGACTCATTTTGGGCGACAGTGTACCATTACAATGGAAGTAGTTTCTTGAGAGTTGAACCCACTCACCGTGATTACAAGCCCGCACGTCTGTTCGCCGATTTGCATCAGGAATATCGACCAATAACTTAGCATAAGAATTGTGTAGAAGGAAGTGAAGTAAAATACACGAGTGACATCACTTTTGAGTGTTCGCCTTTCACATTGTTTCTATCGATTTTAGTATTTGCCGTAAAGGAAAATTATAAAAGTGAAAGAAAGTTCGTTTGCAACAATTTCTTGATGTGTTAACATCTAAGGCACGGGTAGGGAAATCTGTCAAAGTGAACATATCCAAACAACACACAGCGTTAGGATCGCATATGTGGTTGTGGTACAACTATAGGGTAATTCGAAAATATTCCGACACAGTCCAGGACACAACCCCTATTGAATTGTATGAAATTTGAACAGAAGTTTCTCCTCGTCCATACGAATTCTATGACATTGGGTCAAAATTCAAAGTAGTGTTTGTTTTATGGTTCGTTGAAGTAAAAAAAATGATACTGAAAAATGGTATATCTTTGGAATGCGTTAATGAATTTCAAAATGCTGAATATCATTTTAAATCTTGTCGTTGTGGTTCAATTATATTGAAAACTCCACTGTACCCTTTATCCTTGAATATACTGGCATAACGTATATTTTATTTTTGATTTCCTCCGCCAAAAAGAAAGTCCATCTTATTCTCTACATCATAGCCAAATTTCCAAATGGGATCTCCCTCCATGGTATCAATAGATACATAAAGTTTGGTAAAGACTGGTCGAGTTTTGCTGTTTTAGTTTCGATTTTTCAAGTAGTGACTACGTATAACACAGTTAAAAAAAAATTAAAGTAGAAATACCTGGGTAGTGATAGTATTTATCTTGTAGGTATTGGCTAGTGAAACAAGAATCTGCTTGTGAAATGTCCCAAACACCCATACAATTTTGAAAACCGGTTAAAAACCGGGGTTTGCGTACGTTTGCACACTTATGAGCCTGTAAGTTAGTTAACAATCAACCTATTTTCACCTTCTCACCAGATTTAACATTCATACTGTCCAAATTTTATACCAATCAAAAGTGGTCGGGTTCGAAATTTCTGATTTTTTTCGCAATTACCTTATAGTCTCTGCTTGAAAATATGTAAGTATAATGGTATTGATGTAGCGACAGCGAAGAGAACTCATGGAGCGAATTGTATGACTTAAAAGCACACGCGACATTTGGCGAATGATACTCTCTTTTTGTCAAAAATTGGTCCATTCATAAGTTTGATGTGAAACATTGATGCCTTTTGAAACATATATGCTTTTTGTATTGTTTTATGTAATAACATTGTCGAAACTGAAAAATATTGAAATATTGAATAAAAAGAATAAGACTCGTTTATGCTCTTTACTCAGACTCTCTACATGAGAGCGGCAAAAGAGTGCAACAAGTTCTCTATAATATTCAATACTTTTTGTCGTCGCTCTGTTTATGACAAAACAAAAACAATTATTGCAGTGATCTAAATATTATTATTTATTATTATTATTATATCTAATGTTAAATCAGATGTAAGAAAAAGGAAAGTGCAATATCAAAGGAGCCTTCAACACAAAATCTATTCCTTTTCAATTTTCCAATGTAACAATTGCTAATGTGTAAAAAGGTATTAACACATCGCCCGTGAGTTCGAACACTCATTGATTTTTTGTATCCTATATTTATTTAACAAAAAAATTATTACGTTTGAACAAATATTTTTCCCTTTTACGTATGTATAAGTATAAGTACATTCGTATCACTTCCAATACATTCATCGGTTTGCATTGAAATCTTAAACCTAGAGAAAACAAACATGTAAATTTGAAACGAAATAAACCTGCATCCAAAATTGAGAAATTTTTTGCTGCGACTTCACTAGCAATTTTGAGCAAAAAGTGAATTCCCCTTTGGTGGTACGATAGTGAAAATTACTAACATATCTTCCTTTTCCAATCGGTTTTTTTTCCAAAAAAAAGGACAATGAATTTTTTTGTCAATGAATTTTAATCTATCTTAGCAATTCTCATATATCTTTATTGTTACTCCTGTACTCCTGTTTATATGTCGATGATTTGGTCGTTATGGCTTCCATTATTTAACAGAGTTCATTGAGTTACACCAAATCGTTGTTAGCAATTTTTCCCTCACATCGACATTTCGGTTGCCATCAAACTTATTGGAATATACTTTGTATTGCCATTTGAATTTCTTTGTAAAGCAATTCCAACATTAAGGGACACAACTGACTCACTTTGGAAAATTAACTGTATTTGATTCCGATGAAATTGGGTACATTACTGTCATACTCGGAAGAATGTTGTCAGAATTAAATCAAAATACCGGATGTCTCATGTACGTGTGGTCCAAAATCAGGTATATTTTTAACAATTTAATAAAATGAAGTAAACTTCATTTCGTTTGGTATATTACGGCCTTATTTAAAATAAAAAAATATTCCCACTTTTTTTGGAACTTACTTATGTGGCCTCAAACAACCCTCGCGGGTTAAGAGCCTTTAATAAAATGTTTCTCCAACCATCTCGATCTTCAGTCTTTTTCCACCAGTTGGTAGCACCAAATTCTCGCAGACAATATTCCCCCCGATCTTTCTAGCGAAATCTTGGTCGTCCTATTTTTCGATGTCCTTCGAGTACATCTTCGTGTACCTTCCGCATTGGTTCATTCTGATCCATTCTTCTGACTCGGCCTAGTCAGCGTAAACGAGCCATTTTGATAAGTATAACTACGTTGATGTCGGGATACAGATTATACAGCTCATAGTTCCTTCGTAGATACTCGCCGTTTTCTCTTACAGGACCATATATTTTTCGGAGCATTTTGCTCTCGAAGACTCCCAGTGATGTTTCGTCCGCATGCGATATAACAAAGGATTTTGTATAGATCAAGCAAGACCGGTTACATGAGAGGCTGATATAGTAGGATCTTCGTGTCTCGAGAAAAGGTATTTTCTCTGAACTGCGTGCTTAGAGCGAAATAACACCTATTTTCAAGCACAATTCATCGTTTGATATCTAGGCTGACGCTATTGCTTCTGTTTCCGAGATAATTGCTTTCTGGCAGAACCGAGGAAACCGAATTCGTCCACAACCTCAAAATTATAATGGTTATCACCGTTCGGGCTTTCATTCTATCGGGTATATATTCTGCTTGTCAAAGCCATGAAATCTGTCTCATCCTCGATTATTGTCAACCCCACAATAACTGATTCCTTCTGAATTCTCGAAAATACTGCAGTAACTTCTTGAAGATTTCGCCAATGATATATAAATCATCAGCATTCGCGATCACCGTGTAACTTATGCAGCTGATGGGTTTATTCGTGTGGACTGCAGTTTTTCTCACGATGATTTCAATTAATATATTGAAGAGATCGCATGATAAGGTGTCGCGCTATATGTCGCCTTGCCTCGTACTAAATCTGCATGTGGCCTTGCCTCGTACTAAATGACTGGGTGAGATTACCGAGAATTTCGGTCAATGCCATTCTGCAAAGACATGTCAGCTTGCCAAGCTCCGACATAGCCCCGCATCGGGCTATCGAATTCAGTCTTATAATTTACAATGAGGTGGTAGTTGTTCATTTGTTTTTCGCAGGTTTTCTCCAGGATTTATCGTACCGTAAATATAGGGCGATAGTTGACTTTCCAGGCCTAAACCCACATTGCTAAGATCTGATCAGATCTACAACACATGGCTTTAGTCTTTGGCATATTACTCTCGAGAGGAGATTTTATGCAATGGATAAACTAACTAACTTCGCTTTGGTTAGGATGGGACAGTCGTCGCCATTGTTCTGTATGTGGTCAACCCCCTCATCTATATTGAAGCCTACTGGACCAAGTAAAACAGAGGAGTGATCTGTTCATATTCCCAACATAATCTGCCCATCAGTGACAAGATTCCCATCCGTCTATCTATAACAGCGGGGGGGAGCTTCTTCAGTTCCATATGCTTTCCTTGGACTTCTCTGCAGAATTTACGGGCCTCATTCTTCCTGCTATGAGATTAAATTTCCTCACCTCCTGTGCTTCGTCCACAACAATTTTTTCATCTTAAACAAATGGGATTCCTCACCTCTTCTCCCCCTACCGCTGTTACGGCTCGCGTTGCAACTGACTGAAGCATTGCCTTACGTGCAGCGTTATTTTCATCACTTGCCACACGAGACTATATATCGTACCATTGTTTGCCTTATTCAGAATCATATAAAGTCTCTGCAGAAGTTTTCATAGAGTGAAAAATTTACTTCTATTGCGCTTCACGATCATGAGGCGGAGTTGCATTTTGCGCAAGTATCCGAGTTAGCTTCTGTACATAGGCCATAGCTATATCTAGTACTTGTAATTTTCCGATGTCCAGCTTTCTATAAGTCCGGTTTCGTAAGACTTTCGCTCTGCTTGACCTTGGGCGAACTCTTGCTCAAGCAGGTAGTGATCAGAATCGATATTAGCTCCTCGACTCACGTACGTCCATTACACAGTGCAACATGAAAAAATATAACCACATACGGACACCACTACGCGATAAAAGACCAAAAAATAGACCCATGTCTCCCAGTTTTGCCCAAATCCATGCAATTTTTAAATGGGCCCCCAATGATTTGGCGCCTCGGTGTCATTTTTACAAAAAAAAAAAAAGTGATCATTTTGTCAGGTTTATATATGGCAAACCGTTAAGAATTTTGATTTACCCTATGAGGGAAACTTGTAGCTCTTGTCAACAAAAATTGTGAACATATAGAATTAAAATTCCTAGGACGTTCATATGTTCTAGAAAGTTGTTTATTGTGATTTTAGGTACATTTTTAGTTGATTGTTTCCTTGAATCTTCAACAGTTTGCTACCTATGGACCTAAACAGGGGAAAAGAATTTAATTTTTAAAAGTTTTTTGCAATTTTGACCTTGAAGATGAAGTTTTTCTGATTGTATATTGTATTTTGTGATATGCGTTACAACTTTCCCTCAGATAGTAACTTCAAATTCCGAACGGTTTGCAAGATACGAGCCTGACAAAATGATCACTTTTTTGCAAAAATGACACCGAGGCCCCAATTCTTTGGGGGCCCACAATTAAAAAAGTGCATGACTTTGGCCGTGGTTTACTCTGGGAAGAAATTTAGCAATCTCATTCCATCGGAAATCAATTTGTGTAGTTTAAATGTACCGATGGATGGTTCAAAGACATTTTACCTGTCATGGCCAGGCCAGCAGTCGTATGTTTCCTGTAGACGCTCATAGAACATGTCCTTGGTATCTTCGTATTTTCTTCCATCGGAGCTTGTTCACAAATTAATGAATTTAATTATTTCACGTTATGCGGATGGTGGCTATACGTTCACTCACGAGGTTGAAACTTGAGACCAAATGTCGCAGTTCTTTGCCAACTACAAATCCGCACAAACACATACGTCATACCATGTTTATGATTGTGTCTCTAACATTTAATTTTTAATAGCAAACACGATGTGTTTGGACACAAGCATACAATATTTGCAACAAGCTCCAAACTTATGTTATATTTGCATACAAAATACAACCAAATGCAGATTTTTTACCGTGCACAAATACATCTATGGTTGCTGAAACCACTCCAAAACCAATTTCAAAACATTTAGACACTTTTGCAAGCATTTGAACCAATTGTCGAAACACTTTTGCCACTCTGATTGAGGTATCTCTAAAACATGCTTTCTGAATGCAGCAACCGCTTCTTTAGGTGTCGAAAAACGTTGACCTCTCAGTTTCTTTTTTACGTACGGGAATGAAAATAAGTCATTCGGTGCCAAGTCAGGACTATACGGCGGATGACCCATCAAATCGATGATTTGGGTGCTCAAAAATGCTGTTGTTTCAGCCGATGTGCGAGAGCTCGCATTGTCGTGGTGAAGAGTGATCCGTCTTCGGCGGTTGGTTTTCCTGATTTCTTGGAAGACAACTGGCAAACAAGTGGTTGTATACCACTCAGAATTCACTGTTCTGCGCTGTTCTAGTTGTACGGTTGCGACATGTTCGATGTTTCCGAAAAAACAGGCGACCATTTTCGGGCTTTATGTTTACTTTCGGGCTTATGCGCGTAAATCCAGGATTCATCACCTGTCACGATATCATAGACATGTTTCGAAGCACCGCGATAGTATTTTTGGAGCATTTCTTTCTACCAATCGACACGAGCCTTTTTCTGAGCGATTGACAAATTGTGTGGGATCCAACGCCAACAAATTTTTTTGACAGTCAAATATTTATGCAATATTAAATGTATGCTGGTCCCCCACTTATGCCTAAGGTTGTTTCAATCTCACGATGGGTCACATGACGATCTTGCAAAATCAGTTAGCGCACAACATCAATGGTTTTCGGAACAAAAGCTGATTTTGGACGACCTTCACGAAATTCGTCTTGGAGAGAACTACGACCACGATTGAATTCACCATGCCATCGATAAACACTGGTCCTTGATGGAGCTTCATTGCCAAAAATTGAACTAAGTTCATCCATGCAGTGTTGCTGAGTTATTCCACGTCGAAAGTTGTAAAAAATATTCGCACGAAAATGTTCACGATTGAATTCCATTTTTTTTGCCGAGATGAATCTTTTAAGTTACTGTAAACATCACAAATAGCGTTCGTATGTCGAAACGTTCTGAGTACGCATAACCTCAAAAATGTCCAAATTTACGATAGAGCTGTCAATTGCCACATTGCAACACTAGGGTTGCCAAATCCCGAAACATAAAATTCAATCCATATAAACAGAATATTTGTTGGCCAAATTCCACTGCAATTGAAAGGCTTCAAAGTTCGGACTTGTTCAATATTATTTGAATTCACCCTGTAATTACATGTAATTTACTATTTATTTTTGAATTTGTATTGTGCATTAACGAGAATTCCACTTAAATGGCAATTAGTCTTGTATTTATGGGTTTTCATGGTTGTTATTTGTTGGTTAACAGTACAAAAACCAATGAATTGTTTACATAAATATATACATATTTGTTTACCCAAACAGTAGTAAATTAATACAAAAACAAAACCTCAAATTGTATATAACAATAAAACATATTTTAAAAACGGATGCACAGCACAGTGAATTAAATTGATTGATGAAAAAAAATGGATTCTCATTACATCCCATGAAGGAATTGCATCTCACAACCAGTGGTGCTGTGCGCTTTCTAGTTTTAGTCTCACTTGTTTGGACCTACAGATTTACACCGGTTCCGAACGGTAATTTTGAAAAGGCTTTTCATGGCTAAATACTCTATAGTGTCGCCCTCACTATGGTTGATTGGATAAATTGGTTGATATCCTCCGAAATATTAAGTGGAGTAACCGATATGAAATGGAGAACTTAATTAACATCTTTGTTCCTTCCCGTAGCAACCGCAATTCTGTAGCAACAGCCGAATATAGTCCACATAACTAATTTCATAATTGATTCGGTTGTGACAACTGAATATTCAA
Organism: Phaonia tiefii; assembly: GCA_963931995.1. Lineage (NCBI taxonomy): Eukaryota > Metazoa > Arthropoda > Insecta > Diptera > Muscidae > Phaonia > Phaonia tiefii. Next base: position 244,733,388 of record OZ008368.1, read on the forward strand.
TTATATTCGTTCTGTCAACTAAATTTTCTAAACAACTTTCTACACAACCGATTTTTGAACTAATTCGGATACCGCTACCGAAATTGGTAACAAATTTGGTTGAAGTAACCGAAAGTGGCAACAATTCAGTTGCAACTACCGAATTTGTCAACAATTCTGTTGCAACTGTCGAACTAGGTATCAATTCGGTCGCAATAAACGAATTTAGCCTTAAGTCAGTTGCAACGACCGAATTTAATTTCAATTTGGTTACCACAACAGAATTCTATGCATTTCAACCGTGACGTTTAAAATTATAAATAGGAATATTATATCCAAATAAACTATGATTGTATAATTGTTGATGTCGCTATAATATCAAGTTGTGGTTTTTGTGGTTATAAACAAAGGTAAGTGAAAATATTGTAATAATATTTTATGTCTTAAAACGTCTTTTTTTCAAGGTCTGTCGTTTGAGATGTGATGCAATCGTCTGTATATAAGACGGTTTAAGTCAATCAATAGATACTAAACGACAGAATTGCTGCGGTGTCCCATGATGTTCTGGATTTCATAATAGGCACGTATAACAAATCTGTTACCGCAAAGATTAACCTATATAAATGACTTATTTCTCCAACTGTAATTTTTTTATAAGAATTTAGGAAAATAAATCATCAGCTAATAACACTGTGATAGTTTTTTGCCAAAAATATTCGTAGACAATTCCGGAGAGGTCGGGTTTGCCCTAATTCATAATTAGGTTTTCTGAGTTCACAAAAAAAATAATTTTTCAATTCAATTAAAAAATTCGAAAATTCAAACAAAATAATAATTGAAAATCCTGTGATAAAAAAAAACGGTTTTAAATAGTTTTCAATCGATGCAAAATTTCACCCATCTTCGAAAATATTTGTACGTTATTTATCAAAAATATTTTCGTTTCTAGTCGATGATGAATTTGACATATTAACAAACTAAATTGTATCTCAGTTATCGTTTTGTCTTCGATCCGAAGTATTTTTAGAAATTTTATTTATTTAAAAAAAAAGAAACAGCCGCGGTAGTATTCGAACTCACGTCCACTGGAAGATCGTTTCGATGTTTGTGACACAGCGTCGTTTCGGGCAGCGTCTAGCCCATTACACCACCGACTTCCTGTACAAAATTATCTCTAACTGAAGTTATGTGGTTATTATTAAATATTGGGGTATTTCTTATGAATTTTTTTGTTGGAACCATTTAACGATTTTTATTTCGATAGTTGAGTAATTTGTGAGTATTTCAAAGAAAAATGTAATTGAGTGCTGACATTTTTCACGTACCAATTCGTTTGTTAAAATTTTACAGTCGTCTATTTTTGATGTGTTAACATCTATACGCGCGCCTCTAGGGCAGTAAACTATAAATTTAATACATACGCAAGTGTTAGGTTTGTAAGAATTAATCATCGTTTGTTTGTTCGTTGCTTGGTATTGAAAGAAATTATTGGGCGATTTTCATATAATTTTCCCACGCGATTTTCTCCGGAAATTCATAGCCGATTTTATTAATTTTTGGATTAAAAAGCTAGTGCGGGTTTCGACGAAGAGTTTAGGCCAAAAATTAAGGCGATCCGATATCGGCGAGCCGAGATTGAAGTGTTTTAATTTGGAGTATTAATTTGGAGTAACATTAAAAAAGTATTTTATGTTGATCTTCGGTTATATCGTACGAATATAACAATGTATGTATGTATGTACAAGTGTCTGTTGCTTTGCATTCTTTGACTTTTGTGGGAATAAAACAAAAAGTATTGAGCAAGAAAATAATGACACATGTGCTTGCACTGGGTCTTTAAATAATTTTAAGTATTAATATTATTTAACTGTAACGTCATCATATGATTGAACGCTGTTTTTTATTTTCCAATGTAACATTTACGAATGTGTTCATAGAAATCGAACAGGTACCGTGTAGCAAAAAGGTGTTAACACATCGCCCGTGAGTTCGAACACTCATTGGATTTTTTCTGTGGTTACAAATACAGCTTCATTCAATTTTTTTTTTTAGCAAGTAAAGTGGATTTTTTTTTTGGTTTTTGATATTGACCGCCGCTATCTTCTATTTGGTTGGTTGTACCGGTTAACTTTTTTTAACAAAGGACTAGGAGGACTTTAATTCAGAATTTTAATTTCCGTCTACCTTTGTGTTAAATTAGCAATTTCACCAAATTTTACTTTTCACAACACTAAAAAACAATTCGAGTAAAAACACTTTGTTTAATCGGGTTTTACACCAATGAGGAAATAAAAAACTACAAAAAAATTACAATGGTTGAAAAAGGCATTCTCACCTGCTTTTTGATGGGTTATGCAGAAAACAGTACAACGAACAAAAAAGTACGCGTAAACTGAACGGAAAAGCATCGTCACAGGGATCAAAATGTTCATCACCCAAACAAATTTTGTCTTCGAAAGTGAGCTAACGTACAGTGTCGTTCTGGCTACGAAAATGTGTTCATTGTTCGTCACTACGATGAAAGTATGTTTGTTGCTGCAATGAATTTGAGTAATTATTCCAACGAATTTGTTTCGTTGCTGCAATGAAATTTTTTCTTTACAGCAATGAAGTTGCTTCAGATAAACCAAATATCATTAGCTTAAATTTCATGCACTTGTCTTTTTCTACAAAATTAAATTTATATAAAATTGTTACAGAAACAATAATTAAGTTGTTGCAGCAACGAAATGAAAAATTGTCGGATATACGATACTTTTCATTGTAGTACCGTAAAAAGATTAACGAAAATGTTTCATCCATGTGACGAATTGTTATTCTTTCAGTGTACTGTTGATAACAGAACGTCTTTCAAGCCTACATATATTTCGTATGAAACCGTAATTGTCGCCCATGTTCTCTATTCCGAAGTGTTGTGAAAGTGAAATGTTTTCACAAAAATGGTGCTCTTGACGTTATTTTCACAAGACATTTTGTGAAATTTTTTCACAATCAAATGTTGTTCTGAAGGGAAAAGTAAATAAAATTTTCTGTATCACAAATGCAATCTACGTAAAAATAACATTGCAGAATGATAGACAAGTATATTTTTTCTTAACTTGGTTGTTCAAAAGTACGGAGTTAAATTTTATTTGGCAACCCTAGTGTTGCAATCTGGCAACTGACAGCTCTATCGTAAAGTTGGACATTTTTGAGGTTTGACATACGAACGCTATTTGTGTTGTTTACAGTAACTTAAAAGACTCATCGCGGCAAAAAAAAACGGAATTCAATCCTGAACATTTTCGTGCGATTATTTTTTACAAATTTCGACGTGGCTTAACTCAGCAACAGTGCATGGCTGAACTTAATTCAATTTTTGGCGATCAAGCTCCATCAAGGACCAGTGTTTGGTATTCAATGGTCGTATTTCACTCCAAGACGAATTTCGTGAAGGTCGTCCAAAATCAGCTTTTGTTCCAAAAACCATTGATCCTGTGCGCGAACTGAATTTGCAAAATCGTCATGTGACCTATCGTGAGATTGAAACAACCTTAGGCATTAGTGGGGGACTAGCATACATTCAATATTGCATAAACATTTGACTGTCAAAAAAATTTGTTGGTGTTGGATCCCACACAATATGTCAATCGGTCAAAAAAAGGCTCGTGTCGATTGGTCGAAAGAAATGCTCCAAAAGTACTATCGCGGTGCTTTGAAACACATCTATGACATCATGTAGGTGATGAATCCTGGATTTACGCGTATGAGCCCGAAAGTAAACAGCAGTCAACTGTATGGATGTTTCAAGATGAGCCAAATCCAACAAAAGTTGTTCGCGCCCCAAGCACTTCCAAGCAAATGGTCGCCTGTTTTTTCGGAAAACCCGGACATGTCGCAACCGTACAACTAGAATAACGCAGAACAGTGAATTATGAGTGGCACACAACCATTTTTTTCCAAGATATTCTTCCAAGATATCAGGAAAACCAACCGCCGAAGCCCAATCACTCTTCACCACGACAATGCGAGCTCTCACACATCGGCTGAAACAACTGCATTTTTGAGCACCCAAAATATCGATTTGAATGACTTATTTTTATTCCCGTACGTAAAAAACAAACTGAGAGGTCAATGTTTTTCGACACCTGAAGAAGCGGTTGCTGCATTCAGAATGCATGTTTGGGAGATACCTCAGTCAGAGTGGCAAAAGTGTTTCGACAATTGATTCAAACGCATGCAAAAGTGTAGAAATCTGCATGGGCAATATTTTGAAAAACAATAAAGTGATTTTTGATGATTAATATTTGTTTTTGTTCTCTAATCCTAAACATAAAATTCAACCCTCTAAAAGTTTCTCTAGCATTTATTCGCAAAAGTCTTTTAGAAAAACCATGTAAAAATGTTCAGCACCCCTTTTCCTGACGAGCCAATTGTCATTTCGATAGAATATTTGACAATCGGGTGATGTTCTTCAATACTGGTGTATAGTTTTAACCGACAATTTTGATCCGCCGATAAATTAAACAAAAAATGCTTTCCCAGAGTTTCTCACTACCAGTGAGCTGTCCGATTTCTAGTTTTATACCAACTCATGTGGTCTTACAGCATAACACCGGTTCCGAACGGTATTTTGAAAAACTATTTCATTGCAAAATACTCAATAGTGTCGTCGTTACTAGGCGAGGTGACCGCCATCGAAATAAATATAAGGCGGTCTGAGTAGGGATGAAACTCTTGTTCTCATGACGCGTTTTGACGCGCTAGTCAGTTTCTTTTCTAATTTTTTTATCGAGTTCGGATCTCCCATCATAATAAACTCTCCGTTGGTTAAATTTCTCCCAAATTTTATCATTGCTTAAATTATTTAAAACTCCCAGACACAATATTCTCACACGTTGGAACACCTAAGCTCTATCATTTACTAGATATAACAGAGATTATTTAGCATACGAATCAACTGCAAATGATAAAAAAATCCACCGAATGATGAAAAAAATTGCACTGCATTTCCAGCTGCATAGAAGCGAAAGGATTCTAGACCAACATCATAGGAGGCGGTAGCATTTGCATCTGTAGAGTGCAGGCGAACAACATTTGCATTTAAAGTACGAGGCAGTAGAACTCAATTGGGTGAATTTGGGTTGAGTTTATTTTCCTATTTTCTTTTTTGTTTTTGTTTTTGTTTTTCTCTTTTGTTTCTATGGCACTAAATACAATTGTTCAATTACGGATTCGATGGTGTGGAATGAAAATAAAAGATGTGGAAACAAATATACGGGCTTCGATTACGAAACAAAAAATGAAGAGAAAAAGCAATAAACTATACTCATGCAATACGAGTGCGGTAAGAGCAGGCAGCAGCAGCAGCAGCAGCAAACTCTTGCAAAAACAATAGTAAAACTTTAGGAAACAACTAACAAAACAGTGGATGCGGAAAACTGAAACAGAAAAACAATGAACATCAAATCCATGAATTGTTTAAAATTATTCGTGCATACAAATTTCGAAATTTTCTACCCCACAATGATTCCATTTCATTTCCATTCGGGTTTTATTGTTTATCGTAATGTAGCACCAAAACATACTTGCAATGGGGCCCACACAGTGGATTCGTTGCAGAATATTCACATTTAAACAATTCCGAGAAATCCAGTGCAAATTCTCGCACAATGGGATCTAATTTTATTCATTTCCTATGACTTCAAAACACATAACAGCCCAATTATACGGACAGTGATTGTTTGTGTATATATCATGTATTATTTTTCTCGTCCTTTGTAACATCTTTGAATATTCTTCGTATTCTCTAGAGGTTATGTAGACCAAACTTAAATATTTTTTAACAATATTGTTTGTTTGAATTTGAATTTTGTTGACCGATATATTTGTTAGTTTTTGGTTAATGTATGAAAGTCATTGGATGACTTCTGCCCAAATTTCCGAATAGAGAAATTTTGGTGATACAATTATTCATAGGATCATGCATGCCCACACCAGCAGTACATCCACAGTTTATAACAGCAATATTTTTTTTAATGCTTTAAAAAATTATAAAATAAAATATTGAAAATTTCCAGAAGTTCATAATATTTTTGTTATTTAAAATTGTATAATCCTTCGCCACCACAAGACGCCATAACATATTCGCCAATGCCCGCATTAAGATGGTAAATATGTATTCCCTTGGAATATCCGTTTCGGTATAAATGAATATTCCTATTGAAAGTTTCACTCGGAATTATTTTCTATTCGAATTTTGACCTCAGTTTTGTTCTTTTGGCGGACCTCAGTGACTCTAAAAAATAACAAGATTCGGCATGTAGACGCTTCTCGAAGCCTGGTCAGAATCGGTTTAAATGTGTAGCTTTCAATAACTGCGTCTAAAAATAGAAAAAGGCATCTCACCGAATGTGGGGCGTTGAATGGGGCGTTGCATGAAAGATTACAATCGTGGATTATAACTCGGTCAAAACAATGTTGAATTGGGACGGGTATGGGTTTTATACCTATACTCCAAGACTGCAGACTTCCTTTGGGTTGCAGACACTTTTAACGACTCGAACCTGCGGGTATATCTTACGGGCCTCAAGCTGAACCTAACATTTCTAACGTCACGAAATTAAGAGGGATAAGTGGTGGGTCCACTTATCAAGGATACTGGATTTCGAGGAGTTTTATGCGATTAAATTTATATGGAACAGCGAGGTACGAGGTAGCGGTGAATTGCGATATGCACCACCGATGCTGAAACTGTGCCGGATTCCACGGGCCGGGCAAGTGTTCCATACCCGGTAAGGAAGTTGGCGTGGGGTAATCACTTGGCTCTGATCCGGTTACGGGAGCAGTTGTTCTCAGGCCGGATCATGTGGTTAGGCTACCTACATTTTTCTGTCGATGGGCATGCAGCTGGAGCCAGGGAGTGCCCGCTGAGACTGAAGTCACTGTGGGAGAAAGCCGAAGCTAGGAAGTGGAAATCTGTCGATTCTGGAGACGGGTTTTCTCGCAATGCCGGACGAGCTCAGAGTGGTATATTCTAGGCTGTTGTGACTAGCGGCAGAGGGGAAGTGTTAATACGGAATCGCTGAATCGGCTGTGACACTCAAAGGTTTCAAGGCCCCGTATGGGAAGATCGATGCCAACTGCCAACCAATATATTTTTCTTTAGACCCCTTTCCAGTTTAATACTGCAAAAATCAAAATTTCCGCAATTGTGTTGAAGAGAAACAGTTGCCATCCAGGAGAAAAAACGCGAGCTATGTGGTTTATGTGTGGTTTAAAGGCATCCATATCAATGCTGTACGAACCGACTCTACTCTCCAATTTGGCACAGGACTGCCACAATACGTGCTCAGGCATTATTCGAACGCTGAAGGTAACTGCCAAAGAGGTCCTTGGCGAGGAAAGATATGTGAATGAACATTAGTTTAGTGCAGAATCCTGGACCGAAATTCGGAATCGTATATGCACAATATTCATATACGATTTAAGACACCGACGTTAAAGAGGCAGTTAAACTCAGACTATCGGCACGTGGAGTGGGTTACATGGACCGTTCAGATTACGACAATTATCTGAAGAATATAGCGGAGGAAACCGATAAAAATTTGAATTCAGGTAACCTCCGTATTGCATACTCTTCAATAAGAGAACTGAGCGGCAACTGCATCGTTAAAAGCCAAGGACGAAACGGAGATATTATCACTAGATTAGCAAGTGGAGCGATGGCTTGAACTCTTTACGACACAAACATAGACCTCCGAATGAAGATCAATGTACCCCTCCGGCAGCATACTCACGTCGCAACCCGATAAGGGATATTTCGAAGGAACCCCCGTCGCAGGCAGAGATCGCGGCGACGATGGGTAAAATGAAGGATCACAAATCTTCTGGCCCTGATAACATTCCAGCAGAACTATTGAAATATGGTGCTTCAACGTTACCAAATGTCATTACGGCGGTCTTCAGAAGTGCATGGATAGACAACAAAATCCCCACGGAGTGGAAAGAGGGACTGGTTATCACTAATCCGAGTGGTGCAATATGCAAAGTAATGGCGGTCCTTATTTTTCAATGGATCTCGCCAGTGATTGTGCGGAAGTAGGAAGCAGGTATTAGGCTGGTCGTTCGTCTGCCGACCACGTGATGAAATAACATTTATAATCGTAGGACAATCAGTTGACCTACACTCGATTCTGTATCTAATTTTCGTAGACTTCGAACAGGTCTTTGACTGTGTACAGTATAACTCAATGTTGTCACCTTGACCGAAATGGGGACACCGGACAAGATAGTGACCATGATCCGTGAACTGTACAGATATGTAGCGTATAAAGTTCGATTTAATGGGAAGGAAAAGCAACCTTGCACCACACCTGCGGGAGTTAGACAAGGATGTATCTTGGCTCCCACGTTATTTCTTCTATTTATGAACCAGGTAATGGAGGCAACCAATGTAGAAGCAACTTTCGGCATTCAGTCGAGTATATACCCTGTACCTCTACATGATATCGACTACGCAGATGATATATGGCCTATGATCCACAGATTTGATGATATCGTGTCCAACTTAAACAGACTCTGCGCAAATGCGAAAAAGTAGGATTGAGGTTAAATATAAAGAAGACAAAGCTAATGCGTATTCGAACAGAACGGAATACTCCACTAACAGTTGATGGTTCTTTAAATGAAGACTTCGATTCAGTCAACTGTTTAGGATGCAAGATTACCAAGGATGGTGGATCCGCGGCAGATATAGGCGATCGTATAAATAAGGCCCGTGTTGCATTTCTCAGGCTTCCAAAATCTTGCACAATAAGAGAATATCAGAAACGCCGAAATTATGAATTTTCAGTTGCAGTGTGAAGTCTGCACTGCAGTACGGTTGTCCTACTTGGACCTTGACGAACATATCAATGAAGAAGGTCCCAAGGCTTTTGTCAATCCTTGTCTGAGACAAGTTTATCGCATCTTCTGGCATAAGACAATTTCTAGTGAAGTACTCGGGCAACCTACATGCAAACGTTCTGTTGAATTCCATAAATAGAGAAGAAAATAGATTTGATCGGCCATATACTTACGCGCCCAACAACAGATATTGCTAGAGCGATACTTGAATGCAAGACCACCAATCAAAGCGGTGCCAGGCAAAGCAATACAAACAAACCCGACTATCATAGAACCAAATTAAATCACTTGCCAGAGACAGAAATTGATGGAGACAGTTAGTTGACGGGCTATGTTCTTCGTGAACCTTTTATTTAAACTTTGTATTGTAATATTGTTTGATATTTGTATATGCTGTTTAAATAAATGTAGAATATATACATATCTATGGTGAAAAGGAAAACGACTTATACGCATTTTCAACTTTTTCAGGTAATCATCTTTAAGACGTATTTTCCATGTGAAGTTGTAACAATTAATCAGAGAAGTCAAAAATCTCTGGTACATACGTTACTGAAATATCGGTCGAGATATATAAAAAGTGCATCTGGCGGTAATTGTGACCGCAGCGGTCTTCATAGTATATATAGTGGTTGGTTTCCTAAAAGCTCTTAAGTCGTTTTTCCGTTTCAGCACAGAGGGCTGGTGACTGTCTTAACAGAAGTGACAATTTATCGTTATTTTGACGACTTTTTAGCCCAAAAAGAGAAAATTACGATTTTACGACTTCAGTTCCTGAAATGTAGATTTTTAGTTATATCAGCTTCTCTATGCCCAATTTGAAATTGTTGGTACCAAAACAACGACGGTTGTACATATTAAAACTTAAGTTTTAATCAATTAACAGATATTAGGTAAAAATTATAATGACAGTTTTTAAACAAATGTCTAGCAGTGGTGATAATTATCGAGAATTGATTTTTATAATCGGACTGAGGAAGAATACAACTATTAAAGTTCATGTACACAACATACCATGTGAATGTCAAAAGTCCTAGGTATTGTCTCTATGAAGTTTCATCGAATTCGGACAATGGACAACTCTGCTCGCTGGTTGTTTGATCAATAATTAGTTTAAGTTTAAATAAAATTGATTATTTCCGCAGTTCCTTAAAAAGTAATACCTCAAATTTAAACACATACCGTACTTTTAGTTATATGTATATAAAACACATATTACGTGGTTCAAATTGAACCTTTACATTTTTCTTTCGTGAGTATAAATAGGTTGTTTTAAATTGTAAAATAAATATATTTCTGAAAAATCGAATTTGAAATGAAATAAATCAACTTAGTTTTACATGTTTTACATTACATGAGGTGTCAGGGGACACCCGGTTGGAAAGAAGTTCCTTTCGATATATATTATGTATTAGTTAGTTCCAATGCGCCTAAGGCGCCCGTTGAAAAATAAAAAATAAAAAAAAACCGTTTCACATTACATCCCATGAAGGAATTGGGGAGAGCTTCTCACAAACAGTGAGCTGTGCGCTTTCTAATTTTTTCACTCACTGATTGGGACCTACAGTTTTTACACCGATTCCGAACGGTATTTTGAGAAGCTTTTTCATGGCTAAATACTCGATCACTATGCGAGGTGACCGCCGCCGAAAGAAAATTTGAAAAAATACGTTGAAAAATACGTTAATTTAAATGGATCTTTACGAAATCTTAAATCTGATATTATTTATAGATTGGTTTTATTTTAAAAAAAGTATATTTTTAGGTCTTTTTTGTAGGAATACATACTGTATTTTCCTGAAAAGGTCCTTTTTAAAAGAGAGGTACTTCTTTTATTAACAGCCAATGTTTCTTTTAAGAAATTGTACTATTTTTAAGAAGTACTTTCTGCAAGAAAAGCCAGAAGGGTATGATTTCTTGTTTTGCAATGAAGTACTTTTTTTTAACAACCGGTACCTTTTAAAGAAGTGGTACTCTTTTTAGAAAAAGGTTATTTTTTTAAGAAAATATACTTATTTTCAAAAGGCTAATTATCTCAAGAAAAGAAAAGAAATGTAATGAAAAAATACATTATTTTAATTTAAGAAAGGTACTTTTAAGAAAAGGAATTTATATAAGAATAGATATTTTTTAAGAGAAGGTATTTCTTTGAAGAAAAGGGGAATTTTTTTAGCTCTGGTCGTTTTTTCAAGAATAGGTTCATTTTTAAGAGTAGGTCGTTATTTCAAGAAAAGTTAGTTTGTTTCACAAAAATGTACTCTTTAAAGAGAGGTAGTTTTTAAGAAAGGGTACTTATTTAAAAAAAATAATTTTCTTAAGAAAACTTAATTTTTTAATTCTTTACGATAAGGTTTTTGTTTTAGAAAATTTACTTTTTTTTACGAAAATGCACTTATTTAAGAAAATGATATTTTTTTAACCCTAGTTCTTATACCCAACTTTAACTACTAGAACGTATACCCAAGTATAGGTGTGACCAGTATAATGGTTTAACATTTTTCTTTATATTTTCGAAGAAAAATAAATTTTTATTAATGCGATTTGGTAGTTGAATACATTTTACGAACATTTTAAGTGGTCATAAGAATACAACGTGCTCGGGATAACGTCAACACCCTATTTTGTGAACATCTTGAAAATTCAGTATTTTTTTATTGATATTGTGAACTCAAAAATGTCAACCAAATCACAAAGCACTAAAGCTGAGACTCTAACAAATACGTACATATGTACAATTATTCTATTCTAATATTTTTACAAACAGAGTGGCAACTCTACCGTGGACGAACAGTTGTTGCCCTATCTTGGCCGTACCTGTTTCCAGCAATACATTACATCCATTCTTGCCAAACACTCTTACTCACTTCATGGGCAAATATATACCGGCCAAGCTGCTACGGACGTAATATAACAATGGACAATTTTTTATATATCTCAATTTGTTTCAAAACTTATGGTCGAAGAATTTGACGGCGGTTGGAACTGTGCGAAAAAAATAAGTCGTTTATACACAAAGAAATATGTTGGCACATAAAGACCGCCCCGTGCAGTCGACAGTCTTCGGTTTTATGCCCAACATTTCCATATGCTCAAAAGCAAGGCAGTTGTTATATAGCCATCAATGCATGATGACGATGCCATCAGCTCTAGCGGCAAAACAGAAATCATTGAATTTTATAATGGAACAAAAGGAGTAGTGGACGTTATGAACCAATTACTTGGAGAATATACTTTCAAAAAACAGACAATGCGTTGACATTTATCTCTAATTTTAAATATCTCTAATACTAACATAATATACAGTAAGTTGAGGAGTACACGCTTTCTCGCCAAGGAGCCTTGTATGTCGGCCATTGAAGAACGGTCAGTTAATGTTCACGAAATGCGCAGCTTCAATACGAAACATGGAGTAGGGAGCTTTATAAGTAAGGCTTTACAAGAAAGAGCTGACGCTTTACCATCAACGTCTGCAGTAGCTGATGGGCGGGGAAATAAACCCCAGGTTGGAAGCTGCAACATGTATTATATTTACGAAGAATGCAGAAGACGCAGCCGTATATTGTGCTCTTTATGTAAATGGCCAATAAGTTTGCAGCATTCAAGCAATTCGTTTGTGTGCGAAATTTGAAGTAAGGGATAAAAAATTTATATAATTTGAGTTATAATAAATAATTTTTACAATATTTATGTTATTATTATTACAAAATAAAAATAAAAACATAAATTTACATTACCAACTCACAACCAAATACATATATTTGCATTAAAATTGCACCAAGTATCGTACACCTGTACTTGGGTATACGTTCTTGGGGGTCTCGACTTTGGAGGCTCATAGCTCCTCAATGCCTTGACAGTAGTTGAGGTGTCAATCATCGGAGATTTGCACCATCTTCCTAGATCCGGAGCTTCAGCAAAAATTCTGAAGCGGTTTAGGAGGAACATTACTAGGAGATACATACTGGCAACACCTGTATCCGGGTATAAGGACTAGGGTTAAACTTCTTTCACTTTGGATTTTCCAAATTTACATTTATTGGGTTCAAAACTACAACACATATATACTAAATAGTGGTTAAAGGTAGAGTTTTGCTTCGGAATATCCCGGGACGGGAATTTCGGGGATTGCCGCTCATTTTCAATTCCAGCAATCCCGCAAAAATTTAATAAGCATTCGATAGCAACCCATTCGATGGCAACACTCTTGTGTGATTAATCATATATGTACGAGCAGCTCTGTCGGCACAGCTGTGTGTGAGCAACTTTGTCCGAACAGCTTTTCTAATTGCAGATTTTTGTTCAGAGTATTTTGCATGTAGTTAGGTATTCCCCTGTTCGAGAAGGTAATAATCATGTTAATTTTTACCGTGTTGTTGGCTTTGAAACGTTTAAATATTATTTCATTAGATGGAAATTTCGAAAGTGTGGACTTATTTTAAAATAGCTGCTGTAGGTACAATGATATGCAATATTTGTTCCTAATCTATTTCTTGAAAGGGAAAAAGCACAAGCGGGCTTGTGTGACCAAGCGGATGTAAAAGGAATCCATCCAACAAAGTGGGAAAATAAGGAACGTGAAGACAATTCTCCATCACGGCCGCAGAAAGTAAGAAAAGTTCAAACAACATTGGAAAAATACTCAACCAAAAAGAAGATTTGAGTGTTACTGTCTCTAAACTTGCAAACGTTGATGGGCTGTCTATAAGAACTATAACAAGAAGTTGCTTCATAAGAGAATCTATATCTAATCGAGATTTTCATCTACCAAGGACTGAAACAGATGTCCGACAATTAATTACTCAACAGCTTTCAGAAGTAAATCAAATAATACACAATGCTATAAAAAAAATATTTAGAGCAACAACAGAGATTTTCATTAGTTATGGATGAATGGACGAACATTGAAAACAGAAGATATCTTAACATTTGTTAGGAGATAACAAAAATTAGGAGATAATTGCGGATTAATTTATCTTCCAGGTAAAGGCGGAGCAGCTGGAATCTGAAACTTGCTGGAGGAACGTTTAGGAGAGTATGAAATTAAATTTGAAAATCTTATTATCTCCACAAAAAATTTGAGAAAGAAAGTCCCGTAGATGGGGTGTTTTGTCTTAGCCACGGTCTGCATTTGGCAGTAATAGATGTTTTACACAAGAAAAAAACTTTCACAGTTCCTGATGTTTATTCTGAAACAAGCGATGACGTTGGCTTTGAAGCAGAATGCTATGATTTTGACAACAATGATGGCGAAGATGAAATATTTTTGGTAGATCAAAATTACAAAACAGTTCTGGACCAAACAAGTAAAATCATTCAATTATTTAAAAGAAGTCTTACGAAATGCTGCCTGCCACAGAATTGTAGGAATATGCGAAAGAACACCCAAAAATTATTCCATGCTACGGCGCCGGCTCCGAATGCTGGAATCATTTTGGAACCTTCATCATTGGAGACAGAACAATTTTAAAGGGTTATAGATTTTGTTTTCACTGCTTCGAAGAAAATATCCTTCTTAAAGCATAAGTTTAAGTTAACTTTTTTGTTTTTCCTATGAAACGTGTAAAACAAAGTAAATTTTGTTTCCGAGATTTGGTCGTTCCAATTTTCAAAATAAAATATATGTACATATATACATATCTTCGCTGTTTATTATTGGATCGGCTTGTCATTGGGAAAATTATGTAAACCCTTTTGAAACAACGTCCAATATTTCCGATTTCATTAACCCACTGTGGGGCGGTTTCAAGTTTTGATTCAAACTTTTTGGGAGAATACTTCTGTCAAAATATGAACCATGGTACAATATGTCTCATTAAACCTGGAAACCCATACTATGAAATTTATTTCAACAAATTCGAGCGATTTTTTTAAAATAATTTTTCAAAATGGGTGTTTTTCGTCGTTCCTCATGTTATTTACATTTTAAAACTCGTCCCACCGGCTGCAGTTTCCTAAATATTTCATCATCATTCTGGTGTTTAAATGGTTAAAGAGACAATTAATACCGCAAATTAAAGCTTGAAATCTTACCTTCAGAATATATTATACTTAGTATGGACATAAATACTGTTACTGTTATTTTGGGCTATAAAACGAAAACTAATGAACGTTTTTTGATAAATTTTTTTTAAATATATTTCTTAATATGTATTGAGTACAGTTTCATTGGTCAATCATTAATAGCTGCACGCACCTCATCCATTGGCACGAACCAAAGCTGTCTTAAGAGAATCAATGTTGGGGTTGTTGCAGTTATATATGTATAATGTTATGTTTTGTTATCATGATATGTTATTTTCATATTACATACATATATTGTAGCAACCTTAGATATATGACTCTTAAATATTTTCGGTCTGTACTTTTTTACTTCACTTCAATAAATTCGATTCCTACAAAACGGGTTTGTTTTGTGGCAGACCATGTCCTCTAAAACGGTCCACAAATTGTAATCCAGAGGTCCAGATCAAATCTTCAGAGTATATAAAAGCTTATAAGCTGGTGCTAAATCTTGTTCCACGGCTGGTTTTGGAACAGGGAATAGTTAAACGGCTTCACAGCTGCTTCCAAAACAGTTTCCTCGTAAACTTTGGTCGATGTTTTGACCCCTTGTTCACAGGAATGCAAGTCAGTTACCCCATCATAAGAGGCACACTACCAAACCATGACTTCAGCTGGATGATGACCCTTTTCGACCCGTGGGATGAGCTCAGATACTTCTTCAGATCAGCATGCATAAACCCTATCATTTTGTTTGTTAAATTTTTCCTGTACCGCAAAAATTTTTTCATCCGTAAACAAGATTTTTCTATACAAGTTATCAGCATACTTCACCAAAAGACGTTTGGATTTTTCTATCCTATTTTTTTTTAAGTTGTAGTCAACAAATATCCTGTACGCTGTTTTAAAGGTCCAAGTCCCAAGTCTTTTTGAATAACTCGGCTCATGGACTTTTCCGTGATTTTCATCTCACGGGCCATGATTTTCTGTTTCCGGAGAGCATTTCGTTGAATTCTTGGTTTGACGGCTTTGATGACTTGCTGTGTCCGAACGGTTCGAGGGCGGCTCGACTGGGGGCGGTCTTTTATATCTCCAGTCGCCTCGAACAATTGTATGCACCTGTAGGTGAACATGCGACTAATGCCGAGCGGGCGGAGCGTTTTGAAAATATCGATTTTTTTCTTTCCACCCTTAAATAGTGCTATATCTGCGATACGGTTTTTCTTATCTGACCACTCCATGGTGAAAATTGACACAATTTCAAATTCCCGCAACTGACTAACGCTATAGACATTAACTTTCAAAAAACATATGATAATAAAAGGGTGTGTTAAATTTTACTACTCTAATGGGTATGTTAAATTTAGTAACAACATTTACTTATGTCCCTACTAAGTAAAACTATACACCTCACATGGATTATATTTTCGTAAAAACTTAGGACTAAAAAACATAAAACTTTAAACCTCTCCTCAGTGGGTTAACAGAGCGTTTACAACGGTACCAATTTCGACCCGATCCTTTAGATATAGACCTAAATACTTCAAATTGTATGTCCAATACTTGAAAGGTCATATCATGAAAACTATGCGTTTCCCGGAATTTTTTGAGCCGCCGCCGGTAAAACTTCACAACGGCCGCCGCCGACCGGCTAAAAATCTCAGAGCCGCCGCCGATGACGATTTGGCCTCGGCTTGTTTCTCTGCCTAGTACACCGAATTGAAGAGAGGAGAAATTTAAAACTGTATTCACTTATACATTATTTAAAAGATTTAAACTTTTTTATCATTGAGCCTGTTTTTTTATACCCTGCTAAACAAATTTTTCGACCACTTTGTACGGGGAGTTAAACGATATTAAGCCTTTTTAAGCGGCACCCCATACAAAGTTGACGAAAAATTAGTTTAGCAGAAATTAAAAAACAAGCTTATTATTGATGAATAGGCTGAATACTTTTAATTTTGATCTCAAATATGAATTTTTTTTTTAGTTTTAGTGTTTGTTATAACTTGCTAAACTCACAGTATCTAAGAAACATTATTCTCTTTTTAATAAAAAAATTGTTATCCAATTATTTGCATTTTATTAAAGTTTTTTAGTAAGCAAAATTTGCGGCAAATCCCGGGAATTCCCGGGATTGAAAAATATTTCCCGATTTCCCGGGAAATGAAAATCCCTAGTTACAGGTTCCACCTAGGAAACTTCCCATTAAACAAGAAATTTCCCAACATATATGAGACGTCTAGTTAGTCTACACGCAAACCAAAGCAAAAGTAAACAATATAGTTTATAATACTGGGTTGTAGCAAAATAGTGTTAAAACAAAAGTTGTTTACTGTTTTTTAATTTAGTCCCCATTCCGCAACGTGCGATTAGGAACTTCGTTCCAAAACTGAATATTTTAAACCTAACGCCCGCTGTACGTATGATTAATTTATTATTTTTATTATTATAACTAATACGCTGCAATCTGGTGGGTGATGGAAAACGATCGCTTTTAATCGATTGCGATTTGACATAATAATGATGTTTTTCTGTGCAAATAATGGATATTAATTTAATTTTTCATATTTTCCTGCCATCAAATAATGTCACTAATGATAATATAAAATATTTGTACCCCAATATTAGGAATTATGTCAATAAATTTCGTCAAATAATCACATCGTAATCGATTTTGACTCGAGCGTTTTTCATCACATGCCGGATTATTATGCAATTGATGCCCGTAGTGGAAAAAGGTGTTAATTCACCTTCTTTCAAAAACTATATTTTCCTTCTTTTAATGTTTCCATGGTATCTGTCTCAGGATTACTAGGTGACCCTGTCACTGAAGCTCTTCGTAGTAAAAATATTCTTCTGTCGTTTGAAGGCGGATGAGCCAACACCCCTGGCCAACGGCGGATCAAAATTGAAGAAACCAAAATCCAGTTTCGACACACTGCATTCTCGTCAGCGTCTGATCCATAATGGGCAGCTGAAACATAATCATCCTGGCAGTAGGTAAAATGCAAACCACGGTGGGCTGAATTTGCCTCCCGCCACCGTTATATTGGCACTGAAAATACACTATAAAATTAATGAACAAAGAAGCCCCCCAACTGTTGACGACCCTCGCAAACGTTATAAGGACCATGATTTAAGGATATGTACCTGGAATGTGCGAACGTTATACAGGACTGGTACCACTTCACAGCGATCCAGGAAATGCGATGGACAGGATATGGTTGCACCAAAAAGAAAAACTTCAATATTTACTACAGCTGCCATGAGCGTAAGCACGAATTTGGGTGCGGACTTATAGGCAAGAGACTGCGACACCTAGTTTCAAGGTTCAACCCAGTGAGTGACAGCATAGCCACAATTCGCATCAAAGCGAAATATTTCAACATCTCGTTCATTTGTGTGCACGCACTGACAGAGGATAAAGATGATGAGGCCAATGAAACATTTTATGAGCGTCTGGAGGAAGTTTATGAACGCTACCCTGACCACGACATTAAGATTATTCTATGCGATTTTAATGCCAAATTAGGAAAGGAAAGTGTCTTTCGACCAACCATCGGTAATCACAGTCTACATAATACCAGCTCCGATAACGGAATAAGACTGATAGTCTTCGCGGCTGCAAAGAACATGGTAGTTAGTAACACACGATTCCAGCATAAGGACATTCATAAGGCGACCTGGATATCCCCGGGTCAATGGACGAAGAACCAGATTGTTCACTTGGTAATAGATGGAAGGCACTCTTTTAGTGTAATGGATGCACGTGTGATGCGAGGTGCCAATATCGACTCGGATCATTACCTGGTGGCTGCAAAAGTTCGCACGAGATTGAGCAGGGCGAACAACGTACAAAGCCGAACACAGGAAAAGCTGGATATTGACAAGCTACAAATACCGGAGATATCAATGTCCTATCGACAGAAACTCTCTCTCCTGCTAGAGCAGAATACCCCCTCCCGAAGACCCAGATGCGCAGTGGAAGCACATCTCCCATTCTTTGGAAACCGCTGCAAGGACTGAACTTGGCTATCAAAAACCGCAGAAAGATAAGCCATGGTACGACGAAGAATGACGCATTGCAACTGATGAAAAAGACGGTCCACGTATGGCAACGATACTGTCAGTTACAACACGTGCTGCGAGTGAGCGGTACAAGAGGCTGAGAAGGGAGGAAAACCAACTATTTAGGCGGAAAAAATGACAATGGGAGCAGAGAGAGAGTGAAAGAACCGAAATGTGGAGTATGAATGGTGAATCCCGAAAATTTTTCCTGAGGGTAAGAAGATCGAATAACGGCTCTAATAATGGGCTGCCCTCCTGCAAGGACGAGAATGACAATCTGGTGACTGATAAGCAGTGCTTGCTTAAAATGTAGAGGGACCACTTTTCAGCACTACTCCACTCAGATTCTTCCACTGAAGATGAGGAGGTAATGATAGCGGAAGATAGTGTAGATTGTAACTAATAATCTGTCTCTTTATAAATGTCAAATTGGTAATCTGCTTCGAAATAACGGGGGTCTTCAAATTTCAAAGTTTAAATAGCCCACCCCTTATTTATTAATTTATTTTATTCAACCTATCTGTTCTCATACATATGTATGTGACTTACCGAATTAGGCAAAATCGTCATCTTTTTGGAGTGTGAATACTGAATTTTGTGTTGTCATTAGTTCCGGAACTTACATCCAGATCCGGAACTTACATCCAGAACTTATTTCAGCATATTACCGGCGTAATTATTCGTTGGCAAAGTCTTTTGTGTCTGTCTGATGGGGTCAGTAACCATAGTGACCTATGAAAAAGGCTTTAGGATTGTAATTCTGCGTTATTATAGCAGTTGTGTAAAAACAGAAAAACCGGTTAATCGACTTGAAATAAACCGGTTCTTCTAATATATAAATTTTTAGAAAACTGACATACGGTTAACCGGCCGATATTCGGTTAACCGGTTTCGGTTTTGAATACATGTAACGGTAAACTAAAGTGTGGACCGTGTAAAATTTGGAGTTTAATTTTGCTTTAAAAAAATACTAATATACGCACAGTACCTCATGCGATAAACCCAAAGTGCATCCGAGTTTCGAACGCAGTGCGCAAAAGGTCGATTGTACCAAACCAGACTCCAGCTCTTGGACTAATTGGACTTTAGAAATCTTTGTAATGTCGTCTTTATGCAAAATTCTGCACCAGGAAGTGCGATATATGTTCAATTGCTGCGAACGGTGGCGAGTTGATGGCCGTTCGAGCACACTTTCATCTACAGTGGCAATATTTTCCACTGATTGCACTGGACTAGCACGTACGCGAGTTGTTTTCGTCAATAATGACCCGGATTAACAAAATCGCATCGCTAATTGGTCCATAAACTGCGTTGATGGCACTCGATTTTAATAGAATATATTTCTTTATTTCTTACAGTTTGACTTGAAGGCTCAGAACTTTGGAAGAAACTTTTTAATATTTCCCCATTGTATTCAAGCGTAAGGTGAACAAGTCCGTAGATTTCTCACCTTCAACTAGTAGCCTGTAACTTCATATATGTTAAATCGGTCATCTGCTTCGAAATAAGGGGGCACACCCAAGGCACACCCTTTATTTATTTCATTCAACCTACCTCTTCTAATGTCTGACTCACCCAGTTAGACAAAATCATTGTTGAGTAAATACTCCTTTGGAGCTTTTGAACTTCTTTTTGGATTGTGTACTGTATATTGTCTTATGCATTTCTGGTGACATACTACCTGTGTTACCATTAGTTCTGGTGGTTACATCGAAATCGGAGTTGGCAGATATGACTTTTATTGTCTTGGACAACTTATTTCAGCAAATTATTGGAAAAATAATTCGTTGGTAAAATCTCTTGTGCCGGTCTGATAGAGTTAGTAACCATAGTGAGCTATGAAAAAGGATTTACGTTTGTAATTCTGTGTTGTAATATCAGTTGTGTAAAAACCGGTCAATGAAACGGCTTCTTCGAAAATAGCAATTTTTAAAAAATTGTTTAACCGGCCGCAATTCGGTAAAAAAAAATAAAAATAAAAATAAAAATAAAAATATAAAAATATATCCTTCAAATTTAGAGATATGAAAGTTTGCGTATTCCTCCCTTAAATAAAGTAATTTTAATGAACTTAAAATGTGTAACCCTTTTTGCAAATTTCTGCTTTTGCTGCAAAATTTACCTAAAATACATTTTTTTTGTCATTTCTTGAAACTGAACATGTGGCAACATTGTCATTGTTCAAGTTGGCATTTAAGTGGGAAATTGAAATGCCACGAAATATAGCTTAGGAGTACCTTACAAATTAAGCAATAATTAACTTTGAAAATAAATAAATGGTTTCCCATTACATCACATGAAGGGACCGGGGAGAACGTCTCACAATCACTGAGCTGTGCGCTTTCTAGTTTTCACTCACTGATTGGGATCTACAGTTTTACACCGATTCCGAACGATATTTTGAGAAGCTTTTTCATCGCTATATACACGATAGTGTCGCCGTCACTATGCGAGGTGACCGCCGCCGAAAAAAAATTTAAGGTGGTCAGAGCAGGGTTAACTTTAGCGCGGGAAAGAAACACACTCAATATGTGCAATATTAGTCTCAAATAAATGAGATTTTTATGACACGTCCAACGGTATATAAAATGTGTCAAAAGATGTCCCGCCACATCCTGTTTTTAGGGATATTCTGTAAAAAATATATTTTAAGAGTTTAATGCAGATATTTTTCTGATTTAAATGTCAGATTGAAGTAAGCCTTGTCCAGAGCACCTCGGAAAATGTATTAAAAAATAAAGAAAATATATCTATACAACAATGATTTCCTTGGCCAAATAATAAATACGTTACCAATTATTTCCAAAAACATTTTGGAAATTACCATAAAACAAACCAAGGTACATAAATTTTGAGGGGTGACAAAAGGAAAATATTTTTTGTGATTGTTAAACTTATCGAATATTGTACATCCTAATCTAGTTATTTGTAGCTTTTGAATAAACGAAACAATCCACCCAAATGTAGAGTTGTTTTGTATACTTTTTATGAACAATTGTTACATACTACTATTTGCTAAACATCGGCTATTTCTCTCTAAAATACCTATCTAACGATAAAAATATATATAGATTTATATGTATGTGTGAGTTCGTTCGACTACATTGTAGTTAATAAATTTTGTTTGGTAAAAACTCTATTGAACAATAATAAAATTGCCTCAAAACACAATTTTATGTTATTGTTCTACGAGTGCATGTAAACAACGAGAGGAAAAAAATACTAAAAGGGCTAAATGTGTTGCATACTTTGAGGTAGAACTAAATATTGCATTGTCATAACACTGTAGATGTTAGGCCTTGATTGAGGCCTTCATATGAGCACAGAAGTACAGTAAACACTAGAGTATTCAAAATCGCAACCGGAAACCGATCCACCGTTTTCATTGCATGTCCGCCGATCGCCGGTTTTCTGAAAATAAGCATTTTCGAACAAGCAGGGGAACCAGTTTTTTACTGACGGATCGACCGATTTTTAGTTTTTATTTTTGTTTTTTTTTTTGCAAAACCTTAAACGAAAATTTTAAAAACTTTTAGTTTGAATTTTCTCGCAGAATACAAAATTGAAGGTGTGATTTTTTTCTATAAAGAATTTAAATGTAATTTCCAAAAGAAAATTAAAGAAGACGACAATTATGTAGACAATTTGTACATAAAGCTTAAATGGAACAAATTCATAATTATGAAAATTGTATAAGGATTTTGTACGAATTGTTGAGATTTGTTGAGATTTTTTTGTACTCATAAAATTTAAAATTTTTTCCAATTTCTATATAAGTACATTAATTATCATGTTTGTTTTAAAACACATTTTATTAGTAACGGTTTCTCGTTTTTAAATGAAAAAATTCATTCCTTAACACTTCGATTTCACTTAGGGTGTTTATCATGACTTGAGGTCACAAAACGTGTTAAACGTGTTAGGTGGAGTTCAGACTATCAGTCGGATTTGACGATCTGTCGAATCTGAAAAAAAATTTTCAATGTGAACAGCTGTCGCCACATAAATCGGATGGTCTTCAAAATATTTTGAAACCCAACGATTTCTTTGAGGTTATCGATAAAACAGAGAGCAAAAAAATTGCGGAGAGAACAAGCTAAGTGGAGAAAAGCGGAAAACTACAAAATATATATGGAATTTTTGGAATTTAATGTTAATGTTAAATAAAAGTCATAATAAAACGTATATTTGTGCATGTGCATAACAGCTGGTCTCAGCATGTTAGAATAGTAAAATGAACGCAGGTGAAAGTATTCAGTTCATGCGAAATTTTCGTAAGAAATTTTGTTATTCATCTCTAAACGGAAAATTTTCCAGCTACCACATATCTTACATTCACTTTGCAAATATTTCATTTATAATTCCTCTACGCACTTCACTTTGTTTTTAACGCAGATCGTGTTGCTTTTAGTTGTTTAAATTATCAAAATGTCAAAATTCCGATCCCAAACCATTATGACATAATTGTTTTCGTGCGAAATAAATTTAGCGTAACAATCCTGTACCTACTTGATTTTGCCTACGAAATTTTCGCAAAGAGAAGAATACCAAGCAAATTGAAAGTGAGCGAGATTTTCGGTTCATGAAGTTTTCGTTATTTTTTATACGCGTACTTCTTACGGCAACGAAAATTTCATAAAAACTGAAGACCGGGTTTACGCAACCAAACCTGGGCTTTTTTTAGTATTTTTGCAAACATATCGCATTTTTGAGCAACCGAAAACCCGGTTGCTTGAAGATGCCGGTTTTTTGAATACTGTAGCAATCACAAGAATAAGGAATCAGGAGGTTTCAAATTTTTGGTGAATACACACCGGTTCACCATATTCAGCAGCAATTTGTAATAAACAATTTGTAACTAACTTTAATTAAAAACGGTTTTTCTTGTTTTTTTAATTTATTTTACTTTATTTAAGAACTATTAGTAAGGGGTACAACCCCCTTTGTTTTTAATAACTTGAAATATACGGGTTTTCATTGAGAGATAAAGATAATTTATGTAATCCAACGAAATTTGATTCCAAGCATCCTTAATAGCCTGAATTTGTGAATGCTAGTCATCAAATTGTTTACCTCCTTCATAGACCTTACGAGATAAACAACCCCCAGGCTATTTCGATAATTTTTAGATCTCGCGAATAAGGTCAAGAAAATTAACATTTTGGATTGCAATGACCTCCTTTACCATTCTGGCGTTGTGTATAGGGGCATTATCCTGTTGCAATATCCAAGATACGGGACCAAATAGTTCACTGAACTTCGGAAAAGCTGATTCCAATAACGTTTAATAGCTTGCACCAGTCATTTTTGCACTTTGAAATTCAAGATCGATGGTGCCATTGTACGTAATAGCACCCCACACCATAACACCGCTCTCTCGGCTGTGATGTCGGTTCAAAAAACGCTTTTCCTTGCGTAGAGAATGGAAATAATAGTTGCAGCCATCAAGCCCATCCAAATAAAATTTCTTCTCATCCGTAAATACAACGGTTCTTCAGTCATTTACATGACATCTTGGCTGCACGTTCAATACCATGCGAATTGAAGCCGCTTTTCCGTACGAAGAACATTAAGTGGCGGCTTTTTTTGTAATTTCAGGTATTTCAGATACTCACAGCTGTTAATTACTCTGCATACTTATGACTTGCTCGCTTCCACTCCAGCTTGAGCTCTTATCTTTGACAAGGATAAGGCAGAATTAGAAGCAATTCTGATGATTTTTCTTTTCCCATACGTAGATAAAGACAATAAAACCCTTCCTTTAAAATTTTTTCCATACCCCTCGAGGTCGTTGATGTAATTGTCGACAACTGTTGGGCTCCGTTCTATTTTTTAGCCATTGCACGGTTAGAATATCCTTAAGAACGGTAAACATCGATTTTAATTTTTTTCGATAGATTTAAAATTTTTTGTTTTGCCATTTTGACTCGTAAAATGATTAAGAGGTAATAAATTGTAATAAACAAACGCTCCTTACAAAAAATCATCGCTTACTTTAATAATAATAAAATGCCTTTATTCAAGTGAACCAAAAAGAAAAAATAGCACATTTTTGGACTTTTTTTATAAATTGCCCAAGAAAAGTTCTTTAGTTAAGAAAACACTATTGTCATTATTTTTTTTATATCTCAAGATGTCTAGCTTCCATTTTCATTTTAAAATTCCGCAATCTGTTACAAATTGCAAAAGATACAGGTTGCTGAATATGGAATTTGTAGTGCCTTTAAATAAGTGAACCGGAGTGTATATATTATTTCACTTTTTTATTTTATTATTCAATCTTATGACCATCTATATCTCTATAAATAGAGATGTAGTTTTTTTAAAACAAGATGTTTTGTAAATGCATCCTCATGATTTCTGGCAAACCGTATAGCTATTTCAGATCTAGCCACAGATCTTCGTCAGCCGTTGTTTTGGAATGCTGCTTTTGAAAAATTCATCAAACTAAGCGCAAGCGAAAACTCATCTGAACTGAGAATTGTCCACTATGCAAGTGTTCGAAAAATATCGCAAGCAAAACACACAATAAAACATTTGCAAACAACTTCTTTCCATCTCCAGAGAAACATCAGTTTTGTTGCTGTCTAAAAGACAACACAATGTTTACAGGCAATTGTTATTGCCTGTTGTGCATAGTGGAAATGTTCGAGAGTACGAGGGTACTCATGTTCCCTACGGGGCGTTGCAGTTTCGTTTTCTAGTGTAAAGTATAACTATTCTGGTAAAAATTAAATTATTAAACGTTTTGGGCTAAACGATGCGTCAAATTTCCTATTTCTAAATTCTGTTTTTAATTTGCGACCGTCTCAATGGTTTTAAAATTAGTTCATAATGCAAAAAAAAGGTTTATGATAGAAAAGAATACAATTTCTAATAAACTATATGGAAACTTTAAAATGCTTTGATCACCAAAAAGTGTGTCCAGCCACAGCAAAGAGACGTGTTTTCTACATTGCTTTTTGAGAAAAATTGTAATTGTTAAACTAAAATTTGTTCATCAAATTTGTGAATTTTTAAAATTATATTTAAAATTATATAGGAAAAATTAAATGTCGTTTTACCCAAATTCTTATATAAGTAAATGGGATCAGAAGTTATGCAATGCAAAATAACCGCTACTTTTATGCCTTACTTCATTGCATATTGAAACGTGTACATCTTTGGAAGCATTTTAAAAGAGACCTTTAAAAATTTATGGAGTTTCGATTGTTTGCTGGGTAATACACCTGTTAGAGGCCGAGGAGCTCAATTCATCCGTATCATGAAATTGAAACCATTGTTGTATCCGGTTCTCACACCCGATTTATTTAAACCAGTTTGGGCACAAGCTGCACGCTGTAAAATCTGTATTTTTGTTGTTGTTTGGATGCAAATATAACGTGTTTGCAGTTTATCGCAAATATGGTATTCTTGCGTCCAAACACATTGCGTTTGCTATTTAATATTATATTTTTGAGACACAATGATTAATAGGTTATAATATATGTTTTTGGCGCCAAAATGTGGCTTTGTTTTTTGAAAACTGCTGAAACAAAAACGTGACAGACAACAAAAGAACAAACTAGCAGCAGGTCTTCAATTCATGAGAAGCATAGTTGCAAACACGCATGGTTCCTGCAATTTGTTGCTGGGGCCGTTATTTTCAGCATGAATTAGCCGGGACGCTACGCACAACAAAAATTGTACCGCATTACATGCCGTGAAGGGATTGAAAATAACTTCTCATAACCAGTGAGCACTTTCTAGTTCTATACTCACCGATTGGGACATAGAGATTTACACCGATTCTAAATGTTATTTTGAGAAGCTTTGTCATGGCTAAACGTGCTTTAGTGTCGCCATCACCTAAGCGAAGTGACCGCCGTCGAAATAAATGTAAGGTGGCCAGGGCTGGAATAGAAGCCGCGTTCTCATGTACAAGAGCCGCGATCACTACCATGGCACCACCGATGATTTGCTGAATTTCATAACTTCTTGATGCGTGAAAATACATTTGATAGATAACTTCGTAGAGATTTGTCGGCAAATAAAGGGTGTCCCTAAATTTACGCAACATTTAAATTTGCTGCTATCGACGTAGAAAAGAGTTGGCAACCCTAAAAAAACAGCTGACAGCTGACAGTTCAGGGTTAATAAAAATGGCAAATTACACGATAGAACAGCGTGTCTTCATTATTGCACAATATTTCAAAAGTAATGAAAGTTTTGCGGTCGCAATTACTGGTGTCCTGATGTTACTGATGTTCGATAACGCGACATGATAACACAGTTTTTTTTGCCGAAATTGAATGAAATTGATGTGGCCAATATTTGGTTTCAACAAGACGATGCCCCATGTCATACAGCTCGTGAAACTCTTCAATTACTGCAAGAGACATTTCCATATGGCGTGATTTCTCGATTTGGTGACCAGAACTGGCCCCCAAGATCGTGTGATCTAACACCATTAGATTTTTTGACGTAGAATACATCTTACCTTACGGTATGAGGAGTCATGTCAGGTTTTTATTGTTGTAATCTTTATTTCATTGAATTTGAGGCAACGGCTAGATGAATTTTTTTAAAATTTTTTTTGTAGGTAAATGAAGATGTTATCTTTCGTTTGATATACATTTCATATTGGTTGATATATTTCTAGTATTTTAATTTCTCAAATGAAAATTGTTTAAACACATACACTCAAACATATGTGTGGTGTTTGGTTGAGTGTTTTTGGTTGCTCAACATTGCTTAGGAACATGTATCTAGTAAAAAGTGAAACGAACAGCAAGATAATGTTGCTTGGCAACACGTATCTAGTAAAAAGTGAAACAAACAGTAAGCTAACGTAATAAAGCTTTTTTGCGAAAGCTTCAATAAAGCTGTTGTAACATTAATTTTGAATTGTAAAGCGTAAAGCTTTCACACAGCGCTCGAATGCTAATGCGAAGACTCGATAAGGTAAACCTTTTTTAATATTAGGGCGGCCCTCTCAACATTCGCAGAACTTATTTCAATAAAAATATTAATTAAAATACATAAATTAAATTAAGTTTAAAAAATTTAACATAATATTTTATTTTTTAAACGGACTTGAATCAAATGCGGTTGGTAAATATAAAAATTACAGCAGACAGTTGTCCGAGGCCTTCGGCCACGGACTGTCCCTGCAGGCTGTGTCAGAGACACGGCCATTAAGTTTAACGTAGAATACGCCATCCGATAAGACAGAAAACATATATAACAATAAATGATAAATAATATAAGCAAATGAATTTATTGTTATATATGTTTTCTGTCTTATCGGATGGCGTATTCTACGATAAACTTAATGGCCGTGTCTCTGACACAGCCTGCAGGGACAGTCCGTGGCCGAAGGCCTCGGACAACTGTCTACTGTAATTTTTTATGTGGCTTTTTAAAATCTCAGGTCTATGTTAACAAGCCCACAACCACTTGTGCTTTAAAGGAGGAGATTCATCGTTGCATCAACGAAATTCGACCAGATTTATGCAGAAAAGTCATGGAAAATTTCGACAAACGAATACGTATGTGTATGGAAAGCCGTGGAGACCATTTGCCAGATGTTTTATTCCATAAATAACCCTATCCTATGTACTTTACGATTCAATAAAAATATTACCATAAGAAGAATAAAAACTTTGTTTTCTATTCAATTCAAATGTTGCGTGAATTTTGGGACACCCTTTACAATACAATTGAAAAACAAAATACAGAAATGAATTTGAAATACAAAATACAGAAATAAAGAGTTTTTCAATAGGGCTATAACAATGTTGTATTTTAATACGAACGCACTTTATATTTTTTTTATGATCTGGCAATGTCAAAACTTTAGTCAATGTTTAAATTTTTTTTATCATGGTAAAGTTCAAGAACGGACGACGTTTGGAAAAAAATACTACCACAATTCTCAGTCAGTGGTCGCAACTGTAAATTTGAAAAAATAATGACTTTCATCGAATAATCATCACCAGCGGTGAAGCTCATTTCTGGCTAAATGGCTTCGTTAACAAGCAAAATATGCGTGTTTGGTCAGCACTAAACCCACATGTGCTTCAAAAAACTACAATTCATCCACAAAAGGTGACGTTATGGTGTGGAACAATGTCGAACGCGAAATAACCAACGTTGCGGAAGAGTGGTGGAAAATTGGATCCAAAGAATCGATCACTGCTAACGTGCTCACGGTAGACATATAATTGAAATAGAATTCCATTATTAAATTTAATATGTTGACACCGGCTGGAATAAACTTCAGCCCGATATCTCAATTAGTCTGTGCTGCGTTTAAATACAACATTATTATGTCCCTAGTGAAAAACCCGATACAAATGCATCTCTTGTAAAGGTTTCTCTAGCAAATTACCTGTATTAATGGCGCATTTTTGCACTTCGAAATAGGTATGATGACTACGTAGGATGTTTCCAATTCTTAACAAAAATAATAGCACAATCCAAAGTGCCTCCCGTAATTCTTAGCGCCCATGTGAACTTCAATATGCATCAGAATCAGGACTCCCTTTGTACAGAAGCCCACATATTTTCACAGAAAGAATATAATACAATAAAAAACAAACACTGTTGAGTTGTTCCCAATAACGATACAAAAAAAATACCAAATCTCTCATAAAATTGGAAAAGTAAACACAATTTTTGTTTTACCTCAGTTACCACGCCCTCTCCCACCTTTTTCGGAAGCACTCAATGCACTTTTATTGTAGTGGCAATAAAAGTGCCATGAGGTTTTTATTTGATGTGAACTTGAATTCAATTCGATTTTAGTAGTTTGAGCGTAATGCAATCAGTTTGTGGGTAACTTGTTTCCTCAAGTGTTTGGAGGTGAGTGATGTATTCTATTTGGTGAACGAAAAAGACCTACTTTCGTTGGTTCCCTCCACATAACCTGTGGCCCAGGACGAGGAAAATGGGGTTAGGGTGCATGCCTTTTTAACGATGTCCTTGTACTGGTGACACATTGTTTGTGAATTGAGGTTTATGGGGTCTCTGTGTTGCCACGAAATGGTCGGAAAGAACAATAAAGAAATACCCAGGCATGAAGTGTTAATTGGAGTGTAGCAATAAATCTTGGCGGTTTCATAAAAACCCATAAAAACAATTGTTTGTTGCAGAATATTAAAGTGTTTGTGTGAAACTATATCCATGCGTAGCCAACATGCAACTTGCTTTGTACATAAAAATTTGTATTTATATAAACAAATTTAAACAAAAAATAATAATTTGTTAAAAAAATATCTATTATATTTTTCAAGTTCTTTGCTTGTAATTAAATTCGACATGGTTTACGGTGGTGCAATGGGTAGTGTGCGCGCCTCCTGTACTTGAGATTCTGGGTTCGATCCCTGCTCTGACCACGTTCAAATTTCTTTCGGCGGCGGTCACCTCGCATAGTGACGGCGACACTATCGAGTATATAGCCATGAAAAAGCTTCTCAAAATACCGTTCGGAATCGGTGTAAAACTGTAGGTCCCAATCAGCGAGTGAAAACTGGAAAGCGCACTGCTCAGTGATTGTGAGAAGTTCTCTCCGGTCCCTTTATGGGATGTAATGGGAAACCATTTATTTATTTATTTTTTTGTTTTAAATTCAAATATAAAAATTGAATTGAAATGTTGAAAATCAAATCCACAATCCATATTCAAAGACCGTATTTTAATTTGCAAATATTTACACTGTACCAAATAACATTTTGAAATAAATTCATGCAGGTTTAAATTCAAATATAAAAATTAAATTGAAATGTTGAAAATCAAATACACAATCCATATTCAAAGACCATATTTTAATTTGCAAATATTTACACTGTACCAAATAACATTTTGAAATAAATTCATTAAGGTTTTAAAATAGTATATAATTTGTTTTATTTTAATATTCCAGCTCAAGACCATTCTATACAAGTACTTCTATAAATAGGGATACAGTTTTCAAAAGAAGTTTTGCAAAATGCTTTTTCAGATCCAGTCACAGATCTGCATCAGATCCTCATCCAAGCAACCGCGGATAAAGTGCAACCCAGGCATCTCTTCAACGTCTTAGCATAAATAATGGTGCAAAAACTGTAGCTAATAGCATCATAATCCATATACTGCTCACGTATGCTGATAATGTAGACAGCATCAGACGAACTGTGCGATAACTTACAGCTGTATTTTCCAAAATCTTTGAAAAATCACATAGGTAATGGTTTCAACAATCAGAGCCCCCCCCTAATTTAGAGCTAATCGTTAACTTTGATAATAGCAATAACTTAGATGTAGTGGAGGAATTTCATAACCTCTGAAAACAATTTACCAACAAAAAATCAATATCGTCAACCTGGACATCAACTTGTGGTTGCCAATAGGTGTTATTAAGCAAGCACGATATCCGATATATAAGGGCCTATCTCGAGAAACAACGTTACTACTATATAAGATTCTCACACAACCTGTCTTGCTTTGTGTCATGTGAATAATTTTTCTTATTCACGCCACGCCATATCGTGGAGAAGACCCACAAAAAGCTAATCGATATATACCATCCTGCTACCAAAGCTGCTTTCGATAGCACCATACGGGGAATCTTGCCTATGCCTGAACTTGGGATAACGACAAAATTAATTCGCCTCTATACAATGACTCTGATCTACCATTCTGTACTAGGCGAGGACTTAGAAAAGGACAGCATACACATTATCCACCGGTCTATAACGGGAGAGCAAGGATTATAAGTTCACACATTGCAACCAACTACAGGAAAAGGTTATTTTTTCAGAAATTTACATAACTCCCAGAAAGGTTAATTATCTCAAGAAAAGAAAAGAAAAGGTATAATTTTATTTTTAAGAAAAGGCACTCTGGAGAAAAGGAATGTTTGTAAGAAAAGGTGAGGTATTTTTTTTTTTTTGAAGAAAAGGTTTTAACGTAGAATACGTTATACGGTAAGGTAGGGGTGTTGATCTGGAGCACAAAATTTTGAGAAAATATTGGTCACTTTCATTATAAGTTTTTAATACTTTATGCATGCATTGAAGAAAATTCAAGTATGGTCGTAACATATTTAATATGTCTTCTTTTGATTTATATTTAAATAATCATATTGCTACATATAATTTTTTTGATTCTATGAGTAAATCAAAATTTAACTCCTTCAAATTTTGTATTAATTTTCATATGCTTTGTATTTTATGTATTATAACATCATGTGTAAGAGCAGTACGATTATCTGTGTGTTCATCACAGAACCAGTGTGAGAAAGAGAAGAAGTATAATGACAATGCATGTTTTATGTGAACATTACAGAACCAGTGTTGCCACATGAAGTATTTACACTTGTTTTCAAAAGTGCATCGAATTGATATAAAGTATACCCAAATTTTGTTAAAAACTATCCTAAATTTTTAACATAAAAATTAAAGATAAATTTGATAGATTTAAATCATTTATCAAAAATTATATTTAATTCATATATTTTAATTGCAAAATGACTATCGTATTCTACGTCCGACCTATGCGCCCGTGTTATCTAACACAGGCTTCACATTTTTGATGTGTAAACATCTATACGCTGGGGGTAAAAATCTTTTTCACAATACAATCACAAATTTAGAGTAAGATGTGCGTTGTAATCGTTAACCAATCGTAAAGCGTTATCAAATCGGTGTGAGCTATGTATGAGTGTATTAGTGTACCCATACGCTGCATACAATATACTCATCACCATCTAGTGTGCAATAGTAGCGACTACAGGCTAGCGCGAGATGAATTGATTGAGTTGTGATTTGTGTGACACTAATACATTGTCATGTCATGCATGTTGTTACTACTTGGTATACATAGGACTTCAAGATGGTAGTCGACGGGTTGCACTGATCGGACGTGTTTTTTCTCGCTCTGTACTTAAAGTTATCTGTCAAAGTAAAATTTGCTTTCAACACTGTATTTAACAATCACATCCGTGTTTTACACCAAATAAATATTTGGAAAATTAAAAGTAATCAAAAGTTATAAATTAAACATATTATTTTCAATAATTGTTTCCAAAACATCATAAATCATTACCCGAAAATAAATCACAAACAAATTTAACATAAAGGAATAGGAAAACTTCTGATCATAACAACAATCATAACAACAATTCCTTCTACTAGACAAAGCATAAATAAAAATAAAGCCAACAAAATGAGCAAAAAATCAATGTTCTCTACACCAACAACGAAGAGATCAAGATGTGAGCATACTCCAAAATCTTATAGCAACAAATCGCCGAAAATTCTTCAGCTTATCGAGCAAAAATATGCAAAACAAAACGAAATTATGATAGCTCAAATAGAAGAGACTGTTGGAAAAAGTGTGACTAATGCGTTGCAAGCCTTGGAGAAAAGGGTAAAACAGAACACAGTAGCATTGAAAGTCCTCTCTGAGAGAATAAACATTATTGAACAGTCGGCGTTGTATGTAAATGTCATTAAAAATGAAATAAACAATTTAAAATCAAAAATAGAACAACAAGAAAACTTAAGTGTTTCAACGAACCTACGTCTTTGTGGAATACCGTATTATGTTAATGAAAATCCAGCTGAAATATTCACGAAAATATGTTCCTTCTTGAATATTAACCCACCTAATATTAAAGATATTTATCGTATGAAAAATAACAAAAACAAAGGGTCCACTGACGGTGTAATATTAGTGAAATTGTATACACCTCAAGAAAGAAATAATATTCTACGCTCTATCTCGAAGTACAAGCGCGAGAACAAAAGTTTGCTTACGCTGAATTTACTTCACCAAAACTCCTCTACACCATTCTATGTAAACGAAGATCTCACAAGCCAAAATTACAAAATTCTGCAGGCTGCATTAAAACTAAAGAGAATGAAATGTGTGTCATCAACATTTACATTACGTGGGCGCGTGTATGTGAAGCGGCTTACAGATGACACTGCTGAGCGAATAGGGTCCGAAGAAGAACTCCAAAAGTTTTTTCGGTCTTATGATTACACAGCCGCGGACGACAACGGCGTTGCTGACAATGGTCATTAGATATACACTGGGAGAAATTTTGAAAATGTGTAAACAAATAAATAACTTTACTAACTTTTTATCACTTATTTTTTTATTTTACACTAATATTATTTCTTACTCCTTATACATTTTTATTTATTATTATAATGTTTTTGCTGTTTTCTGCTCCATTTGCATAACAATATGTACATTTCTATTCCAAATATTTGCAGTCGTTGCTTATCCTGTGTTTTATGCTCTTTGATAGTAGTGCTAGTTCCAAAGACGTTACATTTAGTTTGCTTAGAGTATTGTCTAAACAGAAGTCAGGTCTTAAAATTGTGCACCTGAATGCTCAGAGTCTAAACAATAAACTAGATGAATTTAAAAACTTATTTATAACATCGGGTGTTGATATTATATGTATCTCTGAAACGTGGTTTCACAGCTCAACTAGCGATGCGGTATATGAACTACCTGGTTTTTGTTTATTTCGGGCAGATAGGGTTACCAACGCAGGCGGTGTATGTATATACGTAAGGGAAAGTATTAAATGCAAAATTATTTTAAAATCGGAACCAAATGGCACTATTGAGTATTTATTTTTGGAAGCTGTAACTAACAGCGTGGATAAACTACTAGTTGGGTGCGTTTATAGATCAAACCGAAATATTCCTCTTGAAGCATTTTTTTTAAATATCCAAGATATCTCCTTGTCCTATAAGGACATAATAATTGCGGGCGACTTTAATAGTAATTTAATTGTGGATAATACTTTAAGAGATAATATGCTAGCGATAGACCTACATCCTACTAACAACACAGTTCCCACTCATTACTCATCGACTCTCAACAGCTTACTTGATCTGTTCTTTGTTAGCAACCAATCAAAAGTCCTGCTGTACGATCAATTAAGTGCATCAATGTTTTCGAAACATGATCTACTATTTATGATCTATGACGCTACCTTAAGCATGATTGATACTGTAATCACTTATCGTGATTTTAGACACGCCAACTATGAAATACTTCCGGCTCTTGCGGAGGGTATTCCATGGGAAAATATACATGATCTCGTAGACGTTGATGAACAGGTATCGTTTATAGAAAATAATGTTCATGAACTATTTAACATGTGTGTACCTTTAAAGATAAGACATATAAAACATAAACAGCAACCATGGTTTAGTGATAATATAAGGCGGCTTATTAATATAAGAAACTATCGATACAAACGATGGAAAAGGTTCAAAACTTCTGATCTATATTTAGCATTCACTGAAGCTCGGAAATATGTGGTTAAGAGTATTAAAATGGCTAAATCTTCATACTATGAACGAAAATTTGCATCGGCTATTAGTAACTCATCAAAATGGAAGCAGATCCGCAGTATCGGGATCGGGAAAATAAATAAGATTAACACTTCCACTGATATTGACTTAAATTCCTTAAACAGGCAGTTTGTCGGGGAAGGTTCTGTAGAGAGTTTTTCTAATATTTATGCAGATTATTCTTCTGCTGAAATTGAAAATAAATTTTCTTTTCATTGTGTTACTCCTGCAGATGTGGCGAAAAGTTTATACAGTATAAAATCAAATGCTGCGGGTATAGATGAAGTTTCTCCTATGTTTATAAAAATACTAATACCTATAATTTTGCCATATATTACTTATATTTTCAACAATGTCCTTACTAAATCTATCTTTCCAACAGCATGGAAATGCTCAAAAATATTACCAATTCCAAAATCCAATAACGAGTTTAGACCGATTGCGATTGTATCTTATTTGTCGAAGGCATTGGAGAAAATTATATGCAGACAAATGGATGACTATATTTCCAAAAACAATCTGCTTGCAGACGCTCAATCTGGTTTTAGAGCAAGAAGAAGCTGTATAACAACACTTGTTAAGGTTACGGACGACGTTAGGGAGAAAATGGAGGACAATATGATTTCATTTCTGATTCTTTTGGACCATAGCAAGGCATTCGATACCGTTGTACATTCTGTTCTATTGACAAAACTTGAAAAGTTATTTAATTTTTCTACTACAGCATGTAGTCTGATTGGCTCCTACATCTGTAATCGCACCCAGACTGTCTTTCTTGGAAATAGGCGATCTGCACCACTCACAAATAGAAGAGGAGTTCCACAGGGATCCATTTTGGGGCCATTATTGTTCTCCATTTATATTAATGATTTGCCAGAAGTACTTCGTTATTGTCAAATACAAATGTATGCGGATGATGTTCAATTGTACTTAACCCTGCTGTTAGATTAGGACCATTTGGTCCAAATTTTTTCTGTTTTCCCTTGTAACTTTGGAACGGTGATATATACTGACTAAATTTTTCTGCTAATGGGGTCTTTTAATAAAACAATGTTATGTGCGAAAATTAAATTTTCTAACTTTATTCAGGACTGAGAAAAATACAAAATGACAAATCTTAGATTAGAGGACCATTTGGTCAATAGTACATTTTTTCATTACCAAGCGAATGTAAATTCATGTCAAATATTTAGAAGATGTTTTTGATATGTCAAATACTTGCTTTAGAAATTATTGAACCAAAATAGTTACAAAGGATAAGATAAAATTATTATTTTGGATGAAAATTCCAGTATGGACCAAATGGTCCCTCAATCTAAGATTCGTAAGTTTTTTCATTACCAAGCGAATGTAAATTCATGTCAAATATTTAGAAGATGTTTTTGATATGTTAGCGGATGTTTTTGATATGTCAAATACTTGCTTTAGAAATTTTTGATCCAAAATAGTTACAAAGAATAAGATAAAATTATTATTTTGGATGAAAATTGCAGTATGGACCAAATGGTCCCTCAATCTAAGATTCGTAAGTTTTTTCTAATCTAACAGCAGGGTTAAGTACAAATGTTGCTGACTTCAGAAGGTGCATTATGGACATAAATACAGATCTTAGCAGTATAAGCATTTGGGCCTCCAGAAATGGTCTTTGTCTTAATCCAACCAAATCTAAATGTTTGTTAATTTCTAGGAGAAAGACTACCCTAACACTCGAAAATTCCATCGTGTTGAATAATTCTTATATTCCACGTTTCCAAACTGTACTGAATCTCGGTGTAACTTTCAATGGTCAACTGTCATGGACAAACCATATCAATACTACAGTGGGGAAAGTACATGGAATGTTAAGAAACCTCTGGGCTGTTCAGACATCAACACCATTGCAAATTAGGATGCTTCTTGCGAAAACTTACCTTATACCTGTCCTTTTGTATGGATGTGAATTATATCAGAACTGTGATAGTACTGATTATCAAAGACTTAAAGTTACATATAACAACATCGCGAGGTATATATTCAACAGAAAACGTAGAGATAGAATATCAAGTTACTCATACAAAATCTTTAATATGCCCTTTGATAATATACTTAAATATAAATCAATTTAATTTTTTCATAAATTAATCTACACTGAAGAACCAAATTACTTATATGAGAAAATAAAATTTGGCCGATCACAGCGTGGAAAGATAGTGATAACCAAAAGTTTTAAGTTTTTAATTTCCGAAAGACAATTTTTCATATCTGCTACACGTCTTTGGAACAACCTACCACTCCATATACAATGCATAGGCAACGCTGCAAAATTTAAAAAGGAGCTCATTATACATTTAAGATGAATTTATAATAAAATTTGTTGTTTTTTTTTTTTTTACTTCTAATATTTTTATATATTTTATTATTATTATTATTTATATTACAACTAGTATACTAATTCAAAACTCGAGTATCTGTACTTTTATATCACTAGCACTGTAATTTATAAGAATCATTCTTGTTGTGCTAGGTTCTCATGAAATTAATAAATGAAATGAATGAATGAAATGAATGTTATGTTCGACTCAAGTAAATCAATCCAAAGTGTTCGAACATGAATCGTTTTACTTGAGTGTTGCATGGTACATACGACCACTCATCCAAGACTGTACGGATGACGTTTTGTCGCCCACACTGAATTTATGATATTCTAACGTTTGATTTGTGTGCGCACGATTGCAATTAAAAAAAGGGAAAATGGAGAATATTGATGTTTAAATTATCGAAATTAATTATTTTTCACTTATTTTCTTAAAATATGTACATTTTCTTTAAAAAAGTATTTTTACTTAATAAAAGTACTTTTTCTTAAAAATTATCTTTTCTTAAAAAACAGTCCTATTCCTAAATAATCAGCTTTTTATAAAAAAAAGTATGTAAATTTTCTTAAAAAATTACCTTTTCCTTACTTAATTGTTTCTTTTTTTATTTTTGAAATGAATTTCTCTTTTATGTTGCTAAAGTAAATCAACATACATAGATTGCTGGTAGTACAACACGTATCACAACACAGTTCAACCCAATCATTGCCCAGCTAGCATTTTCAATCGTGCACGACTCTTTCACGATCGGAGCCGACGATTAAAGTAATCGTGCGCGATGTCGTATTTCAATTGCGCACGTTCAGAGCAACTGAAGTAACTGTGTCAAGACGGCGACTCTTACTTTCCAATCGTCGACGATGAGCAAAATCCAATCGTCGACGATGAGCAAAATCCAATCGCAGGCGATTGCCAAGACGATGGTAAATTTATACAAAAATGCTTATTATTATTTGTTTCTTTCATAGAACAAAACACTTGTGCTCACTACACTTCTGACGCTTCTTAAATACTCAAATGAAAAGAAGCAAAAAAGTTTTTTCTTTTTCTTTTTTTGCTGAGCAGATATTGAAAAACCGTTAGAATTTCAGAGAGACATAATTAAATTCTCCTTGCAAAACACGAGTTCGGTGGAGTATGCGGGAAGAAGTAAGACAACAATAAGAAAACTACATGTAAGACTGTGACACAAAGTAAACACAAAAACAAATCGTGAGAAATCAGAGAAAAATATTATTCTGCTCCGACAATCGTGGTGACGATTGGAAATCCAGTCGCGAAACAATCGTGATCGTGAAA
This sequence comes from Phaonia tiefii, assembly GCA_963931995.1. Classification (NCBI taxonomy): domain Eukaryota; kingdom Metazoa; phylum Arthropoda; class Insecta; order Diptera; family Muscidae; genus Phaonia; species Phaonia tiefii. Next base: position 244,772,320 of record OZ008368.1, read on the forward strand.
CAAACATACAAATGCTAGCTGGGTGGGTAGTAATAGCATCGTATGACTAGACGGTTGCGTCGCAATGACTACTATGAGTGGGTTTACGTGTAGACATGGTATGGCTCGAACCGCTGCTGGCGTCGGCCTAACACACACAGCATAACATTTTGCACGATGAAAATTAAATGAACCGAAACATGCACTTGTGCTAGCCCTTAGTAGCGACTAATTTTCACTAATTGTCGTATATTATGTCATCGTAGGCAAATGAAACCAAATAAATAAAATGAATACAAAAACATTTAATTTTAACAACTTTTAAAAAGATTTTTTGCACTTTTAATAAAAAATGTACTAAAACAAAGCAAAATAAGGAAAACTAAAAACTAAACTTGTCAAATATAAGGAAAACTAAAAACTAAAAGTTTTCTTCATCTTTGAGATTGTCATTCATACTTAACAGCTGCATATAAGCACCATCTAGTGTGCAATATTAGCTACTAATTTTCGAAAACCATTGCTGTAAAATAACATTACATTTCAGTAAACAGCTGATTAATAACTTGTCAACCGCAACAAATACAAAATAATAAAATATTTTACAAAACACCAAAAAAATTATAACTCAGAACATAAAACAACACAAAGTGTATCAAAGCTGAATGGAGGTAATGTTAATTCTAATAAAATTTCTATTAGATTCCAATATAAATTAAGATTATAACATATCTGCATTACGTAATGTAGCTTTACACTGAAACTGGTGCACGACAATTGGGTAACAATCTCCATATCATGCCAATTATTATGGGTGGAGATTTTAATACAAATTTTGCAAACCCACCGTCGCAAGCTTTATCAAAATTTTTATTTGACGTTTTCCACTTGCATATGAGCAATTCTCCACAAACCCCCACAGCTAACAATTCCACTACTATAGATGCAGTTTTCCATAGATTTTTAAATACAATCGAATCAAAAATTTATATATATTATTTTAGTTACCATAAGCCAATATTAACTATTTGTACTTAAGGCATTTACCATAGATGGTCACTTTGCAGTACTACTAAAATTTCAGTAAAAATAATTCTTTAACTAGTAAATTTTTACTGATTACTAAAAATTTTTTCAGCAATTTTTATAAAGTGCCTACAAGATTATGATGAGGTGCATTGAATTTTCAGTAATCAGTAATGCCCGATTACTGATTATTATGAATACGGCCCTATGATTTGACTGGTAATGCAAATTAAATTTCATTATCAGTAAAAATTTACTGAATTTTTTCAGTAATCAGTAAATTTACTGCTTACTGTAATTTTTAATGCAGTACATATATACTGCAGTGGGCCCATTTACTAACCAAGTAAGTTAAATACAACAAACAAAAACCAGCAAATTCTTATGTATTTACAATATTGAAAGTTTTGATACTTTTAATTGATTAATTAAAAATCTATACTAAAAGCATAAGTACTTCCAACTTCATTACTAGATGTTTACACATCTCCCCTGTGATCGGACTCACATTAATTTTTTTTTAAGAAATGGGAATTTTTTTAGAATTTGTCCTTTTTTCAAGAACATACACAATTTCAAGAGTAGGGACTTATCTCACGAACAGTTATTTTGTTTTACACAAAAGGTACTTTTTAAAGAAAAGTTAGTTTTTAAGAAAAGGCAATTTGTTGTAAGATAATGTACTTTTTTAAGAAAAGGTACTCATTTGAAAGTATTGCTTTTTATTTCATGCATTTGCCAGTCTTGCACTTTGGCTTTTCTAAATTTATTTTTTTTTGGGTTGAAAACTACAATACGAAATAAACAGGCTCCACCTAGAAAACGTACCGTTAAACCAAACCAAACCAAAGGTACCCAATATAGTTGGTAATAATGGGTTGTAATAAAGTAGGTAAAAAAAAGTTGTTTCAAAATTATTCATTTAGGAAGGAAGGATAAGGAAGTTCGTTCCAATAATAATTACGAATAAAACCAAGTTATAAATCAGACCAGATAGTGAGAAGAAAGAAAATTTACATACGTAAAGGAATATATAGCACTAATGCAATTGGTTCCAATGACAAATTATCTTAGACTTTGTTGTTTCCCAACTACCAATGAAATCAATAAACTGATATAGCTCATTAATGTCACGACACATTCTCTTAGCTGGGTCAAATGACGCATAGTTCGAAAGCTGAAATTCGATGTGAATGAGTTTATAGTACCTCGTGGACCTCAATGGGTCATTTATGAAAATCTTAGATATCAGTAATTCAGATCATCAATCAATTATCTTCAAAACTGTAATAGAGTTTATCATGGTACGCCAACTACTAAGAGTCGACAATCTGATCAATTCTAGTCTACTGCTATACGAAGGAAGATTATGGTTCGGATTACATTAAAGGTTTCTCAGATAAAAAAAATGGGAAACTCTATCTAGACCGATTCAATCATATTAACATACAAATAGTGCTGAGGGTCCCAAACAACAGATCCATATTCGAGGCTAGGGCGGACTATTGAAGTAAAAATATTTGTCGTAACGTAGTGATCTGAAAATTCCTTTGCCCAATGTTTAATAAAGTTCAGAACACCATAAGTCTTGTTTACCATCGTAATTATGTAGGAGTTGAAATGCAATTGTCTGTCCAAGAGAACACCACGATCAACAAATGAATCCACCGATTCAAGAACATTGCCACCTAAAATGTAGTTTGCCGAAAATAATGATGACCTAGAGAACAGCATATGCTTACATTTCGCAAAACTAAGCTCCATCAAATTGGTTTCGCACCACGTCTTGAATGTAGACAAATCCCTCTGAAATAATGAATATTGGCAAGGATTCATGTAAGAAAAATAGATCTTCACGTCATCAGCGTACATCAACAATTTAGGGTGCATTATAGAGGTGGGTAAACCAATAATGAATAACTAGAATAGAATCGGGACAAGATGACTGCCCTGAGACACCCCAGATGACACAAAAATAGATCTTGAGAATGATCGGCCAAATGATACCATCTGTTCTCGGTTCATTAAGTAAGAACTAATCCCATTCAGCATGTTACAACTAAAACACATTGCCCCGAATTTTGCCGTCAATAATAGAAGAGGAAAACTGAAGCAAATTTGTCACGGTGGATCGACCCTTCCGAAAGCCATGTTGACATGGATCTAAAATAGAGGAAACATGGTGAGAAATTACCTCTGTGACTAACTTCTTAAAAGATTGAGGAATGGCACTCAATTTTGCAATTCCCTTATAATTTGCAATATTTACTAAACTACCAGACTTGTGGAGAGGGTTTATATAAGATCTCTTCCACCAAATGACCGAACTACAACGAAGCCTTAAATAAGAGAGTCAACGATAAGCTGAGAGAATTCGAGCAGTATTTCAACATACAGTCCAGGATAGTCCAGCGTCCAGGTCCAAGTTATCTAACAACCACGAAGAATTTACGACAGGTGCATCAAACGGAATGGTAAACCGGACAGAGTACGGGTATGATTTGAAGACATCATAGGCTCGGGTGGAATAAATAGATGCAGAAAACTCGGAGAAATAATTTAGCAATAGGCTCCTCATCTGAATACTCAATACAATTCATTTTAATCCTACAAGGTGTGGAAGACGAATTACGCTTCAAGTTAACAAATCTAAAGAGTGATTTGGGGATTCGTTTAAAATTAGCTTTCCACTTATCCAAATATAATCTATAACTCTCACGAGATTTAGAGTTGTAGTTAGTCCTAGCCAAAGTATACCTAGCATAGTCTGCAATCAGTCCAGATTTTGCAACGAAGTTCCATATCGCACGTTGCGGGATGGGGGCTAAATGAAAAAATTGTAAACACCTTTTTTTTTAACCGTATTATGCTATAACCCAGTATACAACCCAGTGTTATTCTGCATACTTTTAGGATTTCGTTGTTTAATGTTTGTCAGTTGTACCAATTCGTTTTGTTATATTATTTTATTGCATACCTTTAGACAAAATTGATAATTATTACTAGATTTGTACAGTCAGGGACGTATAGGAAGGTTGTTGTCTTTCATGTTGACTTTGTGATAGTCATGCCCATGTGAAGTGTGCTGGCTTTAATGGAAGGCATTATGACATAATTACGGGTAAGGAAAACAGGCTTCGTCGAACATGTTGGAAGTGTAGGGAATTCGATGTTGACTTGCATAAGCTATTTAAGGAGGCCACGAAAAGATTTCAAAATATAAATTCTGATTTTGTTTCTATTAGTTCCAAACTTAAATCGTTGGAGGATATGTTTGATAATTTAAATGGCCTGAGGACATCTCGTCCTACCCAAGATGGAATAAAAGTTTCTAGTGATCTTAATTTAATTGTACTAGTAACTCCTAATTTGGATAATTTGGTCAGTCTTTTCCTATCTCCGAAACAGTCGTCGTCTCTTGTTTCTTCATCCACAGAATCATTATGAGTTTTATTATAAAAAGTATATATTCATGATGCTTTAAGGATTTTTTCAATTGTTATGATTAACTTGGAGTAATATTAACCCTTGGACAAACACATGGTACTGGCCAGGCATATTTCATTTTTGAGCGTTAATTACACATACCTCTAATTTAGGTAGATACCTGTATCTCCCGGTAGCCGCCAAAAATATTGTTGGCTTTCTATTTAAAAAAAAAAATTCAAAAATATCCTATCGAAAACTGCAAAAAGAAAAGTCCCCCCTCGAACAAACACATATGCCTGGTCAGACCCCTATACAATTTGTAGGTAATAAATTATTTTTATATATATTTTGGGTTATTTTTCTGCAAATACAATGCAGATTGTTGTTTCCAGGTATTTTTTTTTATATTTTGGGTTGTTTTTAAGTGAATTCAATGTAGATGTTTGCTTCCAGGTAGTTTTTGTCTTCATTTTTCTCTTATTTCTTTCTTTCGTTTGTGATTTTACGTTTGAGTTCAGTTAGTTTATTATTAACATACAACATCGGCAGTCCGAAATATAAATTTTTTGTGCGGAAACTAAAGTGTAATTATTACTATTATTATCGCAGAGGATTTAGAATTTGTGTACAATACGCGCTTGCGTACAGGCAGCTTTACTGATAAATCCCAACAACAACTATCATCAGCGGTACAGCGTGATTTCGCACTTCACACAGAAGCATACGAAGAACTAGATTTAATTTAAGACCAAAGCGATGAAAAGACAGATTTTTGTGCCCGAAGATGACGCCTCGGATATTGAGTTTGAATTGGAAATTGAAGCAAATGAAATATTCGACAGCGATGAAGAATCCGAAGAAGAAAGTGAGAAGATGGTACCAAGTAGAGTACAGCTGAACCCGCTGCAGTGAGATTCCGCCAGCACAACATCATGCGTTTCAGAGGTGGACCAAAAACAAACCTGGCCACTTCGCTTGAGGTGTTCAAGCTTTTCTTTTCACCGAATATTACGTTCATGATCGTAACACAAGCAAATCCATATGGAGAAAAAGTTACAGGCAAATGGAACGCAGTGCATGCAAACTGCACACCACGAGTATGGGTTGATATGACAAGTGTTGAGCTTGACGCTTTTATTGGAATACTATTGGCTTTTGGTGTCAGTCATAATTGTGGATGTCGGTGGTGCAATGGGTAGTGTGCGGGCCTCTTGTACTTGAGATCCCGGGTTCGATCCCTGCTCTGACCACCTTAAAAAAAAAATAAAATTCTTTCGGCGGCGGTCACCTCGCATAATGAAGGCGACACTATCGAGTATTTAGCTATGAAAAAGCTTCTCAAAATACCGTTCGGATTTGGTGTAAAAACTGTAGGTCCCAATCAGTGAGTGAAAAATTAGAAAGCGCACAGCTCGCTGGTTGTGAGAAGCTCTCGCCAATCCCATCGTGGGATGTAATAGGAAACGGTTTTTTGTTTTTTCATAATACTATGCAGCTCTCAAAATTGATGTGGCAAACTGATGCACTTCCAATTTTCCGTGCAGCCATGTCATATACACGATTTGTTATTTTGTCGTACGCGCGCATTTCGTCAACAAACCGCCAAAGCTGCTCCCATTCGCGACATATGGAACTTCTTGAATAACAATCTTGCCAGTAATTTTGAACAATACGAAAGTGTAACCATCGATGAGCAGCTATTTCCATACCGTGGGCGCACAACCTTCACGCAATACATCCCATCAAAGCCCGCAAGGTATGGCATAAAAGTATGTTGGGCATGCGATGAGAAAACCAAATATCCGTTGCAGGGAACACTGTACACTGGTAAAGAGGGAGAACAACGAGAGCAACCCAAGGCGAAAATGTGCACATGAGTTTGGCTAATCGATACACCAACAGCGGCAAAACTATTATTGCTGATAACTTCTTCACAATATTAGACACAGCTAAACGTCTTTCGTCGATTGGACTAGCATACGTTGGCACCATTATATCCAACAAAAGGTGTCTTCCCAAAGAAGTGAAAAAAAAACAGCAAAAGGCCAGTGTTTTCATCTGTGTTCGGTTTCTATGATAACCTTGTATCACTGTGCAGCTACGTTCCAAAGAAGAACAACGCCGTAATTCTACTATCCACTGTGCACTACACCATGAAAGTTGAAGGCGTAGCAAAAAAACCGGAAGCTATATTATTTTACAATTCAACAACGGCCGGCGTTGATACAATGGACCAATTGGTAACGCATTACTAAAGAAAACGGTCAACCAGACGCTGGACATTAGCATTTTTTGCAACAACATTTTTACAGTCTTAAGACAAAAATAATAAACGATCATACTTAGAAATTCACAGTTACGGTATCCTTTTTGTCATACAAATGCATAAAAACGTATAGGGGTCTGACCAGGCATATGTGTTTGTTCGAAGGTTTCAGAATATGTGTTCGAAGTGGGGTTAAAAATATCGCCCCATAATAATTTTTTAGCAAAAAAAACCATAAATTATTATTTTTAATTCAAAACGTTTATTGAATTCTAAAAAAATTTAGTTAAAAAAAATTTAGTACCACAATTAGTACCATAGCAATTTAATAAATAATTTTTTTATATGCATTGCCCCCAGATCGGCCTCTGGAGTATATTTAATAAACATCTCTGTTGCATTTGTACAGCTTTATAAATTAAATTTTTTCAAATTAATTTAACACTCATATAAGATAACAATTTACTGAAAATTGTTTATACACTAAATTTATATACTAAAATTATGGTCTAATTAAATCTAAATTTTTTTTATATAACAATAATTTTAAGATTGCCACCTCAATTTTTTGCTTTTTGACGTTAGTGCAATATCCTTATGTAATATTTTAGTATTGTGTCTCAAATCACCGACATTGGACGTTGTATTTTTACTGCTTTAATATTAGCCCGTCTGTATATATGACGGGAATCCCATTTGTTTCTTGGATATATTTTTATTTGTCCACGCATATAAACGCCTCGGGTTGGACAAACCCTTTTCGTAATGCATCACTTAAATAATTTGCATTTGTAAAGTAGCGAAACATTTTTAAATTGCTTTCATAGTTGTTTTCAACGTTGTATATGGTTTCGTATTAAATTTATGACGTAATTGTGAAATCGAATTACACTCAGAGAACTAATTGTTTGAAAAGAGGTCGTAGCAAGCGTAAATTCTGCTGTTACCACCGAATTGAGGTTGCCACAACCAAATTGAGGTTGCCACAACCAAATTGAGGTTGCCACAACCGGATTGAGGTTGTTACACCTGAATTTTTGTCTCCACAACCGAAATTCGGTTGACGCAACCTCGTTTCATAATTGATGCGGTTGTGACAACTGAATCTTCAAATTATATTCGCTCAGTCAACTAAATTTTTTAAAATTTCGGTTGAAACAACCGAATTTCAAATTAATTCGGTTGCAACAACCGAAATTGGTACCTAATTCGGTTGGGGTAACCGAATCTGGTCTTAACCAACCTCAATTCGGTTGTAGTAACAGAATTTGACATCAATTCGGTTGTAGCTATCGAATTTGGTTCAATTCGGTCGCAATAATTCGGTTGCAACGACCGAATTTGGCGTCAATTCGGTTGCTGTAACCGGATTTCTCATGAATTCTGTAGGTACAATCGAATCCATTTTCAATTCAATTATCACAACATAATTCTATGTATTTAAAATCTGACGTTTACAATTTTACAATCAAATATTATTTTAAAAAGGTAAGTAAAATATATTTTGTATTAAACTGTCTTATTTTGCAGATGTTATTTAAGCATTTAAGCAAAACGGCTTTGGACCTAGAGCAACCAATACAACGCGTCAGCATTAGTGCGGTGTCCCATGATGGCAGGGACTTCAGTAAAGGTTGGAAGAGGCATGTAAATTAAATGTATTATTTTGCTTACATAGACTACCCCATATATATGACTTTATTTTCTCGCTTTTTAATTCATTTATAAAAATACAAGAAAATAAATCATCACTTAATAATAAAAAAAAACTTTAATAATTCATTTATGACAGTATCTAAATTCGGTTGTAACAACCTCTAATTCGGCTGTGACAACTTCTAATTTGGCTGTGACAACCTCTAATGAGGTTGTGCCAACCTCGAATTCGGCTGTGACAACCTCTAATGAGGTTGAGCCAACCTCTAATTCGGCTGTGACAACCTCTAGTGAGGTTGTGTCAACCTCTAATTCGGCTGTGACAACTTCTAATTTGACTGTGACAACCTCTACTGAGGTTCTGTCAACCTCCAATTAGGTTGTGTCAACCTCTAATGATGTTGTGTCAACCTCTAATGAAGTTGTGTCAACCTCTGATGACGTTGTGAAAACCTCTAATTCGGTTGTGATAACCTCTCAATTCGGTTACGGCTAATTCGGCTGTCCCAACCGAATTTTTCTGTGAGTGTACATTTGCCTTATGCTACAATTTCTTATTTGAAATAAACTTTGTGTACAGACTTTGTGCTCTTCTGTACAGAGAACTAAAGGCTCTTAAACATTTCCTTTCGAATATCCTTAATTTTTCAATGAACGCCGGTGATACGTTGAACCAGACAGGACAACCATATAATATTATGTCAGGATGAATTAACGTTTGATAAATAATTTTTTTGACACAGGAATTTATATATTTAGAATGAAAAAAGGCTCTCATTGCCCTTAAGACTATCTCCTTTAAGTAGCGTTCACAATGGCAGCAACGAATTTGTAATTCAAGCCTTCTCGTTCCCACTCACAGTACTGCATATAATGCCCTCTCATGTTTATCGTGAAATTGGAATTCAAATTTGTCATAGAAGTAGGTTCTACTTCTACTTCAAATTGGAATTTGTTCGAATCAGTTTATTCTACTGACCGCTAGGGCCGCTTTACTTCGAATTTTGTTTTAAAACTTGAAAGTATGAATGAAAATGTAAACATTTTGTATCAAAACAAACATTTTAATAAATAATATTATCTGTAGAATCTGCCAATAACAATAATTTCACATATAATTATAATTTTTTATTACCAAGAATACCACACTGTCGCTGGCTTTCGAACAAATCAGCTGATGCAAATGTGAAATGTGTAGTTGTTTGTAGTAAGTGTAGTTCGCGCCAATTTTATTAATAAACAAAAGAAAAAAGTTTAAAAAAAGCTGACATTTCCAGGTTTATCGAAACCGTCCAAGGCCATGACATATTACGGAACATAAGTTTCTAAACATTTCTATAGAAAAATTTGAATACATTTCTAAAGAAAAATTTGAAAATATTTCTATAGAAAAGTTTTAAAAATTTTCTATAGAAAAATTTGAGAATATTTCTATAGAAAAATTTGAGAAGATTTCTATAGAAAAATTTGAAAACATTTCTATAGAAACATTTTAAAACTCTATAGAAAATTTTAAAACTTTTCTATAGAAAAATTTAAGAATATTTCTATAGAAAATTTGAGAAGATTTCTATAGAAAAATTTGAAAATTTTTCTATAGAACAATTTTAAAAGTTTTCTAAAGAAAAATTTTAAAACATGTCTATAGAAAAATTTTAAAACTTTTCTATAGAAAAATTTGAGAATATTTCTATAGAAAAATTTGAGAAGATTTCTATAGAAAAATTTGAAAACATTTCTATAGAAAAATTTTAAAACTTTTCTAAAGAAAAATTTTAAAACTTTTCTATAGAAAAATTTGAGAACATTTCTATAGAAAAATTTCAAAAAATTTCTATAAAATAATTTTAAAACAATTCTATAGAAAAATTTTAAAAGATTTCTATAAAATTTTACAATTTTTCTGTAGAAAAATTTTAAAACATTTCTATAGAAAACTTTTAAAACTTTTCTAAAGAAAAATTTTAAAACATTTCTATAGAAAAATTTGACAACTTTTCTATAGAAAAATTTTAAAACTCTTCTAAAGAAAAGTTTGAAAAGTTTTCTAAAGAAATACACTTACTACTTTTTGCTCCGGGTATTGGTACAAATCTGAGGTCCGTGTCTCACATTTAATTTTTCTATTTTTTACTGTTTGCTTTTTCGTTTGTATTGCATTCTCCATGGTTTTCAATCCCTAAATATGTATACTGCTGTATAATGTAAACAATGTTGCCAGTCCGCTGTTTTTTCGAACTTATTCGAACAAATTTGTTGCTTGCATTGTGAACGCCTGTTGAAATTGTTGCTATCATTGTGAACGACCCTTTATATGTTCATAAAAGTATAAGTGTTTGTCCATGTAAACCCGTAGATATTTAATTTTGTGTTTGTTCTCAATGCTCGTGTTCGAAAGGTTTGATTTGATTCTCAATTGTTTCCAATTCCGTTTTACGTCGTTATTACATTTTCCTACTGATGGTCGAAATACAATAGTCTTTTTTTATTCAATAGTTTTATTCAGTACTTTTAAAATTTGTATTCAATAGTTTTTAATCAGTTTGAGTTTTGTTTTTAAGGTGTTTAAAGATGATTGTTTAAGTCTTGTTTCTAATCTATTATGTCTTTTTATCATCGTTAATATTTTACTTTTTTCTGAGTGTAATTTTTTAATTATGCTGTTAGAAAATTTTGAAACGACATCTTTGTCTTTAAATTTTGGTACCGCACTCTCATTGTTCTTAGAAAATATAATTTAGTTATATACACATCTATTTCATCATTCGTTAAATTTCGATAGTTCGGTATTACTGTTTCTAACTTGATTTTCTTCATTACCAACTTCTCAGACCTTTTCCAATTTGTCCATTAAAGTTAAATTTTAGCGTTGTCCCCTCATTCAAAGTTGTCATAACATTCGGCTCACTCTCAATTTTCACAATTAATTCCACTGTGTTGTGGCCGCTATCGTAATCCAATGTTTTGAGGCAGTTTGACATTTCGTTGACTCTCAGTATATTTAGCCTGGAATCCGTTATGTATAAATCGTGGTACGAACCCGATCGAGGAAAGGATGGTGCTAGAGAAGCGTCAAGTTTGCATCTGAATTCTATTTCGTTTTCCGACAACCATTCTTTAAGGCTATTGCCTTTTGTGTTAGTAACAGTATTACCCCATTCTCTGTGCTTGCAGTTCAAGTCTCCCGCTAGTACATGGTAATTATTTGAATTTTGAAGATTCATAGAATCAAATAGTTTTGGCAAATCTGCTCGTATTGAATTTTTATTGCCGGCCAGATATTACGCACATCTAATAACTAAAAAGCGCATGTCTCTAAAGTACCTAGCGAATATATACTTTTGTTATCGTAATTATAGTATTGTCCGTTATTCTTGATTAATATAGCAGATGCTTAGATGTGTTGCAACTAACTAGTACATAATATAAAGCGAAAGGAACTTCGCTCCAACCGGGTGTCCCATGACACCTCATGTAATTTATTTCTTTAAACACTTAAAAAGTGCTATAACTGCGATACGGCTTTCCTTTTCTGACCACTCCATGGTGAAAGTTGACACAATTTTAAATTCCCGTAACTGACTAACGCTGTAGGGGTTAACTTTCAAAACCCATATGATAATGAAAGGGTAAGTAATATCTGTAAAGCATCCGTCGGCATGAGGTTGTAAAATAGGCATTTTAAAAATTTTCGAAAACTTATGGCTTTTTGTACATTTACAGTCGATATATTTCACATCTTTTTACAAGGTGGCGCAAAAGTAATCCTCCTATCAGAAAATGCTATAAATTTTGCGATTGGCCCCTAATGACAGTTCTGTGTTGACATTTGTGTAGTAAAGACATGGGAAATACACGTTAATAAACAATGTTACGCTAAACTGCTCCAGAACGCGGAATATTGCTGACTATTTATTTCACCAATAATCGGTCGGTGACTTTGGCACAACGTGAATGCTGGCCTGCTGGTGAAACACTGCGACGTTTCGCTGCTCGCCTCGAAGAGACTGCCACAACACGAGATTCTGTCAGGCGTGGCAGACCCCGGAGTAGCCGTTCTGCAGAGAATATTGCTGCTGTAGCCGAGGATGTCATGGATTCGCCGTCGACATCGACCAGACGACGTGACACACAAATGGGTATCAGTCGACGGTCTTTACAGCGAATTTTGGTACAATATTTGAAGATGTTTCCGTACAAAGTCCAAACGGTGCATCAGCTGTTAGCTGCTGACAGCCAATCGCGTCTAACATACGCTCAAGCCATCCTTAATCACCACCAAGAGGAAGATGATTTTTCATCAAAAATAATCATGAGTGATGAGGCCCATTTCCATCTTAGCAGGTACGTAAATAAGAAAAATTTACGCTTCTGGGGCACAGAAAATCCGCGTGTAACCCACGAAGAGCCATTACACCCGCTCAAAGTCACTGTATGGTGTGCTGTTTTCGCTGGAGGAGTCATCGGACCTTTTTTCTTCGAAGACGTCGCGGGCCCAACGGTTACTGTGAATGGTGAGCGCTACAGAGCAATGTCCAACAGGACGGTGCAACGGCACACACTGCACGTGCCACAACCGATATGCTGAAGGATGCATTTCCCGGGGCGCCTAATCTCCCTTTTTGGCGATTTGCACTGGCCATCAAGATCGCCTGATTTGACCGCTCCAGACTCCTTTTTGTGGGGCTTTTTGAGGTCGCGGGTTTATGTCAACAAGCCTCAGACTCTTGCAGCTCTTTAAGACAATATCCGTCAAGAATGTGAGGACGTATCGCCGGAAGTTTTGGCCAAAGTGATGGAAAATGCCATAAAAAGGGCTCAAATGGCAATCAACTGTGGCGGCGGCCATTTACATGACATCATATTCTCGACCTGATGTAAAAAAAATTATAAGACCAAATAAAAATAATCCACAAGAAGAATCAAAGATTTTCATTTTTTTTTAAATTACAAACAAAAAACATCGGAAGTTTACTTTTGCGCCACCTAGTATATATAATTCTACTGCACGTGTGTTTGTGACTGAACTCCGCCGATTTGAATAAGTTTTATTGTATGCGTTTGGGTGGCGCCCTGGGTGGTTTAGATTTACTGTTCGGTCCAATTGGACAAAGGGGCGTGGTACCTCCCATACAAATCGCTTGAAATATTATGCAGGACGACGTCTGCCGGGTCAGCTAGTATTTTATAAAATACTATAAATTACAACATTTCCCCTAAATAATATTCAAACAGTAAACATGTTTCCTTGGAATATTTGATAATTGCTCGTAGTATTCCCAGTTAATATGTCTTCAATTTCAACATTTTGGTGTATTATATACACTACGTATTGAACTCAATCTATATGCATACCCCCTATGGACTGAAGATAACAGACACATTCAGTACGTGAAAATATTTATAATATTTAAGGGAATTTTTTTCGTAAATTTTTCAGGTAAATATTCACTGTATGAAAAAACAAAACAACCATAAATTTTGACCCATATTTTACCTTTAGAATTTAAATGCACATAACTTGTGCGAGAAACACTATGCTACAAAAATGTTATGCCACGCAGAAACTTACACGGTATTTTGTTAAACTTTTATGTCAATGAATTTTATTTTTTGGGAATAAAAAGATGTATTTTTAAATGATTTACAAAGAAAGCATACAGATAATATGGTACTATATGTATAGGGATTTTACCGATACAAATTTGGATGTCACAGCTGTCAAAACGATCAACTCCTCCAAACAAGAACTGGATAAAAAAGATAAAAAACTTTCTATTATATTTTAAACTTACAAGTGCATTACAAATTTACTATTTTCCTACAGATGTAGATTCTGTAGAAAGAAATTCAATAAGTACAAAAAGCAGAAGTATTGCAGTAACCGTCATTTATAATACAAGTTTTTGCCTTATTGTGGATGTTACTAGTTTTAACAACTGGAAAAAATTTAATTACTAAAAAACTTGGGAAAATATTCTTTATTTTTCAACATAATCTCTATTAGCTCGACACCCTTTTTCCAGCGATATTCAATAGCTTCGAAACCCTGTTTATAGTAAAAACTATCAAAGTCTTTAAAATACCCATCAGCCGCAGACAGCACCTCTTCATTATTGGCAAAACTTTTAAAGTTTGGAAATAGGAAATAGTCCGAGGGAGCTAAATCTGGCGAATAATTTACGTGAAGAAACTAGCGTGAAGTTAGCCCACTATTGTAACCCACATATTTCGATGGTGGGCTAACTTCACAGTAATATATTGTAGTGTGAAGTTCCTAATTCAACTTAGTATTTTCAACAACATATGTGTCTTGCTCTACGAAAAGGGACCTCTGCGCCGAAAAGAAGTTATTGAGAAAAACGCGTTTAAAAAAATCGCTTCGTTCATTTTTTCATTTATTTCATTAATTATGTTCATCTTTACAGGTGATTTCTAAAAAAAACTAAAAGACATAGAAACTTGCGGTTTGCGGCATTTGAAAGAGCGTTTTTTTCCTATAAGAATCACTCAAAACGTAAAAAAAAAATTTTTCGGCGCAGAGGTCCCTTTTCGTGGAGCATATGTGAATATTAAAGTGTGAAAATTTTCCAACCTTTTTTTAATTTTCTGACAGTTTTCATATATATGCCGGATATTGGTTTTCTTCGATTTTAAGGGCCTAGTTCTGTTTCAATGTCCTTGAAATTTTTTTTTAAAAATTTCTAGTTAGTACTTACAATTATATCTGTGAATATTAAAGTGTGAAAATTTTCCAAACATTTTTTAATTTTCAGAGAGTTTAAATATATATGGCATATATTGGTTTTCATCGATTTTAAGGATCTTGTCTTGTTTCATACTCCTTGAGTTTTTATTTCCAAATTTTCACATAGTAATAGTAAGCCATATAAAGAAATTAAAAAATTTTATCTTGATTAACATTTATGAACTTTTTCTGAAACGTACATTAAAAATTATAAATTTCATCCTTTCTAAGGATCTCTTCACGTATCAATGTCCTGAATTTTAGATTAGACACAACATTCTGAATAACGTAACTAGAATTGACGGTAAAGCTATTCCAATCGATTTGGTCTGTTTTAACGTTGTACAGGAAAGTGGGCCAGCCATGGTGGGCCAACGTCACTTCGGTCATGATGAAGCATTTCGAATTTTAATTCATTAATTGTGGCCGTCGGTGGTGCAATGGTTAGTGTGCGCGGCTCTTGTACATGAGATCCTGTGTTCGAACCCGGCTCTGACCACCTTCAAATAAAAATTCTTTCGGCGGCGGTCACCTCGCATAGTGACGGCGACACTATCGAGTATCTAGCCATGAAAAATCTTCTCAAATTACCGTTCGGAATCGGTGTAAAACTGTACGTCCCCATCAGTGAGTGAAAACTGGAAAGCGCACAGCTCAGTGATTGTGAGAAGTTCTCCCCAGTCCCTTCATGGGATGTAATGGGAAACCATTTATTTTATTTATTTTGGCCATCGCAATAGTGGATGTGTCAACTGAAGCAATGTCTTGATGAAACAAAACTTTCTTTTTCGCCAAATGCGGTTCTTTTTCCACAGCTTCATCACTTAAGCGCTGCAAAAAATTAGCATAATATTCGCCGTTGAAAGTTTTTCCTTTCTGAAGATAATCAATAAATATTAGCCAATGCGCATCCCAAACAACAGTCGCCATGAACTTGTCTGCAGATTAAACAGTTTTCGCGTTCTTTGGACACGATTCTCCTATTACAGTCCACTGTCTTGACTGTCCTTTTGTCTCAGGTGTGAAATGTTGGACACATGTATCATCCATAGTTATAAATCAACGCCAAAATTCGGCTGTATTGCGGTGAAATATCGCCAAACACTCTACTCAAACATCTTCACGACGCTGAATTTTCTCTATTGTAGGCAAGCGCGGCAACCATCTTGCGCGCAGCTTTCTCATATTCAATATACAATCTATAGCACTTTTTGAAATCTCTATCATTTCTGCTAGCTCACGCACCTTCAGCCGGCGATCATCCAATACCATTTTGTGGATTTTCTAAACGATGTCTGGCGTGGACATTTTAATTGGTCGACCCCTACGCTGTTCGCCTTAGTAGTTCGTACGGCTACCCAATATTTTACAGTCGTCAACGAAGGAGCAGACTCCGCCAGATTAGAATCTAGTTAGGCCTTAATATTGCTTGGGCTGAGACCTTTCAAATGGAAATATTGAACTACATAAGGATGACTAATTCACTCCATGTTTACAAAGTCACTGGTATCGTTTACTTTCGATGGCTCACAAAAAATACAAAACAACGTGACGCCCTGAAACTTAAAACATTTGATTTATATGGTTGTCACTTTTCAGTAAAATATTTTTTTGATGTCTTAATATCTATAGGCACGGGTAGGTCAATCTATCAAAGTGAACACATGCAAACAACACACAGCGTTAGTATCACATACGTGGTTGTTGCACAAAACTAGTCTCTGCTGAAAATAAGTATGATGGTATTGATGTAGCGGCAGCGAACAAACAAACAGGTAGTCGTCGCCAAAGAGTATTGAATAGTATACAGACCTCATGGAACGAATTGTATGAATCAAAAGCACTGGCGACATCTGGTGAATGATTCAAAACGTATTCCTCTCTTTTTGTCATAACTTCGTCCATTCATAATTTTGATGTGAAACATTAATGCCTTTAAAAAAACATTTATACTTTTTGTATTGTTTTATGTAATAACATTGTTGAAATGGTGCATTTATATTGCAATATTCTATAAAGAGAATAAGACTCGGACTTTCTACATGACAGCAGCCTAAAAAGGGTGCAATAAGTTCTCTATACTATTCAATACTTTTTGTCGTCATTCTGTTTATGACAAAACAAAACCAATTATTTCAGTGAGCTAAATATTGCTTTATTTACTTTAACAATATTACATCTAATGTTAAAGCAGATGTGCGAAAAAAGAAGTTCAATAGCGAAAAGAGCCTTCAGCACAAAAACTATTCTTTTTTTTCATTTTCCAATGTAAAATTTACTAATGTGTTCATAGAAATCGAACATGTAGTACCGTGTAACAAAAATGTGTTAACACATCGCCCGTGAGTTCGAACACTCATTGATTTTTTTCCAACTACTGGCACCATCTATACGTCATGTCGGGTAGTTTTGGGACCGCCCTCGTAAAATTAGTTTGAATATGTATAAGTATACTATTGATGGTCTACCGGAAGTGCGAAACTAGTTATGCCAGTGAGTCTGCTTAACTGAGTGGTGTGTTATTCCAAGAAATCCGACCATTTTTTTACTTAGAAAAATGCTGCTGACCTTGTAAGCTTGTAGTACGAACTTCTCATACATTACAACAGAAAATATTTTCTGTTCATTGCCCAAACCCAAAAATACCACTCAGTGATAATTTATACGGTGGGCTGGGCTTGCCTTCCGCCACCGTTATATTGACAATGAAAATACGAAATGAGAATGGGAAACATAAATCTCTCTATTTGTTGACGACTCCCAAACGTTACAGGGACTACGATGTACGGATATGGACTTGGAATGTAGGAACACTGATCTGGTGCCACTATCCAACTGGCTGAAGTCCCCGAGAATTATGAGGCCTACATTATTGCCTTCCAGGAGATGCGATAGACAGGTCGTGGCTGTAAAAGGAAGAAGAAATGTGATATATTCTTCAGTTACCTTGAGAAAAAGCTCGACTTTGGTTGCGGATTTGTAGATGGAAAAAGACTGCGACATCTGGCCTCACGTCGCAACCCCGTGAGTGAACATATAGCCACCATCCGGATAAAAGCGTAGTAATTTACCATAGCGCAAATTTGTGTACATATCCCGATGGAGGGAAAAGGCGATGACATCAAGGACATGTTCCATGAGCACCTAGGCGGAACATACGACCGCTACCCTGGCCATGACATTAGGATTGTTCTAGGTGATTTTAATGCTAAATTCGGAAGGAAATATGTCTTTGAACCAACCACCGGTAAGTTCAGTCTACAAGCCATCACTTCCGATAGGGTAATTCCAAAAAAAATCGACACAAAAACAGTACTATTGAAACCTGACCCCCTTCGACTTCGATGAAATTTCAAACGTATATTCTACTCGTTTCTGTCGTTACAATGACTTTTGGTTTAGGTCGAAACTCCACAGGGTTCATGTTCTATAGCTGCCCAAAGTTGGCAATCTGCAGTGTTTTTGTGAAGAGATAGCTTTGTTCATATTGGAACAACTTTCGAATGCGATATCAGATTTTAACGATCTTGGTATTACCTGATAGATTTGGATCTCCTTTTTAGGAATAAAAAATAGAAATGGCAGGTCCTTGTGGGCCAAGGACATCCTGGAAAAGTATTTTTTAATTTTCTTAATTTTATTTTTAAAAAATTTCGTATGCTTTTTTCTAAAAGATGTACAAATTTCAGGATAGGTTCATTAGGGGTTTATCTAGCGAAATGTTAGATTTTGCAACGGCGAAAACAAGGGTCTCAGTAGTACGAGATTCCAAGACAAACACATCCATAAGGCCACTAGAATAATTCCTGATCAACGGACGGAAAACTACATTAATCACCTTGTAATTGATGCCGTCGGTGGTCCAATGGTAGTGTGCGAGGCTCTTGTGCATGTGAACGTGGGTTCGATACTTGCCCTGAATACCTTAAATTTCTTTCGACGACGGCCAACTCGCTTAGTGATGGCGACTCTATCGAGTATTTAGCGCTCTAATGGTGTAATGGACGTACCTGTGATTCGAGGAGATAATGTCGATTCGGATCACTACCTAATTTTCACACAAGTTCAAGCAGGCCAAAAGTCGTACAAAACCAGACCAGACCAGAAACAATACATGAACCATGGAAAGTTGGACATCGAAAAGCTGCAAATATTAACGATAGACACGGTCTATGTGGAGATGCCCACTCGGATATTGGAACGGAACGCATATCCGCCTCATGATCCTGAAGCGCAAGGGAAGCAGATTTCCTCTGTATGAAAACTGCTGCAAAGACCATACTTGGTTATGACAAACAGCTTAAAGACAAACACGGTACGACGAAAGATGTAGCATGGCAAGTGATGAAAAGAACGCTGCACGTATGGCAATGCTTCAGTAAGTTGCGGTAAGTTGTAAGAAGAAGTGGAGAGAGGAAAGTGGTTCGTTAAGAAGGGAAAACGGTTGTGGAGAAAGCGCGAGATATCTGGCAGACGGTAGAATGACGCCCGTAAATTCTACAGAAAAGTACAAAGTCAGTTCAACGGAAATTCATGGGGACCCCCTTTGTGGTTATAAGAGCGGGAATCTTGTCAGAAATGTGCACAGTATGTTGGGAATTTGGAGAGATCACTGCTCTGCCTTACTTGTCCCACGAGACTTCAATAAAGATGAGGGTGTGGATCACAAAGAGGACGGTGGCATCGACTGCCCACCCTCCTAGCCGAAGCGAAGTTAGAACTGCAATTTCACGACTTAAGAACAACAAAGCCGCTGGTGCTGCTACCGACTGAGCTGAAATCTAGCAAGACGAATACATGCCCTATGATTGGATTCTTATCATACTGTGTCCTGTTTAAAAAAGTGGACCATGGCGAAAAGTACCAACTATCGTCGAAAAGCCTTTTATCCACCGCCAACACGGTCTTCTCGAGCGTAATGTGCGGATGACTAAAGCCGTTCCTTGCAGACCTGAATGGGCCAAATCAATGTGGCGTTAGGCCTGGTAAGTCAACTATCGACTAGATGTTCACACTACGACAAATCCTGGAGAAACCCAATGGAAAACAAATCGATACCTACCACCTCTTTGTAGATTATAAGGCTGCCTTCGATATCCCGATACGGAGACAACTGTACCAAGCTATGTCAGCACTCGGTATTCCTGCTAAGCTAACACGCCTATGTAGAATAACACTGAGCGACAAACAATCCTTAGATAAGATTGGTAAAGATCTCACCGAACCATTTAGTACCAGGCGAGGCTTCAGGCAGGGAAACACTTTATATGCGATCTCTTCAACATATTAATTGAGATCATCGTGAGAAAAGCTGTAGTCAACATGAATAGAACTATCAGCAACCAGAGCTATAGGGTACAAGCGTTTGCTGATGGTCTAGACATCATTGGGCGAAGTAAGCGAGAAGTTACTGCAGTATTTTTGAGAATTGAAAAGGAATCAGGAAAGTGGTTGGGCCGAAAACGAGGGCAAGACTAAATTAATAGTTTCGAGCAGCGAAACATCCTCCCGATTGGATGAAAGGGTGAACGTTGATAACCGTTACAATTTCGAGGTAGTGGACGAATTTATTTACCTCGAATCTGCCGTGAACAGAAGCAATAACGTTAGCCTGGAAATAAAAAGGAGAATTGTGCTTGAAAGCAGGTGTTATTTCGAAAGGTACCGTCGGTGGTGCAATGGGTAGTTTGCGCGCCTCTTGTACTTGAGATCCTGGGTTCGGTCCCTGCTCTGACCATTTTCTTAGCCATGAAAATGCTTCTCAAATATACCATTCGGAACTGGTGTAAAACTGTTGGTCCCAATCAGAGTATAAAACTAGAAAGCGCACAGCTTACTGGTTGTGAGAAGCTCTCCCCGATTCCTGCATGAGATGTAATGGGAAACCATTTATTTTTTTTACCAATATAGATATGACTTCATAGAGAAACGAAGATCCAATCATATCACACTCTCATACAAACTGTTTCTCTCTTTCTTTGTGTCGCTGAATCCAGGGTCATATCGCATGCTGCTGAAACATCACTGGGAGTCTTCGAGAGGCAAATGCTCCGAAAAGTATATCATGATATATTAGAAAACAGCGAGTATCGACGATAGATGAACCACGAGCTTTATAATCTGTATCCCGACAACGGCGTAGTTATGCATATTAGAATAGCGCATTTCTGCTGTCAGTGGCATGGATTGGACTAACCCAGTGCGAAAGGTTTTCGAAGACGTGCTCGAAAGACATCGAAAAATAGAACGACCAAGACTTCGCTGGGAAGACCATGTGGAATATTGCCTGCGAGAGCCTGGTATTACTGGAGGAGAAAAGCTGAAGATCCAGCAGGTTGGAGAAATATGTTATCCTTATTTTGTAAATCCCTTGACCCCTCTGGGTTGTTTAAGGCCACCTAAGTAAGTAAGCAAGATACATTTATCCACGTGGCTGGGATTTTTATTTTTAATATAAAGCTTTTTTTATTTTTTTCCCCCTGACGCTAGAAAATTCACCATTTTTTAAAAGTGGAGTTGATCGGTTTGGCTGTAAATATTGTAACAGGATTGATACAGCAACATTTTCTTACCTGCAGCACATTATAATAGTGCTGAAAAACAAATCACTCCATACAGGGACAGAGGAGCTAAATTCTGCCTACAAATCACTTCAAGTAATTTGCAAAAATCTTACTTATATATACCGCTAGCATATACCCGCTACTTTGTGCGCCGCTACACAGCAATGTCTATAAAAGTATCTAGTGTAATTTTACCTTATTCAATTTTCAGCTTCGAAAAATATACTCTCGCCCTTGTTATCAATCATTGTTATTTCGATTTATCGATAGCATTTACTAACGACATGTCTTCACTTTGAATATCAAACTCAAAATCAAAGCTGCACAAATCTGCACAACTTAGAATTCAAACCCCGAACATTCTGATGCGACATATTCACACACCCAATTAGTTTTTGTAGCTCCCCAATTTCCAGACGGTAATTCAGTAACATTTTAGGTCCCAATCAGTGATTGTAAAACTAGAACTCGCACAGCTCACTGGTTTGTGAGAAGCTCTGCCTAATCACTTCGTGGAATGTGACGGGAAATCATTTATTTTATTTATTTAATCCAGCAAAATTATCACGTCTACCATTATTCCGATACTCAAATTCTCTGAAGGACGTTCTGTGAGTCGAAAATTCCGAATCCACCAGTTTGACAAATAGGCCATCCAGTGCAATAATTTTGAAAGAAGATCTACGTTCTGAAAATTGTGATTTCAGCCTGAAGCACTATATGGAAGCATTGGAATTATTCCCGATTAATTTAGACGATATTTAAAGTCGTATATCCTCTTCGGTCGTGTCGAGTGCAAGTCTAGACACAAATACAGTCTTCCTTACCAACAGTAAATTTTTTCGATCGCTGACCACGTCACGGGATTATCATCCGGAGGAGATGACTTATTCTTACCCATGGAAGCTATAGAAAAGACAGAAACAACTTCGGCAAAAGCAGAAGGGGCAGAAGATTGTGCCGCACTTGAACTCGGAGCTGGAGAATTAATATTCATTAAATTCGGCGAGGAAGGAATTACCCACAGCGGATAGGACTTCTTAGCCGTCTTCTTCCTTTTTGGAGAGGAGTCTTTTGGTGAACCTGCCTTCATTTCCAATCTCTGATACTCAGAACATCCAATAAAATTCGAAAATCTACCAGATAAAGCCGAAAGCTCTTTTTCCAAATTAGAAAATTCATACTTCATGCTCTTGAAAAATATGTAGAATTCCAAGTCAGGCAACACCACCGAAGATCCTTATCATCACCAAGATTACCTATCATTGTGTGATTGTTTTATGTTAAATTATGTAGGGAATATTTTCTGTCCATGGATTAAATTTTAGAAAAAATCACATGAGGTATCAGGGGACGCCCGGTTGGAACGAAGTTTCTTTCGCTATAATATTATGGACTAGTTAGTTCCAACACCCTTAAGGCGCCCGTTGAAAAATACGATAATTTAAATGGATCTTTAAGAAAAGATACTTTTTGTAAAATTATAAACTTTCTTAAGAAAAATTTTTTTATAGAATGTATTTTCTTTTTAAAAAATATATTTTTAGATCCCTTTTGTAAGAATATGTATTATAAAAATAAATAAATAAATGGTTTCCCATTACAACCCATGAAGGGATCGGGGAGAACTTCCCACGAAATCTGAGCTGTGCGCTTTCCAGTTTCACTCACTAATTGCGACCTACAGTTTTCCACCGATTCCAGACGGCATTTTGAGAAGCTTTTTCATGGCTATATACTCGATAGTGTCGCTGTCACTATGCGAGTTGACCGCGGCCGAAAGAATTTTTAACGTAGAATACGTTATACGGTAAGGTAGGGGTGTTGATCTGGAGCACAACATTTTGAGAAAATGTTTGTCAACTTTCACCCACTTTTACTTAAATATTAAAACATATTTTAGCAATTTTTATATGTTACTCAGTTTTGGTAATATGTTTTGTTTCGAATTACATTAAAAAAATTATATGTGTATATATAAAAGTTTTATGTAGTTAAGGAAATAAATATTTAAGAGCATGATATTTTAGACTTTTTTTTGTACATGCCGTTGTTGTTGTTGGTTTGTAAA
Source organism: Phaonia tiefii (assembly GCA_963931995.1). NCBI lineage: Eukaryota > Metazoa > Arthropoda > Insecta > Diptera > Muscidae > Phaonia > Phaonia tiefii. The sequence continues at coordinate 244,796,058 of OZ008368.1, forward strand.
TGCCGCTGTTGTTTTTGTTGTTGTTGTGAAATCAAATGATTTTGGCTTTGCTGTGCTTTGTTTATTTATCGAGCAGCGTGCAAATGCGTGTGTCTGTACATTTCGTTTTGTTGGATCGGTCGGGTATTAGTTCGTCTGGCGGGGAACATAAAATGAAGGGAGGGGAGCGTGGACACTTGTGTGTGCTTGAAAGTTTACAGATCTTTGCTGTCGTTTGTTTACTTCTGCGAGCAGCGTGTAAATGTGTGTGTATGTACATTAATACAAAGGATTGGCGATGTATACGCTCACTATATCAATGGCGTTTTTCCTAAACACATTTCTGTGAAAACATTGGGAAGTAGTTGGAAAGCAGCTAATCTATTGTGCTGCCATATCATAAAATGTATTGCTGTACCTGTACTTCAAATGAAGATGTCGCTATAATGTAATACGTTAAACTAGATATAGTTTCATCCTTAAACATATGGCATACAGTCTTCGAGCACACAAACTAAAAAATAAATTAATAAATCTTGTTCAAAACTATTTCAATCGTTTAGATCAGTGGTTTCCAAACTTATTTGGGTTATCGCCACATTGTAGCGACATCTTTATTAGATGTACAGCAATAGGAATTACTTTTATGATATGGCAGCACAATAGATTAGCTGCTTTCCAACTACTTCCCAATGTATTCACAGAAATGTGTTTAGGAAAAACGCCATTGATATAGTGAGCAGAAAATAAAAGAGGAAATTTAGAGAAAATGAAAGCTGCCTATAAATCTGAGTTTACACATGCAATTTTGATGGCGTTAATTATTGTGTTGGTTGGAGAGAGATGCGACGGCATTTTGTAAATATGCACTTTCTTAGATTCACTAAAGCAAGCAATGTCTTTATATGCGCAAGTTGCTTTCTTTTCATTTATCAAAAATTATATTTAATTCATATATTTTAATTGCAAAATGACTAAAGTATTCTACGTCTGACCTATGCGCCCATGTTATCTAACACAGGCTTGTATTTTTTTTTTTTGATGGTGGTCAGAGCAGGGTTCGAACCCAGGATCTCATGTACAAGAGCCGCGCACACTAACCATAACCACCGGCGGTATTATATTTTCCCGTAATCTTCCTTTTTTGAAGAGAGGTACAATTTTATTTATTGTTTTTTGAAGAAAAGGTATTATTTTTATGAAGAAGTAGTTTCTGGAAGAACAAGCCAATTTTTTTTACAATGAAGTACTTTTTTAAGAACAGGTACGAATTATCGCACGTTGCGGGCTAAATGAAAAAATGTTAAACAACTTTTGATGTGTTAACATCTATAGGCGCGGGTATGGCCTAAATTCACAAAGTGAATACAGCCAAACACAATTTGTCCGACTGCGCTCACACAGATTGTCCGACAGCGATCACACATTTTTTGCCGTGAAACTACTCCGAAGCGGCTGCACCGATTTGTATGAAATTTTGTGTGCATATCGGGTAGGTCTCAGAATCGGCCAGCATCTATTTTTCATACCCCTAAATGAGAAGGGTGACCCACCCCTATATAGAACACAGATTTGTCCGACTGCGAAACACAGATTGCCAAACTGCGAAAAAACACACACACTGTTGTAGCGGCAGCGAATAGTTGTATTGTGTGTGTTCGAAGCACTCTCAGAGCAAAGATAATAGTGACGTGGTTATACGTATATAAAAATGAGATAGAAAGAGAGCAACGACAATTGTGAACTTGTGTAGCGTATGTACAACCACATCAATGTATGTATGTATATGTGTCTTGTCTTTAAATATTTTTAAGTATTATTAAGTATTAATATTATTTAAATGAAAGGTCATAATATGATTGAACGCCTTTTTAAACTTCACCTGTCTGTATGCACGCATGCCGAAAAAACTTTGGATTGATTTTTACCTCTTTTCCCGTGATCCAATCGAGCAGAAACTTCGAAGGCAAACTAATGTCAACGACAAAAATAAACTATCAAAATATGCGCGGGATTGGATAACGGGGCGTGGTACCTACCATACAAATCACAAATTAAAAATCCATTATTTCTGCTCCTGTTAACGATATTTGAACAAAATTGGGTATTTTGGTTAGGTGTATATATTCTAAGATCTGCTGCAAATATGGGCGGGATTGGACACAGGGGCGTGGTCATATATAAAGAAGTTATAGTCAAAAACTATGTTTTTTACGTGTTGGTTTTTTATTATTGTGAAAGGGAAGTTAAATTAAATGTGGGTGCGGAGCACTTTCAGAGCAACGAGAATACTGACGTATTATACGTATATAAAAATGAGATAGCAAGAGAGCAACGAAAATTTTGTGAACTTGTGTAGCGTATGTACGAACATAACAATGGGAATAAAACAAAAAGTATTAAGCAAGAAAATAATGGCGCATGTGCTTCTACTGGCCTTTAAATAATTTTAAGTATTAATACTATTTAAATGTAACGTCATCATATGATTGAACGCTGTTTTTTATTTTCCAATGTAACATTTACTAATGTGTTCATAGAAATCGAACAGGTACCGTGTAGAAAAAAGATGTTAACACATCGCCCGTGAGTTCGAACACTCATTGGATTTTTTTTAACTACTTTATTAAAGGGAAGTTTTCTAGGTGGAGCCTGTGTATTACATATTGTAGTTTTGAACCCAATAAAAAGTAAATTTAGAAAAACCAAAGTGCAAGACTGGCAAATCCATGAAATACAACCCTGGCCATGGAATTACATTTGGCAGCACACTTACTCTTACACTCGTACTTTTGGTTTGGTTTGTGTCTAGACTAACATATGGGGGGATATTTCTTGCGTAATGGGAAAATGTCTACGTGGAGCCTGTTTATTACATATTGTAGTTGTGAACTCAATAAAAAGTAAATTTAGAAAAGCCAAAGTGAAAGAAGTTTAAAAAAATAAAATTTCCTTAAGTGCGTATTCTTAAAAAAAATTTATCAAAAAAAATACCTATTGATATTCTTGAACAATCTACCTTTTCTTAAAAAAAATACATTATCTTAAAGAAGAACCTTTGCTTAAAAAGTAAATTTTCTTACAAAAAGTACCTTTTCTTAAAGAAAGTAATTTTTTTTAATAAGTATCTTCTCTTAAAAAAATCCATTATCTTACAACATATTACCTTTTCTTAAAAAACTAACTTTTCTTTAAAGAGTGCCTTTTTTGTAAAACAAAATAACTTTTCTTGAGATAAGTACCTACTCTTAAAATTGTACATGTCCTTTCGTAAAAAGGTTTTCTTCAAAAAAATATACCTGCTTTTAAAAAAAATTAATTTTCTTACAAAAATTCCATTTTTTAACAATACCTTTTCAGAAAAATAAAACAACACCTTGTCATTTCTTTTCTCGAGATAAGTAACCTTTCTGAAAATAAGTAAATTTTCTTAAAAAGATAACCTTTTCATAAAAAGAGTACCACTTCTTTAAAAATTACCTCTTCTTAAAAAAAGTACTTCTTTGTAGAACAAATTCATACTCTTAGGGCGAGTTTCACACTCGTCATTTAAAAGCTCCTTTTGAAAGCTCACAGCCAATTTTCATATAAATGAATCTACATTTAAATGGAGAATTTTCAACTGTGAAACTGGCCATTAGGCTTTTTTTTTACAGAAAGCACTTCTTATTAAAAATGACATTATTCCTATTAAAAATCATTAGCTTTTAATAAAAGAAGTACCTCTCATCAAAGAAAGGACCTTTTCGAGAAAATATAATACATATTCTTACAAAAGGGACCTAAAAATATACTTTTTTTTACAAAATACATTCAATAAATAAAAAATTTCTCAAAAATAGTTTAGCATTTTACAAAAAGTATCCTTTCTTAAAGATCCATTTAAATTAGAGTATTTGCCAACAGGCGCCTTAGGCGTGTTGGAGCTAACTAGTATATAATATATAGCGGAAGGAACTTCGTTCCAACCTGGTGTCCCCTGACACCTCATGTGATTTTTTGTTAAGAACACGTACTTATTTTCAGAAGGCCACCTATCACAAGAAACGAAAAAAAGGTACTCTTTAAAGAAACTGTAGTTTTTTTAAGAAAAGGCAACTTGATATAAGAAAATTAACTTTTTTAAGAAAAGGTACTTATTTAAAAAAAAATTACTTTTGATATGTTAACCTCTATAGGTACGGGTAGGGCAATCTATCAAAGTGATCACATGCAAACAACACATAGCGTTATCATCACATACATGGTTGTTTTACAACAATACTCTCGGCCTGAAAATAAATATGATGGTATTGATGTAGCGACAGCGAACAAACGTGCAGGTCGTCGTCGCCTAAGAGTATTGAATAGTATAGAGAACTCATGGAACGAAGTTTATGACTCAAAGGCACTGACGACATCTGGCCAATAATTCAAAACGTACTACTCTCTATTTGTCATAACTTTGTTCATTCATAATTTTGATGTGAAACATTGATGCCTTTTGAAATATTTATGCTTTTTTTTATTGTTTTATGTAATAATATTTTGCATTTATAGAATTACTGAAATATTCTATAAAGGTACAAAGACTCGTTTATGCTCTTTTCCTCAGACTCTCTACATGAGAGCTGAAAACGAGTGCAATGAACTCTCCATACTATTCAATACTTTTTGTCGTCGGCCTGTTTATGACAATTCAGTTGTATGCCAGCATTCAAACAAGCAGTGTTGTAGCGGCAGTGAGTAATCATGCAGGTCGTCGTCGCCAAAGAGTACTGAATAATATAAAGAAATCTTATAACGAATTGTATGACTCCAAACCACTGGCGTTGTCTGGCGTTTGATTCAAAAGGTATTACTCTCTTTTTGTCATAACTTGGTCTGTTCATAATTTTGATGTGAAACATTAATGCTTTTCGTATTTTTTTTCATGTAATAACATTTTACATTTATAGAAGTATTGAAACATGCTATAAATGTAATAAGACTCATTTATACTCTTTTCCTCAGACTGTCTTCATTAGAGCGGAAAAAGAGTGCAATAAGTTCTCTATACCATTCAATACGTTTTGTCGTCGCTCTGTTTGTGACAATTCAGTTGTATGCCCGCATTCAAACAAGCACGTCATCGTCGCTTTGTTTATGGCTAAACAAAAACAATTATTTCAGTGAGCTAAACATTGGTTTATTTATTTTAACAATATTACGTCTAATGTTAAAGCAGATGTAGGAAAAAAGAAAGTGCAATAACAAAAGAGCCTTCAGCACAAAAACTATTCTTTTTAGAATATTCCAATGTAACATTTACAAATGTGTTCATAGAAATCGAACAGATATAGTGTAAAAAACAGTTGTTAACACATCGCCCGTGAGTTCGAACACTGATTGATTTTTTTTTTAGAAAGGTACTTTTTGTAAAAAAATTTACTTTTTTTAAGCAAAGGTAGTTCGTTAAGTTAAGGTATTTTTTTTAAGAAAAGGTACTTTGTTTAAGAATATGAAAAGGCACTTATTCAAGAAAATTTTCTTTTTTTAAACTTCTTTCACTTTGGCTTTTCTAAATTTACTTTTTATTGGGTTCAAAACTACAATGTTTCCTAAATATTGATTATAGGCACCACCTAGAAAACTTACCATTAAACAAGAAATTTCCCAACATATGTTAGTCGAGACACCAAATAGTTGATAATACAGGGTTGTAGCATAATACTGTTAAACGAAAGTTGTTTATTTTTTTTCAATTAGCCCCCATCCCGCAACTTGAGATAAGGAACTACGTTCATATTAATGACACGTAATGCACCATGTCACTTACTAGTTTGCGTACAGCATCAACTATGTCTGTTAACATTGTCAGTTTTGTAGTTATCACAAATTTTGTTTGAAGACATACATGCATGATAAGCAATTTATTTCTGTCGGTTAGTGTAACATATTTCACTACCATATTCACTTAAATGAATTGCAAATACTTGAAGCGCTCTACCAAAAAAAGAACAAAAATGGAAAACCAAATATCGCTCCACACGTACAATAACTGGAACACAATGTCCATTAAAAGATTTATTTTATTGTATGCAAATTGAACAATGACCATGCCTCGTATTTGTTAATTTCATTGCTTCCATGGCAACCTATCCACGGAATAACATAGCTTTACAAATTCGCTGCACAACCTTAGGCTCAGAGGAATCTATAGATGAAAAAAATCGAAGCTTTTAAACGATTTATGGTCATTGTTCGTAACACCCAAAAATCACAAGGGTTTAGCTGGGGGAAAATGTGAAAGTCGTAACACATTCATATTGCACAAGGGAGATGCAATCCCACGTACGAATAATGTATTTTAATTCCAATATACATACACTCCTACACACATGTAGACATACATATAGTCAAAATGAAAATTCATGGTATTCTCGGGACATTTATGTGATTTCATTTCATTTCGTTGGTTAAATAAAACATTTTGTTGAAACTCTTCGCCCCCAATCAGAAACAAAGAAAAAAATATCGAAATTTCGGATAAAATTGACAATTGCGGGAAATTGAAAAAAAAACAAAAAATCTGAAATACAAACGCTATGAATCGAATTTAGAATTTTATCAATTTTACATTTGAGATGCCACACACGCAAGAAATGCATTTGCACACAGATAGATCCTTCCTTGCTCAAGGCAACACATGCAACCTTAAAGTGACGGTAGCAACAGCAATAGCAGCAGTAGCAACATCAGCAGCATCAGAGCACCAAAGCCAATCAATATTTGCAATTCATAACGTTCATATGAAATAGATAAACAGGGGATTTCTTCGACTATGTAGTGGCACTTGAATTGAATTTTCAATTTGTTTATTTTATTTTGTAGATTTCGAAATCAAAACAGTTTTATTTGTAGTAATAGAAAAATATGTAAAACTGGAAGCAAAATGGAATAAATATAAGATTTGCGAAAACAAAAGAAAAGCATAAAATGAATGAGATTCAAACGGGAAACTTGTGCAGATTCGCGTTCATATCGGCACAGGGGTTTACTAAGCACTTTTTCTGTGTGTAATCTTATGACACAAGCTGTGCCGTAGATTGCGTCACTAAACAAATTTCCCAAAGACGAGGGAAAATACACTGTATGTAATTTTTAAGTCATGGGAATATAACCATATACGGACACCTCTACGTGATAAAAGACCAAAAAACCCATGTCTTCCAGTTTTACCCAAAGTCATCGATTTTTTTATGGGCTCCCAAAGATTTGGGGCCTCAGTGTCATTCTTGCAACAAAGTGATCATTTTGTCAGGCTCATATCTTGCAAATAGTTCGGAATTTTGATTACTCTCATAAAAACAAAAAAAAATAAATATAAAATCAAAATAACTTCATCTTCGAGGCTCAAAATCTCAAAAAACTTTAACAAATTCGATTTTTTTTACATTTTTCCCTTTTTCAGGTCCTTTTTCCCCTGTTCAAACCGATCAAAATTCAAGGAAACAATCAACTGCAACAACTATGACAAGTGCTACAACTTTCCCTCTGAGAGTAAATCAAAATTCCAAACGGTTTGCAAGATATGAGCCTAAGAAAATGATCACTTTTTTGCAAAAATGACACCGAGGCCCTAAAACTGGGAGACACGGGTCCTTTTTTTGGTCTTTTATCGCGCAGTGGTGTCCGTATATGGTTATATTTTTTCGGGTTGCACTGTGATATTAAAGATCACAACCGAGACAATTAAAAAAATCCTTCCCAAGTCCGTGAAAAACAGCCAAAATAGATTTTGTATTATAGATTTTGTGGTTGTGGCTCGATCGTAACATACAATACACCGATGTATAGGTCTCGACGTGTACTACATTTGTTCAGCTTCTACCCCTAAAATTTATCACTATTATTTTCTATAATTAAAGCCCTTTGAAACCCACAACATTTTGCTTTGGAAGAATACAGTTTTATTCAAAACCAAAAAAGTTACGTTGGACAAGATATATGTATTGCAGTAATACAAATATTTTTTCATGTTGTTGCATTATTACCGAAAATTACTGCATACTTTTTGGCGCCATCGGAAAAATTTTCAATGAAAATTGTTGAATAGTTTTTAGCGCAAATTAGTGCATACTTTTCAGAGCTATCGAAAATTTTTTTAAAGTAAAATTTATTGCATACTTTTTAGTGTTTTTTTAAATCTTTGCATGGAATACTTCATTTTTAATCTACTTACCATTGTAAGAGATGCCTGTCGGATGAGATCACCATATAAAATTATGTAGTAACAATTATATAGAACCATCAAATAACACTATGAGACAAAATTAGATTTTTTTTAAATATGATAGGGTTCTGTCAACGGACTCTGGTAGAATGGTCTAAAAAAAATATACGTGTATCGGCGTTTTGCCAGATCTGATCAGAATTTTTTTTAACGGCGGGTCAAAGTTTCCGCCCCTCGGAACTTTACTGAAACATATCGGCATGCAATATTGTGTTCCTTACTTCAGAGGTACAAAAGATGTTCAGAAGTTTTATAGAAAAGATTCAGATAAACATTTTTGTGGAACACATTAACAAATTAAATTGTATCATATCATATTGTATATCTCAAGATGTCTAGCTTCCATTTCCATTTCGGTTACTAATTGCAAACTTTACAGGCTGCTGAATATGGAATTTTTTGTGCCTTTAAATAAGTGAAATGGAGTGTATATTCCATAGCTTTAAATCGAAAATTTAATGAAAAAGGAATGGTTTTCAAATTGCAATAATATTTTCGAATTTAGAAGTATGACTTCTATTTTCAAATATGATTCAAATAAACCTTAAAATAATTTATTTTTAAATGTAAAAATGATTTTATAATTTTAATACGAATTTAATAATCTTTTGATAATTTTTTTTTAATTTTATAATTTAAATTAGTGCTATAAACATAATTAGATTTTCATTTCATAGAAATCTTTCATTTTTTTTTATATGATTTTGAAATTTATATGAGTTTAGTGTGAATTTGAAAACACTTTTAAATTTTATAATAAACACACGCTTCAAATTGGAATATGATTTAAATTTTAATTCAAAATGTAAACGTCATTATCAACCTCAAAATGTAAACGTCATTATCAACTTCAACTTCAGCATCCTGGTTTAAATTTAAAGTACCTCTATTAATTTTCTTAATAAGTTACAGAAATATGCAACTCTTCAAACTTTTTGGTCTAGTTTTAATTTCTTTAAATTAAAATTTATTATAATTTCAACAAAGATTTATTTTTAATCGTAACAATATAAGATGTTCGTTTTGGTTTTGCGTGGATTTTCTTATTTTCTTAAATGTAAATTTTTTTGTTTTGATTTAAACTTTTAATAATAAATGTTATGAATAATTTAATAGACTATTTATCAAAAAATAAAAGTTGACAATTCAATTAACATTTCTCTCTTGCAATTCTCTTTGGTAATATCACTCGTACTTATATTCTTGCAACTCAACCATTACATCCGTCTGCCAGCGCTGCATTCATCCATCCATCCGTCCATCCATCATGCGCCCCTCCATTTTTCTACAAAACATATATGCCATCATTTGTCAGAATTTGCAGGCATCAGGCGTCTCAGGGAAATCATGTGGCATCATCTCTGTCATTTGTTGGTGGTGCATCCTGTATACTTTTGCCATTGCCATTTGCCTGCTTTGTTGCTGTGGTCGCGTTGCTGCTGTTGCCGCCGATGCTGGTCTGCTCATCGCCACTTCCACTGTTGGCACTGTTCACGGTGATTTTAGAATTATTAAGCTCGGTCTCTTCAGGGATGCGTACTTGATCTTGATCCTGGTGAAGAACAAAACAAGAATACAGAAATATTAAGTAATAACTTTATGTTACTTTTCGGTGATTAAATTTATGCAAAGACACGTATGAGTAATATTTTACAGTTACATTAATCATACGTTTTACGGGGAGGTTTTAAATTAATATTAATCATACGGCATATTTTAGAATTCATATAAAGGAATGCATACATATTTGTTTGGTTTATATTGCTAAGAGATAACGGGCAAATAAATGAGACATTGTACTTGAGTAATTGTTTGGTAGCCAACTTAACTTCCAAACATATTTCTCAGTTTACCTTTATGACAAATTAAAAATTATTAGGAAAATGCTTTATATATTTAAATATTTTCATCCATCCATTAGAAGTTGTATATTTATCTAAATGGAAAATGCATTATAGGAGAAGGCTTTCAAACAGTCATAGAACTGTGTAGTCCTGTGCGTTTTATTTAATATTCTTACCCCCATTATAACCATCTCGATTTTTCATACAGTCTAAGTTTGTATTAAATTTAAATACTATAGCTGTTAGTCATTTCTAACTAGATATTTTGATAATGGTACAGTGATATTACTCCCAAATGAAAAAAACCCAATGATAATGACCCTTAGGCACTAACATTCCGACGAGGTATTGGGTGACTCATTAATAAATCCTTATTCGAAAATAATTATTATCCGGTTCTCTTAATTTTCTGATAAATGAACCGTTCCTTATACTTATTTATTAAATATTTGTGATATTCATGTGAAGGCTCAAAAGGCCGGCAACCCCGCAAACCTCGACATCTTGCACAAAAATCAAAATACACATTTTTTTATACAAAACGACTTGCACAAACGTAGAAAAGTTTGAAGTCAATTTTGCTGAGACAAGAGAATTTCGAGAATATAGCCAACACGAAATCATGTGATTTGCGAACAGATGCACTGAAACGGCCTGATGACTCATAAAAAGCTCCGAGGAAAGATTATGCCGAGTAACAGCTTTCCGTAGTTTTGTTTGTCTGAATTCCATTACTATGTCTTTATCGAAACAGCATCTAATTTTCGATGGTAAATTGTCGATGACCCCTTCCAGTAATTTGAGTGGAGTTTGGCGACTGAATCGAATATTGTTGTCTTCCAACTGCGAAACCATAGCCGGCTTAGCCCTGTATATTTTAGACGCTACGAAGCCCCAATAGGAAAACTACACGAGGTTGCTATTTATATTTCGGGTCCTGACAGTATGTACTAGTGTTGCCAAATGAAATCTTGAACTTAGTTTGGAAAGTTTGAAATTTTTTAGCATAAACATCCATAGAATGTTTTCACTTACGAGCAGTCCTTGTTGTATTTACAGAGTATTAAAAAATTCATCTCGGTCAAAAAAAAATTTTTTTGTTGGATGATGTTTTACGATTTTCGACGTGGATTATCAGCACAAGAGTGTCTCAGTCAACTTTGTATCGACCTTTGGTGATGAAGCACCATTAAAAACCACTGTAAATCGCTGATAACAAGAGAATGAATTCCGTGAAGATCGTCCAACTTCGGTCGTTTTGCCGGAAACCACCGATGATGTATGTGAGATGATAGAGCAAGAACGACATGTGGTATACCGTGAGATTGAGGCTTCCTTGGGCATTAGTATCACTAGTATCAATAAGATGTTCCACGTTCATTTGGCCGTGAAAAAGATTTGTTTTCGTTGGACACCACATAGTCTGCCGAATGCTCAATAAAGGCTCGTGTCGATTGGAGCAAGGAAATGTTGAAAACGTACAACCGCGGTAACTCAAATGCAGCGTGTAACATCATCATAGGTGACGAAACATAGATCTACGCATATGAGCCTGAAACAACGCAGCAATCGACAGTATGGGTCGTTCAATACGAGCTAAATCCAACAAGAGTTGTTTGTGGAAGAATCACATCGCTGCAAATGATCGTGTTTTTTTCGCTACAACCGGTCAAGTGGCCACAGTATCTTCAGTAGAACGTAGGACGGTCAATTCTGAGTGAAATATATAAAAAAAAACGTTTCCCATTACATCCCATGAAGGGATTGTGGAGAGCTTCTCACAACCCGTGAGCTGTGCGCTTTCTAATATTTAACTCACTAGTTGGGACCTAAAGTTTTTACACCGATTCCGAACAGCATTTTGAGAAGCTTTTTCATGACTAAATACTCGATAGTGTCGCCGTCACTATGCGAGGTGAGCGCAGCCGAAAGAAATTTTTGAGGTGGTCAGAGCAGGGATCGAACCTAAGATCACATGTCCAAGAGGCGCGCGCCACCGACGGCCATATGCAGACCCGAAATATAAATAGCAACCCTCGTAGATATGTGATATCACATAATTTAGCCGGTCAAGTCACACGCTCAAAGCCTTAAATTACTTTCTGGTAGCTCTGATGTTTGAAAAAATATAAGTCAATGAATTCACCAAACTCTAACCTCTAAGCTAAGAATGTTTATTGGACCAAACATGAAGTAAGATCCTAGGTAGTGCTTCCTACTGACACAAAAATCAGTTCAGTAGCACATGAGATATTCCACGCTCTCCTCCTCTTCTTTACCAACACAGCATTTACAGTACTCATGAGCTGAGATTTCAAGACTAGACGCGAGTCTACCTATTAATCTATGTCCAGTAGTTACAGGTAATAGCATATATATATCTTGCTTAGGACTGGATATCAAGGTTAGCATTAAATTCGGGTCTTAATAATGTCACACTTGCCTGGTAATCCTGCATTTTGTCTCTCTAAGGTAAGGTAATACCTTACCTATCAGATAATATAATCCCTACCTCGCCAGCTTATCTGATCTGTGGTTCCCTGGAATGGTTATGTGCCCTAGCATTCATATAAGGTGAATGCGCCTCAATTAGAGATGCGCAGCAATTGTGGTATTTCTTGTCGACAGGAATACATATTTTAAAACTGTCAGAGCCTGACTGTCAGAGAGATGTTGCTGCCCCAGACGTTGATGACGTTTTATCGTAGCCAAAGAGCAACTTTTCCGATTGCAATGACTTCTGCCTGAAAGATACCACAGTGGCCTGCTAGCCTTTGTGCACGAGGGGCAAGGCACCTGTGATACACGTGATTCCCATTCTCTGGAGTTTTGTTAGCAGTCTTAGGTAAATGGATTTTTCCACTACTGAATAAAACAAGATTGAAGAGAAATACCATATCCGCTGACAGGATGAAATTCCTACTAACAAAAGTACCTCTGAATGGATCACCCATTAATTGCTAAAAAGCGGGCAGCAAACTCGCCTGCTATTATAGATTAGACACTCATACCCATACTTGTAATCGAGTAGGTAGTTCTATCGGGGTGTTAGTTAAGACAATGTTTTGCAAAACCCGTTCGGCATCAGTGTAATAGTGTAGGTATCAATCAGTGAGTTTCAAAATACAAATCATGAAGCCTACTGACCGCGACACACGGTATGTAACTGAAATATAAACTTGAGCCTCCCATTCAAATCAAGTCATTATCATTTTGTCGATCTATTCCTATTCTATAAGAAAGAAATTTGAATTGGGTTCCAAAATGGTGTCTTTTCAAGGCGAATGACCACTTAACATTTTTCAAAAATTTGGAATGTGATGTCCTCTATCTGTCCTCTATCTGGAATGTGATGTCCTTTTGAAAGAAACATAGAGTTAATCGATCGAAAATTTCCCCGTAGAAAAACCAAATTTGTGTCGAATGCGAGTAAATTTTTGTCGAATGCGAGTGTCGAACGCGAGGGAAAAGCAATTAAATTTGTATAAAACCATCATTATAGGGCAAAAAATAATGATGCAGTTCCATTTGTAGGACCCGAATTAGAGTAAATCCGTTGAGTCCACTTCTGTCTTTTTTCGACTTGCACAGTGTAATAAACAGAATTGACTAATTTGGTCCAAAGAGCAACCAAAGGCTGAAAATCCACTATTTGGTGCTGTTTATAGGCCGAAGGCATCACTGGAGCGTACCTCTTCGAAGATGCTGATAGCCGCAACGTTACGGTCAACGGAGCAAAGTACCGTTCGATGCTCACCGAAATGTTTTTTTGCCCAAAATAGAAACATTAGACGTGGTTGACATATGGTTTCAAGAGGACGGTGCAACATGGCACACTGCGCCAATTGAGAGGTGAATTTAGTGAAAAATTAATCTCACGTTGTGGCACTGTCAATTGGCCCCACTTTCGTACGATTTGACCCCACTAGACTAATTTCTGTGGGGGTAAGTGAAGTTGCTAGTCTAAAGGAGTAACCCAGCCACGATTACTGCCTTGGAAATAGAGTGTCCAAAACCGAAACCAGAGAAACTGTTTAACCGGTGTTTTGATATTAGCCCTGTACCGGTTTTATAAACACCGTAATTTTCAAGCAAACCGAAAACCGTTTATTTGATTTCGGTTAACAGGATTTTACTCAATTTGTGTTAAAATCCTTAAAAAATTAATAACAAATTATATGTTTTTCGAATTTTAATGAAATGTTGGATTAAAAAACATGATTTCTAATCTCAAATATGATTCTGTGATTCAAGAAGTTCTCAGTGGCATTTCCAAACTGTTGTTTTATTCAAATTTCCAAATAATTTTATTTATTCAGATAAGACTTTAAATTTTCTTTCAAATTTCAGAATGCAAATTATGTTATAATAAATGTATTGAATTTTATAAGATTTTCATATATGAAAATCGCTCTCAAATTTAGATTTTGATTTTGGAATTTCAATCAGTATATTTTGAATTTGAATATAATTTGTAAATTTTATATTAAACGCGCATTCAAAATTAGAATATGACTTAAATTTAAAATTAAAATTGAAACGTGATTGTCAAATTTTAATAAAAAACAAACACATGAGGTGTCAGGGGACACCCGGTTGGAACGAAGTTCCTTTCGCTATAAAATATGTACGAGTAAGTTCCAACACGCCTAAGGCGCCAGTTGAAAAAATACGATAATTTAAATGGATCGTTAAGAAAAGTTACTTTCGTAAAATGACAAACTTTGTTTAAGAAAACTTTTTTAAGAAAACTTTTTTTTTATAGAAAGTATTTTTTGATGTGTTAAAAACTATAGGCACGGGTATGGCAGTCTATCAAAGTGAACACATGCAAGCAACACACAGCGATAGCATTACATACGTGGTTGTTGTACAACAATAGTCTCTGCCTGAAAATAAGTATGATGGTATTAATATAGCGGCAGCGAACAAACAAGCAGGTCGTTGTCGCCAAAGAGTATTGAATAGTATAGTATAGAATAGAAACATTGATACCTTTTGAAGCACTAATGCTTTTTGTATTGTTTTATGTAATAACATTACCAAAATGATGCATTGATATTGAAATATTCTATAAAAAGAATAAGACTCGTTTATGGTCTTTTACTCAGACTCTCTACACGAGAGCGGAAAAAGAGTGCAATCAGTTCTCTACACTATTCAACACTTTTTGTCGTCCCTCGGTTTATGGAAAGTCAAAAACAATTATTTCAGTAAGAAAAATGGAAGTAGGAATACCAAAAGAGCTTTCAGCACAAAAACTATTCTTTTTTATATTCCAATGTAACACTTACTAATATGTTCATAGAAATCGAACAGGTACCGTGTAAGAAAAAGGTGTTAACACATTTTTAAGTATATTTCTAGGCCCTTGTTTACAAAGAAGTACTTTTTTTAAGAACAGGTAAATAAATAATAAAGTGTTACTCTTTTTAGGACAAGGTTATTTTTTAAGAAAATATACTCATTTTCAGAAAGGCTGCTTAAGTTAAGAATATAAAAGGTACTATTTTATTTTTAAACAAAATTTACATTTAAGAAAAGCAAATTTTGTAAGGGACGGTACTTTTTTAAAAGAAGGTAATTTTTTGAAAAAAAATGGTTTCTTAAGAAATGAAAATTTTTTAGAATTTTCAAGAGCAGGTACTTATCTCCAGAAAAGTTATTTTATTTCACAAAATAGGTACTCTATAAGTAGGTTTTTAAGAAAAGACAATTTGTAGTAAGAAAATTTACTTTTTTAAGAAAAGTTACTTATTAAAAAAAATACTTGTTTTAAGAAAATGTACTTTTTTTAAGAAAATGTACTATTTTTAAGCAAAGGTACTTCTTTAAGGTAAGGCATTTTTTAAGAAAAGCTACTTTGTTTAAGAATTTGAATGGGTATTTTTTTTTATGAAAAGCTATTTGAATTTGAATGGGTATTTTTTTTTAAGAAAAGCTACTTTGTTTAAGAATTTGAATGGGTATTTTTTTTATAAAATTTACGTTTTTAAAGAAAAGACGCTTATTTAAGAAAATATTCTTTTCCTAAACTTCTTTCACTTTGGCTTTTTTAAGTTTACTTTTTATTGGGTTCAAAACTACAAGCTACTAAATATTGGTTACAGGCTCCACCTAGAAAACTTCCCATTAAACAAGAAATTTCCCAACATATATGAGACATCTAGTTAGTCTAGACACAAACCAAAGCAAAACTAAACAATATAGTTGATAATAGTGGGATGTAGCATAATAATGTTAAAACAAAAGTTGCCAATTTTTTTTTATTCAGCCCCGAAATAAAAAAGTGGTTCCAAAAAAATTAAATTGTTTCCCATTACATTGCATGAAGGAATGGAGGAGAGCTTCTCACAACCAGTGAGCTGTGCGCTTTCAAGTCTTCTACTCAAATTTAAATGCAGTTGTAGAATTTTGAGTTTTAAACACGAATAAGTACAGGAAATGATCACTAAACCAATGTATTGGGAATACAACATGTGCAATTTAATTTAAAGCAAAAAAAACGTAAATAACCTGGTCCACCGGTTTTTTGCCTATATTGAAAATTGCATACCGGTTTCGTGATAAACTGATTCTTCGAACAAACTGAAAATCGGTTTTTAAAAACTTCAGGTTTTTTGGACACTATAAAAAAAATAAATGGTTTCCCATTACATCCCATGAAGGGACCGGGGAGAACTTCTCACAATCACTGAGCTGTGCGCTTTCCAGTTTTCACTCACTGATTGGGACCTACAGTTTTACACCGATTCCGAACGGTATTTTGAGAAGCTTTATCATGGCTATATACTCGATAGTGTCGCCGTCACTATGCGAGGTGACCGCCGCCGAAAGAAATTTTTTTTGAAGGTGGTCAGAGCAGGGTTCGAACCCCGGATCTCATGTACAAGAGCCGCGCACACTAACCATTGCACCACGGACGGACACTATATTGTTAAAAAATGCAAGTCTTTTGGACACTATACTTGGAAGCCAATATTGCACGCGTCATTTGTGAGATACCGTCTGAAATGTTGGCAAAAGTGTACCAAAATTTGACCTTGAGAATGGACCTCGTGAGACGTAATCGTGGGCAACATTTGCATGAAATGATTGAATGAAATAACCTAAGCGAAATGACAGGCATTAATGTATCGATCCAATTTCAATGACTTGTACGAATTTTCAGTGTTGTCTTCAATTGTCGAAACCAACTTCCAAAACAATCATCCATAACAAAATTAAAATTTGTAAAATGTGTGTAATGGAAAACGCACATTGTCTAAAGAGTTTCTTACGTCTTATTTCGGAAGTTTTATCAACTCCTTTTTTTGTGTAATTTTTGGCGTAAAACACAGATACGGTTTCAAAAGACTCAGTTTGAATTTTCCAATGTTGCCACTGTTTCCCTACTGAGTAGTATCCTCAACGATGTGGCAACACTGGACCGCTTTGAGTATTAATTTTTTTAATGTCTGAGACTTTTCTATGAAAAAGGTTAATTGTTAGTCGAAGTCAAATTTGTTTGTTCATCTTTGACCAACCACTTTTCCTATGTTCTGTTTCTAGACTATATAACATTTTCATTACAATGTGATTGTTATTATAATGTCAGTGCAAGATGTCAAGTATTTTCCATGAAATAATAAATTCCAAACTATAAAATAATTCTTGTTTTGGACAACTTCTCTGCAATTCATATAAAATTATTTATAAATTGTACAAAAATAACTCTTATTTCTTTAAAACTGTTTGCTTGATAACTGATTTGTTTTGCTTACATTTTCAATTCTTAAGCTCGCACTTTAGAAACGTTTTTAAAGATATGCAGCAAAGAAAAAACCTCAAAAACTTTCTATTTTTTAGTTTTCCCTTTTTTTCCGGCAAAGTTGCATGAATAGTAAAAAAGGGCAACGTCATCATAGCCACTTTAACCGAACAAAATGGGTGGTAGCACTTTGAATGGAGTATCAAATAACGCTTGAAAACTAAGCATAGACGAGAAAAACTTGAATCGTGTGCCACAAAAGGAGGAGACAAAAACGTACAGAATGCGCACACCATGTAGGAGAAAGGAAACAAAACAGATGTGACACAAAAAAAAAGTCAACACAAAAACAAGTCAAGATAGAGGGAAAGATATTCAGGAAATAAGTGTCGATGATTGTGAAAAATAGCATTTTCTCGTATACGAGTATTGTATTTGTTATCAAATTCAGTAATGGTCAATCTTAAGATAAGATTAAAGTAGTTTTGAAATTAAAATTAAAATGTTCGCTGTACATATATAGGGTTTTTCAACGAGAGCGCTACAAAAGTTTTTTTTAAATAAAACAAAACCGGTTTTAGACACCAATGAAATTCTTTATTCCTGTGAAAGTACCTTATGGAACTCGATTTCTTTTGCATGGCCACCACGGGCACGCTTGCAGAAGTCCAGACGCTGAGCCCAATTTTCGACAGTTTTCAAGCATAAATCGGCCGATACTGCTGCAATTTCACGTTCGATATTCGTACGAAGTTAGCGATTCGCATTCACAGTAATGTGCCGGTCTTGATCATCACTGAAGAAGTACGGCCCAATGACGCCGCCGGCCCATAAGCCGCACCAAACCGTAAATTTTTCGGGATGCAATGATGACTCATGTATTACGTGTAGATTGCTGTCTGATCAATACCGCATATTTTGCTTATTGAAGAAGCCATTCAGCCAGAAATGAGCCTCATTGCTGATTGTTGAGGCCTCTTATAGTTGGCCTCTTAAAGTTGAGGTAGTAAATTTTAATAATTTCGACTCGGTGTTGGCTCGTATATCTTTCCATGATGAAATGGCAAACCTTACTGACGAGAAATGTCAAAAGAGCGGGAAAAAATATGACGTGGTTAGGGACAGCAAGCGTCTCTGTTGAAAACCCCTTTAATAGCTGCCACATCTTAGACACAATGATAAAGAGAGTGTCTTCTGAAGAGTGTCCGAAAATTCACGGAAAATTTTAACTTCGTGGCCCGTGTAGTGTAGAGTGTTGTTGTTGAAGAAAAAGGACAGGGTGATTGTTCAGGATTATTAAGAATTGAACTCTAATTTAAAGGATAAAATGTGTTCATTGCTGAGAAATATTTCAAAAATAATGAAGGGTTTTCAAACAAAATCATCTTCAGCGATGAGGCTCAGTTGCCTCTTGATGGGGCTTCATTAATCGTTAAAATTGATGAAGGCAACTGAGGCAAATTCAGCTCATCTGGGTCGAACAACTGAGATGAGTTCAGTTATAGTAAAAGCAGACATAGGATTTTTAACTTCTGTGCAATCTGAGATTTGTATGTCATTTCGCTGGAATTGCCGAAGCCATGGTGGTTACTTATTTTTAAATATTATTCCATTCCGTAAATGCAACGGTTCATTGGCTTACCCGATGCAACAATCAACTCAAGGTTTCGTTTTTCTTGGAAATTGGAATGGGCAGAATGAAAGCTGCTGTTGGGGTTTTTTTTGCACAACAAGTCATCAGCTGGTTGGAATCTGTTACGCAAATGTAGTGCAATAGCGAATCTAATCCTGTCAGGTAGGAGTTTTTCTGATGCTCACACGATTTTCAAACCGAGTTTTGTGATGCGATTTCAGATAGTATAAATATAGCTGAATGGTATTGTGATCCGTATTTACTGAAATACGAAGTAGAAACCAGTAATTGTCGACCTGAGCATTGTACAATAACTAATACGTTTATTTCATAATATTTTTATTAAAGTACATTAGAAAATGTGGAAACTTCTAACAGCACCGGAATTCTGTAACTTTTTACGACCAAAATCGAAAGTTGAATGACAAAATTCGGAAACTTCTTTTTTTAATTGTTTGTGTGTGTGTATGTTACGAATGGGCTCGAAAACGGCAGGACCGATTTTGATGAAATTTTCAGACAATATTCAGAATAATCTAGAGGGTACCATAGGCTATACAGCCGTGATGAAAATGGGGGGTGCCAAGCCCCCTTTTGAAAAATCGCTCTGACGGCTTTTCCAATGGACCGACTGTAATGAAAATTTCAGAATGTGGTACTGACGACCTGCTGATACTTCTTGGATATACTTGGTTGTGATTGGATAAAGCGGCGTGGCACCGCCCGTACAACTTGATATTTAAAATGGCTATATCTCATGAACTGTCAGAGATATGAAGATGAGATTTGGTATATATGTTGTTGGAACAGTATGAATTACAGCCAGGATGGAAGAGGGCGGCGGCACGTTCCCTTTGAAAGAAACCAATATAAGAGCCATAACTATAGTTTGAAACGTAATGGAATAACAAATTTTGTTCACGCTCTGGCATTACAACAACTTTGAAGGCAAAACGTAGTTTGCCGGGTCCAGCTAGTAAGTTCTAAATGACATTCTCAAACAAATTGTTTATTCAAATTTCAACATGATTTTATGATTTGAATAAGAATTAAAAATTTTTTCCCCAAATTATTTATTATAAAAATTTTATTTTAATTATATTTAATTATAAAACGTGATGATTTACCCGACCTTTCGCTTTATATTCGAATTTAAAATGTTCGCTGCCCATTGGGTAGCATCGGAATAACAATGCTACCCAAAGGGCAGCGAAATATTGAATAATAAAATTAATTTAAAATAACGACCAAACGCTCGAACATTTTACAATTTAATATATTTAATTATTTCATAAAAATATTTTGAACTTAGTACGATTCTCGTACATGAAAATCTCTTTCAAATTTGGAATTTGGACTTTGATTTTGAAATTTAAATCAGTATAATATGAGTTTGATTAAAACTTTTAAATTTTACGTTAAATTTTAAATTTAGTTTAAAACGTGAATGTTGAATTTAAATAGAGTAATAAAATTCTGAGTTTTTAACACGAATAAATATATGAAATGGTCGCTAAACAAATGAATTGGAAGTGCTACATGTGCAATTTAATTTAAAAACCGAAAAAAACGGTTTCACCGGTTTCTGCGGAAATTTGAAACGGAAACCCGGTTTCTTAAAAAACTGATTTTTCGAACAAACCGAAAACCGATTGTAAGAAATGCCGGTTTTTTGGGAATTTTTTTTTTTTGCTATTGATTAAGCTGAATTTTGTATGCATGAAGGTGGAGGTGATTTGTAAAAATTCGTTTTGTAGTGGTTCTTGAAATTTTAAGTTTTTGAGAACGATGGCGAATTGATGTTTTCGGTTGTCGGCGACACTTTCGTTTACAGCAGCAATGTTTTCAATAGACCGACCGGCATGTTGACACTCAGGAGTCTTACTGTCCATAACCCACCCAGTTTCTTACATTTTTTGTCTACATTTCGAATGGTTGACACATTAGGTGCACTTTCTCGTCTGAAAATTGTTCGAATTTTGCGAGCGGTTTCAGCATAACTTTCCAAATTTTTGTAATAAAATTGTAACACGTTGTTCTTTCGTAGAGTGCTCCATTTTTAATCGGAAAAAACATATGTGACAGCTGCCAAATTTCAGAGTTGCCTGTGGACAGAAAAAAAATTACACTAAATTTAAAAAGTGCAATCTTACACGATGAAAAATAACGGTTGCAGCAACATATTGCGGGAAACATGTACATGTTTGCAAGCATTATTTTAATGAATTTAAGATCTGCTGCATTTTATTTCTGTAGTGTCTGCCTCGTTTTGGTTTTTAGTGATTTCAAAAAACAAAGCCACATTTGGATCTCAAAAACACATATTATAGTCTGTTATATTGAATAGCAAACACAATGTGTTTGGGCACAAGTATAGTATATTTGCGACAAGCCACAAACACGTTACATTTGCATCCAAATAATACAAATTGCAGATTTTTCAGCGTGTACCTGAAGTAACTAAATTTTGTACACTCCCTGATTGCGACGCGACCTACAGTCTTTCACCGGTTCCGAATGGTAGTTTGTGAAACTAAAAGTTTTAATACAAGTAATTAATAACTCTGCAGAGATATCGGGGGCTGAAGTTTTAAAAACTCAATAACATAATTTTACCATTTTGATTCACCAGATATTATTTTGGATAAGATAAAGTGGCATATAGCACATTAGAATTTATAGCTGTATGCGTGCGTGTGCATTAGAAACAAATTACAATCCATACAGGATTGCGAAGCGCAATTGCATCCTTGGTAAACGTATGTGCCAGCTGGGAAATTTATCAGTGGCTACTCGCACAAAAAAAAATTACATGAGGTGTCAGGGGACACCCGGTTGGAATGAAGTTCCTTTCGCTATATATTATGTACTAGTTAGTTCCAACACACCTAAGCCGCCTGTTGAAAAATTTTGTAATTTAAATGGATCTTGTAAAATAATAAACTTTTGTTAAGAAATTTTTTATATATTGAATGTATTTTTTTAAAAAAAAAAAGTATATTTTTAGGCCCCTTTTGTAAGAATATGTATTATATTTTCCCGAAAAGGTCCTTTCTTTGATGAGAGGTACTTCTTTTATTAAAATAAAAAAAATGGTTTCCCGTTACATCCCGTGAAAGGATTAGGGATTTACACTCACTGATTGGGTCCTACAGTTTTACACCGGTTCCGAACGGTATTTTGAGAGGCTTTTTGATGGATGAATACTCGATAGTGTCACTAAGCTAAGAAAAAGCCTTAGAGTATGAATTCTTTTTACAAAAAATACTTTTTTAAGAACAGGTACTTTTTAAAGAAGTGGTACTCTTTTTAGGACGAGATTATTTTTTTACGAAAATTTACTTATTTTCAGGAAGGCTACTTATCTCAAGAAAACAAAAGAAAAGGTGGTACTTTATTTTTAAGAAATGGTACTTGTAAGAAAAGGAATTTTTTAAGAAAATGTATTTTTTGTGAGAAAATGTATTTTTTTCGAAGAAATGCTTTTTTTTACGAAAACACAGATACAATTTTAAGAGTAGGTTATTTTGTCAAGAAAAGTTATTTTGTTTTACAAAAAAGGTATTCTTTAAAAACAATATAGTTTATTAAGAAAAGGCTATTTGTTGTAAGATAATGTACTTTTTTAAGAGAAGGTATTTATTTAAAAAGTTTTAAGAAAAGGTACTTTTTGTAAGAAAATTTACGTTTTTAAGCAAAGGTACTTCTTTAAGATGTTATTTTTTTTAAACTTCTTTCACTTTGGCTTTTCTAAATTTACTTTTTATTCGGTTCAAACTACAATATGTAATAAACAGGCTACACCTAGAAAATTTCCCATTAAAAAAGAAATATGTTAGTCTGGACACAAACAAAATGTACTAGTGTAAGAGTGCTGCCAAATGTAATTCCATGCTGAGGGTTGTGTTTCATGGATTTGCCAGTCTTGCACTTTGGCTTTTCTCAGTTTACTTTTTATTGGGTTCAAAACTACAATATGTAATACACAGGCTCCACCTAGAAAACTTCCCTTTAAACCAAACCAAACCAAAAGTAACCAATATAGTTGATAATAATGGTTTGAAATAAAGTAGATAAAAAAAATTGTTTAAAAATTTTTCATTTAGCCCCCATCCCCCAACTTGCGATAAGGAACTTCGTTCCAATTACTCTAAATTTAAAAAGTAAAATTTTACCGAAACCCCCCAGTATGAACTTCACAGACATTAACCAAAACTAACAGAATCGGTCAAAAAATTCAGAAATTCGAAAACGTAATTGACACTAGCTATACCACAGAAAAAATCAACTTTGTGGTACAGTAGAAACTAAGCTCAAAGCACATGTAGGAAAAATCCATCTTGTGGTGGAATTATTGACCTTTCAGTGTATCTTGGTACTTAGGGATCGATACTAATTCAAATATGTAAATTTCATATTTGAGTCGGTATACATATGATTTATAATCTACCGAATGTATCAATTCAGCCACAGTAGTAGGAATCTGATGATGAACTTGTCACGGCGTTCGAAACTAGTCACGCCAATGACTGGGTTTAGCCGAATTTTATATTATTCCAAACAAATCCAACCATTTTTCTTTCAATAAATATGTTCCTGACCTTGTAAGATTAAAGTATGTACTTCTCAAAAATTAACCGAGATGACATGATTAAAATGACATCACATGATTAAAAAAAACCCAACAAAATCTGCCATAAATTTCAAAAATTAAAAGATTTGTTTTGTTAAATATGTAGATTCTGAGCCAACATCTGTCACATGGTCAAGCAAACGCAACCAATATTTTACTAAAATCGTCGCACCATACCTAAATGTAACATGATATATTTTATCGCATAATTAATATCAACATCACAACAATTTTTTTTTGTCATTTAATTCATTTCATTTCAATTAGCATTAATTAAATCTTTATGCCATCAAACGTATGCTGACAGGTTGTATGCAAATTGTAGAATGAATTATAAATGCACTACATGAGAAGCCTTGTGACTGACATTTCCGCTTACTGTCAATAATTTTATAAAAAGAAAAATTCATTTTGAAAAAATTCATTTAATTGGAAATGTATTCAAACATGATTATGTTGCCACTGATAGATTAACAATTTACAACATATTTAATTAGTTTCATTTACATAAATATGTTGTATGAAATTGAAAATTAAACATCAATATTTATTACTTGGAAATCAAAAAAAAAAAAGAATTGCACGAGCACCAAAGTCATTATGTTTATATTAATTACACTCGTTAAACATAAATAGTGCGGTCAATTCTGAGAAATCATCATAGCTATGTGATAAATATTTCAATCAGAGCAGGAAAACTGAATGAATCAATGAATCAAATGGAAAATCAACGAATTATGCTGCCTCTTAACTCTAACTCTTTAACTTTTAAATTATATTCCATTGGTATTTGGTAGAGTCAATCAAAAAAATATATATATTGAAAAAGTGATGGTTTCTTCGACCTTTCGTATTATATCCAAAATTAAAATGTTCGAGCGTTTGGTCGTTTATTAAAATAATTTTATTCTTCAATATTTCGCTGCACTATGGTGGCAGAATAAAATTTTATTGAAGAATATAATTATTTAAAAAATTGACCAAATGCTCGAACATTTTACTTTTGAATAGAAAAATATATAATAACACTGTGATAGTTTTGACCCGACAAAAAATGAACTTTGATGAATCCTTTTCGTACTATTAGGGGGGAGTCCCCTGAGTGCGAAAGTACATTTGGAAGTGTCAGATTGGCTCCAGTTTTTGAGAAATCGGTATATATGGATAGAGCTAAGTCTGCGCTATTTAAACAAATTTTACCGGCCATAGGCCAATTTTTTTTTGGCCTAAAAGGGCTTAAAAAGCTTATTATAATAGAAAAAACAAATGTTTGCGCTCGGTCCAACTTCTTCAGATATGAGCCTTTAAAGCTTGAGTATATAATTGGCCATATCTCACATATTTATGGTCCGATCTGGTTCCGGTGAATATCATTACAAAGACCATTAAAAACTCTTTAAATCTGCGTATAGATATATTACATTTCATTAACCCATTGGGGACAAATTTAAAAAATACGATTCTTTAACCTCACTTTTTTTGCTAAAAATCTGATTTTCTCAAAAAACAGCCCAAGTAAACCTATTTTCTACCTAGAGTCAGGTTGTAGGCAACACTTCAGGCTTTGTTTTAAGGTATAATACTTCGCATTAACCCTTCTACGACCGGAGATATTTATGTTCAAAGTTTGAAATACTAGAAAAACTGAAAGTTTTTTTACTTTTTTCCAAAATTTTATTTATTTTCCTAGCATAGGCCTCAAGTTAAGCCTCAAAATCAAAATATTGGACTTTTATATATTTAACTTGAGGCCTATGCTAGGAAAATAAGTACAATTTTGGAAAAAAAGTAAATATTCATCAAAGTTCATTTTATCATTTTTTCGACTATCACTGTGTAATCAATCAATATTGCCATTGGTGGCAGGCACAACGTGAGTTACCGACTCATGCGGCTTCTACACTATTAACTTCAGCCCTTGCCTGCTGGTGCCTGATATTTTCGAAAACCAGTCTCATGTAATTTATGCGCATATTACGGAAGTAAGAAATATATGAATGCAGCATAAAATTAATTTTGATTAGAAATCTCTCATACGGTTCCTGCAATCAGCGACACAATTATATTATGCTATAAGTCAAGTAGTTTCGTGAAACCCATATGACTTTGACGTTGATTTAAACCCGGAATCTGAAATTGTACATTATTTTCCATTATTAAGAGCATCGATAATTCTAAATTTAAAAACAAATTAATTGAGGTGTCAGGGGAGATCCGGTTGGAACAAAGTTCCTTTCGCTATATGTAATAGTTAGAAATCGAACAGATACCGTGTAAGGCGCCTGTTGAAAAATATTGTAATTTAAATGGATCTTTAAGAACAGATACTTTTTGTAAAATGATAAATTTTTGTTACGAAATTTTTTATTTATTGAATGTATTTTTTTATTGAAAGTATATTTTTAGGCCCCTTTTGTAAGAATATGTATTATATTTTCCCGAAAAGGTCCTTTCTTTGATGAGAGGTACTCTTTGATTAAAATAAAAAAGATTGGTTTCCCGTTACATCCCGTGAAAGGATAAGGGAGAGCTTCTCACAAACCAGTGAGCTGAGCGCGTTCTAGTTTTACACTCACTGATTGGGTCCTACAGTTTTACACCGGTCCCGAACGGTATTTTGAGAAGCTTTTTCATGGCCTAAGAGTATGATATTTTTTTACAAAGAAATGCTTTTTTAGAACAGGTACTTTTTAAAGAAGTGGTACCCTTTTTAGGATAAGGTTATTTTTTTTAGAAAATTTACTTATATTCAGGAAGGCTATTTATCTGAAGAAAAGTTTAAAAAAAAGGTGTTCTTTAAAGAAAATATAGTTTATTAAGAAAAGGCTATTAGTTGTAAGATAATGTACTTTTTACTACTTTTTGTAAGAAAATTTACTTTTTTAAGCAGAGGTACTTCTTTAAGATCTTATTTTTTTAAACTTCTTTCACTTTGGTTTTTCTAAGTTTACCTTTTCTTCGGTTCAAACTACAATATGTAATAAACAGGCTCCACCTAGAAAATTTCTCATTAAACAAGAAATATGTTAGTCTGGACACAAACCAAAAGTACGAATGTAAGAGTGCTGCCAAATGTAATTCCATGCTGAGGGTTGTGTTTCATAGATTTGACTGTCTTGCACTTTGGCTTTTCTAAATTTGCTTTTTAGTGTGTTCAAAACTACAATATGTAATACACAGGCTCCACCTAGAAAACTTCCCTTTAAACTAAACCAAACCAAAGATACCCAATGTAGTTGATAATAATGGGTTGTAATAAAGTTGTTAAATAAAGTTGTTTAAAAATTTTTCATTTAGCTCCCATCCCGCAACGTGCGATAAGGAACTTCGTTCCAAAATTAAATAAGGTGTCAGGGGGCACCCGGTTGGAACGAAGTTCCTTTCGCTATATATTATGTACTAGTTAGTTCCAACACGTTTAAGTCGCCCGTTGAAAAATACGATAATTTAAATAGAACTTTAATAAGAGATACTTTTTGTAAAATGATAAACTTTTTTTAAGAAAATTTTTTGTATAGAATGTTGTTTTTTGATGTATTAAGCTCTATAGGCGCGAGTAGGGTCTAAACTCACAAAGTGAACACATCCAAAACAAAAAGGCATGCAGATTTGTCCGACTGCGATCAAAGATTGTTTAGCGTTAAACTCTTCCGAAACGGCTGGACCGATTTGTATGAAATTTTGTGTGCATATCGGGTCGGTCTCAGAATCGGCCAACATCTATTTTTCATACCCCTAAATGATAATGGTGACCCACCCCTATATAGAACACAGATTTGCCCGACTGCGAAACAAATACCGTCAGACTGCGGAAAAAAACACACACTGATGTAGCGGCAGCGAATAGTTGTCTTGTGTCGGTGCGTAGCACTCTCTGAGCAAGGAGAATAATGACGTGGTTATACGTATATAAAAATGAAATAGCAAGAGAGCAACGAAAATTTTGTGAACTTGTATTTAATTTAATATTATTTAAATGTAACGTCAACATATGGTTGAACGCTGTTTTTTATTTTCCCATTTAAGATTTATAGAAATCGAACAGGTACCGTGTAACAAAAAGGTGTTAACACATCGACCATGAGTTCGAACACTGATTGGATCTTTTTAAAGTATATTTTTAGGTCCTTTTTATATGTACATATATGTATGTATTATATTTTCCCCAAAAGGTCCGTTTTTAAAGAGAGATAATTCTTTTATTAAAATCTAATTTGTTTTTAAGAAAAGGTACTATTTTTAAGATGAAGTACCTTTTGTAAGAAAAAGCCATAATAGTATGAATTTATTTTACAAAAAGTACTTTTTTAATAAACAGGAACTTTTTAAAGAAGTGGTACTCTTTTTAGGAATAGGTTATTTTTTAGGAAAATTTACTTATTTTCAGAAAGACTACTTATCTCAAGAAAAGAAAAGAAAGGAAAAGAAAAGGTATTATTTTATTTTTAAAAAATATAC
Organism: Phaonia tiefii; assembly: GCA_963931995.1. Taxonomy (NCBI): domain Eukaryota; kingdom Metazoa; phylum Arthropoda; class Insecta; order Diptera; family Muscidae; genus Phaonia; species Phaonia tiefii. The sequence goes on from OZ008368.1 coordinate 244,824,609, forward strand.
TTTTCAGATAATGCATTTTTGTAAGAAAATTTATTTTTTTTAAGACGAGGTATTTTTTTCAAGAAATGGTTTTGGAACGAAGTTCCTTATCGCACGTTGCGGGATGGGGGCTAAATGAAACAAATTAAACAACTTTTTTTAACAACTTTATTACAACCCACTATTATCATATTGGGTGCATTGGGTATATTGGGTACTTTTGGTTTGGTTTGTGTCTAGACTAACATGTGGTGGGAAATATCTTGTTTAATGGGCAGTTTTCTAGGTGGAGCCCCTGTAACCAATATTTAGTCTATATTGTATTTGTGAACCTAATAAAAAGTAAATTTAGAAAAGCCAAAGTGAAAGAAGTTTAAAAAAGGAACATTTCCTTAAATAAGTTTTATTTCTTAAAAAGTTTCTTAAAAAATATCTTATTTCAAAGAAGTACCTTTGCTGATAAAAGTAAATTTTCTTAAAACAAATTGCATTTTCTTAAAAAAATACCTTATTCTTACAAAAATATCTTATTTTAAAGAAGTACCTTTGCTTAAAAAAGTACATTTTCTTACAACAAATTGCCTTTTCTTAAAACACTACGTTTCAAGAGTACATTTTCTCTAAAACAAAGTAACTTTTCTTGAGATAAGTACCTACACTTAAAAACATACCTATCCTTATAAAAAGGACCCATTCTACAAAATCCCATTTCTTAAAAAAAACCTTTTCTTTAAAAAAATACCTTCTCTTAGAAAAAATATTTTATTACAAAAATTCTTAAAAGTACCGTTAAATAACACCTTTTCTTTTGTTTTCTTGAGATAAGTAGCCCTTCTGAAAATATGTTCATTTTCTTAATAAATAATCTTTTCCTAAAAAGTGTAGCACTTCTTTAAAAAGTACATGTTCTTAAAAAAAGTACTACTTTGTCAAAAAACTTCATACTCTTATGGCTTTATCTTCCAGAAAGTACTTCTTCTTAAAAACACTACCTTTTCTTAATAAAAAATTGCATTTAATAAACGAAGTACCTCTCATTAAAAAATTGCCATTTCGGGATATTCTTAAAAAGGACCTAAAAATATACTTTTACAAAAAAAAAACATTCTATAAAAAAATTGTTCTTAAATAAAGTTCATCATTTTTCACAAAGTATTTTTCCTTAAAGATCCATTTAAATTATCGTATTTTGCAATGTGTGCCTTAGGCGTGTTGGAACTAACTAGTACATACTGTATAGCGAAAGGTACTTCGTTCCAACCGGGTGTCCCCTGACACGTCATTTAATTTTTTTAAGAAATGAAAATTTTTTTAGAATTGACCCTTTTTTCAAAAATAGGTACATTTTTAAGAGTAGGTGCTTATCTCAAGAAAAGTTATTTTGTTTCACAAAAATTTACAATTTAAAGAAAAGGTAGTTTTTTAAGAAAAGACAATTTGCTGTAAGAAAATTCACGTTTTCAAGAAAATGTACTTATTTTAAAAGAATATACTTTTTTAAGAAAAGGTACTTTTTGTAAGAAAATTTACTTTTTTTAAGCAAAGGTACTTCTTTAGGATAATGTTTTTTTAGGAAAGGTAATTGGTTTTTTTTTAATTTTTTGTGAGAAAATTTACCTTTTTTGAGAAAATACACTTTTTTAAGAAAAGATTCTTTTTTAAACTTCTTTCACTTTGTCTTTTCTAAATTTACTGTTTATTGGGTTCAAAACTATAATATATACTAAATATTGGTTACAGGCTCCACCTACAAAACTGCCCATTAAACCCACCATTTGTTAGTCTAGACACAAACCAAAGCCAATGTTCCCAATATAGTTAAAAATACTGGGTTGTAATAAAGTTGTTAAATGTTGTTTCATTTAGCCCCCACCCCGCAGCTTGCGATAAGGAACTCTGTTCCAAAAGTACAATGATATTGATATTGATTTTTCCAATCAATATTTTATATCGTAATTTTTCCAACAAACCTACAAGCATGTTTAAAGAAATGCCGGTTTTGTGGGCGCTCTAGTTGACATCGTATTGTTCTCTAATTTACATTAACATTCAACATGGCAATGACCTCTTTCAGTTGGCATAATCAAATTTAAACGAATAATCAAGACACAACTCATCGCTTTTAATTGCCGCACAATGGAATTTGATCGATTGCAAAGGAAAATGAAAAAAAATCTTTGTTCATAATGAACTTCACAACATAACTATTAATGTTTACACGAGGACGTATGTTCATATGATGCATGTTCCCAAGTACATGTTAGGGTAAATCGATTTTTCCACTTTCCACATACAAAATGAATAAATATATTCCGTTTTATCCCATGAAGGGATTGAGAAGAGTTCCTCACAAACAGAGAGTTGTGCGATTTGTAATAGTTTTATACTAATTTTATATTACCAGTTCCGAACGGTATTTGGAAAAGTTTTCCCACAGCTAAGTACTCGATAGTGTCGTCGCCAATACGTGAGTTGACCCCTGTCGAAAGAATTGTATGGTGGTCAGAGTAGGGATCGAGCCCACATTCTCATGTACAAGAGCCGTTCACACTAACAATTGCATCACCGACGATCACAACACATAAGCGAACAAAAAATAACATGCACTAGGATTCTTGGATCCAGCAGTTAGGTACAAGGGTGATTCCAAATTGTTTCGACCCAGTCTGGATTTTGATGGCTTTTGACTTTTATGAAATTTAACACATGTATTCTCCTAGTAGCTGCCTTTACAATGGCGTTCGTTTTAGGTCGAATCTCCTCACGGTTCACGTTCTATAGCTGTCTAAAGTTGGTCATCTGCAGCATATTTGTGAAGAGATAGCTGTGTTAATGTTACAATAACTTGTGAATGCGACATCAGATTGTAACGATCAAGGTATCGCCTAATTGGTTTTGACCTCCTCTTTATGAATAATTATTATAGTAGCATATCCTTTTGGGCCAAGGACATTAAAGTTTAGAAAATGTCTTTTGTTTTAGGATATCCTGGAAAAGTATATTTTGATTTTCTTAATTTTATTTTTAGAAAATTGTGCATCCTTTTCTCTAGAAGATATGAAAACTTCAGAATGGTATCACGGTGGGTTCAGAAAATATTGGCATTTTAGTAATTCAGTTATCATATATACTAACAAAAAAAAAATATTTTTATGGGGTTTTAATATATTTTTAATACTAAACTGACAAAAATTAAATGTTTTTTGATTTAAATTAAATTAAAGCAGTATGCCAGGCTTAGTCCAACAGAAGGTGTCAAATTGTAATTATATTTACGCATATTTATTGAAGAACGGGTTATGAAAAGTTGTGTTTAATAAAAAACGTGAAAGTGTTTTGTTTAAATGAGTTCCTTCCCTACAAAAAATTGCTGGAATCCCTTGGGATTAGAGCACAATAATTGCATGCCTTCTGATCTGAGGTCTGTTCCACAATGGATACGAGAGCTGTATTTGATTAAAGAACCAAATGCAAAAATATGCACATCATGCAGATTGAAAATATACGCAGAGCAAAATAAAGTGGAAAATACAACTGCTGATGATAATGATATGGACTTCATTCCGAAAGATGAAGCGCTACAATATTTAAACCAGTGTTTAAAACTAATTGGAGAACCCAAAATTCTAAATAAAGCAAGTAGCTTTGAAAGCTATATTCGTTCCAAATTAGAACAAGTTAAAAAAAGTATTTTAAAAAAAATATTTGGTTATGGTGAATGTGCCTCCAACGCACCAATAACTGAATATGCATTTGTTGACGCCGTGAAAGAAATACACGAACGTAGTGACAAAAATATCAAGGCAGCTTGTGTAAAAGTTTTAAGCCATAAATGGTCTAACAGAAAGATTAAGGCCGAACTACCATCTTCGTCCATGTACTCCATAAAAAGGTCTATGAACGCCATAAATGTAAATACACTTGAGGACTCAGATGGGAGGAATGATCGAATTCTTTCACAAAGTGTGAATAATTCAATTGAAATGTTCTACTGCTGCGATGATTATAGCCGAATAATGCCGGGAAAGAAAGATTATAAATCCATTAAGGTAAAGGTTATACATATGTTTAACCTAATCTTGTCTACACAAAAAATTCTAATACAGGTGAACGGGAAGCGTGTCCAAATTCAAAAAAGATTACTATTATTGAATTTGAAAGAGTTGTACGCAGAATTCCAAAGGCTGTATCCAGATTTGAAAGCTGGCTTTTCCAAGTTCGCCTCTCTAAGACCAAAACAATGTGTATTGGCTGGATCTAGCGGAACACATTGTGTGTGTGTATGTGTTATACACCAAAATGTCCAATTGATGTGTGAAGGTGTTTTCCGAAAGAACTACGACAATCATCTTTATAATGACTACCATACATGGTTAAACATGGGTATTTGTGAAATCCCACTAACAGCATGCTATATGGTGGAATGTCCTAAATGTCCAGGTTTAGACTCAGTAAGAGAAAAAATGCAAAATTATTTCGACAGATATGAAATAGAAACTGTTCAGTACGATATATGGACAACTACCGACAGATCAGACTTTGTGACAAAAGTAGACAATGTTGATGAATTCATTGATAATTTTTTGGAGAAATTGCCGAAACTTCTGAGACATTCATTTATCACTAAGCAACAGAATAGTTATTTTAATAATATAAAACAAAATTTGAAAGAAGACGAATTGTTGGTTGTCTTAGATTTTGCTGAGAACTATAGTTTTGTCATACAAAATGAGGTACAAGCTTATCATTGGACGAACAATCAAGCTACTATACATCCGTTTGGAGTTTACTACAAAACAGAAGACCAAATAAAATTTACGAGCTGTATCATAATAAGCGACATTTTAAAACACAACACAATAGCAGTACAATTATTTCTCAAAAAATTCATAAGCTATATTACAACAGCCATCAAAAAAGCCGGGAAAAATTTACTACTTTTCGGATGGATCCGCCGCTCAGTACAAAAACAAAACTAATATGTATTGCCTTACACATCATGAAAATAATTTCGACATCAAAGCTGAGTGGAACTTTTTTTGTACCGCTCATGGAAAAAACGTTTGCGATGGTATTGGGGGAACACTCAAACGATTGGTGGCACGGGCAAGCCTACAAAATAAGGATGGAGCAATCATAACACCTATTTCCATGTTCAAGTGGGCAAAAGAAAATATATAGAACATGAATTTTATTTATGTTAGCTTACTGGAGTATGCAAAAGAAGAGGAACTTTTCACTAAAATGTTGCCAAAGCTGAAACCTATACCAAAAACGCAGTCAATTCATCATGTCCGTCCAGTAAGTGTTGGTAAGGTAATCACCAAATACTTTTAACAATCGGATATTTTTAATACATATGATATATGTCACTGATTTAATATATATTTTCATAGAGCACATAATGTAATATTTACAAGTAAACGGTGTTTACAAAATTAAAAATTATGAAAGACACATAAAAATATTTTTTTTGTTAGTATATATGATAACTGAATTACTAAAATGCCAATATTTTCTGAACCCACCGTGATACCATTCTGAAGTTTTCATATCTTCTAGAGAAAAGGATGCACAATTTTCTAAAAATAAAATTAAGAAAATCAAAATATACTTTTCCAGGATATCCTAAAACAAAGGACATTTTCTAAACTTTAATGTCCTTGGCCCAAAAGGATATGCTACTATAATAATTATTCATAAAGAGGAGGTCAAAACCAATTAGGCGATACCTTGATCGTTACAATCTGATGTCGCATTCACAAGTTATTGTAACATTAACACAGCTATCTCTTCACAAATATGCTGCAGATGACCAACTTTAGGCAGCTATTAAACATGAACCCTGTGGAGTTTGGACCTTAACCAAACGTCGTTGTAACGACAGAAACGAGTAGAATATACGTTTGAAATTTCATCGAAATCGAAGGGGATGAAATTTCAAAAGTGTGGTTTTTGGGTCGATATTTTTTGGAATTACCCACAATGTGATTACATTTAAATTTAGCTACTGCATAAATGAATAGTGTCCAGTATCAATCTATAAATTACAGATCTGTATGCACGTTTCCAGAGAGAGGCGCCGCAGTGATTAGCCGCAGTGATGAGCCGCATCGGTGTGCCGCCACATCCTACATTTTCAATTGTTGCGCGGCATTTTTGGCGCACATGTCTAAAAAAATATGACGCTGGTACTCAAATTTTAAAAAGAAACGGATTTTTTTGGTTTTTTTTATTAAATTACTCAACTGAGGGACCTCCTCTAAATTTGTTTCATATATGTAGGTGCCACAGTAAGGTTGCACGTTTTAAATTTAGTGTAATTTATGCAAGTGGCAACTCTGAAATTTGGCAGCTGTCACAAATGTTTATTCCGATTGTTAAAAATGGAGCGCATTACGAAGTACCATGGTGATATAATTGTGGAAATTTATTACAAAAATTTTAGAAAGTTATTTGGAAAGTTGAATTTGATGTGTCAACCATTCGAAGAGTGGTCAAAAATATCAATGAGTGATCACGTGCGAAGTGTAAATACCTTTTTGTTACACGGTAACTGTTTGATTTATATGAACACGTTAGTAAATGTTACATTGGAAAACAAAACAAGTAAAGTGTTAAATTCGGCTGTGCCGAATCTTTGATACCCTCCACCTTAGTGTTAACCAGCAAAATATTAAATTTTAAAAAGGACCTTTTTTAAGAAAATGTACTTTTTTAAAAAAAATAAAAATAAGTCACAAATGCAATTACTTGTTCACAAATGCTCACAAATGCAGGATGCTCACAAATGCTCACAATGCTCACAACTGCATTGCTCACAATGCTCAAAGGCTCACATTGAAAATGTACTTTGAAATGTACTTTGAAATGTACTTAGAAATGTACTTTGAAATGTACTTAAGGTACTGAATGTACTTTGAAATGTACTTTGAAATGTACTTAAGAAATGTACTTAAGAAATGTACATTTCTTAAGTACTTAAGAAGAAATGTACTTAAGAAGAAATGTACTTAAGAAGAAATGTACTTAAGAAATGTACTTAAGAAGAAATGTACTTAAGAAATGTACTTAAGAAAGAAATGTACTTAAGAAATGTACTTAAGAAATGTACTTAATGAAATGTACTTAAGAAATGTACTTTGAAATGTACTTAATGTACTTTGAAATGTACTTAAGAAATGTACTTTTTTAAAAAAAATAAAAATAAGTTACTTTTTCACAAGTAAAATAAAAAAGCATTTTTTAAAAATAAAAAAGCATTTTTTGAAGAACTGTTAAAAACAAAAAAAAAAACAACAGGCCACAGCGACCTTAGCTGAAGTGTGACAAAATTCATATAAATATATGAACACATGAAAGTACATTTAAACATTCTAAAGTACTTACCTATTATAAAGAACAACAAAGATTTTCAACATGGAAATTCACCACACGGCAAAAGAAGTAGTTTAGTATAAAACTACAAAAATTAATGTGAAAATTTTATGAGTTTTTTTACGATTCCAATCACAAAATTTTTTCCAATGTACCAATTTCGCTGATTTTCAATACCAAACTGCTCAGGAATGCGTGGAACATTCTGGCCAAAAACCTAACCGCGTTATCGCCGATTGAAGTCGTGAGAATGTTTTCAACAGACGGACAGACGGACATGGCTATATCGACTCCGGTTGTTTTAAGGATCAAGAATATATTTACTTTAAGGGGTCGCAAAGCCTTATTTCTATATGTTACAATCAGAATGACAAAGTGATATATACCCTCTATCACTTACAGTGGAGGGTATAAAAAGAATGGTTTTTGTGCTGAAGGCTCCTTCCTCCTTTCTCCTCTTTTCTTTTTTCGTAAATCTGCTTTAACATTAGATGTAATATTGTTAAAATAAATAAAGCAATATTTAGCTCACTGAAATAATTGTTTTTATTTTGTCAGAAACAGAGCGACGACAAAATGTATTGAATAGTATAGAGAACTTATTGCACTCTTGTTCCGCTCTAATGTAGAGAGTCTGAGTTAAATAGCATAAACGAGTCTTATTCTGTTTATAGGATATTTCAATATAAATGCACCATTTCGACAATGTTATTACATAAAACAATACAAAAAGCATAAGTCTTTCAAAAGGCATCAATGTTTCACATCAAAATTATGAATGGACCAAGTTATGACAAAAAGAGAGTAATACGTTTTGAATCATTCGCCAGATGTCGCCGGTGCTTTTGAGTCATACAATTCGTTCCATGAGTTCTCTATACTATTCAATATTCTTTGGCGACGACGACCTGCTTGTTTTTTTGCTGCCGCTACATCACCACCATCATACTCATTGTCAGGCAGAGACTACTGTTCTACGTGTGTGTTGTTTGAATGTGTTCACTTGGATATATTGCCTATAGGTATTAACGTGCCTATAGATGTTAACCCATCAAAAGGAAGAAACTGGGTAGGTTATGGTCAGTAAGACTCCTGTGCGTCAATTTACCGGTCGGTCTCTTGGTAACATTGCTGCTGTAAACGAGAGTGTAGCCGAGAATCCGAAAACATCAATTCGGCATCGTTCTCTACAACTTCAAATCTCACGAAGCCCTACGCAGCGAATTTTTACGAAAGACTTCCCTCCGCCATCATGCGTACAAAATTCAGCTTACCCGCTTACCCCGGAGCTCAAACCCTAACCGCAATCTTTATCACTCTTTCATCTTCTCCAATGACGCGAATTTCCATCTGAATGTCTTCGTAAACACACACAATTTTCGAATTTGGGGCTCAGAAAATTCTCATGCAATCTATGAGAAATAACTGTACCTACAATAAGTAACTGTCTGGTACGGATTTTGGTCAGGCGGCGTGATTGGGACTTACTTTTTTGAAGATAAAGCAGAAATTGCAGTAACTGTGAACGACATTCGTTACAGGAACACGATAACGGTGTTTTGGGACCTAAACTGGGCGCCATGGATCTGGGTGACATGTGGTATCAGCAAAACGGCGCCAGCTGCGACACCGCGTATCGAACAACCGAAAAAATATGGAAAATTTCATGAAAAGAGTATAGGCCTGTCATCAGAGCCGTGGGTGCCATTTGACGATTGTTTAATACAAAACTTTATCGGAAAATGTCTTCTTTACAATCCAATAAAAAAATCACAATTATTTCAAAAAATTCTTGCTTTTATTTTACTAAAAAAGGTATATTCTTTCTGACACGTTTATTAAAATTGTCAGCAATCTCCTTAAAATTTCGAAATCGTATTAAAATATGAAAAAGATTTCTATGAATGAAACTCTTATTATATTTCAAACATGTATTTAAAAACAAATTTAAATAATAAAATTTGAAAAGTATTAATTCAACAGATTATTTAATTCTTGATAAGATTAAAAAATCATTTTGAAATTGGGAATAAAAATTGATTGAAAACTTATTAGAAAACTTATTAGAATTATTTCACGTTCCACTGAAGCCGCAGCCGTCGCGAATTTTAAAAGAAGCAGCCAACGTGTTCCGATTTCAGACGCGGTCGTCGCGATTGTTGACTTAAAAAAAAAGTGGCAGCAATAGTGCGATATCCGAGGCCTTGCAAGCTAACAAATCGCTTTTGTACTATACCTCCAAATAAGCAAGAAAAAATTGCCTCACATTACATCCCATGAAGGGATTGGGGAGTGTTTCTCAGATACTAACCCCCATATTCAAAAAAGTTTTGAGAAGTTTGAGAGGCGTTTTTTGTATGGAAAACCGTCTCTCAAAGCTCTCATAACTTTTTATGAATACGGCCGTAAGCAATTTTCTTTTGCGGAATCTTGTAAATATTTTATTTCTTCATCCACCCTTTTCACTTTCAAGTGTGGAAGTGCGAAATTGAGTGCTGAAGAATCTGCTACAAAAGAATGTATCAGTAAATATGTACTTTTGCATTTTAAAATAAAATGACGTAGTTTTTGAGATACTTGTGATTTTTTTATTGCATTGTTAAGAAGACATGTTTCGATTAAGTACGGAATAAAATATCCGTCAAACGGCCAACGGCAACGGTAACAGACGATTACTTTTATCATGAAATTTTCCATGACTTTTTCACAGAGATGTGGCTGTACCTCACCGACGACGCTTTGGATATCGGATTTGAGCTCAGGAATTGTTTCTGGTTCATTCGCATAAGCCCGAGATTTCACAAAATCCCAAAGAAAGACAATGCTCGGCGATAAACCGCATGATCGTTGTGGGGCCAGTTGTTATCAGAATTTCTTGAGATAATTTGTTCTGGAAATCGTTGCTGCAATAAATCGATTATCTCATGCGCGGTATGGTAGATGGCGCTGTCTGCCATCCAGATCCATGCCGTCCACATGTCGTCCAGATGCGTGCCGTCCACATGGCGTCTAAATGCATGCAGTTCAGTTGAAGTCACCAGAACTCCATGACCATGTTCCTGTAATGAATGACGTTCACAATCACTGCAATTTCGGGCTCATGTTCAAAAGGGTGAGGTCTAATCACACCGCCTAACCCAAATCCACACCTGACAGTTGCATTTGTTTCTCATAAATTTCTTTAAGATTTCCGACCCAGAAATTCAACAATTTTGTGTATTCTCGAAGTCATTCAAATGGAAATGCACTTCATCGGAGAATTGGCATTGACTTGCATTGACTACACTGACTTCACCTTTGCTCCATTACCCATTGAACAAATTGCAGGCGCTTTTCATGGTCTGCTGGTTTCAGCTCCTGCGTAATCTGAACTTTGTACGCATGAAGGTGGAGGCTTTTGTCACAATACGCAGCGAAGTGATTCGTGAAATTTTGCAGCTGTTGAGAACGATGTCGAATTGGTGTTTTCGGGTTTTTGGTGACACTCTCGGTTACAGCAGCAATGTTTTCAATAGACCGACCGGTAAGTTGGCGCACATGAGTTTTACTGGCCATAAGCCACCCAGTTTCTTCCTTTTGATGGGTTAACATCTATAGGCACGAGTAGGGCAATATATCAAAGTGAACACATGCAAAAAACACACAGCGTTAGCAGCACATACATGGTTGTTGCACAACAATAGGCTGTGCCTGAAAATAGGTCAGGTCAATAGGAAAATAGGTAGGTCATCGTCGCCAAAGAGTACTGAAAAGTATAGAGAACTCATGGAACGAATTATATGACTCAAAAGCAGTGGCGATATCTGGCGAATCATTCGAAAGGTATTACCCTCTTGTTGTCATAACTTGGTCCATTCGTAATTTTGATACGAAACATTGATTCCTTTAGAAATTTGTATGCTTTTTGTATTGTTTTATGCAACAACATTGTCGAAATGGTGCATTTATATTGAAATATTGTACAAAGACAATAAGACTCGTTTATGGGCTTTTACTCAGATTGCAATAAGTTCTCTCTATTCAATACTTTTTGTCGTCGCTCTGGTTATGACAAAAAATAAAAACAATTATTGCTTTATTTATTTTAACAATATTACATGTAATGTTAAAGCAGAGGTAAGAAAAAATAAAGTGCAATAGCAAAAGAGCCTTCAGCACAAAAACTATTCTTTTTTATTTTCCAATGTAGCATTTACTAATGCGTTCAGAGAAATCGAACAGGTACCGTGTAACAAAAGTTGGCACTTTCTCGACTGAAAGTTCTTCGAAGTTTGCGAGGGGTCTAAGCATAACTTTTAAAATTTTTGTAATAAATTTTCACAATTATAATACGTTGTCCTTTCGAAAAGCGCTCCATTTTTAATAATCGGGAGAAACATACATTACAGTTGCCAAATTTCAGAGTTGCCACTTACACAGTAAAGAATTTACACTAACACATATTGTAGCCTAGCAATCATTGTGTCTCAAACATGTTATATTGAATAACAAACACAATGTGTTTGGCCACAAGTAAAGTATATTTGCGACAAGCCGCAAACACGATATATTTGCATCCAAACAATAAAAAATACAGATTTTTCAGCATGTACTGAGACACCCTTTATAACCTAAGGTAAATAAATTTCGTAAACTCCCTGATTGCGACCTACAGTCTTCGAATGGTAGTTTGTGAAACTAAAAGTTTTAATAAAATTTATTAATAATTCTGCAGAGATATCGGGGGCTGAAATTTTAAAAAATCAATAACATTATTTTAGCATTTTGATTCACCAGACATTATTTTGGATAGAATAAAGTATCATATAGGATATCGTTAAGGCGCTTTGTTATCGGGATATCTAGGATTAACATTTTAAAAATCGAAATGTTTTCTAAGGTAATGCTCTACCTAACAACCATTTAACCACCGGAGATATAAAGGCGAAACGATTTATGGGTGAAAATTTTTCCCCCATTTCTTAAGGAAAAAAATTCATTCAAACGAGCCACATTAGAATTTATAGATGTGTGCGTGTGTGTTCATTAGAAACAAATTACAAACCATAAAGGATTGCGAAGCGCAATTGCATCCTTGGTAAAATACGAATGAGGGATCTGGAAAGTAAAATCATCAAACTATGTACGTAGTAAAAATGCAAATGAACGAATGAATGAAACATGCACTCCCTTGCCGCATAACTACAATTCACAACCATCGCAAACATATTCATATGGATGCTATGCAAGTATTTGATTTGAATGTACACACACACACACACTAATAATGGCACAATATACCCAGCAAACCAAATGTTCCGACAAATTCTGCTGGCAGACAATTCTGAACAATTTCGTAGGTCCGAAATTCGTAGGATAGAAATTGGGAATGAATTTTTATGAATCTCTCTTTTATAAATCCTCTTATGAAATATTATACATTTTCTGAAGTGGGAACTTGTAGTACAAACTCGGAAAAAATTTAAAAATGTCACTTCAGAATTCCATACAAATTTGTCTCAGAAGTCAGTAAGAAATCGTTAAGACAAATCGGGAAAAATGTCAGAATTCCCTCCGAAAATTCCTTTACAGTTCTTGTCAGCCACTTCATATGTTTTTAGTTAAAAATTCAGACGGAATTCGGACCCGAATTCGGAAGATTTAACAGAATTTCGCTCCGAATTCTTAACAAATTCTGGAAATTTGGTTTGCTGGGTAGTTTCTTGTTTCCTTCGTGGAATAAATGTAGTATAAAGTAAGAAAATTGTACATAATCAGACGACAGTGGCAGCAAAATTAGAATGTACACGTTAAATGCTGAGAGCAAAGTGTAAGGAAAAATTATTCTGTAACGATATCGTTAAATAATATGTAGCTACAAAAGCCCAACAACAACAATTTTGGATTTTCCGATATGTTCTGGGCTGGGATTGAGGTGAACGTTTTTAAACATTACATCAGATATGATTCTAGTTTTTTCAGCTTTTTTATTGGTGCTATTCAAGCTCAAGGCCATTCTATATCGCTTTTAATAGAAATATAAAAAGCGCACAGATTATAGATTGTGAGACATTTATCATTTTCTTATTCCATTAAACTGTGTGTAAAAAAAAAGACCCGTGTCTCCCAGTTGTGCCCAAAGTCATGGACTTTTTTTTGTCATTCTTGCAAAAAAGTTATCATTTTGTCAGGCTCTCTTGCAAACCGTTTGGAATTTTGCTCTACTTTCTGAGGAAAAGTTGTAGTCTGTGAACAGATAAGATCAAAACAATCTCATCTTCAAGGTCAAAATCGCAAAAAAAATTTATGTTTTTAACCTTTTTCCCCTACTCAGGTGAAGAATCATTCCTAGGAAGTTCATATGTTCTAGAAAGTTGTTTATTGAGATCTTAGGTACATTCTTGCGGTTGATTGTTTCCTTGAATTTTGAACGGTTTGCTACCTATGGACCTGAACAGGAGATTTTGTAAAGTTTTTTGCGATTTTTACCTTAAAGATGAAGTTTTTCTGATCTTGTATGTTCAAAATTTTTGTTCTTCATGATAAGGGCAACAACTATCCGTCAGACAGTAAATCAAAATTCCGAACGAATTGCAAGATATGAGCCTGACAAAATGATCACTTTTTCCAAAAATGACACCGAGGCCCCAAATCTTTGGGACCCATAAAAAAAAGTCCATGACCTTGGCTAAAACTGGGAGACACGGGGCTTTTTATTTGGTCTTTTATCACGTAGTGGTGTCCGTATATGGTTATATTTCCATGACTTAAAAAATTACACACAGTTAAATTAAAAAATTTTCGGGAAATTTTTCACTTTTGCGGCTACCAAACGGTGTTAAGAATCATTCCGAGGAAGTTCATATGTTCCAGAAAGTTGTTTATTGAGATCTTAGGTACATTTAGTTGATTGATTCCTTGAACTTTGAACGGTCTGCTACCTATGGGCCTGAGCTGGGGAAAAAATGTAAAACAAAATCGATTTTTATAAAGTTTTTGTGGTTATGACCTTGAAGATGATGTTTTTCTGATTTTATATGTTCACTATTTTTGTTCTCTATGACAAGAGCTACAACTATCCCTCAGTGAGTAAATCAAAATTCCAAACTATTCTCAAGATATGAGCTTGACAAAAGGATCACTTTTTTGCAAAAATTACTGCGAGGCCCCAAATATTTGTGGGCCCATAAAAAAAAGTGCATGGCTTTGGGCAAAACTGGGAGACATGGGTCTTTTTTTTGGTCTTTTATCACGTAGTGGTGTCTGTATATGGTTATATTTTTTCGTGTTGCACTGTGTCTCCACTCTCTGTAGATGCTGCATGGAAGAGGACGAGGAAACGACGAAACACCTTCTCTTGGATTGCCCTGCTCTGGCAGAACTGAGAAGTAGGATATTCGGTACACATTTAGTTAGCACCGTAGCCCTACAGGATATTCCTGTAGGTCTTGTAGACAAATTTATTGAGAGGGCCAATTGGCTGGACGAGTCAATAGTTGCTATGGAGAAAACTGCAGGTATCACAATAGGCTTCTTTAGCCTAAGTGTGCTAGACAGCGTGCTTTCTTGCGCCTTTTCAACCAACCAACCAACCAACTGTGCTATTCAAGTTAAACTGTGTTATTCTGTTAAAGGGATATAGTTTTAAAAAAATAGTTATGCAAATACATTGTTGTTATTATTGGCAAATCGTATACCAATTTCGGATCTAGCCACAGATCTATTAAAAGAGATATGGAATGATCTTGAGGTTGAATAATATAATTAAAAGTGAAAAATTTCTCAAAATCTATAAGCTGTGCCCATTCTTCTTCACAAATCTCTTTCCGAGATGATTTTTAGTTATTAATTAAGATCTAACTAATTTCAGACAACTTAGTTACTTCAGAGGCATTTCGTCGCCGCAAACGAACATCTATGTTTATGAGAATCGGACACACGGAACAATTGATATTTAGATGCAAATATAAATTTTTTTTTACCTTGCAGCAAGTAGAGTGAACTTGTATGCGTACATTTACATGGTCCCTGCATACTGTTACACGGTCCGTTTCTTTTAGCGTGTAAAATTTTTCATGGCGTTAGCACATCGGTGGCTAATGCTTGACACATCCAGAGAATTTCAGTCGGTTCGTCATCTTCCTCATCTTAACGGCTCCTATATAAGTCATTCGCCCTGATTCGTCTCCTGCAACCTTCGAAGAATTTTCAGTGGAGAAAGTGCACTTAATGCGTCAACCATTCCAAGAGTGGTCAAAAAAATCAATGAGTGTTCAAACTCACGGGCGATGTGTCAACACCTTTTTGTTACAAGGTACAAGTTCGATTTCTATGAACACATTAGTAAATGTTACATTGGAAAATAAAAAAAGTATAGTTTTTGTGCTGAAGGCTCTTTTGCTATTGCACTTCCTTTTATCTTACATCTGCTTTAACATTAGATATAATATTGTTAAAATAAATAAAGCACTATTTAGCTCACTGAAATAATTGTTTATGTTTTGTCATAAAAAGAGCGATGACAAAAAGTATTGAATAGTATAGAGAACTTATTGCACTCTTTTTCCGCCCTCATGTAGAGAGTCTGAATAAACGAGCATAAACGAGTCTTATTCTCTTTATAGAATATTTCAATATAAATGCACCATTTCGACAATCTTGTTACGTAAAACAATACAAAAAGCATAAATTATGAATGGACCACGTTGTGACAAAAGGAGAGTAATACATTTTGAATCAACCGACAGATATCGCCAGTACTTTTGAGTCATACAATTCGTTCCTGGCCAGAGACAGAAGACTCATATTTCTCCTACAATCCAATATCGGCTAGATCTTTCACAATCTATGCCCCAGGTACACCTCTCATACAACATCGTATACGAGCGTACAAGTGGTTAGCACCAACACCATCCAATTCCTGTGGAAACTATGCCAGTCCTTAGTCTGGCCAACTCATCTGCTCTTCAGTTCCCGGGAATGTCACGGTGCCCCGCGAGCTGAATATCGAGTGCTTTGCCATCCAAGGACTTGATAATCTTGATAATCGTGTGACTGTCAGAAAAGACATTGCACCCAATAACTAAAAAATGGTTTCCCAATACATTCCATGAAGGGATTGGGGGCAGGTTGTTACAACCAATGAACTGTGCACTTTCTGATTGGGACCTACTGCTTTCCAATGGTTCCGAATGGTATTTTAGAAAGCTTTTTCATGGCGAACAAGGCGAGGTCACGGCCGCTAAAAGAAATGAAAGGTAGTCAGAGCAGAGATCGAACGCATGTTTTCGTGTACAAGAGCCGTGCACACTGCTATTGCACCACCGTCAGCCACGACCCACTGACTCCTGGAATATTGTCCCTTAGCAAGGCAGTCACTTCCTTAAGAATCAAAATGTTGGCGTGTTTCACGCCATAATGATCAGGTAGTCTACGATAAAGGGACTACCCTGGTTCTTTAGATCAAATTTTGTTTGATCTACAGTGAAAATAGTAATTTATGTTTTTAAGACAAAATTAATTCAATAGAGTGATAACTTTTGAATGTAATTATTGAAATTTTGGGGTAAATAATATTTTTTTCACACCAATGACAACAACTTCCTCAATAAACGTTATTATTGGGGGGAAACGTTTCGTTTGTTACGAATAACATTGGGAATGCATAGTACAAGCAATTATTTTTAGAAAAGAATATTTCAACCGCTATCTATTGCTTTACGTTTAGTCTTAACGAATATGAGTAATATTAGCAAAAGTCCTGTACAATTTCATTTGACTCTGACAGTGGCAGTTTACAAGTATGCAGGATTTGATTGAGTATATGGGGTCTAATCAAAAATGCAGCCTTCTTCGCATGTGAATGTGTAGTAAATGCGCAATAACAAAACCGACTATAATAGGGTGTTTCAATCGGTGTCATTGAATATTGAAACACTGCGAAAGGTTGATTATTGTGTTGGTTACCAAATGAGAAACAAGAAATACTTTAAAATTTTTTGGGCAGCCAACAAATATGCTATAATTTCTTGACTGGATTAAAACCGCTAATTTTCAGCAGCTCTGACCATACGCTGTCGGCATATTTTGACCCAGTCATCATTAGGTTAGGTTAAGAAAGACTGTTCGAAGAATCAGTGTCTGAATTCATTACCCTCTTTTTGGCAACAAGCCACTCGCGTTCACGGGAGGGTCCCCATATTTTCCATAGCAAAAATCGTGCTACGTAGAAAGTTCTTCAATCCTTTACCGTCATATTTGCCAGACTATGCGCTGAAAATAAACGGCCCCAGCTGTATATTGCAGGAACTATATATACACCCTGAAAAATTTGTCTTTTTTATTGTTTGGATGCAAATATAACGTCTTTGTCGCTTGCCGCAAATATAGTATGCTTGTGTCCAAACACATAGTGTTTGCTATTCAATATAACATTTTTGGGTCATAATGATTAATAGGTTATAATATATGCATTTGTGACCCAAATGTGAATTTGTTTGTTGAAAACTGCTGGAAAAACTGGTGTTTGTCACAACAATGAAACAAAAAGTGGCAGATCTTCAATTCTCGAAAACAATGCTTGCAAACATGTACATGGCTCCTGCAATATGTTGCTAGGACCGATATTTTTCAGCGTGTATGTTTGCAAGCAGTGTTTCATGATCTGCTCCTTTTTTGCTTCATTGTTGTCTGTCACGTTTTGTTTTCAACAGTCTTCTACAAACAAAGCCACATATTAACAATGATGTTTTCAATACTTAATATTGAATAGAAAACACAATGTGTTTGGATACAAATATACTGTATTTGTCATATTCTGCAATCATGCTATATTTGCATCTAAACAACAAAACAGGACAGATTTTTCAGTGTGTAGATATTGTGTCGTTAAGTGGAGAGTGGAATGCCTAGTTAGGACCCAAGAATAGGTTCAGTTCGAGTTTGTTCATCTGGTCTTCGCCAATCTCGAAGACTACACAGGAAACACGCCGTTCTTCTCCTGTCTGATGCATTCCACAATCACATGTGTGTCATTATTGGCCATTGTTGAACTTCTATCATTTTGGGCTATAAAGAATTCGTGTTTTATATACTAATATTTCCATATTTAGCCGATTGGAGCCCATCCGTGATGGTGCATCTGCTCTTTAATTGTCCAAGATACCGCGGTACTCTGGAGTCCACATAATGTAAAGTCTACCAGTGCTGGAGACATGGTTTATCTCCTCCGTGCATTCGGGAAGCGTAATCGATATAATGGTTCGCAATGATATCGTATTGATCGCCGCTTAACTGTCTGCGTATACCTTCATATTTATATGTCCGCCTCCATCGTGCAGCCGTGGTGGTATTCAGGACACAGCTGATCAAAATGGTACTGGAAATTTGGGACAGAACAAAGTAGATGGGAGAATGAGCGATAAACAGCTAGAAGCAAACCAAGACACAAATGACAACAACGTTATGTTTGATGCTGGTTGCATCGAACGGAAACACGCATTGTCTTTTATTTATTTCCATTTTGTGTATAAACATAAACTGAATTGCAAAATTTAATTTTTTTAAGTTTGTGGTAACTATAATTCGTTCGCTGTAAACAAAACATCAGACAAAAAATTAAAGTGTTGGCTCCTCGTAAAGGTTATGGGTAAAAATATATTTCTTATCTTGTAAAAAGAGTGTAGTTAATACAACTCATTTCCTTTAAACGAAATAACGGCTAAGTTAAACGATGTTCGGTTCCGATAAACGTTTTTTTCTTTTTGAGTAACCATATACCGTTTGTTGTAAACGTTCTTTTTAGTTGTTCTATACACATGCGCACAGCAGCACTGCAACTAAGTAGGGATAAATAAATAAAGTATAAATAAAAAAATAAAATGAAAACCGTCAGGAAAATAAAATATAACACAAGTCAAGATACGCTCTCATTAGCGACGGTTGCACTGCAAATATGAACTTCATCCCATAAATTTAACACATATTATAGAATTTTAATAAAGATTAGCATGCATTTTTAGTAGTATATTCAAAACTTGTAAAATCCAGCACACCACATGGACCACCCTCCACACACACACACACACACTCTCTTACATACCCGCAATTCCACATTATTTATCCCTATGGATATTTGTGGTATAATGCAGGTCATGGTTTCTTTACGAATATTTCCCTACTTAACAACATGACTTTTTGTATCTCAATGTTTTTAGTTTTATTTTTATATTTTTTAATTTCTGTTTTCACATTTCTTATCAAAAACCCTCCTGCTCCCTGCCACCTCCGAAACAGATTACTTGGGGGAATATGAGGGAAGGATACAAAACATGCAGTCTGTAATGGGAAACAAGTAGGATAAGATGTTTACAAGTGCAGTTAATAACAAAAGAATTCTAGTGGGTGATATGGTGCTCCGGGTGGTAGGGAGGGGAAGAAAGTGGTGCAATATCGATTTACTGGAGTCTTGAGAATTGAGGTTATTTACTTGACAAGAAACAAACATGCGAATGGGAAAGTTGAAAGAAAACATGCCCATACATTACCATTAACATGGAACTCGGTATGACAGACAAATCCACAGCTGGTATTGAAGTTAACAAACCACTAGGATATTTTTTCATACGACTGGGGAAAAATGTTGATTCAACACCCTGTATTTGTTTTGTGTTTTGCGGACGGTTTGTTCATGTGTTTAGTGAGATGAGTTTAATTTTTGGATTCATTAAGGAACACACATCGGAAATGAGAAGAGAAAAAAAAGAAGAAATATGTTTGGTTTAAGTATTCGGTTACAGAGCAAAAAAAAAAGTATTCGTTTACAGACAAAAAATATACAAAAATCTCATCTACAACTGAGCAATAAAAATGGACAAGCAGATATTTTTTTTTTACAAATCACCGGTCAACGCCATTATCCTTGTTTAACATTTTGACTTTTATCCGCTTGAACAATTTAGCAAATTCTTTAGTTTCTTTAAGTCGATTAATTTAACTTTAAAATGTTTCATCTCTCCACAGGATAGTCGCTCGACATGCTATTTATTTATATTTTTTTTTTTATTTCTTGCATATGCACTGCTGTCCTTCGTAGGGTTTGGGTGGAAATTCGACGAGCATTTCATATGTAATTTGTAGCTCAAGTGGCGACCACTGATGGGTGCATGAACATTTTCGTAGTCATCGTCATCATCTTGTTGCTGCTGGTATTTGCTGCTGAGTTTTTCATGTAGCTGCGGGTGTTATTTGTTTGGCATTTTTTATACATTTATTGTTCCCCATTTTCTTACTCGATTTTTATTTATTTTTACCCCCAGAATTTATTCTCATTCAGGTCCCCTAGTGTAAATGTAAATTCTCTGCTATTTCGTTTCTTCTTTAATAAAATAGAACAGTGGATCAGACCTCGTGATTTATAGAAAGATACAATTATAACCCTTTACATTTTTAAAAACCAAATCCCACGAGAAATTAGGTAGAGGTACCGCGGAACTATTCGATATTAACCCAGACCTCAGACTAGGCTACAGCCTAATGTGTAGACTCTTCAACATCTTAATGGAGATTACAATGAGATATGGAGACACATACATCAAACAAATGTTACATGCTGTTCGCACATGAATGTGATGTATATAGATAAAATTGGAAGAAAATTGCGATATGTTCAAGGATCGGGAAGGAAACACAGGGTTCACAGTAAATGAGCACAAATCAAAGATTCATTCGGCTGGCTGGTAGTAGAACCATTTATTTTACCTAAAGTCTACCTCTTTTTGTTACATGGATGCAAATATATCGTGTTTGTAGCTTGTCGAATATATACTATATTTTTGTCCAAACACATAGTGTTTGCTAATCAATATTACATGTTTGAGACACAATGATTAATAGGTTATAATAGAAATGAGGCCTTGTTTGTTGAAACCCGCTAAAAACAAAAACCGGTTAAACAACAAAGAACCAAAAAGGAGCGGATCTTCAATTCATGATAACAATGCTTGCAAACATGCACATATTTCCTGCAGTATGTTGATGAGGCCGTTTTTTCTTCAGCATGTGGGATTGGAGTAAACTACAAGAAAAAAATGTAAATTTGCAACTTAAAGTTGAATTTCGATTCCGAAAATGTGATACTATAGGCTTTGAGAGAATTACCGCAATTTCGGTGAAGAAACAACGCAGTTTTATAATTCCAAGACTTTTTGCATAAAATGTCTATTTTCCATCAGAACTAATATTGGAACGCACGTTGCGTATTATTATATTGGGTACTTTTGATTTGTTTTGGTTTAACGGGAAGTTTCCTAGGTGGAGTTTTGAACCCAACAAAAAGTAAATTTAGAAAAACTAAAGTGAGAGAAGTTTAAAAAATAACATTTTCTTAAATAAGTGCGTTTTATTAAAAAAAGTAAAGAAGTGCATGTTAAAGAAGTGCATTTGCTTAAAAAAAAGTAAATTTTCTTACAAAAAGTACCTTTTCTTAAAAAAAAACATCAGCTTTTAATAAAAGAAGTACCTCTCATTAACGAACGGACCTTTTCGGGACAATATAATACATATTGTTACAAAACGGACCTAAAAATACACTTTTTTTAAATACATCCAATAAACAAACATGCATTTAAAACATTTTATCATTTTACAAAAAGTATCTTTTCTTAAAGATTCATTTAAATTATAGTATTTTTCAACAGGCGCCTTAGGGGTGTTGGAACTAACTATTACATAATATATAGCGAAAAGATCTTCGTTCCAACCGGGTGTCCCCAGACACCTCATGTAATTTTATACTTATTCAGCCATTTGATTTGATTTATATTACTTTATTTATTCCAACTCAAAACCTTTCTATATCTCTATTAATATAGATATAGGTTTTTTAAAGAAATTTCGCAAAATCCATCCTCATAATACCTGACAAACCGTATATCTATTTCGGATCTAGCCACATATCTCCATTAGAAGTGTTTGGAATGATGGTTTTTTGAAAAACTTCCAACAATATAAATATAATAGAAACGTCTTTTGAATTGAGAATTCCCCAATATGCAAGTGTTTGAAATATTTCGCAACGCAAACACAAGAAAACATTTACAAATACTTCTTTCTAGCTCCAGAGAACCATTCTTGGTGGTGCCTGAAAGAAAAAACACAATTCATACAGACAAACAAAAATTGACTGCACACTCGTCGTGCTCATGCTAATCTTTTCATTTGACCCAAATCTCTTACCACCGAGCCATTTCTTGAGGTTTGGAAACAGAAAGAAGTCACTGGGGACTAAGTTCTGAGAATTTGGCGGATGAGGTAGCAATTCGTAGCCCAAATCCTGAATTTTTGCCATAGCGACTACACACACACCTGTGCGCCGGGGCGTTGTGATGGTAGAAGAAAATTTTGTTCTTCGACAAATGCGTTAGCTTTTGCTTCAAATCAATGTCGTATCTGTCCAACAGCTGTAAACAGCACTGTGCAATATACCAAAATACCTGGGAAGTGATACTAGTTTTCTTGGAGGTGTTGCTGAATAAAGGAGAATTTGTGAAATTTCCCAGACACCCCAAAATTTTTAATTACTGGTAAAATCGGATTTTTTCAAATTTTTTGCTGCAACTTAGGGCATAATCAAACGATTTGCAGTTCATCAAAGTACTTGGAAAGAAGATACTTATACCTTTAACGATATATGTGAAGCAAGCTGACGAAAGAGGCCGCATCTTACCGGAGTAACATTTTCCGTACAGACCCAAACGTCTATTTAGTTCAATATTTTATGTTTTGGGATTTTTGCAAAAAACCCTACCTAAATATCTCAAGATCAACTACAAACCAGTTTTAGTTTATTATTTAATCGGTAGATAGCATAAACGTCTATTTTCCCAAACCTCTAGCCAAGAAACAAGAGGGACCCAACCTAAATGTAACCTCAATTATCTTCAAACTAGCTTTTTGAACCTTAAATTTCAAAATGTCATAACTTCGTTAATTTGCGAAATTTTTGCGTGAATCTGGTGGCGTTTTCTACAGAATTTTGTTCGTTATCCAGTGGTATCAAAAACTGAATTTCCATATCTGTCAATACAAGGTCCCTTTCGTCAGCTTAAGTCGCATATACGTTATTTTAGAAAATTTAAGAAATCTGTTTTTATCTGTCCAAGAAACACATTTTTTTCAATTTTGCTGCAAATTTTTCAAATTTTAAGATATTTGTATATTATTTTAAAAAGAACCCCATACTCTTTGTGAATTTATATAAAAAATTAATGAGTGTTCGAACTAACGGCCGATGTGTTAACACCTTTTTGTTACGCGGTACCTGTTCGATTTCTATGAACACATTAATAAATGTTACATTGGAAAATAAAAATGAATAGTATTTGTTAGATTTAATATTACTAAAATAAATAAAGCTATATTTAGCTCACTGAAATAATTGTTTTTGTTTTGTTATAAACAGAGCGACGACAAAACGTATTCAATTGTATAGAGAACTTATTGCACTCTCTTTCCGCTCTCATGTAGAGAGTCTGAGTAAAAGAGCATAAACGAGTCTTTTTCTCTTTATGGAATATTTCAATATAAATGCACCATTTCGACAATGGTATTTTACATAAATCAATACAAATAACACCGTTTCTACTTGTTTTTGTATACACCGGGCAATGCTGAACATCAAATGACTCGCTTTGTTTGGCCATAGCAATAACAACGAAACAACCAAACACACAACATCACACATACTTTGTCCGAAGTAGCTGACATATTAGTGTGTCACCATAACGTCGACTGCGCAAGCCCATGGACTTGCAAATGAAATTTTGCGTGACTATGCTTTATATCTCCGTTCAACAACAGCAACAGACACATGTACATACACACATTATTATGTTAATACATACGCTATAGACACAATTACGTTTGCCTCACCCCTGCCACCCGACTCTTTCATTGCTCTCTTGCTCGCTCATTTTTGTTTAATACGTCATTATTCTCTCTCGCAGTCGCAGAAAATCTGGTTTTAGCAGCAGCATAAAATCTGGTTTTAGCAGCAGCAGAAAACTTGTCTGTGTGTTGTTTGCATGTGTTGACTTTGATAGATTTAATCCCTATACGCCGCTATAGATATTAACACATCAAAAACACATTTACTAAGGATTGTAAAGCACCATAGTCTTTACAAATCCGTTGGTAATAGACTGAGTTATTGAAGTTTTCGTTACAACTAAATATTTACTAGAGTTTTGGTAATTCAACTAAAAAATGTTTGCTTGAACTAGTAGTTCATCTCTGAAGTAAACACCAATATTCTGAAATGATCTTAATTTTTTTTTCTTCAAAGCGTTTTTTAAGTGTAGCCATTTCTTGGCGAAAATGTTCGCCTTGTTCATCGCTGAACTGGCCGAAGTTATCTGGGAAGAAGCCCAAATGCGTATGCAGAATTTTTTTTTTTTGACATATTCCAGCCTGTTTGCCATACGCCCATAAAAATTCAGTAACAACCTGAACACAGCTGTCACTTCTGTCATTCCCAAGTAAATTGTTGCATAACGCAACAAAACTCTTCCATGCAACTATTTCAACAACAACTTGTTCATAAAGTTCATATCTCTCACAATTTTGCGAATTTGATGTCCAATGAAAATACTTAAAATTTATCAAAAAAAAAACAGGTAGAAGCGATGTGAAAGAAGTACTAGATACGGAGACAAATAAATTAATACCTCCTTTTATTTTGGCTTTACTTAGTTTTGGGAATTTTTACAATTGTTTCAAGAGATGCAGTGTTGCGAGAATAACTTCTTCAGGAATTACCAATGGGACATCTAAAATATGTTTCGTGCCAATTTGATGTGACTCCCCAGATTGCCATATTTTACGATCATACCGATTCGGTGCACGACTATCCCATTCACAAAGATAGCATGGATGTTTCGCATTACCAGCTTGCATACCAAATAAAATTGGCAAAAGTTTTAAGTCAGCGACGATTATGCGTGTCATAACTGAGTATTTTATCTACACGCTGAAAAATCTGTCTTTATGTTGTTGGTTAGATGCATATATAAAGTGTGTTTGGAGCTTGTGTTTGCTATTCAATATTACATGTTTGAGACACAATTATTAATATGTTAGAATATAGGTGTTTGTGACCCACATATATCTATGCTCTCTCGAGAGCAAGAGAATGAAAGAGGGACAACGAGAGAGTCTACCGTGTAAGTGTGGATCTGTATTTTTGCATTATTCTCTCAGTTAGTGAGTGCTAATGGCAGATGAAGTCAGTGTTTCTTATTTTGGCTGCTGTATTGCGTTTTAGTTTCATGTATTCAGTTGTCAATGCGTCATTGGACAGATGATATCAAAAGCGCTTGATTAGTGAAAAAATAGTAAACGAAGGCTCGGACGCTTAAATGGTTTGTGATATTACTTTGGTGTTTGTGTATGGGTTTCGTATATATGTATGTATGTGTGCTACAAAAGTGAAAAACGATTTCGAGGAAAGAAACTGGAAAGGGTATGTTTGCCAGAAAACATGATGTGTTTACATTTAAACACAAGTGCGTTAAGGACTTGCAAATATATTAATGTTTGAAGTGTGTTGCAAACATATACATGGTTCAAAAGTCGGCCTTTTTTGTTGTTTGGATGCCAATATAACTACAAACACGTACATACTTGTGTACTATTCAATATTTCATGTTGGAGACACAGTGATTAATAACACTGTGTGTAATTCTTTAAGTCATGGAAATATAACCATATACCTGAAAAAAGGCAGTGTCAGTTTTGGAATAGGTGTTCATTTTGCCAGGCTCATATCTTCCAATTTGTTCGCAATTTTGATTTACTCTCTGAGGGAAAGTTGTAGCCCTTGTCATAGAGAATAAAAATTGCCAACATATAAAATCAAAAAAACCTCATCTTCAAGCTCAAAATCGCAACTTTAAAAAAATTAATTTTTCACCTTTTTTCACCTGTTCAGGTACATAGGTAGCAAACCGATAAAAATTCAAGGAACAATTATCTACAAAAATGTACCTAAGATCTCAATAAACAACTTTCTAAAATATATGAACTTCCTAGGAATGATTCTTATATTGTGTGCTGCATCCATTGTTGCGTGTGCTGCTGCGGTCGGTGAGATAGCATAGTATCTCAATGTTGAAGTAAACGGTGTTATCAACCGCAGACTCCACTTCGATTTTTTTTTTAAATTCAGAACGGTTTGCAAAATATGATCCTAACAAAATGATCACTTTTTTGCAAAAATGACACCGAGGCCCCAAATCTTTGGAGGCCCATAAAAAAGTGCATGACTTTGCGCAGAACTGGGAGACATGGGTATATTTTTTTTGGGTCTTTCATCACGTAGTGATGTCCGCATATGGTTATATTTTGTCGTGTTGAACTGTGTAACTTATAATATAAATTTTTGTGTCTCAAATGTGAATTTGTTTGTTGAAAACAGCTGAAATCAAAAACGTGGCAGACAACAAAGAAAAAAAGCAGCAGATCTGCAATTCATGAAAATAATGCTTGCAAAAATGTACATGGTTTCTGATTTTGAATTAATTTTTCTACAAAACTTTAAACATACTGATTTCCGCGCTAAACCAAAAAACCGAAAAGAAACCGAAAATTAACCGGTTTCATTCCAAAAGTGACGAAAAGTGATTTTTCGAATAAACTGAAAACTGGTTATTCGAAAATGTAGGATTTTTGAACCCTCCAGTCATGTCCCGAGACACAAGTTCTTCGAAGTCTCTTTATCACCCAAACCTACACCAAAGAAGAAGGTTTGCTACATCCCACAACATTATGCTGGCTAGTGCTAGACACGTGCACACAGATGTTAGGATGGCTTTACGTCATCGTAACATCTTTCCAAAAAGTAATTTGTCATTGCCTTCAATCTCACCGCATGCCTTCCTATCGGAAAGTGCCGGCTAGAAATGACACAAGCATTGAGACTTTGACCCTTGAAATAGAAACTTTATAGATCTTTTCCTGTCCAATGTCGGTCAGATTTGCCCTGTGCGTGCACGAATTGTGCCTCTTGTCCACGTCTCCTAAATGTTCACATAGGACCGCTCCCGAAGAATAAGCGTAGAAGTCACGAGAGGCATAGAAACACGTTCCAGTTTCGGTGGAACTGGTGAGTCCCCCGGAATGTCCCTGGGCTCATGCTCCCAAGTACATATGCATACACTTCTGCTGTGTGATCTAGTTAAAAGATCTCAGGAATTCATGGGAAAATGTTGAGGTCAGAAATATTGACTTCAGGATTTTTGATGTATTAACATCTATAGGCGCGAGTAGGGGCTAAAGTGAAGCGATCAAAAATTGTTTGGCGTTAAACTCCTCCGAAACGGCTGTTTGTATGAAATTTTGTGTGTATATCGGGTAGGTCTCAGAATCGGCCAACATCCATTTTTCATACCCCTAAATGGTAAGGGTGACCCACACCTATATAGAACACAGATTTGTCCGACGGCGAAACACAGATTGACAGACTGCGGAAAAAACACACTCTGATGTAGCGGCAGCGAATAGTTGTCTTGTGTGGGTGCGTAGCACTCTCAGAGCAAAGAGAATATTGACGTGGTTATACGTATATAAAAGTGAGATAGCAAGAGAGCAATGAAAATTGTGTGAACTTGCCCGCTATTTCCAGTAAGTATTACATAAGTACTTATACCATCATGCACTAAGAAAGTACCAGTACTTACTCGGCAATACATTAGCAATGCGTTTGAGTGACGAATTTAACATGGGAATGTCATTGGAGGTATATAATTGTCACCCTCTCGTTTACCGTCCATTAACGAAAACAGTAATGATAATTCGATCATTCCGTCATTGATACCAAATAATTACTGAGATCGTTAATGCCGAATAATTACTACTTCGTTAATGATTAATAATGAACTACTTCGTTAAAGATAAATAATGAACGAATTAGGTACTGGGAATGTTAGTAAAGAAATCTTAAAATCCCCTTTAATTTTTGAAATAAAAAATATTGATTTAATTATACATTTTATGATATTTTTATTCCTTCCTTTCAATGTACATTAGCAATTAATAACAGAGAACAAATTCATTTATTTAAATGTTTAAAACTATATCAGTATTTTTCCGCAAATTAATTTTTAATACTTATTATTGTAATATGTATTGATGTGCATGTATGATCCATCACCAATATTTTCCACTATCGGTCTATTTGGGCAATTTTTTCTTCTCTTAGAATTTGAATTAATTCCTTTACACAACTTCTTGATGGTCTGTGTTTTATGTATATTCACTGTTAGGAGTTAATTCTTCCTCTGCTTCTGTTTCATTTTCCATTATATTGTTACCATCTTCACTTTCACAATCATTGCCACTTTTAGCGGTGTTGTCTACATTTTGTAAATCAACATTCATGATTTTGTCCACATATATTTCCTTTTCAGTCTTTATTATTCTTTTTAAATGCCGCTTGCTAATAAGTTTTATTACCTTTAAGCCACAAAAACGATTAAAACATAAATTATTATGTATTTTCATTCCTTCAAAACTGCTGTAGAACTTTGCTTTGAAACACGAAAAACTTTAACAATTTTTGACTGCTCATTACTAGATCAAACACCAAATGAAATGTTTATCGACTACAGATCAGATATGGGAAATGTGAATCTTTTGTACAATTTATGTTTTAGTACTAAATGTCTTTTGGTACGATCATTCTCTTTACAATGATGCAAGACAAGTATGCAACCAGTTTTTTAAAAATGAAAAACATTAGTAAAAATTTATTTTTGGATCTTTAAAATAAGAGGAAAAACTTAAATAATTTTTTTCGATAACTTTTTTAATTATCGAGTTATCGAATGTTTAAAAACCTGTGAAAAATAAAAACGTCAGGAATTTACATTTTATGATATTTTCTCCTAGAACTGTTATAAATAAGTGGACAAATTTTTAATAATATTTTTCGATAACTGCCTTAATTATCGAGTTATCGAATGGTTAAAAACCTATCAGAAAATACAAGCTTGCGAAATTTACAAATCTTTTATTAACTTTTTATAGCATACTTTTACTATTTTGTTTTAAAAAGGTACGAATGGAATTTTTTGTACAATTTCTGAGCGCTCTACCAAGCATCTCATCGCAATTCTCATCACTGCTAGAAATATGTTGTCAAATTGTTTTTCCAACGAACACAACAGAAAATAACGGCACTTAAAAAGACAATAAAAAAATATCAAAATAATGTATACATACTTATTTTACTATCCCTTAGTAATGCACAGGGGCGTCAATCGACACACCACTCGTTTACTTTGGAATACAGAAATAAGTACATACGCTGTCTAACGAAATCTGTAATGAGGTATACTATGAAAGGTATCAATAGTCTCATTTATATTATACAAATGTATACACGAGTAAGTACTGGGATATGTAATCGACGAAATGATTACAGAACAGACATCAATTGTAGTTTTGCCGAACAAGCGGGTGTGTAGCGTATGTACGAACATAACAATGTATGTATGTGCATGTGTCTGTTGCTTTGCATTCTCTTTGTTTTTTTGTGGGAATAAAACAAAAAGTATTAAGCAAGAAAATACTGACACATGTGCTTGCACTGGTCTTTAAATACTTTTAAGTATTAATATTATTTAAATGTAACGTCATCATATGATTGAACGCTATTTTTTATTATCCAATGTAACATTTACTAACGTGTTCATAGAAACCGAAAAGGTACCGTGTAACAAAAAGGTGTTCACAATTCGCCCGTGAGTTCGATCACTCATTGGATTTTTTTCTAGTCGCCTTATTGTCAGACATGATGAAAACAATAGCTGTAACTTATAAATATGACAACCTAAAACTACACATGTAGTACAAAAAGTAAAACATAAAAAAATGCAAAATATATTCCCCACTGTAAACTTAGATTTGTGTACTATTCTTGTAGTCAAGGAGATATAAAATTCAAAATATAAACTCATGTAACGACCTAATTGAAGAATCTTAACAACCAACAATATTTTCTTTAGTTTAAACCACTGTGCTTCTTGAACCCCATAAAACAGCCGCGATCAACAACTGCAAATTGGTTGCATTTTTATTGTTTGTTAAAACATGTTGAGCTCGAGAAGGACTCCTTAACATGTCGAACATCTTCTGTGCATATACATTTCGATTCACCTCCTTTCTTCCATTTCCCTTGGAATTATAAAAAAAAGTTTGCCAATTATTTCGATTGGAAACAGAAGAGAGAGAACATGAAGAAACCATACAATGTTGTAAAATTGTACGCTTTTCCAGTCACATTTACACAACCCCCATCCTTATGACCCACAGCAAACGAACTAAATGAATATTCGGCTTTACAAAATGAAATGGAGTGTAATAAATCGAAACGAAAAAATAAATGAAAAACGAATGATTTTCATTTTCATTTCATTGCGTTGATTAACATTTTATTCCGTTGTCAGTAACACACCAGTCTGCATGGCATCGTAACGCTAAGAAGAAAAATGCAATTTTTGGGGTTCCAAGAAGGCCAAATGCGTGGCTAGGGAAAAGGATGGTTGGCATGCACGCATGCACTACTTGACACAGTTCTGTGGGTTTTTTGGCTGTTGATTAAGATCAACGAATTTATTAAGTGCATAATGGAAAAGTGTGAATTTGAAAATATTTTAAAAATAAGTAAAATTGTGTATAATCCAAAGGGAAAGATTCTAAAATTGCACGTCTACTATAATTTGGCAGTTTGCTAATAATTGAGCACTTTAAATAAGGTGTGACTTTTGTAGGTCACTAAATAATTTAGAATTCTTGACTTTATCGCATCGAGGAAAATTACAAATCTATACACTGAAAGAAAATCTTTACATCAAATCGATGATACATGTTCATCAATTGTTCTTCAATGAATTGATGACAAATTCCATCAACTCAATGAAAAGGTTCTTCAGTTTGAAGATTATGCGTTTCTTCTCTTCAGCTTCATTGAGTTCATGATTTTTTTTGCATCAATCTTCATCATTGGACTTCAGAAGTAATTAGTGGGATCGATTCAAAATATGGTCGTAGTGTTGAAAAATAAAGAGAAAAAGAAAAAAGTAGTAAAAAAATTTAAAATAAATACATAATAAATAGTAGTGCAACAGGTCAGAAAACAATATCCCCGCTGTAAGCAATTTCTATGTGGTGTTATACCCTGCCCTTTGAACTTTTTACAATCAAAAACAGTCCAAAGGATTTCGCTACATATTAACAAACAATTGACATCAAAATGATGGCAAACTTAAATCAAATTGATGAAAAACTTACATCAAACGTCTAATTGACGAAAATGTACAGGAAATTGATGAAAAATTAACATCAACTTGAAGTAACGTTGTCGTTGGATCAATATAAACTTTTGATGAAATATGGATGAAAGATTGATCAAATGTTCTTCATCAATTCGATAAAATGTATCGTAGGTTGGAAAATGAGGAAATATTTCATCAAATTGATGAAAGAATTCATACATTTAATGAAACTTTTTCTTTAGTGTATTTTATGCAGTTTGTTAATTATCTTTATAATTTTATTGCTGAAAAATGGAGCACACACATAAGATGCATCGTAGGTTGGAAAGTGAGGAAATACTTCATCACATTGATGAAAGAATTCATATATTTAATGAAGGTTTTTCTTCTTGTGTATTTTATGCAGTTTGTCAATTATTTTTATAATTTTATTACTGCATAATGGAGCAATCTTTACCCATCATGAGTCGATTGCAACATTTATTGGGATTTTTATAAATAGTCAAATCCGTTCAGTGGAGCAATTTTCCTACCCATTACCGATTTAAGTTGTAACTTGAGAAAATTAAATTCTTCCGAAAGCCTTTAAACCAAAACCCTGAAAACAAACGGCCCCAGTCAAATTATGCAGGAACCCATTGTGTCCCATAACATCCCATGAAGGGATTGGGGAGAGCTTCTCACAATCAGTGAGATGTGCGCTTTCTAGTTTTATACTCACTGATTGGGACCTACAGTTTAACTCCGGTACCGAACGGTATTTTGAGAAGCATTTTCATGACTAAGTACTCGATAGTGTCGCCAACACTAAGCGAGGTGACCGTCGCCGACTGAAATGTAGGGTGGTCTGAGCAGGGATCGAACCCACGTTCTCATTTACAAGAGCCGCGCACACTAGCCATTGCACCGACCAAGTACATCTTTGGAAAATCCATATACTTACGTTCAAGCAATGTTTGCATGAATACAAGATCTGCTGCTCTTTTGGTTCTCTGTTGGCTGCAGTTTTCAACAAACAAATCCTTATTTGACACACAAAACCATATAAAGGCTGGGCCATGTCAAATTTGGAATTTAAAACCACCAGTTATTTCGAAGCAGTTGGCTAATTTGAAATATATGAAGTGACAGATTATTAGTTAAGGATTATAAATGTACGAAATGGGTGGCTTTACGCTTGAAGAAAATTGGTGAATATAAAAATTACATGAGGTCTCAGAGGACACCCGGTCGGAACAGAGTTTCTTTCACTATATATTATGTATTAGTTCGTTCCAGCACGACTAAGGCGATCGTAGAAAAATACGATAATTTAAAAGGATCTTTCAGAAAAGATACTTTTTGCAAACTGTTAAACTTTTTTTAAGAAAAAAAACTTTTTTTATAGAATGTATTTTTAAAAAATAAAGGATATTTTATAGGTCCTTTTGTAAGAATATGTATTATATTTTCCCGAAAAGGTCCTTTTTAAAGAGAGGTTCTTCTTTTATTAAAAGCTAATGTTTTTTTTGGAAAAGGTATTATTTTTAAGCAGAAGTTCTTCTTCTTTTACAAATAAGTACTTTTTTGATACTCTGGTACTCTTTTTAGGAAAAGGTTATTATTTTAAGAAAATTTACTTACTTTCAGAGAGGCTACTTATATCAAAAAAAGAAAAGAAAATGTATTATGAAAAGGTACTTTTAAGAAAAGGAATTTTTTTTTAACCCTGCTGTTAGATTAGAAAAACTTACGAATCTTAGATTGAGGGACCATTTGGTCCATACTGCAATTTTCATCCAAAATAATAATTTTATCTTATCCTTTGTAACTATTTTGGTTCAATAATTTCTAAAGCAAGTATTTGACATATCAAAAACATCTTCTAAATATTTGACATGAATTTACATTCGCTTGGTAATGAAAAAATTTACGAATCTTAGGTTGAGGGACCATTTGGTCCATACTGGAATTTTCATCCAAAATAATAATTTTATCTTATCCTTTGTAACTATTTTGGTTCAATAATTTCTAAAGCAAGTATTTGACATATCAAAAACATCTTCTAAATATTTGACATGAATTTACATTCGCTTGGTAATGAAAAAATGTACTATTGACCAAATGGTCCTCTAACCTAAGATTCGTCATTTTGTATTTTTCTCAGTCCTGAATAAAGTTAGAAAATTTAATTTTCGCACATAACATTGTTTTATTAAAAGACCCCATTAGCAGAAAAATTTAGTCAGTATATATCACCGTTCCAAAGTTACAAGGGAAAACAGAAAAAATTTGGACCAAATGGTCCTAATCTAACAGCAGGGTTAAGAAAATGTATTTTGTTAAGAGAAGGTATTTTTTGAAGAAAAGGTTTTTCCTAAGAAATGGGAATTTTTTTAGAATTGTTTTTTTCTAGAATAGGAACATTTTTAACGGTAGGTACTTATCTGAAGAAAAGTTATTTTGTATTATAAAAAAGATACTCTTTAAAAACGGTAGTTTTTTAAGAAAAGGCAATTTATTGTAAGAATATGGAAATTTTTAGGAAAAAATAGAAAAAAATACTTTTATAAGAAAAGCCACTTTTTGTAAGAAAATTTACTTTTTTTAAGCAAAAGTACTTCTTTAAGATAAAATATTTTTTAAGAAAATGTATTTTGTTTAAGAATATGAATGGGTATTTTTTTGAGAAAATTTATTTTTTTAAGAAAATGCACTTATGTAAGAAAATGGCATCTTTTAAACTTCTTTCACTTTGGCTTTTCTAAATTTACTTTTTATTGGGTTCAAAACTACAATCTATATTAAATATTGTTTACTGGCCCCACCTAGAAAACTTCCCATTAAACAAGAAATTTCCCAACATATGTTAGTCTAGACACAACCCAAAGCAAAAGTACCTAAAATAGTTGATAAGTTGTAGCTTCATAATACTATTAAAAATATTGTTAATTTTTTTTCATTTAGCCTCTATTCCGCAACGTGCGATAACTCAACTCAAACTTTAAGAAAACTTCGAAATAAATTCGATAGAAATTGAGTCAAATCAACGCAGTTTGCGGATTAATTTGTGAAGCGAGTTTATCAATACGGGCCCTTATTGGACAAAACAACTCCCATTTGTACTCTTCCAATGCGTTTATTGGAAAATATTACCGATAATGTGCTCGAACAGCCCTCAACATTACCTCGGACTGTTCGCAGCAATTGAACACTGCTCGGTCTAGTTGGCGCAGATTTTTGCATAAAGACCTCGTTATGAAAGCTTTTAAAGTCAAATTGGTCCAAGAACTGAAGCGCCGTGAGCATCCGATGAATTTTTGGTTCGCTGACTGGGTTGAAGATGAGGTTTTTTTTACCGAAAAACCATGTTTTCTGATGAAAATCATTTTCACCTCGGGGGCTACTTTAACAAATAAAATTTTCGCATGTGGGGCTCGAAAAATCCGCACGCCGTCCATGCGAAGCCTATGCATTCACAACGAGTGACTGTTTGGTGCGGTTTTTGGCATGGTCGCAGTTACGGTGAATGGCGAAGGTTACCGTGCCATTCTCAGCGATTTATTGTTCCCAAAAGTTGGTGAACAGCGTATTGTTTCAATAGGATGTCACTACGTGCCACACTGCCAACGTTCCATTGGTTTTTTGGGCACTGTGTTCGAAAACTGCATAAACAGCCGAAACTCGGAAGTCCATTGGCCGCCACGCAGCTGTGATTTGCCCCCGTTAGGTTTTTATCACTGGGTCGCCGTGATAGACAAGTGCTACGCAAACAATCCCGAGTCCACTGCTACCACAAAACACGAAATCAACGCTGTCGTACACGAAATAAAGGCCCACACAATCGAAAATGTACAGAAAAATTGGATAGGTCGAATGAGGGACTGTAAAGCAAGTCGTGGAAGCCATTTGAACGATCTCGTGTTTCATTCATAAATAGCAAAAAATCATAATTTTCAAAAATCTTCTTTTAGTAATTTTTTAAAGCGAAAAAAATTTCCCAAAGTCGGGGGCAAATATTAAAGAACAACAAAAAAAAATTGTTGCCTGTAAAGTCGGTTTTACGGGCGAAGATTTTACGTGACAACGTCTTTTTCTCGGTAGAATATTTATTGATATGAATATAATTAAATTGCACAATAGGAGTGCAATGAACTCACTTGCCCAATGAGTGTTAGAACTCACGGGCGATGTTTTAACATTTATTGAAACTTATGGTTTAGGAAAATAGAAGTAATTTCAACACCATCTAGGTACCTGTGCGATTTCTATGAACACATTATCAAATGTGACATTATAAACAATAAACATATCCTTTATTATAAAATATAAACATTTCTTTTATTATAAAAAATAAACATTTCTTTTATTAAAAACAAAAGAAAATAATTTACTAACCAAAAAGTATTTCAATTCATCATATTCGCATATCGTTTTTAAAGCCGACCGCAGCTCTCTGTTTCGTTTTGGCTACCTAATTCATATGAAAATTTCTACACACAAACATACACTACACATATCATAAAGCCAAAAAACAAAAAACAAAAAAAAACAAAAAATAATACCTTATCCAATGCAGACTGATCTAAATCAATATTCATACACACGCACATATATACGCACATACATACTTGCTCAGTCGTCATATATATGATGTGCCAAAAAACAAAAACACTCACACCACCGACCAACAGCCACTAGAAGCCAGCAAAGCAAATCGTTTCTGGCACACAAGTAAACACATTGCGTTTACTTGTGTTCGGTGACTCATCGTAACGTTACCGGGCGTTACACTTTTTCATAAGTGACTCCCAGCCGCAACCTAATTTAAGACGTTGTCACGTCAAAAACAATTGTTCGTTTCCGAGCCCGTGAAAAACCGTAAAAATAATTTTTTATCATATTTTTTTGTTTGTGGTTCGAGCGTTACGTGACAGACACCTGTACACGGCCCACCCTCTTTTATAACATAGTAATCATTGTGTCTCCAACATATAACATTGAATAGCAAACACAATGTGTTTGGGCACAAATATACTCGATTCGCGACATGCTACAAACACGTTATATTTGCATTCAAACAACAACAAAAAGATACATTTTTCAGCGTGAATATATATTGCTTTGTTTGAGTTGATTTTGAAGTAAATATTAAGGTGGCCATCGGTAGTGTAATGTTTAGTGTGTGCCACTCTTGTACATGAGAACGTGGGTTCGATTCCTCCTCTGACTACTACTGAGTGCTTAGCAATGAAAAAGCTTCTCAAATACCGTTCGGAACTGATGTAGAACTGTAGGTCCCAATCAGTGAGTGTAAAACTAGAATGCTCACAGCTCACTGGTTTGTGAGAAGCTCTCCCTTATCCCTTCATGGGTTGTTCGAACTGCAATTTCCGTGCTTAAATACAACAAAGCCACTGGTGCTGATGAACTACCGGCTGAACTGTTTAAGGTTGGCGGCTATGGGTTGGAAAGGTGCATACATCAACTCATATGCAAAATCTGGCTAGACAAATGCATGGCCGACGATTGGAGCATTAGCATACTGCATGTTATTACACATTTATCAGTATTAAATCATTAATTTTTATCGTGGGAGAAGCCTCTTATACATCGTATACAAGTTCCTTACAAGTAATGTGAGAAAGACTTAAGCCGTTTGTTGATGACGTGATGGGACCGTATCAGTTTGGCTTTAGTCCTGGAAAGTCAACTATCGACCAGATAATCACATTACGACAAATCTTGGAGAACCCCCATGATATTCAAATCGACACCTACAACCTCCTTGAATACTGAGAGAAAAAGCTTCATCTTCATCATTTTCCAATATACGATACATTTCATTGAATTAATGAAGAACGTTTCATCAATCTTTCATCCACATTTCGTCAATAGATTACTTTTTTGTTGATTCAACAACAACGTTGAAGTAAGTGTTTCGTCAATATGATATCATTTTGCTGAAAATTGTTTATAGATGTGTAGCCGAACTCTTTTAACTATTTTTCATTGTAAAAAATTTAAAATAACAGGGTACAAGACCAGATGCTCATAGCGTGGATATTGTTTTCTGTCCATTGCACTATTTCTATTACGGGTTTATTTAAAATTTTTTCCATTTTTTTCATCAAACCAAAGAACTTTTTCATTGAGTTAATGAAATTTTTCATCAATTCAGTGAAGAAGTAAGATTTTCTTTCACTGTAGATTGTAAGGTTTTCTTCGGTATTCCGTACAGGGATAACCGTGACAGGCTATGTCGGAGCTTGGAATTCCTGCTAAGCTGAAACGCCTATGTACAATGGCCAACACAAAATCACGAATAAGTTTTGTCAAAATCCAAGACAATCCGATTTTTTCGACGTCCATTTGAATGACTCAGGGGGTCTTTTTAAGAGGACATCGTTTCTTGAGGTTTTTAGAAAATTCGGAGCCATGGCTGCTTTTTGTCCGGTTTGGCAGGATAAAACCTATAAATATCTACCGGTGATAAACTCGTTCTTAAGTCAAGTGTAAACTTTGACGTGTTAAAGGCCAGGGTCTAACGCCAAACTGTCAATGTCAAGTTTAATTTAAAGACAAAAATAAATAACAGGGCGTTTCTGAGGTAGCAAACTATAACTGTTTAACGACGATTCGAAAGGTACAACCTACTGTACTTGAACACCTTTATGCGATCGGATGAGTGAGGATTTTGAACGTATTTCATCCTAACTGTTGGTCAACCTATGCAGACGTGTAGGCTTTGATTTTAAAGA
This sequence comes from Phaonia tiefii, assembly GCA_963931995.1. Taxonomy (NCBI): domain Eukaryota; kingdom Metazoa; phylum Arthropoda; class Insecta; order Diptera; family Muscidae; genus Phaonia; species Phaonia tiefii. The sequence goes on from OZ008368.1 coordinate 244,863,013, forward strand.
AAGGGTAAAAAGAGAAGCACTCTAATGCATACACGTGTAGTATCACACCAACACATTGAAAAAAAATTATCATCTGTCAATAACAACTTCATACCGGCCAAACTACATACACAATGAACACAATAGCACATGCCAACAATTATCAAGGAACAAACATAGAGCAATCATATACCTAGAGTATCGACTTCTCTCAGTAAACTTACGAAGTTTAGTGTTTAGTGTGGTTGCATATGGACGTTGCATGTTGAAAATTGTTTCTTTAATAATACCAACCAACAAGTAAACAGCAACAGCACTTCATTTTGGGTGTTAAAATTTTTGTGTAAATACCCCACAAATATATACTGACAACAAAAGATAACAAAAGAGTCGACAATACGTTTAAATTTCATAGTTCTTAACCAAAAAGACACGACAAATTTAAGTCAACAATTCTTGTAACTCCATCTGGTTTAAGACAATTTATGTCAAATATCTCTCCACCGCAATCAAACATCAGATGAGAATGGTGGCACCTTTAGGTGTCATTATTACTCTATGTGTGCACGCGCCCACCCAGCAAGGCTCCCTTCCATTTCTATTTTATTGTTTTTTTTTGTGTTGTATTTTATTTTCGCCCTAGTGCCCTTTTCTTCAGCTGTGGACAAATGTACAAAAAAAAGCTTTGTACGTTTTTTCATCAAGAATCGTGAATATTTTCACGTAGTTTTCGTATAAAATCTTTAAACTTTCACTTTTACATAGAGAATTCCGATACCAGAGATCCTGGAAACAAACAGCGACCAAAGCCATTGAATTTTTATCAAACAACTAAAATACTGGTAGCATGAATCAGTCTTTGGCAGGCAGCAATGGAATAGAAATAACAAAAAAAAAGAAATGCTCAAGTAAACACAATACAAATTCCAATTTTGAACGGATATGGCGTTGGTAAACATCCGTTTCACGAACGTTTCCGTACATCGCAACAGACCAGAATCACAGCCACAGAGTGGAAGGGAAAGGAGGTAAACAAAAAATTAGCCATTAGCCATTGGATTGGTTTGAAGACCATGCATGTATTTGGGTAGGCCATTTTTCATTTTTGTAAAATAGAAAATAGCAATTAGAATTTTTGATTTAAGGTCTGACTTAAAGGCTCCGCGGAATCATATTCACAGTGACACCACACTACAATATCTTTGGCACAGAGTGCAGTATCCTATAAGAGCGAGGTTTTTGAATTTGGCTTGGATGTATTCTTCAATAAATCTGTGGTCACAAGTCATAACAGCCTAAGTCGATTTTAAAATTTTTCAGGGAGAGCAGTTTAAAGTTTAATATCTTTACTGGAAATCAGGAGTGGGAGTTTTTGTGACAACTTTGTTACAGATAACATGGAAACGAATTGTTTTACTTATTTCTTAACAAAAACAAGAGTTGCTTATTTGAGCAAGGTGACTTCTCAAAATTTTTTTCAATTTTGTCCTAACTCGAGTTAGGCTGCTATGATTTGTGACTACAGAAATATCAACCCTAAACACAGGGAATACTTTTGTCTGCCATAAACGAAATTTTAAACTAATGAACTTTCTTCATTTACGGTAAATGAACCTATACGACAGTAAAGCCGACAAGAATATGGAAGCTAAGGAGTGGCCCAACTTCAAATTCCCGTAGTGTCAAAAAGTTTTTTGCAACAAAGTTCCTTATCGCACGTTCCGGGCTGGGGGCTAAATGAAAAGAAATTAAATAGCCTTTGTTTTAACACTATTATGCTACAAACCACTATTAGCAACAATATTGTTTACTTTTGCTTTGGTTTGTGTCTAGGCTAATTGTATGTCTCACATATGTTGGGCAATTTCTTGTTTAATGGAAAGTTTTCTACTTGGAGCCTGTAACCAATATTTATTATATATTGTAGTTTTGAAACCAATAAAAAGTAAATTTAGAAAATCCAACGTGAAAGGTGTTAAAAAATTTACATTTTCTTAAAAAAAAAGTAAATTTTCTCAAACAAAGTACCTTTTGTTTAAAAAAAATAATTAATTTAAATAAATAATAATTAAATAATTTTTTTTAAGAAATGGTACTCTTATTAAAAGTACCTTTTCTTAAAAAAAGGAATTTTTTTTAAAATATGCACCTTTTCTTATAAAAGTACATTTTCTTACAACAAATTGCCTTTTCTTTAAAAATTACCTTTTCTTTAGAAGAGAGAAGAGAGCGAGAGAAGAAGTACCTACTATAAAAAATATACCTAGGAAAAAAGACCAATTCTAAAAAAATCTTTCGAAAAATTTATTTTCTTTAAAGTACCTTTTCTTTAAGATAAATAGTGCCTTTCTTTTCTTTTCTTGGGATAAGTAGCCTTTCTGAAAACAAGAAACAAGTACCTTTTCTTAAAAAATTACATTTTCTTACAACAAATGGCCTTTCCTTAAAAAAACTAAATTTTCTTTCAAGAGTACTTTTTTTGTGGAACAAAATACTCATAAAAATGTACCATTTTTTGAAAAAATTACCAATTCTAAAAAAAAATTCCCATTTCTTTCTTCAAAAAAATAGTTTCTCTTATGAAATACCTTTTCTTACAAAAATTAATTTTCTTAAAAGTACCTTTTCTTAAAAATAAAATAATACCTTTTATTTTCTTTTCTCTCTGAGATAAGTAGCCTTTCTGAAAATAAGTACATTTTCTTAAAAAAATAATCTTTTTTAAAAAGAGTACCACTTCTTTAAAAAGTACCTGTTCCTAAAAAAGTACTTCTTTGCAAAAAATAATCATACTCTTCTGGCTTTGTCTAACAGAAAGTGCTTCTACTTAAAAATAGTTCCTTTTCTTAAAAAAAACTTTAACTTTTAATAAAGAAGTACCATTCTCTAAAAAGTACCTTTTCGGTAAAATATAATGCATATTCTTACAAAAAGGACCTAAAAATATATATTCTTTCTTAATAGAATGTATATTTTTTAACATTCTATTAAAAAAGAATTTTTCTTAAAAAAAAGTTTATAATTACAAAAAGTATCTTTTCTTAAAGATCCATTTAAATTACCGTATTTTTCAACGGGCGCTTTATGCGTGTTGGAACTAACTAGTACATATTATAGAGCGCAAGGAACTTCGTTCCAATCGGGTGTAATGTGTTTTGACGTAGAATACGTCTTACCTTACGGTATGAGGGGTCATGTCAGGCTTTTATTGTTGTAATCTTTTTTTCATTGAATTTGAGGAAACGGCTAGATGATTTTTTTTTAAAATTTTTTTTGTAGGTAAATGAAGATGTTATCTTTCGTTTGATATACATTTCATATTGGTTGATATATTTCTAGTATTTTAATTTCTCAAATGAAAATTGTTTAAACACATACACTCAAACATATGTGTGGTGTTTGGTTGAGTGTTTTTGGTTGCTCAACATTGCTTAGGAACATGTATCTAGTAAAAAGTGAAACGAACAGCAAGCTAATGTTGCTTGGCAACATGTATCTAGTAAACAGTGAAACAAACAGTAAGCTAACGTAATAAAGCTTTTTTGCGAAAGCTTCAATAAAGCTGTTGTAACATTAATTTTGAATTGTAAAGCGTAAAGCTTTCACACAACGCTCGAATGCTAATGCGAAGACTCGATAAGGTAAACCTTTTTTAATATTAGGGCGGCCCTCTAAACATTCGCAGAACTTATTTCAATAAAAATATTAATTAAAATACATAAATTAAATTAAGTTTAAAAAAATTGAACATAATGTTTTTTTTTAAACGGACTTGAATCAAATGCCGTTGGTAAATATAAAAATTACAGCAGACAGTTGTCCGAGGCCTTCGGCCACGGACTGTCCCTGCAGGCTGTGTCAGAGGCACGGCCATTAAGTTTAACGTAGAATACGCCATCCGCTAAGACAGAAAACATATATAACAATAAATGATAAATAATATAAGCAAATTAATTTATTGTTATATATGTTTTCTGTCTTATCGGATGGCGTATTCTACGTTAAACTTAATGGCCGTGTCTCTGACACAGCCTGCAGGGACAGTCCGTGGCCGAAGGCCTCGGACAACTGTCTGCTGTAATTTTTTTTTTTATTACTTTATAATTGTTTTGGTGGTTTAGGACCCATTATTTGAACTATGATATGGTTTAGATACCCATAACAACCTACACTTATTACAATAATTGCACTTACACGCTGAAAAATCTGCCCTCTTTTGTTGTTTGGATGCAAATATAACGTGTTTGTAGCTTGTCGCAAATATACTATACTCTTGCCCAAACACATTGTGTTTGCTATTCAATATAACTTGTTTGAGACACAATGCTTAATAGGCTATAATATGTAGTTTTGTGACCGAAATATGGCTTTGTTTGTTGAAAACTGCTTAAAACAAAAACGTTACACACAACATTGAAATATTCGATACAATGACCAGGTCGTCAATTCATGAAAACCATGCTGGCAAACATGTACATGATTCATACTCGCTATTTTTCAGCGTATAGTTGGAATCATGTTGGATGGCAGTCTACTAGAGGTAGTTCCTGAATTCAAGTCTGTTTTGGGAGATACGCTTTCCCTGAAATTTGAGAATTAAATCCAGGCATCGTGTCGGTAAGTCCGCCATCGTAGAGATTGCGCTAAAATGAACAATACCTTAACAATAAAATTTGGTCCTGCATTTTCTATTGAAATAAGATAGAAAAATTCGCAAAGGAGATCACTTTTGAGTGTACTGTAGCGAAGTTGCGAAAACCAAGTACTTTGGGATAATGTCGTCAAATCATTCGTATTTAAAAAAAACAACACAAAACGAGGTGCAGCCACGTAGACGTAGTAGTTGTATTTTCTTTTTTGCTTTACATCTACTCGAAAGATTGTATTGTCAGAATACTGAAGTATTTGGTTGCCGCAAATTTGCTATAGTAAATGTTTTGAAAAAAAGTAAATGTCTTAAATGACCATTCAAGACGTCTTGTGTAGAATACACTAGATCACAAATGCTATCTATGTTTACTTTAAAAGAATATTAAAAAAAGTTTGGGGAAGAATATTAAAAAATGTAGTAGCGAAATATCAAGGAAAATAAATACAAGAACAGCAAATCTGACCTCAAGCTCGAAGAATATTGATTATTTATTGATTTTGGGGTAAATGTAAGTTCTCGCCCCGAACGGCAACACGAAGGGATGAAAACGAACCTACTCGTTAGCCGCAAGATATGAAATCCAAAACCAAAATATACGACTCGAGAGCACAAGTCAGTGTGGCTTTAGGCTTGGAAAGTCAACTATCGACCAGATATTCACATTACGACAAATACTGGAGAAAACCCACGTAAAACCAATCGACACCCACCACCTCTTTGTAAATTCTACGGCTGCCTTCGATAGCCCGATACGGGGAAAAACTGTACCAAGCTATGTCGGAGCTTAGTATTCCTGCTAACATGACACACCTTTGTAGTATAGCACTGGCCGACACTAAATCCTCAGCACAGATTGGTAAAGATCTTCCGAACCATTTAGCACGAGGCGAGGCCTCAGGCAGGGTGACACCCTATGATGTGATTTCTTCAGCATATTAATTTAGATCATCATGACAAAAGATGCAGTCAAAACGAATAAAACTATCAGCAGCAAAAGTGACATGCTGGTCTCGTATGCTGATGATTTGGACATCATTGGGCAAAATCTGCGAGAAGATACTGCAGTAGTCTCGAGAATTGAGTAGGAATCGGGTTTAGCAGTAAACGAGAACAAGACAAAGGTAATGGAAGAACATCCACCCGTTTGGATGAAAGGGTAAATATTGATAACCGTAACAACTTCGAGGTAGTGGACGAATTTATTTAACTCGGATCTGCCGGGGACAGAAGCAATAACGTCAGTCCAGAAATCAAGCGGAGAATTGTGCTTGCAAACAGTTCAGCAAGCACATCAGATCAGGATCGTCATTCGGAGGCGGGGGTTGTGCCAGAAGTTGCGAGAGCTTCCTTGAGTAGGCTGTAGCTACCTTTTGTAATTTCAGCTTTCCGATGTCTAGCTTTCTCTCCGCCTGGATTTTCGCTCTACTTTATCTTGTGCGAATCTTTGCTGGTACCAGATAGTGATCAAAATCTATGTCCACAACTCTGACGCCCATCACACTGGATGATTGCTTCCCTACTGATACCCAAATAGCCTTGTGGATGCATTTTTTCTGGACTGTTGTACCTCTAACGACCATATTTTTTGCAGCGGCAAAACCAATCAGTTTTATACCGTTGTCTGAATTGTAAGAATGTAGACTGAAATTGCCAATAGTTGGATGAAACACATTTTCCCTGCCTACTTTAGCATTCAAATTTCTTGTTACACTCTTAATGACATGGCCAAGGCAGTGGTCATACGTTTCCTCTAGGCATTCATAGAATATGTCTTTCGCATCACCATCTTTCTCTTCTGTCCGGGCGTGTACACAAATTGCAGGCACTCTTCTAGTGTAATGGATGTACGTGTGATTCGAGGTGCCAATGTCGACTCGGATCATTACCTGGTTGCTGCGAAAGTTCGCACGGGATTGAGCAGGGCGGAAAACGTACGCGGCCGATCACGGGAAAAGCTGGATATTGACAGGCTACAAATACCGTAGAAATCAATGTCCTATCGACCGAAACTCTCTCTCCTGCTAGGGCAGAATACACCCCCTCCCGAAGACCCAGATTCGCAGTGGAAGCACATCTCTCAGTCTTTGGAAATCGCTGCAATGGCTGAACTTGGCTATCGGAAACCGCGGGGAGATAAGCCATGGTACGACGAAGAATGTCGCATTGCAACTGATGAAGGAGACGCTGCACGCATGGTAGCGGAACAGTCAGTTACAACGCGTGCTGCGAGTGAGTGGTACGGGAGGCTGAGAAGGGAGGAAAGCCAACTATTTAGGCGGAAAATATGGCAGTGGGAGCAGAGAGACAGTGAAAGAACCGAAATGTGCAGGATGAATGGTGAATCCAGAAAGTTTTGCCAGAGGGTAAGAAGATCGACCAACGGGCCTAATAGTGGGCTGCCCATCTGTAAGGACGAGAATGGGAATCTGGTGACTGAGAAGCAGTGTGTGCTCAAAATGTGGAGAGACCACTTTTCAGCACTACTCCGCTCAGATTCTTCCACTGAAGATAAGGAGGTAATGATAGTGGAAGTTAGTATAGATTGACAGACGATTTAATTTTGAAGTGGTAGATGAATTTATCTACCTTGGATCCGCCGTGAACAAGGACAACAACGTCAGCCTGGAGATAGATAGGTGAATTGTGCTTGCAAATATATGTTATTTTGGGCTCAGCAAGCAGTTTAGAAACAAAGCCTTCTCTCGACGGACAAAAGTCCAGCTATATCAGACTCTCATTTTACCTGTCTTGACATTTGGCTCCGAAACTTGGGTCATATCGCAAGCGGATGAAAAACACCTGGGAGTTTTCGAGAGAAAAATTCTCCGTAAAATATATGGTCCTGTTGGGGGAAACAGCGAGTATCGACGTCGCTGGAACGCAGAGCTATATAATCTCTATTCTGATGTGGACATGGCTAGAAGAATCAAAGTGGGCTAATTGCGTTGGCTAGGCCATGTAATCAGAATGGATGAAGATGAGCCAGCGCGAAAGATTTTTGATAACGTACCCGATGGAAGCAGGCAAAGAGGACGACCAAGGCTCCGCTCGAAAGACCAGGCAGACGAATCCCTCCGTATTCTTGGTGTTGCCAATTGGCGAGAAAAGGCGAAGGATAGAGCCAGTTGGAAGAATATGTTGAAATTTGTTTAATTTGTTTGTTTAATTAATATGTGTAAGACGTCTGACCTCATGAGGTTGTAATATAGTCAATAAAAGTAAAAGTAAGGGATTCGTACCCGGACCCTTCACTAGCTGCGCGCTGAAAAATCTTTCTTTCTTGTTGTTTGGATACAAATATAAAGAGTGTTTGGAGCTTGTCGCAAATATAATATACTTGAGTCCAAATACATTGTGTTTGCTATTCAATATTACATTTTTGGGGCACTATGATTAATATGTTACAAGATATGTGTTTGCGACACACATATATTTATGTTTGTAATACAAATACAGCTGTGTCTATTGCACTGTCTCTGCTCTCTCGAGAGCAAGAGAATAAAAGAGGGACAACGACAGAGTCTATCTTGTAAGTGTGTATGTGTATTTGTGCATTATTCTCTCAGTGAGTGATTCACAAATATTCCAGAATTTGCGTGTGTAAATTGCAGATGAAGCGTTTCTTATTTTGCCTGATATATTGCGTTTTAGTTACATGTATTCAGTAGTCAATGTTTCATCGGACAGAGGATTTCAAAAGCGCTTGATCAGTGCAAAAAGAATAAACGAAGGCTCGGACGGTTAAATGGTTTGGGATGTTACTTTTGTTTTTGTGTGTGTGTGCTAGCAAAGTGAAAAACTATTTTGAGGAAAGAGCAACAACGTGAAGACCTTTGTCTGTTACTGAGAAAATCGGAACGGCAGTCCATATGTGAAATACGTGTTATAAAAAAACACAAGTAATTAATCCACGCTTGGCTTGCATGAACTTGGTTTGACTATAAATATTTTGTTTGTGTTCCAACACATAGCTGAAACCTTCTGAGAACAAAAACGTGAGAGACAACAAAGAAAGGAGAAACAACAGAGCAGCAGATTACACTGTGAGACAAAATTAGATTTTTTTCAAAATGATGGGGTTCTGTCAACGGATTCTGGTAGAAAGGTCTAAAAAAAAAAATATACGTATATCGGCGTTTTGCCAGATGCGATCAGAATTTTTTTTGAGGACGTGTCAAAGTTTCCGCCCCTCGGAACTTTCCTGCAACATATCGGCGTGCAAAATTGTGTGTTTCTTACTTCTGAGGTACAAAATGCGTTCAGAAGTTTTATAGAAAAGATTCAGATAAACATTTTTGTGGAACAAATTAACCCTCTGCAACATATAACCATAATTTTAACTTTTTTTTGAAAACTCGTAAAAAACTGATGACGGGGGGCGTGGTCAAAATGTTCTACAAAAATTATCGCCATAAAATTTCACTATATGTGCCCGAACACTCCAAAGCACCAATCGCAGCCAAAGTGCTAGATAAAAGATAAAATATGAAAAAATTTATTATATTATATGGCCTACTTTTAATGGAAACAACAAAATGACAAAATTTATTATAAACCCTTAGAAGGCAGCTAGTTTTTGCTTATTATCTACCACTTGGGATAAGACCATCATTTTTTTTTTTGGTGTTGCACAGTGTTATCATATCATGAAAAAACATATAATGCATTCAATGCAAATAAACATAAATAAATGCCGTTTTAAATCTATTAACATTTTTGTATTAATTATTTATAAATGTGAATTTATATTGTTAAAATTAATTATAATAAATAATTCATATGTATTGAATAATATTGCAGAATAATTTGTTTCTAAATATTATTATATTTGGGAAGAAATACGCATATATTTCCACGTAATTATATGAACACGCTGAAAAATATCGGCCCAACAACATATTGCAGGAAACATGCACATGATTGCAAGCATTTCTTCATGAATTGAAGATCTGCTACTTTTTTATTTCTTAGTTGTCTCTCTCGTTTTTGTTTTTAGCGGTCTTCAACAAACAACGGTACATTTGAGCATCAAACACATATATTATAACCTATTAATCAATGTGTCTCAAACATGTAATAGTGAGTAGCAAACACAATGTGTTTGGGCACACAAGTACAGTATATTTGCTACAAGCTACAAACACGTTATATTTGCAGATACAGATTACAGATTTTTCAGAGTGTAGGTTTGGGGGAAACCCACGAATGATTCCACGTAAGTTTATGGATGTTTTGGGATGAAGATTGCATATGTTTCAACGTAAAAACCTACATGGTTGTCAGTAAACATGATACTGTTTGCATTTAAAAAAAAAAATAAATAAATGGTTTCCCATTACATCCCATGAAGGGATTCTAGTTTTACACTCACTGATTGGGACCTACAATTTTACACCGGTGTTTTGAGAAGCTTTTTCATAGCCAAGTACTCGATAGTGTCGCCGTCACTAAGCGAGGTGACCGCCGTCGAAAGAAATTGATGGTGGTGAGAGCAAGGATCGAAACCATGTTCTCATGTACAAGAGACGCAGACACTAACCATTGCACCATATTAACAGAATGACATAAATTAATTGCATCATAATTTCGGCTTAATAGATATGATGGGAAAGTGGGATCAACCTCATTTTCATTCTCATGCAGGGATTTACTTCTTCTTATTATTACGTATCCTAAAAATAACCTAACATACTTTCTCGTGGACTATGTGTATAGGACTAGATATTTTCTTAAAATTGTGAATTCTAAAAATAGGCCGCACCTTAGTGGGGATAAATTCTTTTTTGACAGTGTAATTGTAATGGTGTAATTGGTTTATAAACTAAAAGGATACTAAAGCTCTGCTCAACTAAAATGTACTGATAGATTTAACTTAAAAACAGAGCTGGCATTGACCTTTTTTAATTTATTTGAAACTTCCATGCATGTACAATTTTCCCCGAATCGAAATATATGTAACTGAAATATTGAAAATAATAATTGAAATTAATTTTATCAACACTCTGTATTGGTCTTGGTCTTATTCCTCCCATTCAAACTGAATACAATACCCATGCTACTGTAAAGGGCAAAGGAATTTGAGCGAAACGATGCTTTGCTACGCACCTCTGGACATGCGTTGCAACACGTGCTGTTTCAATCGAAAACATGTGAATTCTTTCAATGTAGCAGGTGCTGTAATAAAAACATTTCCAACAATCGTGAAGGCATCTTACACCATGAACCCTTTTGGTTGTATGGAGTAAAACCAACCAACCAGACAAATTTTACAAATTCTTTTTGCCCTCTCAATTTTTATAGATTTTATGAAAAAGGTAGACAATTGATGGCAACACCAACAAAAGAAAAGGTGTAAAATTCCTTATTATATATGGAATTATTTGGAGAATTCTAGACGATATAGAAATCACAGTAGGTTAATGGAAATTAACGTCACAGGGAATGTAGGGTTACATTTTTTTAGCTGAAAGTGTTATTCTGTCCCTGCATAGCCAAATGTGTAATATGTATAAAACACACTCTCAGATGTTTTACATTCCATTCGAAAGCACCCTAAAACATTCAAGGGAAACGTTAACATGAATATTAGGGTGTACTTAAAACCGGTTTGTTTGGAGTACCAAAAGTGGGTCATCTAAAAAGACGTGGACTGGTATACAAGGCAAATATTTTAACATATCGCTAATTTGTATACAAAGGTATGTTCTATGACCGCCTAGAGGAAACATCCGACCGCTGCACTGGCCATGACATTAAGTTTGTTGTAGGCGATTTTAGTGGTAAAATCGGCAAAGAAAATGTCTGTGGATCAAACTTCGGTAAATTCAATCTACACGCCATCAATCCCGATATTGGAATGTCAGTAATACGAGATTCCAACATAAAGGAATGCATAACGCTACTTGGATATCCCCTGATCAACAGACTAAGAACCAGATTGATAACCTGGTAATTGATGGAAGGTACTCTACTAGTGTAATGGACGTAAGTGTGATTCGAGGAGTAAATATCGATTCCGATCAATATCTTACTTACTTATCCGGTCCGGAACAACCCTGAGAGGTCAGGGACTTTACGAAGCGAAGATAACATATTTCGCCTACCAGTTCGAACTTTTGCCTTACCTCTCCAGTTGGCAAAACCAAGTGTACTCAGGGATTCGTCAACCTGATCCCTCCAGGGGAGTCTTGGTCTTCCTATTTTTCGTCTTCCTTCGAGTTCGGTTTCAAAAACCCTTCGTGCTGGTCCGTCTTCATCCATTCCACTGACATGGCTTTGCTAGCGCAATCGCGTTAGTTTGATCCGCTTAACTATGTCAATGTCGGGATATAGCTCAAACAGCTCACGGTTCATGCGTCGCCGATACTCGCCGTTGTGCACTATAGAACCATACATTTTTCGGAGTATTTTCCTCTCGAAAACTCCTACAGATGTTTCGTCTGCTTGCGATAAGACCCAGGATTTTGCGCCATAAAGCAAGACAGGTTGTATGAGAGTCTGGTACAGCTGAACCTTTGTTACTTGAGAGAAGGTTTTATCTCTAAAGTGCTTGCTTAGCCCAATATGACATCTATTGGCAAGCACAATTCTCCGCTTGATCTCAATCAAGGCTGATGTTGTTGTTTTTGTTTACGGCAGATCCGAGGTATTTAAATTCGTCCACCACCTCGAAATTATAACGGTTATCAACATTCTCGCTTTAGTTTAATCACGTGGAGCCCCTGCTCATTGAAACCATTAATTTTGTCTTATCCCCATTTACTGTGAGACCCACTTTTGCTGACTCCTTCTCACTTCTCGAAATACAGCAAAAGTTCGCACAAGGTTAAGCAGAATGATTTTTTTTTTCAATTTATATAATCATCTTTATTATTCATTTGCTTTCACAACTACATATTTACAATTTGTGAGATACTATTCGAGTGAATATTGCAGCAATTGAAATTTATAATATTTAAAACTACTTTGTTTCTAATTTTTCGACCTTTATTTTAATTATTCTTGACTAATTTTCCAAGCTTAAGGTCACTTTTGATTTTATAAAACTTTTTGTTTTCCTCTTATCTCTCTCGATATTTCGATTTCCTTTGGAAATCTTCTTCCGGATAGTTTTCAATATTAATAATAACAAACAAACATCAATACAAATTAAAATGAAAATTTTTGACAAATTGTGAAAAGTAATACTATTTATACATATTATAGTACAGTAATGTTCACATAAAGTAGAAATATTAAATCGAACAAAATTTTAAAATATTTTAAGACCATTTAATTTCCTCTTATTATTAACCTATTTGTTTTCATTAATTAAGATTCTAACATTTTTAGTGAAGTTGTACATATCTATCTACTTTCTCATCAATTTGCGAAAACTGATAAAAACATGCGAAAATTAGCGAAAAACTTTGACAACCCCAATATGACAACGATCTCCAACATTACCTAAAAAACGCCAAAGCTGTAAAGAGTAAGAAAGATCACCAAATCGCTAACAATGCAAACATTGCAAAATTTCAAGAAATTGCAAACTTGATAATAAACTCTAAAAATTTCCTAAATAGTTAAAAATAAAGCCGCGAGACTGCAAAAATTCGCGGCCTTTGTTTTAATTTCCCCTATTATTAATATTTTTATTTTTATTTAATAAACATCTATAATTTTGAGCCAAGTTATCTGTGTCTACTTTAAAATTTATTCTCTTTTCAAATGGAACATTATTAATCTGTAACATTTTTAACATATATCTACGTTTTTTATAATTCTCCGTGTTTAAAATAGATGTATTTTCGAAATCTGGAAAGTGATTGAAATCTCTACAGTAAGAAGATAACGCTGTTTTCGCCGACGAATTATAATTCCTATACTTTTGGTCATGTCTGTGTCCTGCTAGTCTCGTTTTTAATTTAGTCCCTGTTGTTCCTACATATACTTTCTCACATTGTTCAATATCATTACCACCACATGGTGTTTTATATACTAAATTTGACATATCTGATTTTTTTATTCTATCTTTAGTTTTTGTAAATAATCTTCCAACATTATTATTTATCTTATGTGCCATTTTATATTCCCTTTTGTTATACATGTGTGAGTTTTCTATCCTTTCCGAAAACCCAGGTACATAAGTTAATGATTTATAAACTTTCGGTTCTATAATGCCATCTCCATTGCGTGATTTTCTAATATCGTATTGTCTTATCAATTTCCAAATGAGTTTATTAGGAAACTATGGAATCTATTATCACTTATTTTTAATACTCTATCTATTCGATTTTTGGCTGTGTTAATAATGGCAGTGAATACACAAGAACGAAAAAGAAAACATATACAACCCCTATTTGTTGACGACCCCCGCAAACGTTATAAGGACCACGATTTACGGATATGCACTTGATATGTAAGAACTCTATATAGATCCGGTGAAAGTATCAAATTGGCAGATCTCCTCGAAAATTATAAGTCTGACATTGTTGCTAACCAGGAAATGCAATGGAGAGGACATGGCTGCACAAAAAGAAACTGCGACACAAACTTCAGTTGCAATGAGAAAAAACATGATATTGGTTTCGGATTTGTAGTTGGCAAAAGACTGCGACATCTAGTCTCTAGGTTCAATCCAGTGAGTGAACGTATAGCCAGAATCCGCATAAAAGCGAAATATTTTTATATTTCCCTAATTTGTGTGCATGCCCCGACAGAAGAGAAAGATGAAGATGCCAAAGACATATTCTATGAGCTCCTAGAGGAAACGTATGACCGCTGCCCTGGCCATGACATTAACATTGTACTAGGAGATTTTAATGCCAAAGTAGGAAGGGAGAATGTGTTTAATCCAACTATTGGCAATTTCAGTCTTCATGCTGACAGTTCCGACAACGGTATGAGACTGATTGACTTTGCCGCGGCAAAAAACATGGTCATTAGTGGTACCAGATTCCAGCATAAAGACATCCACAAGGCTACTTGGGTATCCCCTGATCAAAGAACTAAGAACCAAATTGATCACGTGGTAATTGATGGAAGGTACTCATCCAGTGTAATGGACGTACGAGTGATCAGAGGAACTATCATCGATTCTGATCACTACCTGGTAGCAGCAAAGGTTCGCACAAGATTAAGTAGAGCGAAAATCGTACGAAACCAGATGCAGAGGAAGCTGGGCATTGGAAAGCTTCAATTACCAGAGGTAGCGACAGCCTACTCAACGAACCTATCGCAACTTTTAGCACAGAACCCACCCCCTCCTGATGACGATCCTGATGCGCAGTGGAAACCCATTTCCGACTCTATAAAAACTGTCGCAACAACCGTACTTGGATTCGAAAAACCACTTCGTAACAAACTATGGTACGATGAAGAATCTCTCATTGCAAATGGCAAAAACAACGCTACACGTATGGCAATACTTAGTCAATTGCAACGCAAGCTGCAACTGAGTGGTATAGGGATAAAAGAAAGGAGGTAAACCGTCTCTTTAAGCATACGAAACGGCAGTGGAGACAGCGAGGGAGTGAGAAAATTGAGACATACAGAAGAAAGAACGAAGCCTGAAAATTCGGCCAGAAAGTAAAAAACTGGACGAATGGACATAGTTCAGGGCCGTCGCAGACGTGCAGGGCATGTTGGGAATATGGAGAGATCATTTCTCCGCCCTAATGGTACCTGAGATATTCAATGACGATAAGACAATCGATCACAATTTGGACAACGAAGTCGAGACAAACCTCTTAACCAAGACGAGGTCAGAACAGTAGTTCCCGGCTTAAGAACAACAAAGCCACAGGAGCCGATAGATTATAGGCGGAGCAGTTTAAGGCTGGCGGCGATGAGCTGATAAGCTGCATGCATCGGCTCATTAGCAAAATTTGGTTAGATGAATGCATCCCCGGAGGTTAGAGTCTCAGTGTACTATATCCCATATTTAAAAAACGTGAACCGAGTCTCTGTGCCAACTACCGTAGAATAAGCCTTTTATCCATAGGATATAAGGTTATATCAAGTGTAATGTGTGAAGGACTAAAACCAATTAACGCTGAGCTGATAGGACCATACCTGTGTGTCTTTAGGCCTGGAAAATCAACAACTTACCAGAATTCCACGTCACGCCAAATCCCGGAAAAGACCCACGAAAAATAAATCGACACCTATCATATATTTCTCGATTAGAAGACGGCCTTCAATAGCCCGCCACGGGAGAAACCCTACGAAGCAATGACTGAGCTTGGTATTCCTGCAAAACTCATAGGCCTTTACATGACGACCTTGACGAACACCAAATCCGCAGTGAAAGTTGGTAAAGATCTTACCGAACCTATCGAAACTAAGCGAGGCCTCAGGCAAGGCAACTACCTATCATGAGATGTCTTTAACATCTTAATGGACATCATTATGGGAAAAGCTGCAGTCAATATGAATAAAACCATCAGAAGTAAAATCCACATGCAGCTCGCGTATGCTGATGATATAAATATCACTGGGCGCACAATTAGAGAAGTTACTGCGGTGTTTTCGAGAATTGAGAAGGAGTCAGCACATGTGAGTCTGACAGTAAATGAGGACAAGAACAAATTAGTGGATTCAACGAGCAGGGCCTCCACGCGAATATACCAAAGCGTGATCGTTGATGACCGTTATAATTTCGAGGTGGTAGACGAAATTATATACCTCGTATCTGCCGTAAACAAAAACAACAACGTCAGCCTTGAGACCAAGCGGAGAATTGTGCTTGAGAATAGATGTTACGAGGCGGATCAATAAGTCCGTGACTTTTGAAGGATACACAGTTTTTTTGGAAACAAAAAATTATTTTCAACATAATCTCCTTTTAGCTCAATACAACGTTTCTCCAATTTGTGTATCCCTTTCAAAAAAATATGATTTTTCGAGGTCCATGAAATAGGCATGTTTTTGATCAATCATGTCATCGTTGGAGTTAAATCTCTTTCCACCGAGCCTTTTCTTTAGGTTTGGAAATAGGAAATAGTCACTGGGGGCTAAATGCGGAGAATATGGCGGATGAGGTATCAATTCGTAGCCCAATTCATGGAATTTTGCCATTGAGACTATACACGTGTGCACCCGTGTGTTTATGGTGAATTGGGAGCAAATGCGGCACCCATCTCGCAGACAGCTTTCTTAAACCCAAATGATTATTTAAAATCGAAACCACACTGCCATATGAAATGCCTATGGCATCAACAATCTCACGCACTTTTACTCATCGATCGGCCAACATCATATCGTGAATTTTTGATGTGTTAACCTCTATAGATGCGGGTAGGGACTAAATTCACAAAGTAAATACATCCAAACACAGTTTGTCCGACAGCGATCACACAGGTTGTTTGGCTTTAAACTTCTCCGAAACGGCTGGACCGATTTGTATGAAATTTTGCGTGCATATCGGGTAGGTCTCAGCATCGGCCAACACCTATTTTTCATACCCCTAAATGCTAAGAATGACCCACCCCTATATAGAACACAGATTTGTCCGATTGCGAAACACAGATTGTTAGACTGCGAAAAAAAAACACACACTGATGTAGCGGCAACGAATAGTCTTGTATCTTGGGTGGGTGCGGACCACTCTCAGAGCAAAGAGCATAATGACGTGGTTATAAGTGTATAAAAATGAGATAGCAAAAGTGCAACGAAAATTGTGTGAACTTGTGTAGCGTATGTACGAACATAACAATGTATGTATATATGTACATGTGTCTGTTGATTTGCATTTTCTTTGTTTTTTATGGGAATAAAACAAAAAGTAGTAAGCAAGAAAAATATTTCTAAGTGTTATTAAGTATTAATATTACTTAACTGAAACGTCATCATATGATTGAACGCCTTTTTTTATTATTGTGAAAGGTATATCAATTAAAAGGTGGATGCGGAGCACTCTCAGAGCAAAGGGAATAATTATGTATTTAGACGTATATAAAAAAGAGATAACAACAGAGCAACGAAAATTGTGTGAACTTGTGTAGCGTATATTTTACAATTTTTCAATTGGTCAATTTTCATCGTCATTTGTACTTGTGCGACCACAGCGAAAGTCAGTAAACCACTTTTCGCAAAAAATAATATTCAATGAGCACTTGAAATTCACATTTAACCATTTTTAAAAAAATGCGCAAAGTTGTATGTTTCGAACAGCTGTTAAACGCAAAGTAAATGACGGAAATTGCTCAAAATTGGTACTTAATGAGGGCAGTGTTGCATTTCATATCACTACGACGGAAGTTCGAAAAGACAGCACTTTAGAGATAAAGCCCTCTCTCGCGTAACAAAAGTCCAGCTGTACCATACTCTCATACAACCTTCTTGTTTTATGTCGCAAAATCTTAGGTGTTGTCGCAGACGAAACATCTCTAGGAGTCTTCGGGAGAAAAATACTTAGGAAAATGTATGGCCCTACAGTGCACAATGGCGAGTCTCGACGACGCCTGAACCATGACATTGACATAGTTAAGCGGATCAAAATAAAACGATTGCGCTGACTAAACCATAACAGTAGAATTGATGAAGATGAAGCAGCACGAAGGGTTTTCGAAACCGAACAAAGACGAAAAATAAGAAGACCAAGGCTCAGCTGGAGGGATCAGGTTGACGAATCCCTGCGTAGATTGGCACTGTCAACTGGTGGGATAAGGCAAAACATCGAAATGGTTGGCGAAATATGTTATCTTCGGTTTGTAAGGTCCCTGACCTCCCGGGTTTGTTCGATATGTAAGTAAGTAAGCCACGGTCTACGCAAAGAAGCCCACTCAGATACTGGCGCAGAACACACCCCCGTTCAAGATTTCCCACTCATTGAACACTGATACAGAGGCCGTCCTTGGTTTTGAAAACCCGCGTACGTTAAAAAATGTCGCCGATGCTGAACTCGAACCAAACCCTGTCGCTTCTTCAATTAGGCACAGCTGTCGTGCGTCTCTCATTGGGTTTACCAAGAGCCTCTTTGATGTTAGGAACCTTGGTCATTAGTGGGGTACTGAGAGAATCGATATAATTATTTCCACAAATCTACTTATAAACGAAGTCTTACGAAAAGAAAATTGGTATGAACAAAAGTAAATTTTTTAAATCTTTGTTTGTTAGCAAGGATTCTAAATAGTAAAGACTTTCAAGATTAAAATGTGTCTTTGTTTGAAACTTCTTTCAACTATAACGAATTTTCCGTTTGTGCTCTCAGGATAATGCTACTTTGGGGAGAGAAAGATGCCCATGCTTAGTTAGTCTAAAGGTGATCAAAGAAATTTCATCATGCTTTATTAATAGGTATTTAAAACTGTTAAGGTTTGCGGAAACATATCAGAACACACTGTGATTACTTATATATTTCCAAGGACTGTGACTACTGATTCCCTGATTTATTTGTGATTCCATGAAAAAAAATTTCTTAAGGTTTAAAGATTTAATTTATAACATTCAACCACTGTAATATTACAATGTTTAAAGGACGGTATCCAAAACAGTATTTAGAATTTTCCTAAAATTAATTCCCTCTTAATTAAATAGGGAAAAATCCTATTAAAATATTTGACTTCTACAAGCGGTCATGCTTCAATTCATATACACCTTCCCAGCGCATCAGCAACACCTGCATGAAGTTGTCCCAGCTTTTCCGGGATTTAATAATATGAACAGGCAAGGTTCGAAAACTAACAACACCATTCATTCCATACCACAGTATTCCACCTTTCCATTTGGAGTAAATAACGACTATTGGCGCTGCCATTGATAACAACATAGGACACAAATACTAATACAAACCTACATACACAATACATTTTTGGCCATAACAAACACTCACCTCTAATACGACCGCCTCCAGGGCGGGCTGTGAGATATTTTTCATTGTTGTGTGATTGAGTTTTGGTGCACTGTCGGCACGATTGCGTCCCAATGATTGATTCGATGTACGGTTGTCGGCCTTACTCATCACTGAGTTATTTGAGGATTTGTGATTTATTTCAAGCGCCGAACGTAAAATATCAACCTTCGAGGCACTGCCAATGCCATGCTTGGGTACACGCAATGACTCCACATTATAACTGCTACGGCGTATTGATAAATGATCATGAATGTCACCCTGAAACACCATAAAAATCAAGTAACTCAAACAAAATTCTCCCAACAAAAAAAAATTAAAATTAATGAAACAATAGATTCCTAGCAAATGGTGAAAACAAATTGAGCAACTGAACTGAAACCAGCTACGTCATTTTAAAATTACAAATTCCTTGTAGCTTCATTTTCTAGCAACTCATTGTGTTTCATCTTGTGCCATTGTCTGACATTCATACTAGTACTCATGTTACTCACCCTCGATCCACGTGGCAACGATGACAAACTACCAATTTGATTGTATTTTATCATTAGACTCAAACGTTCCAATGACATTGAGGTGCCCTGCTCCTTAGTAGCAGGTTCAGTTAATTTCTCCGTTTCGCCTGCTTCCACTGAGTCCACTGCCTCCACTTCATCTTCAGATTCGTACATATTGTGGTCAAACTTACGTAGCCATATCAAGTGAAGTAGACCATAGGATATGCCGCCTACCACAGCTAAGAGACCCATATAGCGGAAAGCATCACGAGTACCAAATTGACCGATGAGGATGCCACCACTGAAGGAACCACTACCACGACCTAAAATATTGAGAACATAAAAATTATTGTTAGTATTAGTAAATCATTCTGAAAAAATGGGTAGTACACCATAACGTCAATAAAGCATCAATAGAATACACTGAAAGAAAAATGTATCGTCACAGGGATGAAACAAGTTACTCAGTGTATTCACATTCCTGTCTTCAAAAGTTCTGTACATACGACAATTTTGCCGTTAGTACAACGAAACATGTCATACCATTTTTTTGACCTTTCGATCTTTTTTTTTGAACACTCAGGCGATGCCCCTATAAATTCAGCGCATTCCCACTGTAGTACATGAATCCGTTTAGAGTTCGAGATGGACTCGCTTCTTCGTACATTTTGTCCGAAAGGATATCAGTTACGGACACGTAACGAATCTGCTTGCGTAGCAAATTCCTCTGGAAAAAGCGGACCGTCTTTTCTACTCTTCCGGCTCCGCCTCGAACTCTCAACGGACTTCATATTCGAATCCGTTTCGGGTTAATTTATTGTAAATAAAATGGATTCGAGACGAATCTACTTCTATCGATTTTTGCGGATTCAAAACGGATTCGTTCTCATATTTAAAAGATCGTTCGGACACCGCTTGACCTAACTACGAGTTTCGTTTCCTCACGAGATGTTTGCAATTTGAAATTCATGTTTTTACGGGCTCGAAACGGGTTCGAAACCGATCTGCCAAATCGTAATTTTACTGATTACCAACACTCAGGGGATGCCCCCTATAAATGTAGTGCATTGTGTTGGCGAAGGAAAATTGAGGTAGTGGGGGTGGAAAGAGGGAATAGTGTATGTTGACAGTGGCCTTGAATCTTTGTATGTCACAATTGGTGGGAAATACACTAGCTGTAAGTTTATTCCACATACGGATTGTAGGGCAGAAGAACGAATTTTCTCAATAGTATGTAGTGCGGTCAACCGGCCAGTCGATAAAAAACGGACAAGAGTTCCTGGAGACCCGCGTACTTCGGCGAAATATCCTCAAGTCTGGCATAAGTTGAAGGATGTCCGAGGAGCACATACCATGGAAGTATCGATAGAACAGCGACACGCAACCCACATTTAGATGATGCTCAAAGGAGGCAATAGAGTTGGATACCCTACTGTACTCTCCTCTGGACACGGTCGAGAAACTCCAAAGAGGTCCTAGGGGCACCTGCCCATATATGGCAGTTATATTCCATCTTTGCCCTGATGTACGTGGTGTAGATATTGAGAAGATCATTGAGAAGATCCTTCCATCGCTTTAAAAAGCCTTGCCACTTGAATGCATCTTTTGACAATTCAAACACATGTTTTACCCAACGGACATCACATTGTATTTTCATGTCCAGAACATCAAGAGCGTCCGATTCATCAATATCCACATCGTCCATAGACAATTATGCCACACCTGGGTTAGCAATCCGCTTATATGACAACAAACAACACTGGGCTTTACCCGCATTAAAATCTACTCTATTCATTCGACCCCATTCAACAATGGACACCATATCCCGGCCGAGTGTTTTATTCATCGTCCAGTGTTTGACTTCAATCTCTTGAAGACTTGGCCGAATTGGGTCGAATGAATAAGAATCACACAGATTACTGTCATCCGCAAAAGAGTTGATTGAATTCACAGTCTGACCCAGGAGATCGTCAATGAAAATAAGAAAAAGGGAAAGAGAAAAACCAGAGCCCTGTGGTACACCTGCAGTCAATTTATGGTCATCGGATGAAACCCCATCTACAACAACTCGTATAGTGCGATCTCTGAGAAAACTTGATATAAATCGAGTGAAGTTATCACCACCAACACAAGAGAGCATCGTTTCATGCTCTGTCAAAGGCCTTGGAAATATCAAGAGCCACTTCTTTACTCTCACCAAGCCGGTGGATGGATCGACTCCATTGTTCCGAAAGGAACGCCATCAGGTCTCCAGTAGATCTCTATCTACGGAAGCCATACTGCCGATCATTAAGAAGGTCATTGGACTCAAGATATTTCACAAGATGGTGGTTAACCATGCTCTCCATAACCTTCGAGAGCGCAGAACAAATTACAATTGGGCGGTAATTTGCAGGGTTACTTGCATCACCTTTTTTAGGGATTGGCTGGACATTATCAACCTTCCAACGCGCCGGGAAGACTCACGCACGGTGTGCAAGGTTGAAAAGGTTACACAGTGGACGTGCCAGCATCGAAGACCACCTACTCAAGACCAGTGCTGATATGCGATCCCGGCCCGGGTATTTATTTACTACGAGATTCGCAAGAATCTTTTTAACTCCTCGTGTTCGAAAAATATCTTGGACATGGTATAAGATACGTAATTGATTTCGGGGAGTGGTTGATTTCCATCTGGCAAGGAAAAGCTCCTTGCAAACATTTCAGCCAGAAGGTTAGCTTTATCAACCGGTTCAGTGACTGTTATGTCATCTTGGGATAGAGGAATAACTATCCTTTATTCGAAATTGACCTGGCATGGTTAAGGCGCGTTCAATCCCTATATTACCTAATCCCGATATAGAAGAGACGGTCATTAGTCCCTTGCGCACCAATTAGTCATCTGCCAAAAGATCCTAAGATCATTCAGCTTAACTCCCTGTATGTATGTTAGATCCAATGTGAGCTAAGATCCTAGGTATTGTCTCCAACTCTCACAATACACCGGGTATCCCCACAGCATCTGCAGTAATCACTAGCTTCCAGTCCAAATATAGACGTATATCTGCCTATTAAACAGTGCCCAGTGTACACATTTAGTAGCATAGAGATATCTTGTCCAGGAATCAATATTAAATGTAGCGTATTATTTAGGTCATAATTCGCATGTTTAAGACCCTTACACGAGCTTGCATGCTGAAAGGGGCGTTTCCCACATGTTTCATATCCAGTGAAACTGGAAAGACAGACCCTAATCTCGCCAGCTTATCTACTCTATGGTTTCCCGAAAAGTTCCTGTGGTCCGGCACCCATACAAGGTGAATATCGAACTGCTTGGCCATGTCGTTTAGACATACGAGGAAGTTGTCGGCAGTTCTTGAAAAAAAATACCAAAAATTATATATACCAAAATTATATTTATATTTTCTTCATTATTTTCTAAAATATTAATTTTAGCAAAAAACTTTATTTGACGCTAGTGTTGTCGGCTAGAAGAGCTAAAATATTGTCATACATCATAATCTTGTAAAATGTTTTTTTTTTAAAAAGATACTCATATACAAACAAATTGCATTTGAATAAAAAAACACAACTTATCGCTATGAATTTTTTTGTATTTTTTTACATGAAACTGAACCGATTTTGGGGGGAGAGAATATAAGAAATCAAAAAAAAATCTCCATACAACTAACGGCCATGCTGAGAGTCACTTGAGCTCCACAGATCGCTCCCATAAAAACCGTTTCCCATTACATCCCATGAAGGGATTGGGAAGAATTTCTCACAACCAGTGTACTTTCTAGTTTTTCACTCACTCATTGGGACAGTTTTACACCGGTTCCCAAAGGTATTTTGAGAAGCTTTATCATGGCTAAGTACTCGATAGTGTCGCCATCACTAAGCGAGGTGGCCATCGTAGAAGGAAATCTCATTCACAGGAGCCGCGCATACTAGCCATACCACATATGCTACCAGACCATTGCAGTGTCTTTTAGGCAGAAGTTTTGACTATCGAGAAGTTAGATTTTGGTTGGAACCATACGTCACCATGGTCTGGAATATCAATATTTGTTTTGACTGCAAGGCAGCTCCCACTGAAAAGCTGTTTTTTTGGGTTTTGGATGCAAATATAACGTGTATCTGGATTGTCCCAAATATAGTCTACTTGTGTCCAAACACATTGTATTTACTGTTCAATATTACATGTTTAGGACATAATAATTAATGTGTTATAATCAGGCACGTACGCTGGATTTTTTTTCGGGAGGCCCAACTTGAAATGTTGGTTGAAAAATATCGCTACATTCAAAAATCACCAGTGAAGGAAATAATTAAACCGTACATGCCCGGTTATAATACATATGTTTGTGTGCCAAATACAGTTGTGTTGGGGATACAAACACATCTGTGTTTAGTGCAGGGTTTACTTAATTTTTTTTTTGAGCCGCTGTGCTTGATCGAGACCAAAATTATAAAAGCGAGTCAATGAGGCATTGTTCTCAGCCTAGGTTAATGTTATTGCAAGTGCATAACTTTATTTTTGCTTTATTCTTTCCGTCCGTGATTTAGAAATATTCTGAATGTGTGTTTACGAAAATGAGTATTTCTTATGTTGACTGAACCATTGCGTTTTAGTTTCATGCATTCAGTCTTCAATCATACCCGTGGGAAGAAATACACGAATGCTTCGACGTAAGTATATGGATGTTTGGCCTGAAACACGAATATGGCTTCACATAAAAGTATAAGGGCCTTATTCATTAAATAGTTAAAAGAGTGTTGAGGGATGAATTTTGTATGTTAAATCATCTCTCAAACCTCTCATAACTTTTTATGAATAAGGCCGTAAATCTTTGAAGGTAAACATATTAATGTTTGCATATAAATATACGTAAGTTTAGGACTTGCAAAACATATGAATATTTGGAGTGCGTTCCAAACATATATGTGTATAATGTGTTTGAGGGAATATGTTACATTGGCCGTTTTTTTCAGCGTGTAGTGATTACATTATTTTAATGTGGTCATTTTTTTTTCTGGAAATGAATCTGTATATTGGCTTGCTTTCGATAAAAAAAATTTTTCAAGCGACGAAAAATTTCACTCTTTATACTATCCTTTTAATTTAACTTATTAAATTTAGGCCAATGCTGATATCGACGGTTTAGGGAATGATATAATATTCACGCTTAAAAATTCGTATTTTTCTGTTGTTTGGATGCAAATATAACGTGTGTTTGGAGTTTGTCCCAAATATATTTTGAGTTTGAGACACAACAATTAATCGGTTATAATATATGATTTTGAGACCAAAATGTAGCCTTGTTTGTTGAAAAGGGCTGATAACAAAAACGTGACAGAAAACAGGGAAACAAAAAGGCAGCAATCTTCAATTCATGAAAACAATGTTGCACACATATAATTACATGGTTCCTGCAATACGTTGCAGGGGCAATTTTTTTCAGCGTTTGCTTCCAAATTGTGCAATAATAATATTACGGACAATTGGGCATAGCGCTCTTTGTAGGTTCGTTGACTTTCACAACCACAAAAACAAGTCTGGCTTGACTTTAATTTTGATTTGAACTAGAATATTTTGGTGTTATTAAATATCATCAAAACATCTCTCAATATCTTTATAGGCTTAATGAGTGCCGAAGTATAACATTTGAACATCAAGTTTGTTGGAAATATGTAGTGATTGAATGATGAAACCTACAATACAATATGTTCCTTACTCCAAAAACATATTTGGGCAGTAATTCTTCAAAATTAGTTTTTTTCGCCGGAACTAATTTCTTCTTGGAACGGTAATAATAATATAAATTTTGTTGAAACTCATTTGGAATTCAAATGTAGCATAACCCCCTTGGACTGTGCTAGAACACTGTTTCACAGGTATCACAATAACAATGAGTAAAACAAGACACGACGGCATGAGCTAATAAGTTGCATGAATCGAGTTCTAGTTCGTTTCATTGTCCATAACTGCTTTAAGGGATTAAATCAGATTTAGCGTTTGCTAAATTACAATGGCCCAGAAATCCTCGAAACTATTACGTATCAAGAGGATAATAACGAAACTTATAAAAGACCAGCATCACATGACAGGTGACCAAATTTTGCATCAGTAATCACAGACTTGAAGTTGTTGGATTATATGCACTCACAGAACGAATTATCTGAAAAGAGGTTGTAGCAACCGCAAATTCAGTTGCAGCAACGGAAATGCAGTTGCCACAACCGAAAATCGGAGGAAGCAGCATCTAGTAGGTTGCGGCAACCTACAACTCGGATGTGATGACATCTAATTTTGTTATGACAAACTTTACGTATGGTTACGGCTATTCGGTGATTTTTTTTTCGTTGGTTCAAATTTTGTGAATTTTGTGTACTGAAAAAGATTTATTTACGAAGAAGGAATTACGTGGCTGAACAGGACAGACGAAGAATACACAGAAGTCGATGTCGGTGGCCAGAAATATTACAGGACTCTTCGGGTGGTACATACAAGCCAAGGTATCGTCAGGATACCCTATCAGACAGGACTTATCCCGAACGAATATAAAGGCAGCATAACTACAGGACTAAATACAAGGATAACGAGGGCTAAAATATAGGGCAAAGAATCGTGTGTATACCAAATCATGGCGTCCCCGGTCGAGTATAAAAAATTATGGCTGTTTACGACACTAGTTCGGTGTTCCCGAACGAGTACAAAAGGATAACGAGTACAAAAGCTATTGGATATCAAATCGGAATTCCACAGTCAGGGTGTCCCCCATTTAGTCCACAGGACTTATCGGACTTCCACAGTCAGGGTGTCCCCGATCGAGTACACAGGACTTATCGCTATGTAGGCACTAGTTCGGATTCCCACAGGCATTGTGTCCCCGAACGAGTATAAAAACAGTACTAAATGCAAGGATAACGAGGGCAGAAATTCATAGCAAAGTTTAGTTGGGATACCAAATATTTGTTCCCACAGACAGGGTCTCCCCGATCGAGCATACAAGATTTATCGCTGCCTAGGCACTAGTTCGAAATCCCACAGACAGGGTGGCCCCGAACGAGTATACACAGGATAACTACAGGACTAAAACTATCAGTGTACTATTCTACAAGCAACTACTACTACAACTAGCTATGATTTGGTAGGGTCGCCGGCTATCCAACGACTGACTCTACTCATGAGTGTGTGTATATCGTTGCGTGGTCAACACATGTACTTGTACTCAGTGTTGTGCGTGGCCTAGGTGTTCTCGCTCATCTGTTTGCATTCAGCTCAATCTCAACCAAAGACGATCAAGAAGTAGACCACCAGAAGAAGTGCGCGATTTGGCAACCCTCGTAAAAGAGAACCAAAAAGTGGTAACAATTCACTCAAATGCATTTCTCTCTCGTGTCATATCTTGATTATTTCATACTTTTTCCATAATTTATGTAATTTTACTTCTACGTGGTTGGAATTTTTATAGTTATATACAATAACATTATCAAGAACCTGTTTTGAAATATGGAATGAAACGAGTAAGAGAGAGAGAGAGCAGAGAAACGAAATACTTCACTGATTTTCTTTGTTGACATTCGAGTCGAGAAAAATTTTGACTGTCTACTGTATGATTGGTTTATGTCTCAGCTGATCGTAATGAGTTTACCAGATATGCATAGAATAGGATTCGAATAATTAGATACAATAACATTATCAAAAACTGCTCCTGTTTTGAAATATTGAATGAAAAGAGTAAGAGAGAGAGCAGAGAAATATTACACTTCACTCGATTGCCTTGTTGGAATTCGAGTCGCGAGAAATTTTGGGTGCTACTTTGTGATTGCTTTATGTCTCAGCTGATCGTGGTGAATCAAACAGTATGGAATTTTAAATTGAGAAGAAAATTTGCTCATGGAGTGGGATGCCAACTAAGAAAACAAAAGAAGCGCCTCGTTTCTCTGCTCTCGCACTCTCTTACACTCTTCGTTGAATATTTCAATACACGAGCAGTTTTTTGACGATGTTCTTGTATTTAACTATAGAACTTTCAACCATGTTTAAACAAAATTACATAAAGTATGTAATAATCAAGTTATGACTCGAGAGAGAAATGCGTTTGAGTGATTCGCGTCGACTTTTTTGGTCCTCTTGTACGGGGGTTGCCAAATTGCGTAGATTTTTTCTTCCCTCCCTGTACATCCGCTTCGGGTAAGACAAAAGCGATGTACATATAGACAGTCAACATATCTCTTCACTCAAATGCCACCAAATAAAACGAGTGAAAACCTAGCCATTCTCTTCTCTCTCTCTTATTCTCTTCATTGAATATTTTTGAATACGCGAGCAGCTTTTTGATAGTGCTGTTGTATATAACTATACAAATTCTAACCATGTTGAAGTAAAATTACATAAACTATGCAAAAGTATGAAAGTATGAATTTCTAGAACTTTTTTGTTCTGTTTTACCAGGGTTACCAAATTGCGCACATCTTAATTATATAACTACTTATTATGATTCAAAGTCAACAAGTTTACGCCTTCCATCCTCACAAGTGTGTTTACGTTACTGCACTGAAAATTGTTGTGCATCCGACGATTTTGTTATTCCTACAATTAAAATATTCGAACATCCGACGATTTTTTGTCGTTGCTACAATGAATTCGTGCGTTGTGGTCAGCTCATTTTTGAAAAATTAATTAAAAAAAGCTTTTCAGCTTTCAAATTCAACAAAACCTCAATATTATGCTAAACTACATAGTTTCTATTATTTATATTTTCTGAGCTATGTTGGATTTTGCCGCTAAAGAAGTCAACTATTTACGTTCCTCATGTTGTGTGATTTCCTGTTGATTAGTGTATTCTGTCATTCGAAGAATTCATTAAAAATTCCCTTCCAAAAATCTTCACCTCATCCTCTTGAGCACAAAGGACCACTTACTACATTATGCCTCACCATAAGAACTCAAGTACATTGATACTTTTGGCAGCCAAACAAAATATTGAATTTTTGTTAATACCAAAAATTAGTTTCATATTGAATAAATTACGCTCCCGACATCAGCATTCAACAAAATAAATATCAAATGATTGACGTTAAAGGAACCCAATTTTTTCATGCAAAAAAAAGAAGGAAAATTAAATTTTCTCATTTTCATTACGGATACGTTGTGTCGTTGATGTTGCCACTTTGTTCACATCAAGTATACAAATTGACAGCAAAACCACATTTCATTTCAATTTAGACATACATATCGACAAACATACATACATATGAGTGAAATCGAAAGAAACGAATGAATCCACAACCAACCCAAATGGAATAGTTGAGAAGCACCAGCACGTGGGTGAAAGTGGAAAAATCGAATTTCTAATTTGAAATAATGTCTAATTGCACTTACCCAAACTAAAGTGGGCCATTCCCAGCACTCCAATCAAGGTGGCCAAAAGACTTTTTGGCGCCAGGATGGAGCAATAGGTGGCAGCAGCCACCCACATCAAGTGGCACGATAAGGCTTCCATGGCTTCGAATGGAAAGCACCACCAAGCATTTCTAGACATGAAGAAAAAGAAGAAAAGAAAAATTCAATGTAGAGAATTCGTACATAACCAACAAAATCAAATAGTATTGCAAATAAAGAAATACAAACAATCACGCACTTAGAATACAGCTACGCAATGTTGGTGCTTGAAGAGGAAAACCTGATAAAGGAAAACGCAATAAGACAAAATGCGTCATATACATACATATGTAGGACTCTTATCAGTCCTAATGTCATTTCGACAGTGGTATAGAGCTACTACTATTGACACACAATCATTTCTTTGTAGATTCACGGTCAACTTTTTCATTCAAGTTTTCCACCAAATATCTAACACTACCGGAGCTATTCAACGAGAAGCTCATATTCACAGGACCTAACATTTTTTTTTAAAATCATTACATGGCCAATCATAAAAATCCTTAAAATGACCCAGAAAAGTCACAAAAATGTTACTTAAATGATTTAAAATAAAGTCAGAAAAGATTCAACAAAGAAAAAATATAAATGACTCTAAAATCATATTCTGTTATTCATGACTCTATTATAAGTCATAATAGTACGCTCAGAACGAGTGGCAGTTTCAAACTGAAAAACACTCTTATTGATCTGTTTTCGGAAGGTTCTGAGAGTATTTTCTGACTCTTTTCTGACTTTTGGAATCGACTTGGTAGTTAATTATTGAAATTTCTCCTGTACAAATGAAATTTTTGAGAATTTCGGGAATTTATTTGAGCAAATGAACATTTATCCATATCAAAAATATGTCGTGGTAGCATATTCGACTACAAAACGATATCTACCGAGTGGCCCAAAATCATATAAACGTAGTGTCCAAATTTTGTTTAATGAAGCTTTTCATTGACAGTTCTTGAAAGCTGGATCAGCAACCTTTGCTGTGGCGAAAATAACGAGGGGATAAACCTTCGCGTTTCAAAAACTATAAAATTGTACACATATATGAAAGTACAAACAGAGTATTAAAAGTGTACAAAATAATTCACAGAAGTACAAAGTTCACAAAAATATATATAATACGTTTACACAACCGTCGGAGCCGCAGTGGTTAGTGGGCACGGCTCGTGTACATGAGAACGTGGATTCGATTCCTGGTCTGAACACTTTACATTTCATTAATGGGACACTACATATTTTTGTATACACAAAACGTATAACCACAATCCGCATAAACGCGAAATATTTTTATATTTCCCTAATTTGTGTGCATGTCCCGAAGGAAGAGAAAGATGATGATGCCAAAGACATATTCTATGAGCTTGTAGAGGAAACGTATGACCGCTGCCCTGGGCATGACATTAAGATTGTACTAGGAGATTTTAACGCTAAAGTAGGCAGGGAGAATGTGTTTCATCCAACTATTGGCAATTTCAGTCTACATGCCGACAGTTCCGAAAACGGTATGAGACTGATTGAATTTGCCTCGGCAAAAAACATGGTCACTAGTGGTACAAGATTCCAGCATAAAGACATCCCCAAGGCTACTTGGCTATTCCCTGATCTAAGAACGAAGAAACAAATTTATAACGTGGTACTTGATGGAAGGTACTCATCCAGTGTAATGGACGTACGAGTGATCAGAGTAGCTAACGTCCATTCTGCAAAGGTTCGCACAAGATTAAGTAGAGCCAAAATCGTACGATACCAGACGCAGAGGAAGCTGGACATTGGAAAGCTGCAATTACCAGAGGTAGCGACAGCCTACTCAAGGAAGCTATCGCAACTTTTAGCACAGAACCCACCCCCTCCCGATGACGATCCTGATGCGCAGTGGAAACCCATTTCCGACTCTATAAAAACTGTCGCAACAACCGTACTTGGATTCGAAAAACCGCTTCGCAATAAACCATGGTACGATGAAGAGTGTCGCATTGCAAATGGCGAAAAGAACGCTGAACGTATGGTAATGCTTCAGTCAATTGCAACGCGAGCTGCAACTGATCGGTATAGGCAGAAAAGAAAGGCGGTAAACCGTCTCTTTAGGCGTAAGAAACGACAGTGGAGAAAGCGCGAGAATGAGAAAATTGAGACATACAGAAGGAAGAACGAAGCCCGAAAATTCTACCAAAAAGACAAAAACGGAACTAATGGACATGGTGCAGGACCGTCCTTCTGCAAAGACGTGGACGGAAATCTCTTCGCAGATGAACAGAGCATTTAGGGAATATGGAGAGAGCATTTCTCCGCGCTACTAGCACCAGAGATATCCAATGACGAGACAATCGATCAAATTTTGGACGACGGCGTCGATAGCCCCCTCCTAACCAAGACAAGGTCAGAACAGATATTGCCCGACTTAAGAACAACAAAGCCGCAGGAGCCGATGTATTACCAGCGGAGCTGTTTAAGGCTGGGGACAATGAGCCGAGAAGGTGCAGCTCATTAGCAAAATTTGGTTAGATGAATGCATGCCCGGCGATTGGAGTCTCAGTGTACTATGTCCCATATTTAAAAAACAGCAGACAGTTGTCCGAGGCCTTCGGCCACGGACTGTCCCTGCAGGCTGTGTCAGAGACACGGCCATTAAGGTTAACGTAGAATACGCCATCCGATAAGACAGAAAACATATATAACAATAAATGATAAATGATAAACGTCAACTGTCAGCTGCTGTCAAACAGCATCAAGCAGCATTGTTATTTTGCTTACTTGGCAGCACTTTCATTGAACATAAAAATTTATGAATTAATTTTTTCATATATTTTTAATAATTATATATCCATGTTAAATTCAAATTCACATTTAACATTTTGTTTCACTTAAATACATAAGTAAATATACGAAATTTCAATATTTCATCAATCAAAACAACAGCCGAAGGTTTGTGTCCACACTGAAACAGCAGCATAGTGTGTGTTCACGCTACAAACTCAAACACTCAACCAAACACCACACATATGTTTGAGTGAATGTGTTTAAACAATTTTCATTTGAGAAATTTAAATAATAGGAAGATATCAACTAATATGAAATGTATATCAAACGAAAGATAACATCTTCATTTACCTACAAAAAAAATTTTAAAAACAAGTTATCTCGCCGTTTCCTCATAATCAATGAAATAAAGATTACAACAATAACAATCTGACATGACTCCCTATACCGTAAGGTAAGACGTATTCTACGTCAAAAGCTGACCCGAGTCTCTGTGCCAACTACCGCGGAATAAGCCTTTTATCCATAGCATATATGGTTCTATCAAGCATAATGTGCAAAAGACTAAAACCAATTATCGCTGACCTGATTGGACCATATCAGTGTGGCTTTAGACCTGGAAAATCGACAACCGACCAGATTTTCACGCTACGCCAAATCCTGGAGAAGGCCCACGATAAACAAATCGACACCTATCATCTATTTCTTGATTATAAGGCGGCCTTCAATATTCCGATACGGGGCATACTCTACGAAGCAATGTCTGAGCGTGGTATTCCTGCAAAACTGATAGGCCGTTGAAGAATGACCCTGACGAACACCAAATCCGCAGTGAAAGTTGGTAAGGATCCTACCAAACCTTTCGAAACTAAGCGAGGCCTCAGATAAGGTGACACCGTATCGTGCGAACTCTTTAACATCTTAATAGAGATTATTCTGAGAAAAGCTGCCGTCAACATGAATAAAACCATGAACAGCAAAAGTCACAAGCTGCTCGCGTATGCTGATGATATAGACAAAATTGGGCACAATGACAGACGTTACTGTAGTGTTTTCGAGAATTGAGAAGCAGTCAGCAAAAGTAGGGCTGACAGTAAATGAGGACAAGACAAAATTAATGGTTTCGAGGAACAGGGCCTCCACGCGATTAGACCAAAGCATGAAAGTTGATAGCCGTTATAATTTCGAGATGGCGGATGAATTTATATACCTCGGATATGCCGTGAACAAAAACAACAACCTTGAGATCAAGCGGAGTATTGTCATAGCGAATAGATGTTAGTTTGGGCTAAGCAAGCACTTCCTTAGAGATAAAGCCATCTCTCGAGTAGCAAAAGTCCAGCTATACCAGACTGTCACACAACCTGTCTTGCTTTATGGCGCAGAATCCTGGGTTTAATCTAGGGCAATGGCAGTGTCACTTGTCAGTAATTTTGCCAAATGACGACAAATGCGCTTGTTAGTCTTTCTGTGGCGATCAGGAGCAGTTGTAGTTTCATTATTTTTCTCACGTTTTATTCCCTGGATCGTCAAATGAAATTTACATTACACTTTTTACAAAATTCGGAACAGATTTATTAGTTTTTAATATTTCTATGATTTCAAAAAATACTAACTACAGGCAGGTGGACAATAATCAGCAATTGAAAAAATTAACAGTAAAATAACGCCTAAAATTTCCCAAAATCGAGGGCAAATATTAAAAATCACCTGGAGACAATTTAAAAACAAAACGAAATTTTCCTTTCCGAGCCCGTGAAAAACAGCCAAAATCGATTTTTTATCGCAGTTTTTTTGTTTGTGAATCGATCGTAACTTGCAATGCAACGTGCAATAATTTGCGCTAAAAAGTATGGAATAATTTTTATTTAAAAAACTTTTCGATGGCGCTAAAAAGTATGCAATAACTTGCGGTAATAATGCAAACAACATGAAAAAATATTTATTTTAATGACAAAATGGGGATTTATCCGTCCTTTCGTAATTATATTCAAAATGAAAATTTTCGAGCGTTTGGTCGATTTTCAAATAATTTTATTCTCCAATATTTCGCTGCCCCTTGGTTAGAATCACTTTGTTATTGTTGGTTTTGCAAATGACATATGGAAAAATTGTTTATTAATTCTTTTAATTTTTAAGTAATATGTACTTGTGTTTATCTTCCTGACGATGCTACCCAAAGAGCAGTGAAATATTGGAGAATAAAGTTATTTGAAAAAAGGCCGAACGTTCGAACATTTTAATTTTGAATATTTGATTTAATGCTGTCATACGCAACTTTTTTGTTTTTGAATAAAGCTTTATACTTGTACGCAAACTGTTGTTGGTTTTTAAAGAACTTTAATCCTAGAAACAAATATTTTTAAATTTTAGGGATAGAAACTGTATTAAATGAGGCCTCATTACAAGATAATGTCGTACATCTATAGGACAGATATAATACTCGTCGAGACCTATACAATGATGTATTGTGTGTTACGATCGCGACACAATCAAAACATTACATGAGGTGTCAGGGGACACACGGTTGCAACGAAGTTTCTTTTGCTATATATTATGTACTAGTTAGTTCCAACACGCCTAAGGAGCCTGTTGAAAAATATTGTAATTTAAATGAATCTTTAAGAAAAGATACTTTTTGTAAAATGATAAACTTTTTCTAAGAACAATTTTTATTTATTGAATGTATTTTTTTTTTAAAAAATATTTTTAGGTCCCTTTTGTAAGAATATGTATTATATTTTCCCGAAAAGTTCCATTCTTTGATGAGAGGTACTTCTTTTATTAAAAGCTAATGTTTTTATGTTAGAAAAAGCCTAAGAGTATGAATTTTTTTTTTTACAAAGAAATATTTTTTTAAGAACAGGTACGTTTTAAAAAGTGGTACTCTTTTTAGGATAAGGTTATTTTTTTAAGAAAATTTACTTATTTTCAGGAAGGCTTCTTATCTCAAGAAAAGGAAAGAAAATGTTTTAATTTATTTTTAAGAAAGCGTACTTTTAAGAAAGGGAATTTTTGTAAGAAAAGATTTTTTTGTAAGAGAAGGATTTTTTTTTTGAAGAAAAGCTTTTTTTTCGAAGGAGTGGGTACTTATCTCAAGAAAAGTTTTTTTGGTTTACAAAAAAGTTATTCTTTAAAGGAAAGGTAGTTTTTTAAGAAAAGACAATTTGTTGTAAGATACTTTTTTAAGAAAAGGTACTTATTTAAAAAATCACTTTTTTAAGAAAAGGTACTTTTTGTAAGAAAAGTTAATTTTTTAAGCAACGGTACTTCTTTAAGATAAGGTATTTGGTTACGTAAATGTACGCTGTTTCAGAATATAAATAGGCATTTTTTTGACAAAATTTACTTTTTTTACGAAAACGCACTTATTTAAGAAAATTTTATTTTTTTAAACTTCTTTCACTTTGACTTTTCTAATTTAAATTTTTAGCCGGTTCAAAACTACTATACGTAATAAACAGGCTCCACCTTCAAAATTTCCCATTAAACAAGAAATATCCCTGTGTCTAGATAATACAAGAAAAATAGTCTAGACACAAACCAAACTAAAAGTAAGAGTAAGTGTGCTGCCAAATGTAATTCCATGCTGAGGGTTGTACTTCATGGATTTGCCAGTGTTGCAGTCTTTCTAAATTTACTTTTTATTGGGTTCAAAACTACAATATGTAATAAACAGCCTCCACCTGGAAAACTTCCCTTTAAACCAAACAAAACCAAAAGTACCCAATATAGTTGATAATAATGGGTTGTAACAAAGTAGTTAAAAAAAAGTTGTTTCAAATTTTTCATTTAGCCCCCATCCCGCAACGTGCGATAAAGAACTTCGTTCCAAAAACTACGATAACAAACGTGATTATGGCTGTTTTCCACTGGCTCGGAAATTTAAATTGTTTCGAGGTGATTTTTAGATTCTCTCGAGGTGATCTAAAATATTTGCCATCGTTTTTGGAAACATTTTTTTTTATATGGAGGCCGGCCCGGTGTAGTGAAAGACCTATTTTCTCATGGAAAGAGCCACGCAACCCAACAATTTCACTACAACATTGTACTATTGGGATAAATAAAACGTCCTTGCATTTCACAGTGCACCTGACGATACACTGAGATTCGTTTTAGCTGGTAAATTTGATCAGAATTTCAAATTGTTTAAAAGTGTATACAGCTCTGAGCGTCTATGTGTATATGTTTAGATATGTGTGTGTTTGTATGTTGGAATAATTGTTGATTACTTACTCAATGAAGGAATATCCCACCAAACGTCCAGCATGTGAGAAGAAAGCTATGATAATCAAATTAACATGTCCGAAAATTCTGGTGATTTTCTCAGCTCCATACAGGAATGGTATACTGCTTACAGTGCCCACAGTTATGGTAATACCTAAAAGGAAATGGACGTCAATTACATTAAGTGTTATGAAATATGTAACAGGTGGAGGAAGCCTCCAAATAATACATTTTCTGAAAACGAAGTCAGGTACAATTTCAATTGTGACTTTTAAAGCCAATGGAAAATGTTTCCGTGTGTTTAAAATTCAGTTATGTTAAGTGCCTTTAACGGTGATTGCTGTGTTTATACGATTTGCGTTGAATGTCCCAATCAAGCTGTCACTGTATTGCCAACACAAGTGTTGAATTGTTTAGATGTTTCCATATTAAAGTTCATACGTATTGAAGTCTAAGAATCTCTCCATATTCCTGAGGGATTAATATTTGTACATTGAGAATCCAAATATATAGACAAAATTTCTCATTTTACTTAATAGCCTCCTTCTTGCTATTTACATTTCCCTCCTCATTGTTCACATAGAACTTATTGACATTATTACAGCCACTTTTACGTGTTCCTTTTGATCCTTTTTGCATAAATAGCTACAAGAAGAAGAAAAAACAAATTCAGGATTTCGACGACAACTTACCTAATAAATAATTCGGTGCTCCCAATTCCTTTAGATATAAAAACAAAAAGCTTTCAATGAAACCCCAGAAATTGCCCAAAATGAACAGGAAGAATATGAACGTAATCACATGTGGCATCTTCAGCAAATTCCACAAATCCCTAAAGACATTATCGGCCGGCAGTTTTTCACCCAGTGGCATCAATAGCACCGACACTGTGGAAATAATTAATAAGATATCGTAAGTGTAGAAGGCGGCCGAATAGTCCGTGTATCCAAGACCCCTGGAATAGTAATCAATCATGATGCCGGTGATGGGTGAGAAGATGGCCATGCCAATGCTAGAGAATAGACGCTCACGTCCAAAGTCACCACCATACTTTTCAATCATCGTTAAGGCGATGGGATCCATAATTGTGACACCAGCAGATAACATAGTTGTAGCCAAAAATCTGAAATACACATGAAGAGAGGGGGGAGAGATGTGTCACAAGTACAAGATAAAAAGGAATTACAAATTAATGATTAATACAAAGTAACAAGTTGCTTCAATTATGATAGCCAGCGGGGGGAAGGACAATTTATACCTTAAGATGGTATTAAAGTAGCTGGACATAAGAAATTTTATGGCGCAAAATTAACCTGTATTAATGAGTGTCTGTAAATGCAACGAAAAAATATTTACTTTTATTTACTATTTTACAACCTTATGAGAAACACAAATTTCAACATATTCTTCCAACTGGCTCTATCCTTCGCCTTCTCTCACCAGTTGATAACACCAAGGATACGGAGGGATTCTTCTGCCTGGTCTTTCCAACGGAGTCTTGGTCGTCCTTTTTCCTGCTTCCATCGCGTACGATATCGAAAACCTTTCACGCTGGCTCATCTTCATCCATTCTGAAAACATGGCCTAGCCAACGAAATTGGCCGAATTTGATTCGTCTAGCAATGTCCACGTCAGAATACAGATTATATAGCTTTGGGTGCCAGCGACGTCGGTACTCGCCGTTTTCCCTAATAGGACCATATATTTTGCGGATAATTTTTCTCTTGAATACTCTCAGGTGTTTTTCATTCACTTGCGATGTGATCCAAGTTTCGGAGCAATATGTCAAGACAGTTAAAATGAGAGTCTGATATAGCTGGACTTTTATCCGTCGAGAGAGGGCTTTGTTCCTAAACTACTTGGTGAGCCCAAAATAACATATATTTGCAAGTACAATTCTCCTATCTATCTCCAGGCTGACGTTGTTGTCCTTGTTCACGGCGGCTCTAAGGTAGACAAATACATCCGCCACTTAAAAATTAAATCGATTGTCAACGTTCAAGTGCGGACCTAGTCGAGAGGTTTCTCTAATCGTTGAGACCATCAGTTTTGTCTTGCCCTCATTAACAGCAAGACACACCTTCGCTGATTCCTTTTCGATTCTTGAAAATACTGCAGCAACCTCTCGCAAATTTCGCCCAATGATATCAGTGTCGTCAGCAGACGCCAGCAACATATGGCTTCTCATGTTAATGGTCTTGTTCGTATTTACTGCAGCCTTTCTCATTATTATCTTCATTAAGATGTTGAAGAGATTGCGCGATAGTGTGTCGCCTCGTCTAAGTCCTCGCTTGCTACAGAATGAGGTCTTTCCCCACTTTCACTGCTGATTTGGTGTTGGTCAGCGTCATTCTACAGAGGCGGATCAATTTTGCCGGAATACCAAGTTCAGACATAGCTTCGTACAGTTTTCCACGTATGAGACTATCGAAAGCAGCTTTGTAATCGACAAAAAGGTGGTATGTATCGATTTGCTTTTCATGTGTCTTTTCCAGGATTTGACGTAGCGTGAATATTTGGTCAGTTGTGGACTTGGGTGGTCTAAACCACACTGATAAGATCCAATCAGGTTTCCAATAATTGGCTTTAGTCTTTCACATAATAAGCTCGACAAGACCTTATACGCGGTGGATAAAAGACTGATACCGCGATAGTTGGGTCACACACACGGATAACCCCTTTTGAATACAGAACATAATACACTGAGACTCCAATCGTCGGGCATAGATTCCCTCAGCCCTATACCGAATATAAGTTGATGCATGTTCAACGGGTAGGCTATGCGCACCAGCGGCTTTATTGTTCTTAAGGCGGGAGATCGCCGTTCTACTCTCGTCTTGGTTGAGAGGGTACAATCTACACTATCTCCACTATCATTATATCCTGATCTTCAGTGGAAGAATCTGAGTGGAGTAGTGCTGAAAAGTGGTCTCTCCACATTTTGAGCACACACTGCTTCTTAGTTACCAGATTTCCATTTTCGTCCTTGCAGAGGGCAGCCCAAAAAATATTGTTGGTGGTTTTTTACAGCAAAACTACTTCCTCCGCAGCTGCAGTATTTTCCACAAACTAAAAACGTTTACCATAACAATCAGTTATATTCATGTAAACGAAGGGTAATAAAAAATCTTAACTTGACTCTATACACGATAAGAAAAAGATATATAATAAAAATATATCTTTGTACTCAACTTTTTTGTACTAAACGGTTGAAAGGCTTCCGCAAATAAACAATGGTTATCATAAACGTCGTTTGAATGGTGTTAAGCGAACTTTCGTTTACCACAAACGCTGTTCAATTTGTTTTAAAGGCTAATATTGAAGACGTTTGAGGAAATGTGTCAATCGTATCCTGGCATAGGAAATACTATGTAGCAAATACGTAGAGACCAATAACTTTAGATAAACTCTACGCCTCCCAAAAGTGCAATATAGATTACAGCTTCATACCAATCAAAAAAAATCACATGAGGTGTCAGGGGTCACCAGGTTGTAATGAAGATCCTTTCGCTATGTATTATGCAGTAGTGAGTTCCAACATGCCTGCGGCGCCCGTAGCAAAATACAACAATTTAAATAGATTTTTAAGAAAAGTTAGTTTTTGTAAAATGGTAAACTTTTTTTAAGAAATTTTTTTTTTACGATGGTTTTTTCTTACAAAAAGTATATTTTTGGGTCCATTTTGTAAGAATATTTATTATATTCTCCCGAAAGGGTAATTTTTTAAAGAGATGCACTTCTTTATTAAAAGCTAATGTTTTTTTAATAAATGGTACTATTTTTAAAAAGAAGTACTTTTTTTGTAAGAAACAGCCATAAGAGAATTAATTTTTTTCACAAACAATTACTTTTTTAGGGACAGGTACATTTAAAGAAGTGATAGTCTTTTTAGGAAAAGGTAGTTTTTTTAAGAAAATGTACTTATTCTCAGATAGGCTACTTATCTCAAGAAAAACAAAGAAATGGATTTATTTTATTTCTAAGAAAATGTAGTTCTATGAAAAGGAATTTTTGTAAGAAAATTTATTGGTTTAAGAGAACGTATTTTTCTGAAGAAAAGGTATTTTTTAAGAAATGGATTTTTTTAGAATTAGTCCTCTTTGCAAGAAAAGGTAAATTTTTAGGAGTAGGTATTTATCTCTCGAAAACTTATTTTGTTTCACAAAAAATTTACTCTTTAAAGAAAAGGTAGTTTTCTATGAAAAGTCAAGTTGTTGTAACAAAATGTACTTTGTTTAAAAAAGGTACTTATTTTACAAAAAAATACTTTCTTACGAATAGGTACTTTTTGTAACAAAATTTACTTTTTTAAGCCACTTGAACTTCTTATATTTTACCTTATATTTTTTTTTGAGAAAATTTACTTTTTGAGAAAACTTACTTTTTTTAATAAAATGCACTTCTTTTGCTTTTGCTTTTCTAAATTTACTTTTTATTGGGTTCAAAACTACAATATAGTCTAGACACAAACCAAATATAGTCTAGACACAAACCAAAGCAAAATTCTGACAGCAATGCAATCAGTCAAAAAATTTGTTCGAAGATTATTTA
This sequence comes from Phaonia tiefii, assembly GCA_963931995.1. Taxonomy (NCBI): domain Eukaryota; kingdom Metazoa; phylum Arthropoda; class Insecta; order Diptera; family Muscidae; genus Phaonia; species Phaonia tiefii. The sequence goes on from OZ008368.1 coordinate 244,903,935, forward strand.
GGGTCGCTGAGTCCATTCCATTGACCACAGCGATGAGATCTGTCACATAATTTGTACGCAGATTATTTTGACGTCGCTGAATCCATTTTGTTGCTTTCAAATTTAAAACTCAATATGACTGCTACAATATGGCCCAGAATTTTCCCCATTAGGAAAAAATAGGTTTATGGATAGCTGGTTCATTCAGAAATACATATTGGAGATAAATTTAATGCACTAATCTCGGAAAAATATCCCTTCTATGGTCCAGGGTTGCCACCCAGAATAAATTGCAACCATGAAGAAAGTGTGGCATTGTTAGTTACTTTTTCGTACTCTATGAAAAATGTTTAGATGTAGTGGTGCCAAACAAAATGATGGCAAGCCGAAATTATAATTAGGTGGGTATACAAATATTTGTTCTTATTTTCTCAACGAAGATAAACATTCGCCATACTGTTGTCTCCATTTTGAGCTTTAAATTTAATAGCACCGAAGTAAGTTTGCGACCTCAAAATAATCTGCGCAAAAAATTTCTTGACGGATCGTATCACTTTTAGAAGTTTTCGCGCTATATTGGATCCGCCATTATGAAATTATGACAGTGGACGATTATGGTGCTAATCTGACTTCGAATTCAATACCAGCGGCCAAAGAAAATGTCTTCTTTCAACCAAGTTAGATTTTGTTGTGGGTATGAAGCGGTAATCTATATATTGAAGCTGTAATCTATATTGAGTTTTTGGGAGAGGTAGAGTATCGCCACAGCCTAGTAGACACACAATCGCCAAAAAAAAGTCGCCACAACCTAGTATACATATAACGTATGTATACTTTATGCGGAAAAGTTAAATCTCTCTTGAGTCGCTTCTCCCTCTTTTAACAAAAACGAATTGTTCGTCTTTCACCAATGGCTTAGCAGCTCAGTGGAAAAAGAGAGTGTGTAGGTACTAAAGTAGACATCTGCCCTAGACATCTGGAATGGTCACTCAAGATATTTGCTTGTTCTCAAGCAATGTACTATACCGAAGTTGCAGAAACCAAATACTTCAGTGTTCTGAGGAAAACATTTTTCACGTGTGTCTGAAGCTGTAGAGCACAAAAATAATACAGAATACAGTACTACAAATTTTGATTCACTTCACATCGTATTTTGTTTTTGTGTACACATACATACATAACATACACACACACATGAATGCTTTGTCGACAGTAACCCGAAGTACTTGGTTGTCGCAACTTCGATACAGTACTTGTCTTAAAAAAGAAGCCAAAGTTTTGAATGTCATTCAAGATGTCTTGTGCAGATGGCTAATACGTACAGAGGGAAAATTACAATTAAATTTTCAAAAAACTACTTCCATTAAAAGGAAACACAATCACCTTTAATTTTGCGTCTGACCGCATGTCTACCGATCAGCTTGTAAGGCGTCATAACTGAAACAAGCATTGCTAAGTTGGACCTGGCTAGAGATGGAAGGTTCATGGAACTCCTCCTATTCGTTGTCGGCCAGATTTGTCCTGCGCCTACACAACCTGTGGCACTCGTTTACTTTTCATGCATAATCACATAGAAGTGTTCTTGCAGGATATGCTTACATGTTGCTAGGGAAATACTCCCACATTTCATTTCCTGTGGAACGTGTAAGGTAGTTCGTAGCCTCACCAGCTCAACCCCGAAATGTCGGTATGCCCTCTCGGTATGTCGGTATATCGCACTTCTGGCATAGTTCAAAGCCGACATTAACTTGATGGCTGAACAATCGGCACGAATAAATTTATTTTGAAGCCCAAACTATTCTTTTAGATAACATTATTATCAACGGGTTCTCTTAGGAAACTTTGTTATGAAATTTGTGGTAGAAAACTTTGTTTCGATATTTGATTTCTTTAGCTCACAAAAATGTGTTTTGTTAACCCTTTTAAAATCGTCCTCTCTTCCAAGCAAATTTTGCAGAACTTATAGTTTTCTAACACTGGTTTGTATGCGTTCTGTTTGTATGGTTTGTATGGTCCCCAATATTTTCAGAATTTTTCATCTGCTTGACAGGTGGTTAGAATAGTGTAGAATTTCCTTGTCTATAGTTCTTCTTTTACTGCTCCTGATAATAATGCATGTCCTTTTGCGCTTCATCACTTTCAGTATTGGAATCTAAATCTCACGAAACAATTTCAGCATTTTAAATATTCCAATGATTTTAGTCCATAGTGGTTTTTCTGTTTCTTTTTATTATAATTCTGTTATATTTTTTTGTGTCTTTCTTTCTAACGGATATAACGGCATTTTCTCTTCGAGAAGTTTTCGGAAAAATTAATATTGCGATCGACGCGAAATTTTTCTTTTGATGTGTTAACATCTACAGGCACGGGTAAGGCAGTCTATCAAAGTGAACACATGCAAACAAAACACAGCGTTAGCATCACATACGTGGTTGTTGTACAACAATAGTCTCTGCCTGAAAATAAGTATGATGGTATAGATGTAACGGCAGTGAACAAACAATCAGTTCGTCGTCGCCAAAGAATATTGAATAGTATACAGAATTCACGGAACGAATTGTATGACTCAAAAGCACTGGCGACAAGGATTCAAAACGTATTACTCTCGTTTTGTCATAACTTGGTCCATTCACAATTTTGCTGTGAAACGTTGATGCCCTTTGAAACATTTATGCTTTTTGTTTTGGTTTATGTAATAACATTGTCGAAATAGTGCATTTATATTGAAATGTACTATAAAGAGCATAAGACTCGTTTACGATCTTTTACTCAGACTGTCTACATTACAGCGAAAAAAGAGTGCAATAAGTTCTCTATACTATTCAATACTTTTTGTCGTCGCTCTGTTTATGACAAAACCAAAACAATTATTTCAGTGAGCTAAATATTGCTTTATTTATTTTAACAATATTACATCTAATGTTAAAGCAGATGTAAGAAAAACGGAAGTGCAAAAGCAAAAGAGCCTTTATCACAAAAACTATTCTTTTTTTTAATTTCCAATGTAACATTTACTAATGATTTCAAAGAAATCGAACAAGTGTAACAAAAAGGTGTTGCCACATCGCCGTGAGTCTCGAACACTCTCGAATTTTTTTTTTCTAATTCGAGTACGCTGAATCTAGTGGTGCAAAATTGCGATATTAAGATACTTGGAACCATAATTTTCGATCACAAATATCTCGAAAACAAGAGCCAAACGAGAAAAACGGCTTGCACCACTGGATTGAGGGTACTCGAATCAGGATTACTTTGTTATTACTACTGCTTGTTACGTTTTTGAACTAGCACACTGTTACCATTTGCTTTTTCCACATGGTTGGGTGAAATCGGAACAAATAGTGCTCTAAACGTATACCATATTTTTGGGGACTTTGTTGGTTGGCCGTTTCATATTTCAAGTCGATATAAGCGGATATAAACGGCGGCGGCTATCGGCTCAGAAAAACTCCGTCTTTGACCCCTTTAGATTTTTTTTGTGAGGTGTCGTTAAAGACCTATGCTATGCGAATAATCCAGAAATCATCGATACCCTTAAGGCTAGTATCGTTCGAGCCATTCGTGAGATAGAACAAGAAACCGTCAACAATGTCTTAAAAAATTAACCAGAGGATGAGATATTTCAAAGCCAGCCGCGACAGCCAGTTGAATGAAATCGTATTTCATAAATAATGGGAATATTCGTTGTGTTTAATAAAGCCAGAATATACCAAAATAAATTAAGGTCAGTTTAGTTTATTTAATGTTTAAAATATACTTGTATTTGGACCACCCTATATATGTATGTACACTCACAGAATAAAGTTTGCTATTAATTGTAAACAATGTTTTCTGCGTATCAAGAAACATCTTGTACGCTAGTTCAACAAATGTACTGCCATAACAACAAACTGTTTGCAGTTTTGATAAAATGTCGGAAAACATTTTGTATAAGCAGAACATTTAATTTCAAAAATAACAAATATGTTTGCTACTCTGCGGCTCCATGAAATGTGGCCCCAATGAAAAATTACCCCAAACCCAAAATGAAAAATGTCCCCAATATTTTGTACTACCTACAACAACACGTAAGTAAAAGGCCCAAACTTGTGTTGTTGTAGGTAGTACAAAATATTGGGGTCATTTTTCATTTTGGGTTTGGGGCAATTTTTCACTGGGGCCACATTTCATGAAGCCCTGTGCGATCAATTTCAGTCGACTTGAATATTTTTCTACTCGATACTGTCTTTACCACTGTAGCTCCACGGTCGATCATATGGTTAAAAGGCAATCAAAATATAAAGCTTTCTGGTAACAGCAAAAACTGTTTGCTGCGTTTCAGCAGCCAGTTAGAGTAAAGGTACTGTCATAAAAAATAAATTGTTTGCCATCCTTGATAAATACTGGACTTAGTTTTCAGAAATAACAAATATGTTAGCTTTCTATTTGCCTCATCAGCCATTTTTGCTGTGTTTACTAAAATATTTTTTCGAGTGATCTTCGAATGGCTTTATATGTGGCAGACATTAGCAGCCTTGCTAACAATATTGTATTGTCTGTTATTATACTGGTCTTAAAGTTTTTTTCTTTCGGTAGTCATTATTATTCTTTTGCGTTTCATTTATAAGTAGACTGTCCTATTGAATGTGAGTTTGTGGTCAAAATTATGTTTGTGTATAACACATGTGAGTATGTGACAACGTGTGTTCCTGTCATACTCTCAAAATGTCACACAGGTCCTTTATTGTCAAACTGTACGTATATAGAATCCGTTTTAATTAAATATCAAACCTATGACTGTGCTCACATTAATTCCTCCTTTATACAATTTGTACGCACAATGGGATAGCAAGTCTCATATCTCTCATTAATATTATTTAGTTGTCAACTTAGAAAATATTCCTTTTGATTATCGATGATGGGATTTAATGCCAATCATAGTGCATCTATGTTTAAGGTAATTGTCACTTAACTTCGATTTCCTTGACATATCAATTATGACTGAGATCTTTAATGATTTCCATGGATTCAATTTTCAATGTTACGGTGGATGATAGGAACCACATCATTGAGATAAATGATATCAACAGCAATTAATTTGGAAATTATTTTTGATGCGTTAACATCTATAGCGGCGTATAGGGACTAAATCTATCAAAGTCAACACAAACAAACAACACACAGACAGGTTTTCTGCTGTTGTTAAAACCAGATTTTATGCTGCTGCTAAAACCAGATTTTATGCTGCTGCTAAAACCAGATTTTCTGCGACTGCGAAAGAGAATAATCACGTGTTAAACAAAAATGAGCGAGCAAGAGAGCAATGAAAGAGTGGTGTGGCAGGATTGAGGCAAACGAAATTGTGTCTATAGCGTATGTATTAACATAATAAAGTATGTATGTACATGTGTCTGTTGCTGTTGCTGAACGGAGATATAAAACATAGCCACGCAAAATATCATTTGCAAGGCTTGCGCAGTCGACGTTATGGTGACACACTAATACGTCAGCTACTTCGTACAAAGTATGTGTGATGTTGTGTGTTTGGCTGTTTCGTTGCTGTTGATATGGCAAACATGTGGTTATGTGACACACGTATACGTCAGCTGCTTCGTACAAAGGATGTGTGATGTTGTGTGTTTGGTTGTTTCGTTGTTGTTGCTATGGCCAAACAAAGCGAGTCATTTGATGTTCAGCATTACCCGGTGTATACAAAACAAGTAATTTAATACAATAAACTACTATTTTTTATTTTCCATTGTAACATTTACTAATGTTTTCATAGAAATCGAACAGGTACCGTGTATCAAAAAGGTGTTAACACATCATCCGTGAGTTCGAACACTCATTGAATTTTTTTTTTATATAATTGTTGGAATAAATTCATTTGAACACATTATGTTTTTTTACGTCCTCTTATTCAGGAAATATTTATAAATCACTCATCCTATTGGGGAGGGCAAAAATAAACTCTAAACGGATTTTGTCAGCGCCAATATAAATATGATGCGAAATAAGTGTTAGATTCTCCCATGTCCAAAATCCTACATACACGTTAGGAAACTTACGGCCTTATTCATAAAAACCCAATAAATTAGATCTTAAATATTCATCAGTTACTGAAACCTTTCAGATAGGGTGAAGGTTCAATCATAGACTAATACTTATAGTAGACTTATTAGTTCTCTCAGCAAATTTATGACATTTGGCCTGGTGTGGTATTTACGTTGGATGTTGAAAAGAATTGATTTACTAATACCAGATAGAGGCAATGGTTCAAAACAACGAACAAAATAACAACAACGGCATTTCGTTTTGTGTGTTAAAATTAGTATGTTAAATACAACACAAATGAATTTTAACAATATCAGACAATAAAAAGTATAAAACGCATTTAAATTTCACATTTCACAGCTTTGCAGCTTCCACCTGGTGTATGTCACTTTTCGTCAAACATCTCTGTATCACACCGCCCGCATCACGAAGAGTGTGAAAGGAAACGTCAGATGAGTCAAAAGTTCTCTCTAGTCAGACTAATTCAATAATGAACAGAATAGATACCGTATTCTAGCGAATAGATAATTGACTGACAACCCTATTTTATGTATTCTCACAGTGCTTGTGATGTAAAAACAAGATAAACAATAACCGATAGACAGAATTAAAATTTTTGGAACGAAGTTCCTTATCGCAAGTTGCGGGATGGGGCCTAAATGAAAGAAAATTAAACAATTTGTTTTTAACACTATTAAGCTACAACCCAGTATTATCAACTATATTGGGTACTTTTGCTTTGGTTCGTGTCTAGACTAACATATGATGAATTTCGTATCAAAACCTATAAAAAATAGGGACATTTTGAACCCGACCCTCTCACATTTTAATGAAATTTTGCACACAGCTAGATTTTACCTATAAAAACACAATCTCATTTTTATAAATTGCATTTCTGAAAATATGTGGGCGTGGCAAGGTATCGAAATATTTGAAAAATTACGGTAATAGGTACTTTTAAGCTGCGATTAGTATGGAATGACTCAACCGATTTGAAAGATCTTGGTGCCATTAGAAAGGTATATAAGTCAGCTTTCGAAAACATATACTGCAAAAATGTTATATTACACTTAAAAATTTTTTTTACAAAACTAAAACTTTAAGCTTGGAAAACACTTCAAAGATCATTTAATATATATAACATATCTAAGAACTAAAAAGCGGTTTTTTTATATTTTTTTTTTAATTGTTTAAGTAAATGCATCCCACCAGCTTATTCATGTGTTCTACAAAATCGTCAACAAATGTGTCTGTAGTAGGGGAAATAGTTTCGAGATTACATCTGAGAGTTGTGTTTCATTCCATTCCATTTTTCGAACATCAGTTTCACATTCTGATGCAAAGTGCACTCACAAACATAGTGGACAACAAAAAAAAATATAAATACTTCACACACTCTGAGTCACATTTCAGTTGAATACTAGATTTCAGAAGTGTTAAAACAATTGAACAAGCATCAAAATAAATATGAAATCAACTAATATGTACAGATGTGTGCATCTATCAAAAAAATGTTCCTCTCAACTTCGAAAAATCAGTGGAAAAGAAGCAGCCCTGATATCTGTGTATTTTCCAGCAGTCTCCAACATTGATCGTTGCCGCATTTGCGAAAGTTGTTGGTTTAAACTGAAGAAGGCTGTCAACATTAATGATAATCAGCGTTCTACTGAAATGAAAGAAATGAGCAATGAAATCCTAGGTGATGATTTACATACATCATCTGACTAGCGGTGAATTGTGTGAAGAATATAATGAAGATCCAACATGCAGCAGCCATACTAATCACCTGAACAATATAAATGAACATGTTTTTCCTCATCTTGCAAGCCATCCATCACCAATGAAAAGAATATATTTAGAAAGGGATACAATATATTTAGAAAAGGATACATATTTAGAAAAAATACAAAAAAGACTGTAAATTATGGAAACTATTTCAGATTCACTTGGAGGTGCTTCAATGTCAACTTTATCAGAAGAACTAAATAAAATCAAAAGTTATTACGAAGAAATTTTGGAGAACATGAAATAACAAATCGAAAACTGTTCAAATAATTTGGATAAGCTAAAATTTTATTTCTATTACAAAACACTATGACACATAAAGTAATTAAGGACATTTTGGGCATGATTTATCTTACGATTTTGTAAAAAAATAGCAAAGATAACAAAAAAAATTTAACAAAGTTTTCTGACATCAATTGCTATAGCATGGACAGACGTAGACCTTAAAACGATGATGTTGTGATATTACGACAAAAATGGAATTGAAGAAGTCATTTACAAAAAATGTAACAAAACTCTCAGATGTAATCTCGAAACCATTTCCTATACTACAGACACATTTGTTGACGATTTTGTGGAACACATGAATAAGTTGGTGCCACATCATTTCATAGCTAACCGCCAGACCCGATTCGAAAGTAAAAAAAATGGCATTGCTGCAAGGAGAAATGCTAATTCAAATGGAATTCGCTGAAAACTATGCGTTTGTTATAGAAGATGCCGATCAAGGATACCATTGATAAAAATTTAAATAAAATAAATACTACTTCGTGCAATATAATTCATTTCCAGTTTTCGTAAACGATTTTAATTATTTATCACAAAGTAAATCGGTGGTGCAATGGGTAGTGTGCGCGCCTCTTGTACAGGAGGTCCTGGGTTCGATCCCTGCTCCAACCACCTTAAAATTTCTTTCGACGACGGTCACCTCGCTTAGTGACGGCGACACTCTCGAGTATATAGCCATGATAAAAGCTTCTCAAAATACCGTTCGGAATCGGTGTAAAATTGTAGGTCCCAATCAGTGAGTGAAAACTGGAAAGCGCACAGCTCAGTGATTGTGGGAAGCTCTCCCCGGGCCCTTCATGGGATGTAATGGGAAACCATATATATAAATAATGAAGTGTGTTTCATTAATCAAGAGTTCGTTTGCCGCAACTAAAATCCCAAACGACGATCATTTGTTTGAGAAGTCGTTTGGACGCAACGAAATTTTTCTTTACGTGCAGCGACGCAATAATGTGTAGTTTCGCTTCAGCCTGGTACAACAATCAGCTTTGCTAGCATTTTTTTTAATATCCAAACACTTAAGCCGCATCCATAATGGCAGTTACAATTTTATCATTTAACATAATGTAGTTCAGTTTTGTTTAGAAAAATTTAGATGAAAGTTTGCGCAGAACTTGCACTACTTCAGCAACAATTTTCTTTTTTGTCACTTTGACCTTTTTTAGTATCGTGTTAACTAACTAACGCCAACAACACGACACAGACTAAATATAAATGTAAAAAAAAAGGAACGTTGTAATGTAAACTCATCAGCACATGTTAACATGACATTGTATGTTGCTGACACATTGTCAACATTTCATCTATTGCGAAAAGGGACTGGACACCACAGCAACAGGATTGAACAAAACAGTCATCACTAATATTGAAAGTAACCCTCGCCATTTTTAACAAATCTTCACATCGACAACACGATGACCATCATCAAATTCAGCAACATCATCGCATCATCATTGCCACCAATGCCATCAGGGCCACGGCAGTCACCATCGCCATCACCACCATATTATCATCATCATCATCATAATCCGTATCAACTTGATGTCCTGCTAATGACAATTTCTCAGACTTTTATTTCGACGTCCACGTCTTAAGCTGAAGTGTCATTTTGCGAGGGGTGACCCGCATAATTATTTAATATTCAAACATGAGGTCCTCATTGGAGCAACATAAAAAATGAAACATAAGTTAATTAATTAATCCATGATAAGAAATACCACCGTTAGAGCCTGCTATGATACTTCTCCGGCAGCAGTAGATTAATTATACGGCCCAGTATCGTTGATATGACAATTTCAAACCTATACTTTGAAGATTGTGGTTATGTTGATAGTGACAGTATTAAATGGATTATTAATTACCTTCGAGGGGCTTCTAGAAGATTAAGTCAGAATTTTTTATTAAAATCAACCAACATAATCCTTGGAAGCCTTAAGGATTGATGTGAACATCAAATGATTGATGTGAATATTGTTGTTAAAGGGAATTTGAAGCGGCATTAAATTAAATGTGTAGCAGCTAAAAGTTTTCTAACAAACTGATGTATGACAGTCATTAAATTACTTGTACCCCAAGTAAAAGAACAATTGTCTGAGAAGTTTTCTTAAATCGCAAACAAATTGTTGAACTTTAAATTTTATAAAAGGAAATCAAATTTATTTCTTATTTCATAGTAATTTCTAGTATAGAAAAGTGATAAGTAGAACTAAATTGTTCTTTTTTGACATATTGCACGCTGAAAAATAGGCCTTTTATTGTTTGTATGCAACTACAACGTGTAGCTTGTGGCAACCATAGTATACTTGTGTCTAAACACATTGTGTTTGCTACTAAATATTACACGTTTGCTACACAATGATTAATATGTTATAATATATGTTTTTGTGAACCAAATGTGGTTATGTTTGTTGAAAACTTCTGAAAACAAAAGCGTGTCAGACATTAAACAAAAATACACCGGATTTTCAATTCATGAAAATAATGCTTGGAGACATTAGACCGGGTCACGAAAAATAATTTCCCAAAGTCGAGAGCAAATATTAAAGATCGCCTCGACACAATTTAAGAAAAAATCAATGAGTGTTCGAACTCACGGACACTGTGTTAACACCTTTTTGTTACATGGTACCTGTTCGATTTCTATGAACACATTAGTAAATGTTACATTGGAAAACAAGGATAGTTTTTGTGTTGAAGGCTCTTTTGTTATTGCACTCTCTTTTTTCTTACATCTGCTTTAACATTAGATATAATATTGTTAAAATAAATAAAGCAATATTTACCTCACTGAAGAAATTATCTTTGTTTTGTCATAAACAGAGGGACGACAAAAACCATTGAATAGTATAGAGAACTTATTGCACTCTTTTCCGCTGCTCTCATGTAGAAAGTCTGAGTAAAAGAGTATAAACGAGTCATATTCTCTTTATAGAAAATTTCAATATAAATGAACCATTTCGACAATGTTCTTACATGAAACAATACAAAAGGCATAAATGTTTCAAAGGGCATCAACGTTTCACATCAAAATTGTGAATGGACCAAGTTATGACAAAAAGAGAGTAATACGTTTTAACTCATTCGCCAGATGTCGCCAGTGCTTTTGAGTCATGCAATTCGTTCCATGAGTTCTCTATACTATACAATACTCTTAGGCGACGACGACCTGCTTGTTTATACGCTGCCGCTACATCAATACCGTCGTATTTATTTTCAGACAGAGACTAATGTTGTACAACAACCACGTATGTAATGCTAACGCTGTGTGTTGTTTGCATGTGTTCACTTTGATAGATTGCCCTACCCGTGCCTATAGGTGTTCATTTCCAAGTCGGTGAAAAACAGCCAGAATCGTTTTTTTTGTAGTTTTTAATTTATGTCTCGATCGTATCATACAATACATAGTTCTAAGGTCTCGATGAGTACTACATATGTCCTGTAGCTATCTCTGACTTACGATATCATTTTATAATGAAGGCCTCGTTTAATGCAGTTTCTACCCCTAAAATGTAAAAATATATTTTTCCATGATTAAACCCCCTTAAAAACCAAAATCATTTTGCTTTGGAAGTATGCAGTTTTATTCAAAAACAAAAACGTTACGTACGACAAGATTCATTTGCAGCATTAATATAAATATTTTTTCATGATTTTTGCATTATTATCGCAAATTATTGCATACTTTTTTGGGCTATCGAAAAAAATTTTAAATACAAATTAAGGCATACTTTTTAGCGCAAATTATTGCAAATTTGCGCTTTCGACAAAGCTTGTAAATATTTGCCTGGGATAATTCATTCTTAATCTAGTTACCATTCTATCAAATAACTATTGTTTTTTGTAACAATGAAATCGAGGGTCAACCTAACATTTCGTTTTGTATCTTATATTATAATATTTTATTATATTACAGCAACAAGAACAAACATACTTTTCATTAGAAAATGATGTCACACATCAATGACATCTACATGACCAATGTAGTACAACGATGTCTTGCATGCTCCGATCGAGCCGCAAACTACGATAAAAAATGATTTTGGCTGTATTCCACGGACTCGGAAAGGAAACAAACTTTTTTCAAATTGTCTCGAGGTGATCTTTAATATTTGCCCTCAATTTTGGGAAATGTTTTTTTTTAAATATTGTGGCCGACCTGGTCTAATGTACATGGTTCCTGCAATATGTGCCTGGGGCCGTTTTTTCAGTGTCTAGGAAATTGCTTCCAAAAATTCTATATAAACATATACGGGAAGGTACAAAACTATTCGACAAATTCTAAATACTGCCCCTTTTGAGTTTGTTTTTTTGTATATTTGGCGGTCGGTGTTCAAACGGTAGTGTACTCTACTCCTGTGAATGAAAACGTGGGTTCATGTCTTATATTTCTTTCGACGGCCGTCACCTCGTTTAGTGACGGCGACACTATCAAGTATTTAGAATCGGTGTAGAACTGTAAGTCCCGAATATTGAAGTGGAAAGCACAGAGCTAACTTCACGCTGCTAAAGAACGGCACCAACAACATATCGCGGGAAACATGGTCATGTTTGCAAGCATTGTTTTCATGAGTTGGAGATCCGCTGACTTATTTTTTTTTTTGTTTGTTGCCTGTCTCGTTTTTGGTTTTAGCGGTTCTCTAGAAACAAAGCCACAGGACTCAAAAGGATATATTATAGCCTACTAATCATTGTATCTCAAACATTTTATGGTGAATAGCAAACACAATGTGGTTAGGTACAAGTATAGTATATTTACGACAAGCTTCAAACGCATTATATTTGGATCCAAACATCAAAAAATTGTTCATCGTGTGGTTGTGGAAGGTCAATTCCTTCACGGGATGTAATGGGAAGTAATTTTGCTTTTTTCGATACAAAAACTGTATAAACCGTATAAAACGACAATTTTCGTGTGAAAGTCTGTCTATGATAGCTTTCAGTTTTCAATACAGAAAAATATCTCCCTTAAATAACACGTTTCACATTGAAAAACTTTCCTCGAGACGCGTTTCTTTTCGGAAAACATTTTTTGGCAATTTGCATATAGAATTTTTTACTCTTATTACATTTTGTTTCTACAAGCGTCTCTAAAAACTGCGTTACTGTAGAATTTTTGTGTACAAAATACAATTTTGACAAAGGAAAGTGTTGAATATGACAATATTCGAACTTAAAAACTATGCATTAAGACAGTTTTCGAACCTAAAAATCTGGCTCCAAATTTTATTAAATTGCGAACAGAACGTACTACATAATTATACATAATTTATATATCATTTCAAAGGTATTAAATAGCGCTTTTTACTGCGGGTAAAAATTTGCAACATTTTTTGCGATCAATGTAGTTTTAAATGACAACTTTCGAAAACTTTTGAAATACTACCGACAAAAATAAAAATAAGCTGTATAATTTAACGTCATGTTCCAAAGAATGATACAGGGCTACGAAGCTGAGTTTATAACCTTCACAATGACATCTTCAGTGTTAATATACGAGTAAAAATGACGGAGTTATTTTGATGTTTTCTTAGGACTCTACGAAAATCCACTGAAAAACGGCATTTAAACTTCTACAACTCAATCAACTTCAAAAATACAAATAAAAACAATATGTGCAATGCAAGAACTCCTAAAGGTCTACGTATCCGTAATACATTTTCCAAATATCTGCAACATCTTAAAAGTTACACCCAAAAAAACCTGATAATTAGAGGTGTTTTTAAAGCAAAATAGCTCACAATGTGCTGAACCCAGAATCGCAATATTTTGCAAATAGTCATTAAACACTCTGAACTTTATTTTTAGGTGGTGACAGCAGCAATTTTTTTTACCCATCCTATTGAACATACATACATTGTTATGTTCGTACATACGCTAAACGAGTTCACACAATTTTCGTTGCTCTCATTATCATTATTCTCTTTGCTCTGAGAGTGCTCCGCACCAGTGTTGCCATAGACCGACTGAAAAAGTATGCCAAATGTCCTCAAAAATTGTGCTGTTTGCAAAATCATTATGCTAAAATTTACTTTTTAGTCTTTATTGGAATTCTGACCCTAGAACACTTACACACCCTCCAAGAAATGGGTGCTCATCTCGCCTTTAAATAGCTGTTATACGTTCACCGTTCGGCTTAAAAAGAGGTAATATTAACCGAAATGAAGTTGGCCCACCCTTGCTGGCCCACTTTTCTATACAACGTTAAAATAGCCCAAATCGATTGGAATAGTTCTAAAGTCCATTCTAGTTACCTTATTCAGGATGTTATGTGTAATCTAAAATTCACGACATTGACATGTGAAGAGATCCTTAAAAAGGATGACATTTAATATTTTAATGTACGTTTCAGAATAAGTTCGCAAAGGTTAAAAAAGATAAATTTTTTTTAATTTCTTTATATGGGTTTACTATTACTAGAAAATTTAGAAATAAAAATCCCAGGACTATGAAACAAGACAAGATCCTTAAAATCGGTGAAAACGAATAGCCGCGAAATATGTATTCATAAGAAATCTTCTCAGAAAATTAAAAAAAATTGGAAAATTTTCACACTTAATATTCACGAATGTTGTTGGAAATTCGAAGCAGAAATTTCATAAAAAATGTCTAGGTCCTTAAAATCGAAGAAAACCAATACCTCCCATATTTGGGCATTTCCACAGAAAGGTCAACCTTTCATTTTTTTCTTCGTTGTTTCAATGACACCGTCAAGTGCATAATTATCCATGTTTGTACTTATTAAATCATAACCGTTCGGAATCATTTTAAAACTGGAGTTATTTACGTCGAGGAATGAAATTGAAAGGGCAGATTTGTAACATGAAAAAATGCTTTCCCATCACGTTCCATGCAGGGATTGGGCAGTGCAAAGATACGGCTACAAATATGTATATGCAACTGCGATCGGTGTTTTGTGATCATTATAATACGCGACAGTGGCCGTCGGTGGTGCTATGGTTAGTCTGCGCGGCTCTTGTACATGAGATGCTGGGTTCGAACCCTGCTCAGACCACCTTCAAACTTCTTTCGGCAAATCGGTGTAAAACTGTAGGTCCTAACCAGTGAGTGAAAACTGGAAAGCGCACAGCTCAGTGATTGTGAGTAGTTCTCCCCGGTCCCTTCATGGGATGTAATGGGAAACCATTTATTTTTTTTTATAATACGCGACAAGTAAACACCGGTGCCAGTTACAGGCATTTGCATCAAAGGCAATGTTTGTAAATCTGTATTTCAGAGTTTGTTGCATTAACAGCTTTGTCAATGGATTTAGCACCACGTGGGTACATTTAAAAGTTTAATTTTTTTATACCCCACATTACATACACGCTGAAAAATAACGGCCTCTCTAACATATTTTCCCAAACATATTCTGCAGGAACCATGTGTATGTTTGGAACACACTTCAAACATTCATATGTTCGCAAGTCCCAAACTCACTTGTATTTAAATGTAAACAGTATTATGTTTACTGGCAAACATGTATGATTTTACGTGGAAACCTAAGCGTTCTTCATTCCAAACATCCATACACTTTTGTCACATCACGTCACTCTCGATAATTACTTATATTTTAGGACCAGTTTGTTTGATTGTGTTATTTTATTTTAATAAATATGTAGTTACTTACATTCTGTATTTAGGAAAAGAATATACAACAATCGAACCACATGGTCATAAAATATAACCAAATAACGAGGGTGACGTGATGTGACATAGGGTGGCACTTTCTCTGGAAATGCCCATATATGAAAATTTCTCAGAAAATTAAAAAAGTTTGGAAAATTTTCACACTTTAATATTCTGATATGTTGTTGAAAATACCAAGTCGAAATTTTATAAAAAATTTCAAGGACATTGAAACAGGTCTAGGTCCTTAAACTCGAAGGAAACCAATATCCTCCATACACATAAAAACTTTCAGAAAATTAAAAAAAGTTTGGAAAATGTTCACACTTAAATATTCTGATATGTTGTTGCAAATACCAAGTAGAAACTTTATAAAAAATTTCAATTTTAAACTCGAAGAAAACCAATATCCTAGACTACACTACTATATACTAATAAGTTAGCCCACCATCGAAATATGTGGGCTACGTTGGTGGGCTAACTTCACGCTAGTTAATACTATGGTTTTAATTTTGTATAGCCTGAATCTTAATTTCATACAAAACATTAATTTAAAATATTTTAAGAATTTCTACAACAACAAGGAAAGCCAAATTATAGGTTATTTTAAACTCCAATAAGTATCACATTTTTGTTCATAAAACTTCAAAATTTTTTATAATTTTGTTGAGTGAGATCTATTGTTGTTAACATTTTAATCGTCTTAGAATAGAATTTCCCAAATTTTGGATAACTTTTTTTGGAATCCATTGCACTTATCCTAGAGAAGAGTGATCAAATCCTCTCTACTTCGTAATTTTCTTTATCAAATATTACTCTCATAATGAAGCAGTAGAGTTCCCCTGGAGTTTATATCTTGAGCTTCGAGAAATCTTCCATCGGATTTAGACCGTTATACAAAAGTCACATCTTGATACTGAATGCAGTGTACGGTCCAAAACGATTAATTTGAAGTTTGTTAATAATCGCCCATATTTGTCCTCCAGGTGGAAAACGTAGGCTTTACATCGGTTTTTTCACTCCTGATTACAGGAAAGCATTTTGGCATCCCTAATAATAAATTTATAAGGAATTTTGTAATTTATCTCTATAAGGAAATTTTTGAAATGGTCAACCTATTTCTGATATTTTATGAATTGCATTTTTGCTTTTAGTGAGTACCAGGCAAAAATGTAACAATATACCCATGAATATGCTTCAAAATAGATTTTTTCAGATAAATTAAAAGGAGCAACTTTCAATACGAAAAAATGTGCCATTGGCAACAAAATTGTTCTAAAAAATTGCACTAAAATTAATATAATTGGAAAAATGTTGAGAAAATTGTGCGAAACGGCACTTGGCATAATTTTTCAAAATTGTGTTAAATGGCATAAATTATGCCAATATGGTAACACTGCTCGGCACCCACATTTTATTTGACTTACCTTCCACAATAATTAAAAATAGGCGTTAAATCATATGATGACGTTTCACTTAAATAATATTAATACTTAATATCACGTACAAATATTTAAAGACAAGTGTCATTATTTTCTTGCTTAATACTTTTATTTTATACCCACATTGTTATGTTCGTACATACGCTACACAAGTTCACACAATTTTCGTTGCTCCCTTGTTATCTCATTTTTATATACAAGACAACAGTCTGACAATCTGTGTTTCGCAGTCGGAAAAATCTGTGTTCTATACAGCGGTGGGTCAGCCTTATCATTTAGGGATATGAAAACAGATGTTGGCCGATTCTGAGACCTACCCGATATCCACACAAAATTTCATACAAATCGGTCCAGACGTTTCGGAGGAGTTTGACGGCAAACAATGTGTGATCGCAGTCGGACAACCTGTGTGTTCGCAGTCGGACAAACTATGTTTGGATGTATTCACTTTGTGAATTTAGGCCGTACCCGCGCCTGTAGATGTTAACACATCAAAAACAAATTACTCGTACGAAGTGTGTAGTAGTGTCTGGTAGCAGATTTATATTTTCGAACTTATATAAGAAACATAATAATTGACACAAAGTTTTATTAAGAGCATTGAACGATAGAATGGAAATGAGGATTTTATTTTTTAAATAGTATGTCATCCAGATGACTTCTGTCGAATTGACCACACAGTTCAAACCGGAGCCTTGTTTTCGAAAAAAAATGGTCCAATTATCTCATGCGTGGATAAGGCACACCAAACACTTAAGTAAGTTATTTCCCATTACATTCCATGAAGGGACCGGGGAGAACTTCTCACAATCACTGAGCTGTGCGCTTTCTAGTTTTCACTCACTGATTGGGACCTACAGTTTTACACCGATTCCGAACGGTATTTTGAGAAGCTTTTTCATGGCTATATACTCGATAGTGTCGCCGTCACTATGCGAGGTGACCGCCGCCGAAAGAAATTTTGTTGAAGGTGGTCAGAGCAGGGTTCGAACCCAGGGTCTCATGTACAAGAGCCGCGCACACTAACCATTGCACCACCGACGGCCACAAACACTTACCCTGGGGCAATTCAATGGTTTTTGATGTTTCAATCGAGGGTTGGGGGTTCTTGGAGACCAGTAACGGCAGTTTTTCTTGTTGACGTGGCCGTTTAAGTAAAAATGAGCCTCGTCGTTCCAAAAAATGGGATTCGCAGTGCGAAAATGCTCCAAAATCGTTTCACAAAAATGTTTGCTTAAACCAAAGTCACTTTCATTCAGTTCTTGAACGATTTGAATTTTAAAAGGATGGAACGCACGATGCTCACTCGACCACTGCTACATCGTGACTGACAAATCCGCCCAATCTACCACCCTCCCACCGCACCGTTTATTACTTTTTGAAATAATCGTATTTAAAAATATATATTTGCCACCAGACACCCTGTATAAAGTAGTATATATATTCATACTAATCGCTGAAAAAAACGATCTATGTAACATATGATATTTTCTAAAACACATTTTGCAGGAACCATGTATATGTTTAGAACACGCTCTAAATATTAGTATATATACAAGTCTTAAACTCACTTATATTTAAATGCAAACATTGGCATGATACTTTTATGTGGAGCCATATCCGTGTATCATGCCAAACATGCATATATTTACCTCGAAGTATTCGCGAGTTTCCTCCGATACGAACGATTGATGACTGAATGCATGAAATTAAAACGCAACAGATCAGTCAACATAAGAAACACTCAATTCGTTTCCACACGCATTCACGAATATAAAGTATATGAATTACAGACTGAAAGTATAATGCGAAAATGCTGTACACTGTAATAACATTATCTTAGGCTGAAAACAATCTCTCTGTATAACTCTTTTAATATTTTGCTTTCGACAGAGCATAGCGGCAAAAAAAAACTAAGTAAGCAGTCCACCAAGCGCAGCTGTATTTGTATCAAAAACAATTGTATTTGGATCACAAACACATATAGGGTGTCTCAGCAAAAATTCACTATTTCATTTTAAAATAAAACACTTATTTTCGAGATAGTTATGACTTGTTCCGTTTAAGTAGAGAATAAAATATCCGACAAATAGCCCCACGGCTCTGATGATAGGCCATAACTCTTTTCATGAAATCTTCAATGACTCTCAATGACTGTATCTCACCGACGACGCGTTGGATCTTGGATATGAGCTCAGGAATTATTTCTGGGTTATTCGCATAAACCCGAGATTTCACAAAACCCCAAAGAAAGAAATCGAACGGCGTTATTAAGTAAGATCCAATCACGCCGCCTGACTAAAAGCCGCACCAGACAGTTGCTAGTTGTGCGTGCATTTGTTTCTCATGGATTGCTTGAGGATTTTCTGCTCCCCACATTCGATAATTTTGTGTATTCACGAAGCCATTCAGATGGAAATGCGCTTCATCGGATAAGATGACTTTTTTTGAAAAATTGACATTGACATCACTTTGCTCCATTACCCATTGAACGATCCATGGTCTGCTGGTTTGAGCTGCGGAATAAACTGAATTTTGTAGGCATTAAGGTGGAAGTCGAAGCGGAACTAAAGAACAGGGTTCAGGGCCACCCTTCTGTAAGGACGGGCGCGGAAATCTCATCGCAGATGTGCAGATTGTGTTGGAAATATGGAGAGATCATTTCTCTGCGCTACTGGCACATGAGATATCCAATGACGAGACAATCGATCATAGTTCGGACGACGGTGTCGATTGCAGCCCCCCTAACCAAGACAGAACAGCTATTGCCTGGCTTAAAAACGACAAAGCCGCAGGAGCCGATGGATTACCGGCGGAGCTGTTTAAGGCTGGCGGCTGATAAAGTGTATGCATAAGCTCATTAGCAAAATTTGTTTAGATGAATGCATGCCCGGCGATTGGAGTCTCAGTATACTATGTCCAATGTTTGAAAAAAGTGACCCGAGTCCTTGTGCCAACTACCGTGGATTAAGCCTTTTATCCACAGCATATAAGATTCTACAAAGCATAATGTGCGAAAGACTAAAACCAATTATCGCTGACCTGATTGGACCATACCAGTGTGGCTTTAGGCCTGGAAAATCGACAACTGACCAGATTGTCACGCTACGCCAAATCCTGGAGAAGACACACGAAAAACAAATCTATTTATCGATTATAAAGCGGCCTTCGATAGTCCGATACGGGAGAAACTCTATGAAGCAATGTCTGAGCTTGGTATTCCTGCAAAACTCATACGCCTTTGCAGGATGACCTTGACGAACACTAAATCTGCAGTGAAAGTTGGTAAGGATCTTACCGAACCTTTCGAAACTAAGCAAGGCCTCACGAAAGGCGACATCCTATCGTGCGATCTCTTTAACATCTTAAGACAGATTGTTATGAGAAAAGCTGCAGTCAATATGAATAAAACTATCCGCAGCAAAAATCACATGCTGCTCGCGTATGCTGATGATATCGATATCATTGGGCGCACAATTAGAGAAGTTACTGCGGTTTTTTCGAGAATTGAGAAGGCGTCAGCAATAGCGGGTCTGACAGTAAATGAGGACAAGACAAAATTAATGGCTTCAACGAGCAGGGCCACCACGCGATTAGACCAAAGCGTGAACGTTGATAAGCATTATAATTTCGAGCTGGAGGACGAATTTTTATACCTCGGATCTGCCGCAAATGGAGACGACATCGTCAGCCTTGAGATCAAGCGGAGAATTGTGCTTGCGAATATAAGGTATTTTGGGCTAAGCAAGCACTTTGGAGATGAAGCCCTCTCTCGAGTGACAAAAGTCCAACTACACAAGACTCTCATACTACCTGTCTTGCTTTATGGCACAGAATCCTGGGTCTTATCGCAAGCAGACGAAACATATGTAAGAGTCTTTGAGAGGAAAATACTCCGAAAAATGTATGGCCCTATAGTGCACACCGGCGAGTATCGGCGACGCATGGACCATGAGTTGTATGAGCTTTATCCCGACATTGATATAGTTAAGCGGATCAAAATAGAGCGATTGCATTGGCTAGGCCGTGTCAGTAGAATGGATGAAGACAAACCATCACGAAGGGTTTTCGAAACCATACTCGTAGGAAGACGAAAACTAGGAAGACCAAGACTCCGGTGTAGGAATCAGGTTGAAGTATCCCTTCGCACACTTGGTATGGAGAGATAAGGCAAAAGATCGAACTGACTGGCGAAATATGTTATCTTCGTTTTGTAAGGTCCTTGGCCCCTCGGGGTTATTCGAGACCGGATAAGTAAGTAAGAAGGTGGAGGAGGTCTTTTGTCAAAATTCGCCGTGTAGTGCTTCGTGAAATTTGAAGTTGTTGAGAACGATGCCGACTTGATGTTTTCGGGTTTTCGGCGACACTCTCGTTTACAGCAGCAATGTTTTCAAGTGCCTGACCGGTACGTTGATGAACAGGAGTCTTACTGTTCATGAACCACCCAGTTTCTTCAAATTTTTTGACCACTCTTCGAATTGTTGACATATTAGGTACACTTTCTCGACTGGAAATTTTTCGAAGTTTGCGAGTGGTCTCAGCATAACTTTCCAAATTTTTGTAATAAGTTTTCACAATTTTAACGCGTTGTTCTTTCGTCGAGTACTCCATTTTTAAAAATCTGAATAAACGTATGCGACAGCTGCCAAATTTCAGAGTTGCCACTTGCGCAAGAAAAAATTACACTAAATTTATAAAGTTCAATCTTACTGAGACAATCTTATTATACAATATTAATCATTGTGTCTTAAACGTGTAATGTTGAATGCCAAACACAATGTGTTTGGACACAAGTAAACTGTATTTGTGACAAGCTCCAAACATGTGTTATATTTGCATCCAAACAAAAGACTACAAATTTTTCACCGTTTACAAGCATACAAGTTGAGAAACATTTTTCTAAGTGAAAAATGTTTGGATTTTGTTGAAGTAATTTAAAGCACACTCACTGGCATGACTAATTTCGAACTTCGTAGCTTCGTAGTCTACTGTCCCTAAATTGATAACATGCAATTAATGGCAGGATGAATTTTGTTTCTTTCCTACCAACAAACATAAGATCAAACCAAACTTTATTATACAATTTGTTACAAACCTAATGGCAATCCCAATACAGGTGGGATATATTCAAACATCCCAAGGAAAAATAAAGTATAGCGCTCTTTCCATTACATTTAAAAACGCCTTGGAATTCCTGGGAGATATTCAATGTAATATCTATGTTAATACTGTATTTTAAATCGCTTTTAAGGACCCAAATCACAATCAGTGAATGCCCAAAGTAATTATATATTTGAGTTATTCATGGAAAGTTAGATAAGCAAATGCTCTATGACCTTTCCGTTTGGTTAGGGAACGAAGCAAGGGACATAAACACGACTTTTTAGAATTATAATAAAGACAAAAATAAATACTTTGACTTAATCTATCCAACATACTTAATATGCCGAACTACACGGTGGTAGAAAAGTAAATACATTACGAGTTTAAAGAAATGGTTGCTCTTATTAGCTTTGAATTATATTGAGTATTTTGTATTAATTTCTATCCTATTTGCTTAACAATCGTAGTAAATCTTCGAAATGCCATTAGTAGCTTTACATATGTATAGGTATATATAAAGTATACACACAACCTGTATAACCCCCTCACACATATAAACATCCGTAGCAGAAACAACCAAATATTTTACAACGATATTCTTAATGATAAAGATTCATGAACACACAGCTGTGTCAAAAATATTATGAACACTGTTTTTTTTGATGTGTTAACATCTATAGCGGCGTATAGGGACTAAATCTATCAAAGTCAACACATGCAAACAACACACAGACAGGTTTTCTGCTGCTGCTAAAACCAGATTTTATGCCGCTGCTAAAACTAGATTTTAATCTGCTGCTAAAACCAGATTTTCTGCGACTGCGAAAGAGAATAATGACGTGTTAAACATAAATGAGCGAGCAAGAGAGCAATGAAAGAGTCGGGTGGCAGGGGTGAGGCAAACGTAATTGTGTCTATAGCGTATGTATTAACATAATAATGTATGAATGTACATGCGTCTGTTGCTGTTGTTGAACGGAGATATAAAGCATAGCCACGCAAAATTTCATTTGCGCAGTCGACGTTATGGTGACACACTAATATGTCAGCTATTTCTTACAAAGTATGTGTGATGTTATGTGTTTGGTTGTTTCGTTGTTGTTGCTATGGCCAAACAAAGCGAATCATTTGATGTTCAGCATTGCCCGGTGTATACAAAACAAATAATTTAATTCCATAAACTATTATTTTTTAATTTCCAATGTAACATTTACTAATGTGTTCATAGAAATCGAACAGGTACCGTGTAGCAAAAAGGTGTTAACACATCATCCGTGAGTTCGAACACTCATTGATTTTTTTTAACAAAGAAAATTAAAGTTCTTTGTATAAAGCAGTTGTTTCATGCATCTGAGTAATACGATATTGCTGAAGAATATCCTCGATGGTGTTCAAAATTGTGAAACACGTTTCCTACACTGATCGAAAATCGCTCCGTCGCCGTAATGAACCATATTTATGTAGCTTATTCGAATTACTGTTATGGAAAGTTTCGTACATCGAATTATTTTTACGTCGCTACAATGAAACAAGTATTAGAACGCTCTTGGTTGTGTTACAGCAACAATTAAATTGTCGTTATTGCAGTGAATACATTTATTGTATGTTTTCAGAAACAGTTGTTTCTTGAGGCCTTTTTTGGAATTTAATGTTGACGAAACGAATGTGTTGCTTCAACAAAATGATTGTTTATGCCACGAAATTGATTTTTTTGGAATCATCGTGTTTAACACAGTGTTTGTTTCAGTTAGTACAGTGTGTGTCCATCAAGCCACCATTCGAAGTAACCCAGCACAGCAAAATATTTCTGTAATTTTCGTACATGCCCTGATGGAGGATACAAAACCAAGAGGTCTATATTTTATGAACGCCGAGAACAGACCAAAGACTGCAATGCAGTCAGTTTCGATAAGATTTACTAATGTGAGTGAACTCTGCATACCCAACTCACTTCTCGCATTCATGTAACACCCTTATTGATTTATTTTTTGTCTCTGACTCGCAGCAAGTATTACTATATGATCAACTGTCGGCCCCCATGTTCTCCAAGCACGATCTATGTTTTTTAACCTTTGACTTTAGCCTAGATAAAGTAAGAAATGTTATATATTACCGGGATTTTAAGAACATAAATCTGAATTCACTACATGATGATCTTGTTACCATAGGATGGGATAACATTTTTTATATGCTATCAGTCGATGATCAGGTGGAATTTTTACAGCATAATATTAACGTGCTCTTTGACAAGCACGTCGCGTTGAAGAAAAAGATTATTGACAACAAACAAGATCCATGGATTGATGATGAGGTAACTAGGCTAATGGAGCAAAGAAATATTGCCTTCTCTCGTTGGAAAAAATTCAAAATTCCAGAAATGCACCAGGTGTACAAAAATCTAAGAAATAGCGTTACTTCAACATTGCGTAGAAAGAAAAGGAGTTTTATAAATACCAAGTTTACGAACGCTCTCAACTCCAAACAAAAGTGGAGGCAAATTCAATCAATGGGCATAGGAAAACAACGTGCAACGGCGGATGCAAACGAAAACGTGGATGAGCTGAATAAAAGTTTCATTAATATTCCGTTTACTACTCCAAATTATAATTACTATGACCGTATTATGCCTTCTACGCATTCACATACACCATTTTTCTGTTTTAGTTGCGTGACTCAGGCAGATGTAATGCAAAGCATAATCGAAATTAAATCCAATGCTACTGGATCAGATGCTATAGATCCTAGATTCTTGAAGCTAATTTTGTGTAATATTTTACCCTATTTGACCCATATTTTTAACAGCATTATCACCAAATCGCAGTTTCCAATGTCTTGGAAGATTGCAAAGGTGATACCAATACCAAAAAACACTTCTGAGTACCGCCCGATTTCAATTCTTCCCTTTTTGTCTAAAGCTTTCGAAAAATTGTTGAATAAACAAATCCGATCCTTTCTACAAAACAACTCTCTTTTAACAGAATTTCAATCAGGTTTCAGGGAAAATCATAGCTGCATAACGGCATTGCAAAAAGTTTCAGAGGATCTAAGGTCTAACCTTGATAATAACAGAGTCTCATTTCTGGTTATGCTTGATCATTCCAAGGCGTTTGATACAGTTGATCATAAGCTACTGTGCGACAAACTTCAGAAGTTTTTTAAATTTTCGAGCACATCAAGCCATCTAGTTTATTCCTATCTATCATCCCGTTCGCAGTTTGTATCGATAGGAGGAAAAGTATCATCACTACGTTCAGTGGATAGAGGCGTTCCGCAAGGATCTATTTTGGGCCCTCTGCTTTACTCTTTGTATAGTAATGATCTACCGCAGCTTATGCAATACTGCAATATTCATATGTATGCAGATGATGTACAGGTGTATATTAGCACTCCTAAGAGTGAGATCATGAACTGCATTACGAGACTGAACACAGATCTGGCAGCTATAGATTCATGGGCAAAGTCTAATGGGCTAAACTTAAATCCTAAAAAATCTAAATGTATTTTAATTGGCAATACCCGGGTAAATCTTCCAGTAGAAAAAACAGTGAAAATTGCGAATATACCTATTGATATTGTTGCTAATGCGCGAAACCTAGGCATTGTATTTGATGAAAAGTTAACATGGTCGGATCACATAAAATCGTCTATTGGTAAAACATACGGTATACTTCGTAATCTATACGTTCTTCAAAAGATTACACCTATGAACATCAGGCTAATGTTGGCAAAGTCAATAATTATTCCCTCTTCATTATATGGTTGCGAACTTTTTTCAAGTTGTGGAAGATATATGTTTGGAAAACTGAAGGTAGTTTTTAATAACATTACTCGCTATGTTTTTGGTCTTGACAGAAGGGCTCATATTTCCGAGTCTGCTATTAAAATATATGGTGTAACGTTTGAAAACTTTTTAAAAATAAGATGCCTTTTAAGTTTACATAAAATAATATATACACGTAACCCTCCTTATTTACACAATATCCTACGTTTTTCCTTATCATCTAGAGGTAAACAACTCATCCAACTGAAACACTCGCGAAGTTTATCTGATAATTTTTTCTTTATTAATTCTATTCGTCTTTGGAATAACCTTCCTTTCAATATCCAAACCCTTACTAGCGATCGGCAATTTAAGTCTGCATTATTTGAATACTTTGGAACGTGATCAATAATCGATCAGCATTTAGCAATTTTAACCGTATTATTATATCTGTTATATGTGTTAAGATTATTATTTTTTTTAATTTTTAAGTTCTATATCTTTTTTTTTTTAATTCATTAATTAATATTGTAAGTATTTTTCTTACTTTTGATTTATTTGTCATCATAATTTATTCTATACGGTTTTTAAATCTCAATCAACGCTTTCTCTATTTTCTCTCTTAAATCTATTTACTTTCTTTTTAGCGTATAAAATGTTCTTAAAGTTTTTTCGTAACCGTATAAAATTAATTGTTATTCTTAATGTAAAACTTTATTATTAAGTTATATAATTAAATTCTATAGCTTTAATTGTCGGAAAATTATGTTTGTCATTTTGTCTTTAAACAACTTTACCCTATGCTTAATATAAGACATTGTCTTGTGCATGGGCGCCACAGATAAATAAATAAATAAATAAAGATTGCTCTAGGTGATTTGAATTCCATAATAGACAATGAATGTATATTTCGACCATACATGGGGCAATTTAATAATATGATATTTATAATTTGTAGTTTAATTTGAATTACCTCTACAAATGCAAATTTTCCACGGGAAATTGTACTCATTTTCAAAGCAATTCCCTCATATCTGACAGTTTTGGTTTGCGAATATTTTATACTCATATGCACAGGTTTATGAATTTGAAAATACTACGAGGCAACACCAATGGAGTCTCAAACCTCTAGCTTTAGCTTTAAATTCATTTATTGCCCATATTCAGTTATGCAAATATCAGTTCTCATATATATGTTCATCTTTTCCCTAGCGTCCAGTGACAATTCTAGAGTTACAATTCTCTTGAATAATTTAAATATAGACGGCCTCGCCCATTTACTTCATTACATATTTTTCTTTAGTACATTATTTTTCAATATAAAACAGTTTATAAACGCAATTGCCAGCAGTCAAACAAATTCAAAATAATGAAAAGTATTCCGATATTTCATTACAATTGGCATCCGATTCCACAACCTGCATTTGCATTGAACCGAATTGAGGTTCTCCAGACTAACTTTAGTCCACGCAACTGAAATTCAGTTGAGCAAACTCGAATAGCTTACGACAACCTCAAATGTTGTGATAGAGAGTTGATTTTTATGTTTGGGGATTAGAAAAAAAAACAAGTATTAATCATCGAAAATCACTTTATTGTTTTTCAAAATATTCCCCATGAAGATTTATACACTTTTGCATGCGTTTGAACCAATTGTCGTAACACTTTTGCCACTCTGATTGAGGTATCGCCAAAACATGCATTCTGAATGTAGCAACCGCTTCTTCAGTTGTCGAAAAATGTTGACCTCTCAGTTTGTGTTTTACGTACGGGAATAAAAAGAAGTCATTCGGTGCCAAGTCAGGACTTTACAGCGGATGACGCATCAAATTGATATTTTGAGTGCTCAAAAATTCAATTGTTTCAGCCGATGTGTGAGAGCTCGCATTGTCGTGGTGAAGAGTGATTCGGCTTCGGCGGTTGGTTTTCCTGATATCTTGGAAGACAACTGGCAAACAAATGGTTGTGTACCACTCAGAATTCACTGTTCTGCGTTATTCTAGTGGTACGGCTGCGACATGTGCGGTTTTTCCGAAAAAACAGGCGACCATTTGCTTGGAAGTACTTCGGGCGCGAACAACTTTTGTTGGATTTGGCTCATCTTGAAACACCCATACAGTTGACTGCTGTTTACTTTCGGGCTCATACACGTAAATCCAGGATTCACCACCTGTCACGATGTCATAGACGTGTTTCGAAGCACCGCGATCGTATTTTTGGAGCATTTCTTTCGACCAATCGACACGAGCCTTTTTTTGAGCGATTGACAAATTGTGTGGGATCCAACGCGAACAACATTTTTTTGACAGTCAATTGTTTATGCAATATTGAATGTATGCTGGTCCCCCACTGATGCCTAAGGTTGTCTCAATCTCACCATAGGTCACAAGACGATCTTGCAAAATCAGTTCGCGCACAGCATCAATGGTTTTCGGAACAACAGCTGATTTTGGACGACCTTCACGAAATTTGTCTTGGAGAGAATTACGACCACGATTGAATTCACCATGCCATCGATAAACACTGGTCCCTGATGGAGCTTCATCGCCAAAAATTGAGTTAAGTTCATCCATGCACTGTTTCTGAGTTAATCCACGTTGAAAGTTGTAAAATATAATCGCACGAAAATGTTCACGATTGAATTCCATTTTTTTTGCCGAGATGAATCTTTTAAGTTACTGTAAACGACACAAATAGCGCTCGTATGTCAAAACGTTCTGAGTACGCATAACCTCAAAAATGTCCAACTTTACGATAGAGCTGTCAGTTGCCAGATTGCAACACTAGGGTTGCCAAATCCCGAAACATAAAATTCAACCCGTATCCTCTAGATCGGTTGTTCGGTTGTGACCACCTCTAGTTCCATTGTGACAACTGCTAAAGTGGTTGTGAAAACCTCTACTGCGGTTGTGACAGCCTCTAATGTGGTTGTGATAACCTCTACTGCGGTTGTGACAGCCTCTAATTCGGTTGTGACAACCTCTAATGCGGTTGTGACAACCTTTAATGAGGTTTTGACAACCTCTAATGCGGCTGACAACCTCTAATGTGGGAGAACATTTCTCCCAGGAGAAACCAATAAATATGTCGAAATTAAGCTAATTGAAGATGACGGTAATAATTGTCCTTATACTAACAAAGATAAGGCAGAATGACAAACTCCCGTCATAAACAAAACGAAACCACCTCTGCCAATGGACTACCAGTGCAACTCGTTGTTTCGCCGTTGATTTGGATGGTTTCAGGCAGAGGGCCTGGCATCTTTGCGCGATGTGGCCATTGAGTTTGGAATTTTCATGGGGTATGCCATGGATCCGGGCAGGCTAAACCATCATCTAATGATTTGTCTAATGGTTCTATCAACCCCACTGGTAATCTGGTATGGTATGCCTTAAACTACACATGTGGATCCTCGTTTTGGATGCTATTGTATGTATTGATCAGGGCTTATCAGGGGATATATACAAAGTATATATGTATTAGGGCGGGTTAATTTTTTTTGATGAAGCGTATAGCAAAAACGTAATCTATAGCTGATTTTGAGAAATTTTGCTGAAGAGACCATAGCCCTAAGTTGGATTTGGAGCCCCCCAAAAAATTCTAAATAGATATTTTTCCATATATAACGGGTGCGTCATCTGACGTTTTTTTCAACTAGTGCTTATTTCGTGAATGGTAACACTTAGCTCATGTCTGATTTGACAGATAATTAGTTTTATCCTTCCGCTGAACGAATATGGTTGTGTGTACGCTTGAACAACGCTCGAAAATATGGGGAAAATGGGCCTGCGATCGACTTACAGAAGATGCCGATTTTGCCAAAAAAAAATCATCTTTTCAGACGGAGCTCATTTTGATCTTGGCGGGTATGTAAACAAGCAAAATTGTCGCATTTGGGCGCAGAAAACCGGCACGCGTACATTGCTAAGCCGATGCACCCAAAACAAGTCACTGTTTGGTGCGGATTTTGGTCCAGAGGCATAATTGGGCCATTTTTCTTCGAAAATGAGCAAGGAGTGGCCGCTACAGTCAATGAGGATCGTTATAGGGCCATGTTGAACGAATTTTTGTTCGCAAAAATTTAAGAGGAGGATATTGGCAACATTTGCTTTCAACAGGACGACGCTACGTGCCACACAGCCAAAGCTACACTCGATGTTTTGCGCCCTGTTTTTGAAGATCGCATTATCAGCCGCAGAGCTGATGTCGTTTGGCCACCTCGAGGCTGCGATTTGACACCGTTGGACTATTATTTGTGGGGCCGACAAGCCAGATACAATTGACGCTTTAAAGGACAATATTCGTGAAGCCATTGGTGAAATACAGCTGCATACAATCGATAATGTGCTTAAAAATTGGACCGATCGTGTAGGCTACTGCATGGCCAGCCGAGGAAGCCATTTGAATGAAATTATTTTCCATTATTAACCGGAAGGATTGTACTTTCAAACAAAAAAAGAAATTTGAGAAAATATTCAGTAGTTTTTTTATAGCATTTTCAAAAAAAAAAGTTATTTGGCGGACCCGTTACATAGAATAATTTAATTAAATTCGTCATTAAATCGGTTAGAATTATAGTAGATTTCTCAATGTGGGCTTGTTTGACAGGTATTTTTATCACCTTTCACAATCTGTATTGATACCAATATTTTTTTTTATTTTAGGAATTATTAGGAATTTTTTGTCGAAAAATAGCCTAAATTTAACTTTTAACTAATAAATTCTGAATTTTCTTAGATTTTTTTTCAAATTATGAAAGTTTGGATAATTTCCAACAACTTGTATTACGATACATTTTTTTGTTTTCGAACTCATTTTTGTAGGAAAATCGAATCGAACATTTTCAAGGTTTCGACAAAAAAACACTATTAACTCTAATATCTATTTTGAGAATTTGTGGGACTCCAAATCCGACTTAGAGCTATGGTCTCTTGAGCAAA
The DNA here is from genome assembly GCA_963931995.1 of Phaonia tiefii. Lineage (NCBI taxonomy): Eukaryota > Metazoa > Arthropoda > Insecta > Diptera > Muscidae > Phaonia > Phaonia tiefii. Next base: position 244,934,891 of record OZ008368.1, read on the forward strand.
ATTTCTCAGAATCACTTATAGATTACGTTTTTGCTATACGCTTCATCAAAAAAAATCGTTCCATACAATTTGACCCGCCCTAATATATATATACTAAGAACATAACTGAGTGGTCCTTCTGTTAGTCCTACGTCTATCTATCTATCGGAATTTTCACTATTAGTGGGGCTCGTCCCATTTTCTTCCCGCCCTTCTGTCTTTTCGGTCTACCGACCTTCGGGTGTAATAACGATAAGGCAGTTTTAAACTGTCTCATATTCTCACGTGTCCTAAACCTAACCTAACCTATCAACGCAACTATTTAATTGATTCTTAGACGAATGCATGTAGGGCGATCCAAGAAAAGTGTGCTCCAAATGATCCAAATCTTTTTAAACCATATTATTTTTTTTTTGACACTGATAGATTTTTTTCTGTTCGAAATGTTGACAATCAATAAGGACCAAAATGAACAGCATTACACTTGGAAATCATTGGGAAATACGGAACTTAAAGAATCTCCAAGAGGACTCCATCTGTGTCCGAATAATTATATTTTTTGACGAGGCGCATTTTTATCACGGCAGCTATGTCAACAAACAAAATTTCCACATCTGGGGATCGGATAACCCGCACTTCATTGCCGTTTCTCATTACACCCCATGAAGGATTTGGGGAGACAGTTTTGTAAAAAATTGGGAGGTTTTTTTTAACCAAATGATGCTATAAAATCTGGGGAGTCAGTCGGTCAAATCGACTCACATTTTGAACCGATGAGAGCCACTTACTTATATTGGCTCCGAAGAAAACCTCAAAAAAAATTTTTGGAGTCGGCAGTGCTAAGATTGCTAAGATTGCAATTTGTTGGTTGCTTCAAATTTACACCAGTTTAAAATTCTGATAAAAATTTACCTTAAAAATTAACCAATCTCCTAGGTTAGCGTGGGTTACCGGAGTTACCCTCCGAAATGCGTTAATCTTGGTCCGCGTAAATGTGACATAAGATCTGATCTAAAATCTACACGCAAATAAAAAAACGTTTGTTGCTCGGTTGTTACAACAATACTTTGAATGATTTGTATTAACTTATTAATGGCAACCATTCATGTAGTTCTCCCAAATAAACTCATATATCGCAAATGTGTGTCATGTTGTTGCAAACGAATTCTCGTTTGCATTAAACGCGTACAAAATTACATTTGCCGCAAGTTTAAGAAACATTTGCGATAACTGAAATTAGCCATTTTTCTAATGAGAGCACAGATTACGAAGAACGTAAATTTATCTCATTCTCTCATTCTGTCGTCTGTACACACAGTCTTATCCACTCGTCTGGCATACATACTTACGCATACACATAAAAGTGATCACACAGTCTAATGCTTCTACCTTGTCAATATATCTTGGATGGACAATTGGCGCGTTGTAGTTTGTTTAGATGTTATTTGAATGCAAGGCGAGACAGATGTGTAAGTAGATAGTGAAAAAAATAGACAAAAATTCCAACTTTTTTTAAAGCAAACTTTATGGGTAAAACCAAAATCAGAAAAGTTGCAAATTTAAACAAAAAGGAGCTTATGGAAGTCATAAATAAAAGTTTGGATTACAACTCGGTTGCTGCAACCGAAAGAACAGTTTGTGGCACCGTTTTTCGTTTCTCGCAAACGTTTTTTCAGCCCTAATTTTTAATAACTCGTTTACTGCAAACGGCTTTGAGTTCTCGCAAACGTTTTTTAGTTTGGAGCAACTACAACTCGATTGCTGTAACCCAAGGAACAGTTGGCTGAACCGTTTTTTGTTTATCGTAAAGGTTTTTTCAGCTCTAGTTTCTCATAACTCGTTTACTGCAAACGTTTTTCGGTTCTCAAAAACGAAATGGCATGTATGGATTAACAGAAGATCGTTTCTACCAACTACAATTCCCAAACGAACTTCAATTGTGTGAGATTTCGATTGGGAGGAACAAATTTTTTCATTGCGTGTATGAGAAGCAAATTGGCCCTAACCATCTCTTTGTTGATTTTAAAGCTGAAGTCGATATCCCGTTACGGAAGCAACTCTTCGAAGCTATGTATGTGCTTGGTATCCCTGAAAAGCTGATGTACATTTGTAGAATAATACACCAAATACTCAGTGAAGCTTGGAAAGGATTTTACAGAACCATAGAATAATAGACGGCAGAGCAAGATAAAGCAACAACTTATCGTGAGATCTTTTCAACAGCTTAATGGAGATAGAAGCACTCGATCTACTGTAAGCACAAATAAATCGGGAGCAAATGCAATAAAAGCCGCAAAAGTCACGTGCTACTCGCTTATGCTTATGGCATAGTCACTGCCGGTATTTACCGGCCAATGTTCATGAATCAAGCAGAAATCAGCACAAACAGTGAAGGCGAAAATGCGAAGAATTGAACCAGTTTAAAAAGTATTTTACGATATTTATGTAATATGGTTAGGAATTGTCCAACACTTTTGTGTAAAGTTCGGAAATTTTTTAGCAACTAGAATAGAATAAGGTAGAAATCCATTATCAAATTAATAATAAATTTACATTTGTCATCGAAATGGAAAACTGAGATGAAGGTGTAAAATGTACTTGCTCAATAAAATGAGGAACTAATTTCCCGACATATTTTGAAAGTTGGGAATGATAGAGAAGCTATCAGATGCCTAGGCATTCACCATTTTGCATCAGTAGCCCATTTTACATCGAAACTGATCAAAAAACTAGTTCGGTGACCGGCGAGCACTATAACAAACTATGTGTGGCCAGGAATTAGCGACATATTTTTGAACGGTCTTTGATTGCAGTAGAACTCGCCAGCCAGTTTATCCACCAATCGATATGATATGCAATATCGTGCGAATTTTTCTCACAGCAATGAAATATACTTATTGCAGCAACGAAAGTAAGTTGTTGCAGCAATCAAACATATTCATTGCAGCAATGATACATATTCGTTGCAGCAAATTATCATAGTTACTGCAGCAATGCAACATATTTACTGTTACATTGAAAAATACTCGTCGCCGCAATGAGACATATTTATTATATTGGCTAAAGATTTATAAATAATTTTGTTGTGGGATTGAATTTCCCCATTAGTAGTGCCGTATCGATGGAAATATTCGTTGACGCGTCGCGGATTTTCTACTTTGCCATTAAACTTCAAGACAAAAAATCAATTGGCATATAAAGATTACTCAGATTTCTTTAAAACAGTATATTTTCTATTCCAAAATGAATAGAATCAAACATGTTCCTATTATTTTCCCCATCACTGTTTGTACTTGTACAGTGCTAAACTACACGTTTACCTTAAACATACTTGCACCCACTGATAAATGATATCTCTAAAATCAGCTTGCACAAATGTTGAATACAGCTAATTTATCTATCCAAACTCGAATAGCATTTGTTCAATGTCCACAGGAATGAGATAAACTTGTCCTGGAAGGTGTGACTAGAGAAAAGCTACACCTTTAAATAGGGAAATGCTGAGTATTGTACGAGGTATAATCAGATTTTGGAGTTAAATGTTATGATAAGAGACACTTCTAAATACTGGGCATCAGTGGTACAATTGCTAGTGTGGGCGACTTTCGTAAAGGGGAGCGTGTGTTAGATCTCTGTTTCGACCACCTTAGTGACGGCAACACCATGGAATAATTAGCCATGAAGAAGCCCATCAGTGAGTGTAAAACTAGAATGCGCACAACTCACTGGTTTTTGAGAAGCTCTCCCTAATCCCTTAATGGGATGTAATGGGAAACCATTTATTTTTTGTAAGCTTCTCAAAAAACCCATTCGCTATCGGTATAACACCTTAGGTCCCAATCAGCGAGTGTCAGCGATCAGCGAGAAGCTCTTCCCTGTTCCTTCGTGGGAATATATTTTTGTTTATATCACCATGCCGACTATATATTTTTGTTTATATCACCATGCCGACTAGTTTCATCAAAATAAAGCCTCAAAGACAGAATTGATTACAGCAATAAACAGTCTCGTACGGCCGTGTATTTAGACGTTGCTGCCGGGAATATATCGCACCCTAAATACAAAAGCGTCATAACTCAAAATTTCGAGATTTTAATTTGTTGCTTCAAAACAATCACCAAGGACTATTTGTATCTGCTGTAAAAATCTGGGGTCAGTTTCTCTTCCCTTTCGTCGAAAAATACAGCATCAATATATCGTCTTTTGTTACTTTTCATACATTTTTTAACTTTGCAACCTAGTTTTTTGCCTCTACTGAACATTAGTAAATTTTGAGTTGTGACACTTTTGCATTTAGGGTGCAATATGTATACGTATTTGTGGTGAATGAAACATATACAAATGTAAACTTTCACAGAAAAATTCGGTTCAGGCAGCCGAATTAGCCGTAACCGAATTCAGAGGTTGTCACAACCACACTAGAGTTCATCACAGCCGAACCAGAAGTTGTCTCAACCGAATTGCAGGTTGTCTCAACCTAAATAGAGGTTGTCACATCCGAATTATAGGTTGTCACACCCAAAATAGAGGTTGCCACAACTGTATAAGATGTTATCACAACCGAATTCGAGTTTGTCACAAACGAACCATAGGTTGCCATCCTCGAATTGGAGGTTGTCACTGCCGTATTAGAAGTTATTCCAGCCAAATTAGAGGTTGCCCCAACCCAACTAGAGGTTGTCAGAACCGACTTACAGGTTGTCACATGCGAATTAGAGGTTACCACAGACGAATTCGAGGTTATCACAGACGAATTAGAGATTGTCACACCCGAATTTGAGGTTACTACAGACAAATTAGAGTTTGTTACAGCCGAATTAGGAGGTTGCCACAACCTAACTAGAGGTTTTCACAGCCGAGTTAGAGGTTGTCACAACCCAATTTAGATAGTGTCGCAACTGAATTTTAAAACCATTTCCCACCGTTTTTGTAGTCCCCGCCATAAGGTATTCCACACCAATTCTGGCGAGTTGTGTCTGTCGATTTAGGTCCTAAAACTTTCTACAAAAAAAATAATAACTGAACATCTCAATCGACTGACCTTGAAAAACTGAACTGTTGACATCTGCATGTACTACATGCTGATAAATGTGGAAACTTTCAGCAAAATTTGACATTTTAATGCAGAAATAATTATTACAATATTTCTACTTACCTTTCCAAGTAACCACAAAAAATCTTGATACACTCCGATTCACTTATTTAAAGGCACTAAAAATTCCATATTCAGCAGCCTGTATCTTATGCAATTTGTAACCGATTGCAGAATTTTAAAATGAAAATGGTAGCTAAACTTCTTGAGATATAAAAAAAAGTCATGACAATAGTGGTTTCTTAACTAAATATCTCTTTTTGAGCAATTTATAAAAAAGTCAAAAAATGTGCTATTTTTTTTGGTTCACTTGAATAAAGGCACTTTAACTAATTTTAATACAAAACAGTTTTTCTTGTTTTTTTTTAATTTATTTTACTTTATTTAAGAACTATTAGTGATGGGTATCATAGATAAAGGAAATAATAGATATAGCGCGCCCATTGTCAACTTGGTTCACTAGGTGCTGTCCTGTACTAATGTCACTTTCACAGAAGTTTCCCATAATTCTCATTGACGTTTATTCAAAATTGTAGGAAAGTTTTCTTAAAATAATTTAAGCAAGGGAAATGTGACAAAATTTAAATGATTTTATATTATTTGTTTCATACATAAAACTATTTCAAATGCATAAGGCCGGAGTTGGAGCATCAATAGGAGAAAACCCGTAACACGGCCCAAATCTAAAAACTTTCCCGCGCAAAAACTGTATCAACTTCAGTGGTCGCAGATGCCAAAACCTTTAGAGTGTCTGAGGACTCTCAACAAGGAATGGTAGCTGAACCTTAGGAAGCACCAATTTATTAGGACTTAGTCGGTGGTGTAATGGCTTCGCAATACGATTGCCATCAGATATTCTATGTAAAGTAACGTGTTGCATTCTTGTTTCGATGTGATATTTTTATTGAAAGTAATTTTTTCTTTTGATAGGTAATTTTACAATTTTAATGTCATATTTTTTGACGTTTTTTTTTTGGGGAACAAAATATTTACCATTTATTGCTTTCAACGACATCTAGAAAGTTAGCCAATACACTAAAATTTTCCCAACCATAGAATAACACATACCATAGAAGGTTTTATTCGCTAAATAAATTAAACGTCATAGGTACGATGGAAAGTAAACATTGGATGGTAGAAATATGGGTTCAATAATACCAGATAGTGGCAATAGTATACAGCGATCAACATAGGAACAACAACCGTATTTCGTGTTTTTGTGGCAAACTAGTTGTGTTAAATACAATACAAATGTATACCAACGATAAAAGTCAATAAAAAAGTGCAAAATATATTTAAATTTTTCAGTTCTACACCAAAACGACAGGAAAAAGTTAAGTGAACTTATTTTGTAACTCCACCTGGTGTAAGATAATTTTAAATTTAATTGCTCTCATTTCCACAAACCTACGATGAGAGTGTGAAATGAAACGTCAGATGAGAGAATAAGTTTATCTAGGTATGTATTAGTCTATGTTCCCAACACTTGTGCTTCAACTATTTGTTTACTTTATCAATGATGGGTACAACCCCCTTTGTTTTTAATAACTTGATTCCAAGCATCCTTAATGGCCTGAATTAGTGACTGCTTGACATCAACTTGTCCACCTCCTTCATAGACCTTACCATATAACCAACCCCAGACAAGAATATTAAGATTTTGGCTTACAATGAACTCCTGTTGCAATATTCAAGATATGGGACCATATAGTTCACTGAACTTCGGAAAAGCCGATTCCAAATTCTTTTTTTACCTTGCACCAGTCATTTTTGCACTTTGAAATTCAAGATCGATGGTGCCATAGTATCTAATAGCACCCCACACCATAACGCCGCCCTCTCAGCTGTGATGTCGGTTCAAAAAGATGTCGGTTCAAAAAACGCTTTTCTTTGCGCAGATCATGGAAATAATAGTTGTAGCCATCAGTCCCATCCAAATTAAACTTCTTCTCATCCGTAAATACAACGGTTCTACAGTCATATACATGACCTCTTGGCCGCACATCCCATACCATGTAGTCTCTTGCGATTTGAAGCCGCTTTTCCTTACGAGAAGCTTTAAGTGGCGACTTTTTTTGTAATTGCGGGTATTTAAGATACTCACAGCTCTTAATTACTCTGCGTACTGATGACTTGCTCGCTTCCACTCCAGCTTGAGCTCTTATTTTTGACAAGGATAAGGCAGAATTAGAAGCAATTTCGATGATTTTTCGTTTCTCATATGTAGATAAAGACATTGAAACCCTTCCTTTATAATTTTTTCCTTGATGTAATTGTCGACAACTGTTGGGCTCCGTCCAATTTTTTTAGCTATTGCGCGGTTATAATATCCTTCAGAACGTTAAACATCGATGTTAGTTTTTTTCCGATAGATTTGACTCGTAAAATGATTAAGATGTAATAAATTGTAATAGACAAACGCTCCCTACAAACAATCATCGCTTACTTTAAAAATAATAAAAAAAATAATAAAGTGCCTTTATTCAAGTGAACCAAAAAAATAGCTAATTTTTGGACTTTTTTTATAAATTGCTGAAAACAAATTCTTTAGTTAAGAAACCACTATTGTCATGATTTTTTTTATATCCCCATACGTTTAGTTTCCATTTCCATTTCAAAATTCTACAATCGGTTACAAATTGCAAAAGCTACAGGCTGCTGAATATGGAATTTTTAGTGCCTTTAAATAAGTGAACCGGTGTGTATCACAGCAACCCCAAAATTGTTAAATTCTTTTAAGCTTGTTTAATGTAATACTTTCTTCAGAATTTTAAACGTCAAATTTGAAAATTTAAATAGAATTATGTTGTAGTAATTGAATTGAAAATTAATTCGGTTGTCTCTACAGAATTCATGAGAAATTCGGTTACAGCAACCGAATTGACGCCAAATTCCATCCTTGCAACTGACTTAAGGCCAAATTTAGTTATTGCAACCGAATTGATACCAAATTCTATTGTTGCAACCGAATTGATACCAAATTATAACAGAATTTATAACAAATTCGATTATTGTACCTGAAATGATGGCACATTCAGTTGCTGCAACCGAACTTGGTAGCAATTTCTTCGGTTGTGGCATCGTCATCAATTCGGTTATGGCAACCGCAATTCGGTAGCAGCAACCGAATTTACGGTTGCTACAACGTCTTTTCAAAAAATTTATTGTCTGAGTCTATTTTAGCTCCCCCGTAATGAAATTTTAACGGATGCTGATTATATGATTCTTAACACGTTTATCTATTAGGGGGCATTGATAGTTTGAAGGCATATGAATGACATTATGTGCCAAAAATGCCATCGTTCAAAACAAGACAAGACAACAAGACGGCGTGAATCCAAGAGGTGCAATTTTTAATCACCCCGTCGCATATATCTGGTTAAATATGAGCGATGGCACGGTTTATGTCGATTTTAAGGGCACCTGTGGCTTGTTGCTTATTGGCATAGACATGCGACTTACCTGTCTTACATGTCTTCATATGGCTCGTTCAGAATGTCCACTGTGGCATCATCCGACAGGTCTAATTTTCGATGACTGCCGCATATACCAGGCAGTATGGGAGCGATGAAACGGGTTTTGCAGATTTTAAGGGCACCTGTCGGTTGTGGCATATTGGCATAGACATGCCACTTGCAGAAACCCCGCAGGGATAACTCTAACCTGGTCAAACCGCATGATCTCTCGATCATCGTTCAGAATGTCTCTTGTTCAGAATGTCCACTGTGGCATCATCCGATAGGTCTAATTTTCGATGACTGTCGCGTATACCAGGCTGTATGGGAGCGATGAAACGGCTTATGTAGATTTTGAGAGCACCTGTCATTTGTGGCATATTGGCAACAATATGCCACTTGCAGAAACCCTCCAAGGAAAACTTTAACCGATTACTCGATCTCTACCCATGTCTTCAAATCGCTCGTTCAGAATGTCCACTGTGGCATCATCCGACAGGTCAAATTTTCGATGACTGTCGCGTATATCAGGTTGTGCACGAACGACGAAACGGGTTTTGCAGATTTCGAGAGCACCTGTAGTTTGTGGCTTATTGGCATAGACATGCGACTGACGGAAACCCCGCAAGGAAAACTCTAACCGGGTCAAATCGCACAATCTCTCGATTTATAGCCACGTTTACAAATAGCCCCTTTCAGAATGTGAACTCTGGCATCAGCTGTGTGGGACATTGTGCCTTCCGGGTTGAAAACGCATGTCGTTCACATATGTATCATCCAATTTTGGTCAAAAGAAATCGGTTGTAGTCGATCACGCTCTATGAACGGTGATAGCAATGCCATCGAAGTTTTCGAAGAATTAGGGCCCATGATGCCGCCGGCCAACAATCCACATCAAACTGTGGCTTCCTGCAGATGGGCTGCCACTGGGTGATCCTCGTGTGAACTGGTATCGCCCAAACCGCGGCAATTTTGTTTTGATGACGGGCCCAAAATATCAAAAAATGTGCCGCGTCTCTTAATGGACGAAACGTGCGCATCGTTGCCACAAGAAAACTCCCAATTTGACAATAAATGTTACAGCATTTTTTACAAGAGAAGAGTTAGATTTTTGTTTAATACTTACATAGTAATTTTAATAACAATAACGCCACTCAAATTAAAATATTCGAGCGTTTGGTCGTCTTTTAAATATTTTTATTCTCCAATATTTCGCTGTTGTGTTCATCTTCCTTACAACCAAACGCTCGGAGATTTTAATTTAATCTTTCCATACCGTACGCTCTTTAATTTTTAAACTCGCTCGGGATTTCTTCAAGTTAAATTTGTGAAAATCGCGATCGATATGCAGTAAAATCAGGACCAAGTTGAAAATTCCGCTCGCTCGAGATTTTTTCATTTCAAACAATTCATTTTCAAATAAATATTTTGGACGTTGAGATTGACTCATAATGAATCTCAAATATCAAACCAACACGGGTGATTCAGGAAATTCCGGACAAATTTCTCCAGCGTATTCCTTGGCTCATTCCATAAAGAAAAGTCCACTAGGACCATGTTCGAAAATGCAAGGGTGCCAAATGGCAGCGTGTTCAAAATTTTCGGATTGGCGGTCGGAGGGTAGTAGGGCAAAGTTGCTAACTTCTGAGCCAGTGGTCGGATTTTTTTGTTTTTGGGCTTGTTGGAAAGGTCTTTAAGACGCTTTTCAGAATCAATAAAAAAAAGTAGAAAAAAGTCAAATCGCCGAGATAAAGAGCTTTCATATTACCTCAATTTGCTCAGCCAGATGGCAGGTAACTTATGTTTTTTTTTCTGCTGAAAGATAGCCATACCTCTTACCTTTCCAAAATGACCAAACCGAAGCCCAGAGGGCGCACTACAGGCTTATTGTGCGGGATTGGCTTAACACCAATTTCCCTCGACGTTGGATTGGACATTGGATTGGACAATTGGACCAATCGCCTGGCCGCCACGATCTCCAGATCGCACACCACTTGATTTCTGTTTGTGGGGCTACGTGAAAGATTGTGTGTATTCTGTGCAGATCCACAATCGTTCAACATTGAGGAAGCTGCGGTGAAAGTTCGTGAAAAAATTAGTGAACTAAACGTGGCGGATGTGGTTCGCAAACGGCTGCAATTGTGTTTAGTAGAAAATGGGAACCACATTGAAAACTTCCTTTAACATCAAATGTTTTTTTTTCCTTATGTATTTGATTCTTCAGCCGAAAATTTCAATAAAATAAAATTTTAAACGTGTTAATTTACAAAAACAAATAAATGTGTGCTGTTATTTCGCTTCCAAAAACAAAAAAAAAACATTTTTGCATTTCAGTAAAATTGTCATAACTTTGGAACGGTAAGACCTCTGGGCTTCGTTTAGGTCATTTTGCAAAGGTACGAGGTATGGCTATCTTTCAACAGAAAGTTGTACTCATCTCAGGAAAAGTTATTTTGTTTCGCAAGAAAGGTACTCTTTAAGAAAACACAGTTTTTTAAGAAGATACTTATTTAAAAAAAAATACATTTTTTAAGAAAAGGTACTTTTGTAAGAAAATTTACTTTTTTTAAGCAAAAGTATTTCTTTAAGATAAGGTATTTTTTTAAGAAAAGATACTTTGTTTAAGAATATGAATAGGTAGTTTTTTGAGGCAATTTAGCCTTTTTAAGAAAATGGACTTTTTGAGAAAATTTTCTTTTTACAGTGTTTTATTTAACTTGCTTTGTTGTCTGTCAGTCTGTATTGTTCAAATCTAGTAACTAATTTTTAACACAGTTGCAGTTGACCAATCGAACTAAAATTTTGCACACTTGTCAGATTTGGATGCCAGTATACGAATATGAAAAAAAAAATTAAAACATTAAAAATTTATTAACTAAAAAATTAAAAATAAAAAAATAATTAAGTTACAGTGTTTTAGTTTTTAATGGCACAAAAAACTAGAAAATAATTTTTCTCTTAGCCTCAATAAGTATAATTCTTCTTCATGATGGGGTTGTACAATGGTCCGCCTACTTAGCACTTCAACAACAATGGTCTAGATACTGTCAATAAAGAGCGTAATTAAAATGAATTAGTTAATTAATTTTCTAGGGATCTCTCACATAAAACGCTTGCATTTAAATTAAAAATTGTGACACTTAATTTGACACTTAATTTGACATTTAATTTTGACATTTAACTTTGACATTTAATATTGACATTTATAATTGACATTTTATTTTGACATTTAATTTGACACTTAATTTGACATTTAGTTTTGACATTTAACTTTGACATTTAATTTTGACACTTTATGTGACATTTAATTTTGACACTTAATTTGACACTTAATTTGACACTTAATTTGACACTTAATTTGACATTTAATATTGACATTTAATATTGACATTTTATTTTGACACTTAATTTGACACTTAATTTGACATTTAATTTTAACATTTAACTTTGACATTTAATATTGACATTTAATATTGACATTTTATTTTGACACTTAATTTGACACTTAATTTGACATTTAGTTTTGACATTTAACTTTGACATTTAATTTTGACACTTTATGTGACATTTAATTTTGACACTTAATTTGACACTTAATTTGACACTTAATTTGACATTTAATTTTGACTTTAACTTTGACATTTAATTTTGACACTTTATTTGACATTTAATTTTGTTACCATTTTTAATTTAAATGCAAGCGTTTTATTTGAGAGATCCCTAGGAAATTAATTAACTAATTCGTTTTAATTACGCTCTTTATCGAAAGTATCTAGACCATTGTTGTTGAAGTACTAAGTAGGCGGACCATTGTACAACCCCATCATGAAGAAGAATATACTTATTGAGGCTAAGAGAAAAATTATTTTCTAGTTTTTAGTGCATTTATAAATAAAACACTGTAACTCAATTTTTTTTTTAATTTTTTTTTTATTTTAAACTTCTCTCATTTAAGATTTTCTAATTTAATTTTTATTAGGTTCAAAAGTACAATGTATACTAAATATTGATAAGAGGCTCCACCTAGAACAAGAAATTTCCCAACATATGTGACACATCTACTTAGTTTAGACACAAACCAAAGCAAACGTAAAAAATATAGTTGATAATAGTGCGATATATCATAATAGTGTTACAGCAAAAGTTGATTAATTTCTTTCATTTAGCCCCATCCCGCAACGTGCGATAAGGAACTTGGTTCCAAAAATATTATTTGCAGACTTTATATCACCACGCCCAAAACATCAAATAACATTGACACGAAATTACATTTCAATCTCTTATGATACTTATTCACTCTTACTTTCACTACCGCCCTCGTAAACACCAACTAGCACGTGAACTAGAACATCATGTTACACGAGCTAAAGCCTCAACTACAAGTTAAATTCAACGACCGGCAAAAAAGAAACAGCCAACGACAACGTTTTTATTAGAGTCCACATCAAATGTCAAACTAAATAACATGTGTTCAAATTACCGAACATTGCAGGATCACAAAGTGACATAGAAAGGACACAATGATTACAACTAGCAGACAATCACAAAAAAGCAAACATAACACAGATGTTCAGTAGCAATCTGCAGTGTATAAAATGTAATTTAAATCCTTCAAAGGATAAAAATCTTTCAATCACAAAAGTTCACATCTACCTCACTTAACCCCTTTTGAAGCCTGTGCTGTTGTCCTATTTGATATGACAATTTGACTTACCTCAACATGAAATAAATCCAAAATATCTTCCTATCCGTTCCTTTATAATCGGGTGGACAGATTTCGGGGGCATTCAAGGTAAACGTACAACGTTGCACCATACACGCCACCGTCTCATTGGCAACCTGTGACATATTGTGACGTCTGGCAATGCCGCCACAGCGCAAATCTAATTCCTCCAAGTCGGTGACATTGATTTGCATCTCCCACAGACGTTTCTCGCCAAAACGTTGCTTGAAATCGGTAACTGTCTCATTATCGTCCTGCTCGATTTCCATGCCCAACTGTTCGGTGGGATCAGCCAAGTCAGGATGCATTTGTAGCATGAAAAATGTGGAGTCACTAGCATTCGCATGAACCCAACTGAAAGTGGTGGGCAACGTATTGTTCATGTCTATATCTGATGATTCTGCAAAAAAAAAAGGAAAAAACGGATAAGATAACCAGAAATCATAACGTAAATCTGTAATAATAATAATAATAATAAAATTGTGTGTTCAGCTACAAATATATTTAAACCAAATAATAAAAAAGCGTTATTTTTTATGTCAGCCATTATACGTTTTGTTGACGTTGCGAAACGTAAAAAATACTGACACACAACATTTTTATGCGTCACAGTCAACCAACCGTCTGTCTGCGTTTTCAATTTGGCCTAAGATTAGTTGGGTCGGTAATAGAGTGTGTGTCTGTACACAAGACTAAGTTGTCAGATCTCAGTGCATACACATGTCGTATACTATATGAACATAAACAGAGGGCTATACATTTTAGTACAGTATTAAAAGAAATATATAATTTAATCCAAGGATTTATGAAATGTTTGTAGCTGAAAATATTATGGCCACCACAATGTGATTGTACTAAAATCGAAAGTAGTTAAATGTTGGCGAAAATTAATTTAAACGGAGAAAAACTGATATTGAATTGGAGTCAATGAATTTTGTACTGAAATTTAATAATTCACTTTTTCCATGAATCTTTCATGAAATCAATTGGATAGTTGGATTTTAATTTGTTGTATATAAACGAAAATTAAGGGAAAATGACATTAGATGTGGGAGAGGTTTCAATGCTTAAAGTTGTTTTTAGTGACATCATCTGCAGTCATAATTAATATGAAAAAGTGGGGTATGATAGAGAAATGACTTTCTGAATCTCCATGTCCGTAGACATACACTACATACACGAGAGATACGTGGATTTGTCATGGATGAAAGTCGGGCATTGACACAGAAAATGCTTCATTGTCTCATTGTCATTATACGCTCATAGGCATTCGGAACTATGTTCGAAGTTTGTCAGAAAGTTCCAGTCTAATAGACCATAAGGTTGGTTATGTCCGGTATTATACCGTCCGAGAGATTCCTGGATATTACTTGTATGAAAGCCGGGCATTGACACAGGAGATATTCCATCGTCTCATCGTGTCCCCTTCATGACCACCATTCACTATTTTACAATACGGTATAGTTGGACTCGTAAGCCCGGGTGTCGCGTTAAGACTCTCATAATTTTCATCATTTTAGACTTTCACAGTTTCAGCGAGCCTTTTGTTTTCAACCCCTCGGGGTATTCCCATAGGATCCTTGTCATCCTGCTCGTTGTTTCTTGATTCCACAGGGTTCTGTAAGGCGATTCCGCCCATTGGCTCAACTCAGCCTTCGTCGGCCTAAGAGGTTTCGCACTCGCGAATATAGATTCTTGGGTTTTCTTAACACGCTCATTACCGATATCTCAGATGATGTTATAAACGCCGTGCATGGAAAAATCATTGATCATTTTTTGCAGATAATTCCCTAATTACCATCTGGCCATCCGCTTGAAATGTCGTATTGTAATCCATGAGGCGTAGGTAGATTTCGGTCAACGAATTTTCAATGAAAAATCTTAGATCTGCTTTTTCCTCTAGCCTTGAACCCTCCGTATAACACCACGTTCCAATTGGCGTTTGTGCTGGGGCCTCATCCTGCCAATTGTCCCTACTCGATGAAATATAACGGCCCCAACAACATATTGCACGAACTACGTACATTAGACCGACTCACAAAAAAATTTCCTTTTTTCCACCCCTCAAAATGTACCTTGGTTTGTTTTATGATGATTCCCAAAATATTTCGTGTCTAGCATTAAGATCCCGTGAGCAGGACCGTTTTTAAACAAGGATGTTTTTTTTAGTTTTTCAAAGAATTTTGTAATTAACTAATGCCAATGTATACAATTTTAGTATAATATGAAAGGTTTTTAAAGCCCGTCCAACGGTATATACAAGGTGATTCAGGAAGTTCCGGACATATTTCTCCAGCGTATTCCTTGGCTCATTTCATGAAGAAAAGTCC
Organism: Phaonia tiefii; assembly: GCA_963931995.1. NCBI lineage: Eukaryota > Metazoa > Arthropoda > Insecta > Diptera > Muscidae > Phaonia > Phaonia tiefii. Next base: position 244,950,470 of record OZ008368.1, read on the forward strand.
ACTAGGACCATGTTCGAAAACGCAAGGGTGCGAAATGGCAGCGGGTTCAAACTTTTCGGATTGGCGGTCGGAGGGTAGTAGGGTAAAGTTGCTAACTTCTGGTATTTGGGCTTGTTGGAAAGGTCTTTAAGAGTCCTTTCAGAATCAATAAAAACGAAGTAGAAAAAAGTCAAATCGCCGAGATACAGAGCTTTTGGAAAAAAAATGGGAAAAAAATTCGGATAACCTCAATTTGCACAGCCAGATGGCAGGTAACTTATCTTCTGTTGAAAGATAGCCATACCTCTTACCTTTCCAAAATGACCTAAACGAAGCCCAGAGGTCTTACCGTTCCAAAGTTATGACAATTTTACTGAAATGCAAAAATGTTTGTTTTTGTTTTTGGAAGCGAAGTAACAGCACACATTTATTTGTTTTTGCAAATTAACACGTTTAAGATTTTATTTTATTGAAATTTTTGGCTGAAGAATCAAATACATAAGGAAAAAAAAACATTTGATGTTAAAGGAAGTTTTCAATGTGGTTCCCATTTTCTACTAAACACAATTGCAGCCGCTTGCGAACCCCATCTGCCACGTTTAGTTCACTCATCTTTTCACGAACTTTCACCGCAGCTTCCTCAATGCTCAACGATTGTGGATCTGCACAGAATACACATAATCTTTCATGTAGCCCCACAAAAAGAAATCAAGTGGTGGTGTGAGATCTGGAGATCGTAGCGGCCAGGCGATTGGTCCAGCTCGTCCAATCCAACGTCGAGGGAAATTGGTGTTAAGCCAATCCCGCACAGTAAGCCCGTAATGCGCTGAAGCACCATCTCGTTGGTAGAAAACAAGATTTCGTACCGCAAGAGGTACTTCCTCTAGGATTTCTGGCATAAATTCTTGCAAAAAAGCCAAATAATTTTGCGAATTTAACCTGGGCGGAAGTACTTTTGGCCCAATCAAGGTGTTGTCGATGATGCCAGCCCAAACGTTGACGACAAATCGGTGTTGAAATGCTGTTTCTTTCTTGTTGTGGGGATTGTCATGGGCCCATTCGTGCAAATAATGGAAATTAGTTATGCCGTCTCTCGTGAATTGCGCTTCGTCGGTCCACACAATCGAACATAAAAACATAAATGCTTGTACATCACGTTGCAACATCTCACGGCAAAATTTGACGCGTAGTGGCAAATCAGCCGCCAAGAGTTCTTGAACTGGTGTGAAATGGAATGGATGCTTTTTTTTATTTGTGAAGGACGCGCCATACTTTTGATTGTGCCACACCAACTTGGACCGCGATTCGTCGTTGGGTTCTCGTCTATCGCATCCAAAATTAACTCTTCAACTGCAACGTCGTGTTGTTCGTTTCCGGGACGCTCCATTTGTGTAAACAACGTACCTACACGAAATCAGCGGTGCGTCTCACAGAATGTTGTTCGGTTTGGTGGTCGTCGATTAGGAAAACGTAATGCATATTCACGCGCAGCAGCTCTTGCATTACCATCGCAGAATCCATGCATGTAATGAGTGTCTGCTAATTCTTCATTTGAATAAGTTGCAATTTTTACTAATTCAAAACACAACGTACTCGAAACTGTTGCTGCAGCAGAGATTAGCGTAAACTTTTACTTTTTTTGTCGTTATTCACTGTTAAAAAACCGGACAAAAATCTCTTGTACTTTTCGCGTTCGTAGACACTTGTTGAATGACAAAATTCTATCAATGAATACCTATAAATACTACTTACTTTTTCAGGCACTGATGAATGGACTGGAAAATAAAATCTTAAACGTGTTAATTTACAAAACCAAATAAATGTGTGCTGTTATTTCGTTTCCAAAAACAAAACCAAACATTTTTGCATTTCAGTAAAATGGTCATAACTTTGGAACGGTAAGACCTCTGGGCTTCGTTTACATCATTTTGGAAAGGAAAGAGATATGGCTATCTTTCAACAGAAAACAAAACATAAGTTACCAGCCATCTGGCTGAGCAAATTGAGGTTATGTGATTTTTTTTTCAATTTTTTCCGAAAACTCTGTATCTCGGCGATTTGAATTTTTTCTATTTTTTTTCTGAAAGGCCTCTTAAAGACCTTTCCAACAAGCCCAAAATCCGACCAGTGGCTCAGAAGTTAGCACCTTTAACCTACTACCCTCCGACCACCAATCCGAAAATTTTGAACCCGCTGCCATTTCGCACCCTTGCATTTTCGGGCATCGTCCTAGTGGACTTTTCTTCATGACATTAGCCAAGGAATACGCTGGAGAAATTTGTCCGGAACTTCCTGAATCACCCTGTATAATACGTCAAAGCATGTCCTGACACATCCCTTTTTCAGGGATATTCTTCAAAATAAAAACCTTTTTACGTTTATAGTATGGAGATTTTCTGATTTAAATGTCAGATTGACATATTTTAATCTTAAGGCAATTTAACTAATTACGTGCTTCAGGTTTTTTTTTGAAATTCTCACTAAATAGAGTTTTACCAAATATTCAATACAGTGGGAACATAACGTTCTAAACAGTGGAAAATAAATATCAAATCTTTTCTCTGGACAAGGAGATCATTTTTGTATAGATACAATTTTTATATTTTTTAATACAGTTTCCGAGGTGCTCTAGGCCAAATTTTGAATATTTATAACTACTCCAACCTGACATTCCAATTAGAAACATCTCCGAACTATAACCTTACAAATGGGTTTCTTTTTTCCAGAATATTCCTGAAAAAAGGATGTGCGGGGACACATTTTGACATGTGTTATATACCGTTGGACACGCCATAAAACCCTAATTTATATGATACTCATGTTACATACATTGTCTTTAGCTGAATCACAAATTTCTTTGAAAAACAAAAAAATACCTTTTAAAAACGGTCGGACTCGTGGGATCTTAATACTTTTTGAGATCTTTTAATATATTTTGGAAATCATCAAATAACAAACCAAGGTACATACATTTTGAGGGCTGGACAAAAAACACTTTCCCCCCCACCATACAATGTGAGTCTGTCTAATGTACACGTTTGCAAGCCTTTTTGATGTATTAACATCTATAGGCGCGAATACATCCAAACACAGTTCGTCCGACTGCGATCACACAGGTTGTCAGACTGCGATCACACAGTTTGTTCGACTGCGATCACACAGATTTTTTGGCGTTAAACTCCTCCGAAACGGCTGGACCGATTTGTATGAAATTTTGTGTGGATATCGGGTAGGTCTCAGCGGCCAACATCTATTTTCATACCCCTAAATGAGAAGGGTGACCCACCCCTGTATAGAACACAGATTTGTCCGCCTGCGAAACACATGTTGTCGGACTGCGAAAAAAACACACACTGATGTAGCGCCAGCGAATAGTTGGCTTGTGGTGAGTGCGGAGCACTCTCAGAGCAAAGAGAACAATAACGTGGTTTTACGTATACGAGTATAAAAAATGAGATACCAAGAGAGCAACGAACATTTTGTGAACTTGTGTAGCGTATGTACGAACATAACAATGTATGTATTAAAGATCCGTAAGTTCAAAGTTGAAACGTTTTCAATCTTTGAATATTATGCAGCTGCAAGTATTTTGTTTTTAGCAAAAAATTTAAATTCTATTTAGGGAAACCCCCAAATTATGCAAATGCCAACTGCAATTGGCAATGTTGAAACCAAACATTTCCTTATTCTCTATCGCAGTGGTCTTCAACCTTTCGCGGTCTTCGGAACCCTTCCAGCAGATAATATTTTTCAAGGAACCCTATTTTTTCAAACTTTTAGTGATGTAAAAAAAGTGTTGGATGGAAAATTTAATTTATTAATTCAATAATACTTAAAAATAATTATGTAATAAAAAATACAAATTTAATGACTAGGTTGTGCCTGTTTTTCATTACAAATCTCATCGAAATTTGGAATAATTGTTGTAATGTGCAGTCGCATCTCATCTTCTGCATCCAATCTATTTCTGTATTTGGTTTTTGTGGCAATATGTAATGAGAAAGATTTTTCACACATATAAGTGGTAACAAATGGCATAAGAATTTTAATTGCTCGTTTGGGAAGTTCGGGATATTGGTTATAAATTTGGAGCCAAAAATTCAAAACATCACTTGCAATAAATATTGATTTCAATGTGAAGTCAGTTGAGATATCTATAAGTTCTTCTCTTTCTTTCATTTGTAGTTGAAAGGTATCGCAATATTCAATAAATGGGTTTTGTACCCAATCAAAGTTTTCCGACTGAGCAGGAAAATAATCCAAAAAAGTGTTTTGTAAATCTGATAAATGCTGCATCAAATATGTTTTTACTATTCCATCGAGTTCAGCATTGTTGATGACAAGAATATCATGCAAATTATAAAAGCATTCAGTACTTCCTTTCAAAATACAATCTGCCCAAAATTTTAATTTCATTACGCTTCCATTTATCTTATATTTCACCTTAAAAATATTTGTATTTGGTCCTTGCAGTGACAGACTGACCTCATTAAAATATGAAAATATATCTGAAAGGTAAGCCATTTGTTGGAGCCATATTAAATCATTTAATTTTTTTGATAATTCGTGTGAATGTTCAGTTAAAAAAATTCTGATTTCATCTCGTAATTCAAAAAATCTTGTCAATACTTTACCACGAGACAACCATCGGACTTCCGTGGGAAGCAATAATGTTTTGTGCAAACTTCCCATATCTTCACATAACAAGGTGAATAACCTGGAATTTAATGGTCGTGATTTTATAAAATTTACAATTTTAACACAATCATTAAGAACCCCTTTCAGTTCTTCTGGCATTTTTTTGACTGCAAGAGCGTATCGATGAAGACAGCAATGGTTATACGTAACGTGGGGATTTTTTTGTTTTATGCGTGCCACTAACCCTTTAAAGCTGCCAAGCATTGCCTTTGCTCCATCGGTGCATACATGGTGACATAAATCCCACGATATATGGTGTTTTTCGAAATAAAAATCAACTATTTTAAATATTTCTTCACCTGTTGTTTTGCTGCGTAAAGCTTTACAAATGAGCATATCTTCTTGAATAGCCTTTTCTTCAGTAGAGTATCGTACAAAAACCAATAAGATTGCTAATCCAGCAACATCTGTAGATTCATCCACCTGAAGGGAAAAACCATGGATGCCATCTTTTAAACGTTTTATTAATTCCATTTCACAGTAATTTGCCATGTCCTTAATACGCCTTGAAACAGTAGTATCCGAAAGTGGCACGTAATCGACCATTTTAACGTGTTTTTCTCCTATCATACAGGTAATTATATCTTTGGCACATGGTTTCACTAATTTTTCAGCAATGGTGTAAGCTTCACCCTGTTGAGCAACTCGATAACTTACCAAATAAGATGCTTTCAGTGCATTTTTATTATCATTACATATAAATTTCGTAAATTGTTCTTTTTTTCTGCTTAAGCTCATTGCACTTTCGCTTGAAATAATCAACACTTTTATCTTTTAAATTCTGGTGATTAGATTCAAAGTGACGCTTCAATTTTGAAGGATTCAAACTGCTATTTTTTACCACTTTTTCACACTCAACGCATAATCCGTTTGGTTGTTCCTCATTACCAGACCAGCTAAATCCAAATTTTAAATATTCTTCATCGTACTTTCGTCTTTTGGAAGTCAATTTATCGGAATCGGATACTTTTTTTTAGTATGGATGTCTTTAAATGCTGTTTCTGTTTCACACAAAGCAGGAGTAGTTGTTTCACGACTAGAAGTAGCTTCAATGGCTTTAGCAGGAAGCTTTCCAGTTTTTAGCCAAATATCCATTGTAAAAACGGTATCGTATCCTAATTTAACATAAATATTTTAGGTAAAATTTATTTTCTATCAAAACTGGGCTTAGCTAATAGAATGCTTGCATACCTTCTTCTTAATTAAGGGTTGTATTTCGAAAATTAAAAAATTTTAATGTATTTAAACATATTTGGTATTAAAAGATTCTACAGATAAAATAACGTTTTATAATGCGTCTTTTAACACAAATGGGTTCAATTTTCATTGATGTTTTTAAGTTTGAAAATGAAATTCGAAGTACAGCGCCATCTACCGCTTAATAGTACATTATTTATTCGAACAAATATGTTGCTGGAGTAGGAATAGATCAACTTCAGCGACAAATTGGAGTTACATTTTTGTAAAAAAAAACGAAAGGCCATTATGTGAAATTCTGTGTGTGAGAACGAGATAGCATGAAAAACGAAATTGTCGCTTGCATTGTGAATGCGGCTTAAACCGTGAATTGTTCCCTATGCTTTACCCCCCGCCCCCCACCCTTGTACACCAACGAAAAAAGAGATAAAAAAAGACGCAAAAACAAGTGTATGCAAGCGACAGTTATGTTTTTCATGGCATCTCGTTTTCACATAATAGTTTTCGGTTTTTTTTTTATTGTTGATCTTTTTATACTCCAGCAACATATTTGTTCGAATGTATTTAGTACTATTTTGTACTAGATGGCGCTTTTTTCATGCGTAGAAGTTTAGTGTTTACCAAAACATGGATAAACACGTAGATAAAAACTCGCTAGGTAACGTCCTCACTGTGCTGTTTCCGTTAATGATTCAAGCGATGGCGAAAACGTGTAGTTAAACATTATACTCACCGCCGGCGCTACACGTTATTTACATTTTAAACCTTTATATTGACAAGCTGCACTGTTAATAACATGAATATTTAATTTGTTTTTAATTGCTCGCGGAACCTCAAATAATTTCCGCGGAACACAGGTTGAAGAACACTGCTCTATCGCAAACAAACAAAAATCAAAAATTCGAATGTCTCCATAATAATTTGGAACGATGAGAGTGATTGTGTGTTTCATTTTTCATTCTCGGGAAAAAATGAATGTTTCGTTTGTTTTGCTTTTTTAACGAAACAAACTAGCACTAGTGTGGTGTAATATTCTATTCGATTTCTAATGTTTCATTACTCTCATGTCTCCATACTCTCATATCTCCATTCTCTCATGTTTCCACTCTCTAACTTAAGTAAAGTATAGTTTGCATTGGTTTTTTGAGAATGCGTGTTTCGTTTCGATTGGTTGCCACACAGCGAATGAAGTATATATTTGTTTCGCTCGATAAACATTCATGCAGCTCTTTAGTATGTATGTTCATGTGTACACATGAGCTTTGCATTCTCTTTGTTTTTTTTTGTGGGAATAAAACAAAAAGTATTAAGCACGAAAATAAGGACACATGTGCTTGCACTGGTCTTTAAATAATTTTAAGTATTAATATTATTTAACTGTAACGTCATCATATGATTGAACGCTGTTTTTCATATTTTCCTTCCAATGTAACATTTACTAATGTGTTCATAGAAATCGAACAGGTATCGTGTAACAAAAAGGTGTTAACACATCGCCCGTGTGTTCGGACATTCATTGATTGTTTTTTGTGGGTGTGGCAAGTTGTTGGAGATTTGTTTTTTGCCGTAACTCTGGCATTAGAAGTCGAATTTTTAAGTTTGATATATCATTGGAAAAGGATTCATAAGGGCTCTGTTCTGCGGCAATATCTTCGACTAGTACCCAGCATTAATTTCTGAAAAAATGTCCTCAACCACAATATTTTATAATGCAGAATTGAAGTCCTTTGAAATCTATTACATATTTGCGAAAAATGTGTAAACTTTTTTTTAATAAACAAAATAGTTATATTGCTTCAAAGTTTCTCTCAAATTTCGAAATCGAAGTTTAATACTGAAGTAAAATGGGAAGAGTGCAGCAGAGACCCCCTCAACTTTGAGTTAACGTAATTATTGCGCTGGATTGAAGAACATTTTAAATATAATTGTAATGCACCAGAGTGATTTATATCAATTAAATACAAAAAGCTCATCGAATTGATGACAACAAATAACGCATAAGTTTTATAAAATTGATAAAATAATTTTCTAACATTCACTTGACATCAGCTCAATAAAAAACAGGCATTAAATTTGCGTCAACTTTGCCACAAATTCGTGCGTTCTTTACACATGATAAATGGACGAATCTGAATAAGAATTGATGCAAGGTTTTACAATTACGAAATGTGTCGTAGGTTCGGAAAGTTTACATAAGAACAATGCTCAACTTCACAATTTTCGTGTACGTTTTTCTTTCAGTGTATGTATTTATTGCAAGAATTCCATAAAAACCCAGAATTATAAATTAAATGGTATTGACAGCATTTAATTCCTAGGTGTGATTCCTATCAACAAGTGTATGTCACACTATACATGATGACTATATGAATACATGAAAGTCATTCAAGATCTCTTTCTTGATTGATAATTTAAATTCAAAGAAATCGCAGTTTAGTGACACAAATACAGAGATTTGATTGATATTAAAGCTCATCACCGATATTCAAGTAGAATATTATCTTATTTGACAACCAGACAAACATTAGTGTTTCTTTGTGTATTCGAGCTATGAGAGTTGTTATCCCCTTGTGTACAAAAATTGTACAGAAGAGGGCAGTGCAGTGGAATTAATGTGAAAATAATCATTGATTTGATATTTAATTAAGTCAGAGTCTATGTACATACATACATATTGGCAATAAGGGATATGTGTGACATTTTGACATTATGACAAGAACACACATATGTATATACAAACATGATTTTGAGCACAAAATCCAAATCACATTCAATAAGACAGAATAAATGAAACGCAGGAAAATAATAATGACTACCGCAAGGACAAAACTTTAAGACCAGTTTAATAACAGAAAATAACACAGTAGCACATCTTCCCATGTGCCAAAATATGTGATATTTAGGCCTATGAAGACAGTCAGAAGGGCCGAAGGGCAAATGCAGTCGTCATTCGAAATTGACACCCGGCACCCTATCCGGCCGCCTATCCATTTCCCCTCTTTTTAGGCCTGCTACCTGGTCTACAAAGGAAAGACCTGGTAGAACACCTTGTCTCCTTGCAGACCTTCAGGTGGGTCTGCTAATGTAGGGCTCATCAGACGATTACATATCAATTTATAGAAGGTCTTAAAGAAAATAAAAAAACCTATGTGACCCTGCTGCTATGTGTCAAATTTCTTGAATTCACTTTTGTTTTGATTTTTTGGAGTTTTATACCGATCCCGGACCGTATTTTCAGAAGCTTTTTCATAGCCACATGCTCGAGAGTGTCGCCGTCACTATGCGAGGTGACCGCCACCAAAAGAATTTTTAAGGTGGTCAGAACAGGGTTCGAGAAAAGGATATCATGTACAAGAGGCGCGCGCACTAATTGTTGGTACTACATTTTCTGATTTTACTATGATGAATTGCGAACATGTGGAAAGTATTCATGAACAAGCGCATCGCTCTGGCATTACCTTAGCTTGCCTATTTGAGGAAGGAAAGCGTGCATATCTACGAACAACTATTATAGCTCTTTCCATACCTCCTTCGCGAAGCGCGATGTGCATCGAATTTTTCGGCAGTATAGAAGAAGGAAGGTGGCCATCGGTGATGCAATAGTTATTGTGCGCGGCTCTTTTATATGAGATCCTGGGTTCGATACCTGCTCTGACAACATTAAATTTCTTTCAGAGGCGGTTACCTCGCATAGTGACGGCGACACTATTGAGTATTCTTCAAATACCGTTCGGAACCGGTGTAGGACTGTAGGTCCCAATCAGTGAGTATAAAAACTAGAAAGCTCACAGCCCAGTGATTGTGAGAAGCTCTCCCCAATTTCTTAATGGGATGTTGTGGGAAATTATTTATTTATTTCTAGAAGAAGGAATAAGGATGGCCTGTATTTATACCTACTAGTAGAAGGCATAGTTTAATCTTAGCAAACTACCTCTGGAGTCAATTTTACAGGCAAATGTCTCAGTGTTTGCGCGTTGGGATTTTCTATCCAAGAGTTGATGTGCTTGTATCTCGTCGCAAATGTAGTATACTTGTGTCCAAATATATTGTGTTTGCTATTCAATACTACAGGAAAAGATCCGGTGAACGGGAAAGGCCCGGTGGTGCGGCCCTGATGAGACTAAAACGGAGGGGAAACTGGACACTCCGTAATGGGAGCACACCTGTGTGCAATTATACGAAACAATACAAAATAATGCCGAGTGTATGGACGATACGTACACGCCGAGAAATCTGTATTTTTTCCTGTTTGGGTGCAAATATAAGGAGTGTTTGGAACTTGTCGTAAATATAGTATACTTGTCTCGAAACACAATGAGTTTACTATTCAATATTACGTGTTTGAAACACAATGATTAATATGCTTTAATATATTGTGATCCAAAACCTGTTTTGTTTGTGACACAAATACACCTGTGTTTGGTGCACGGTTTACTTTAGTTTACTTTTGTACACCTGTGTTTGGTGCACGGTTTACTTTAGTTTACTTTTGTTTTTCTTTTTCTCTGTGAATAGCAAACTAAAAGAGGGACAAAGAGAGATTGTTCTCAGCCCAAGTTAATGTTATTGCAAGAGTAAATCTGTAGTTGCCAGTATTCTTTCAGTAACTGATTCATAAATATTCGTGAATGCGTCTGGAAATGAATTGAGTGTCTATTGAGTGTCTCTGAACTGATGATCTGTTGCGTTTTTGTTTCTTGAATTAAGTCGTCCATACTTCGTTTGGGAGGAAACACACGAGAGCTTCGACGTAAGTAAATATATGGATGTTTGGAATGAACCACGCATATGGCTCCGCATAAAAGTATGAATCTTTGCAAATAAACATGATAATGATTGCATTTACATGTAAGTAAGTTTAGTAAGAATTCTTCAACTCCTCTCATATGCTGTATGCCTTTTAGAAGATCTCAGACGAGCAAAGTGCAGAATACTGAAAAATTTTGTATAAATTGTTCGCAGGACAACAAAGTGTGCACTCTGTACGTATCTAATGGATTAGATGTATGCCATGAAAGAAGCCATTATGATCAGCAATGGCTTCGACTCCTCTTTCTCAACCTAACCCAACAACTAGCAATTATTTACTTAGGTTTTAGGAAGAAGATAAAAAGCTGGTGAGCAAACGTGGCACCCAAAGCGACGAGCGGATTTAAACCCGAAACCTTCTGCTAATCTGTTACCATACAGCTAAACTAATGCACAATCATTCCATCAATTTGATTTTAATCGCTAAACTAAGTCAATGCATACGTTTTTGGTATGGACCCTCCGCCAGAGTGGTCGCAAAAAATTAAACTTCAAGTTTCTGCCTGAGAGTCTTCCTAACAGTTGACAATAGGCTAGAACAGTTTCAGCTGAACGTAGGAGTTGTTTAATTTTATGCGATTCGATCTGCAGTTGTTTTTATTAGAAGCTTTCTAGTTTTCCCACGAGCTAACAGACCAGGTTTTCCAGCAAATGATACTGGGATTTAAATTGGCGGACGATCGTTTCGAAGATTGGCAGTCTTCTCATCAGCCAGAGTTTAAAGTTAAGAAGAACGATTCCCATAAAATATCCACTGAAATAAGACAAGAACCAGGTGGCTAGGACATTTCGATTTTAGGAAGGAAGATGTAAGATTTTTGATGTGATAACATCTATACGCGCGCCTCTAGGGCAGTAAACTATAAATTTAATACATACGCAAGTGTTAGGTTTGTAAGAGTAAATCATCGTTTGTTTGTTCGTTGCTTGGCAGTCGGTATTGAAAGTGATTATTGGGCGATTTTCATATAATTTTCCCACGCGATTTTCTCCGGAAATTCATAGCCGATTTTATTAATTTTTGGATTAAAAAGCTAGTGCGGGTTTCGACGAAGAGTTTAGGCCAAAAATTAAGGCGATCCGATATCGGCGAGCCGAGATTGAAGTGTTTTAATTTGGAGTATTAATTTGGAGTAATATTAAAAAAGTATTTTATGTTGATCTTCGGTTATATCGTACGAATCGAACAATGTATGTATCTATGTACAAGTGTCTGTTGCTTTGCATTCTTTGACTTTTGTGGGAATAAAACAAAAAGTATTGAGCAAGAATATAATGACACATGTGCTTGCATTGGTGTTTCAATAATATAATTTTAAGTATTAATATTATTTAACTGTAACGTCATCATATGATTGAACGCTGTTTTTTATTTTCCAATGTAACATTTACGAATGTGTGCATAGAAATCGAACAGGTACCGTGTAGCAAAAAGGTGTTAACACATCGCCCGTGAGTTCGAACACTCATTGGATTTTTTTTTGCAAAACGTCACTGTTTTTCTTAATTTTAACTTCAACGATTCACGGTTTAATATTATCGGCCTGAGCTGAAACTTCCCTATCACATTTTTGAGCCTATTCCACTTGAAGCGCCGCATTAAGGTTAAAATTACGAAAACGTTAGACTTTTAGAATTTGCAACGTCTCAAAGGAAGGGATTTGAGAAGACTGAGAACACTTCCTATAGAAATTTGAGCTTCTACCGGGACTATCAAGAGCGCACAGCAGGGCGATAGTGTATGGCTTACATGGACATATGTCCAGAGATAGGTCATTAGACAAAAAAATCCAATGAGTGTTCGAACTCACGGGCGATGTGTTAACACCATTTTGCTACACGGTACCTGTTCGATTTCTGTGAACACATTAGTAAATGTTAAATTGGAAATTAAAAAACAGCGTTCAATCATATGATGACGTTGTATTTAAATAATATTAATACTTAAAAATAATTTAAAGACCAGTGCAAGCACATGTGTCATTATTTTCGTGCCTAATACTTTTTGTTTTATTCCCACAAAAAACAAAGGGAATGCAAAGCAACAGACACATGAACATACATACATTGTTATGTTCGTACATACGGTACACAAGTTCACACAATTTTCGTTGCTCACTTGCTATCTCATTTTTATATACGTATAATATGTCATTATTCTCTATGCTCTGCGAGTGCTCCGCACCCACATTTTATTTGACTTCCCTTTCACAATAATAAAAAACCAACACGTAAAACACATAGTTTTTGACTATAAATTCTCTATATATATGACCACGCCCCATTTATCCAATCCAGCGCATATATGTAGCAGATCTTAGAATATGTACATCTAACCAACATACCCAATTTTGTTAAAATACCGTTAACAGGAGCAGAAATAATATAAAGTCGAACTTCCATATAGCGAATCTCAAGGGGACCAAAAAAAACTTCGTTATATAGAAAATTCGTAATATATAATTGCTTGAAAAAATTTTGTTTTTTTTGAGTTTTATATAAAATAATTAGTTCTATTTATATGGGATTGATTCTTCCATTTGTAATACATGTACTATTTTATACATAATAACTATAATGTTTTTATATTGAGTTTTTTTTTTTTAAATAGTTAGTAATTTGTGTTTGCGTTTGATTTTTCCATTTTTTCTCCACAATAAAAACTTCTAGTACGTTGAGAGAAGCAAAAACATTTTCTGGCACTCGGAAGGAGTGCCCATGGTGCAGGCACCATTATCAACATTCACGTAATCATCAAATGATGCTCCGATATTCTCTACTGCGCTGTAATAGACCACAAAGCACGCAGTTCGGATATGGCTACACAGTCTTCTTCATGCCATAAATTTGTCTGAGTCTGCATACCATCCTTGCAAAAACCGGACTTTCGGAAACAGTTGACAATTGTTGCAGCTTTTACATGCACATTTCATACTTTGTTTAAATTTTTAATGGCATCTAGTAAAATTGTATTTTGAATTTGTATTTTTAATTTTGTGATTTGTATGGGAGGTACCACGCCCCTTTATACAATCCCGCCCATATTTTTGTCAACGGCATTAGTTTGCCTGCGAAGTTTCAGCTCGATTGGATCACGGGAAGAGGGTTAGAAATCAATCCAAAAATTTTTCGGTGCGGTGCATACAGACAGGTGAAGTTAATATAAAGAATTTAAAATGGCGTTCAATCATATGATGACGTTTCATTTAAATAATTTTAATACTTAAAGACAAGTGTCAGTATTTTCTTGATTAATACTTTTTGTTTTATTCCCACAAAAAGCAACATACACATCATAGTAGAATGAGAAGGTAAACTCGGTAGACAGCTGATTTAAATTTTTTCTCCTTGTTTAGTTGGCCGCTTCTGTCAGATTCAAAGGGTTTGTATTTGTACTTTTCTGTTTACATTTATTTGTTGGTATACGTATGTGTTGACCATAGACTAATACATACAGTAGACCCAATAGTTCTCCCGCCAAATTTATAACATTTGGCTTGGTGTGATATTTACGTTTGATGATGAAACGAATTGCTTTACTAATACCAGATATAGGCAATTGTTCAAAACAACGAACAAACTAACAACTACGGCATTTCGTTTTGTGTGTTAAAATTATTTTGTTAAATACAACACAAATATATGCTAACAATTACAGTCAATAAAAAGTTTAAAAAACATTTAAATTTCACAGTTTGTCACCAAAACGACATGAAAAATTAAAGTCAGAAGTTATTGTAATTCCACCTGGTGTATGTCACTTTTCGTCAAACATCTCTCAATCACACCGACCGCATCAAGAAGAGTGCGAAAGGAAACGTCAGATGAGCCAAATATTCTCTCTAGTCTGAGATTACTCTATGGTGTTGACTTTTACATGAGGAGAGCCTAAGCAAAAACAAGATGCCTGGTGTTCTTGCCCGCAATTGTTGTTGTATCTACTGCGGCTACTTGGTATTTTTACTATGATACACCTTTCCACACATATATTGGTATGTTCGTACATACGCTACACAAGTTCACAATTTTTGTTGCTCTCTTTCTGTCTCATTTTTATATATTTACGTATAACCATGTCATTATTCTCTTTGCTCTGAGAGTGCTTCGCACCCACACAATACAACTATTAGCTGCCGCTACATCAGTGTGTGTGTTTTTCCGCAGTTTGACAATGTGTTTCGCAGTCGGACAAATCTGTGTTCTATATAGGGATGGGTCACCCTTCTCATTTAGGGGTATGGAAAATAGATGTTGGCCGATTCTGAGACCTACCCGATATGCACACAATTTCAATACAAATCGGCCCAGCCGTTTCGGAGGAATTTAACGGCAAACAATGTGTGATCGCTGTCGGACAAACCGTGTGAGCGCAGTCGGACAAATTGTGTTTGGATGTATTCACTTTGTGAATTTAGGCCGTACCCGCGCCTATAGATGTTAACACATCACAAATAATGCTTCGGGAGCTGATGTTCGACAAACCCGCCCAGTTTGATTTCTACAGCTTTTTAATGAATCGGCGAAGTACAATTCAAGTTAAATTGGCCAGAGACATTATTTTAACTGAAACAATACAATTCAAGAAACCAAACTCACTGACAGACTAGTTGCACATCAAGTTTATCTTAAAATGTCCGACAACTGTGCCCAAATGTATTCCACCCGTAGATCATCAATCGTATTACTTCTAATGAAATTGCAATTTTCTCAGTCACAATAGTCATAAAACTCTCTGTATACCGCGTCATCTACTTATTTCTGGCTATAAACTACAGAAACTTCGTTAGCGAATTCATCAACCATTCGTGGTGAGATCGTCAATGGTAGCGCTAAACTTACAGCCGTGACATATTTATCGGCATGTCATACACACGATTGGCGGAACGGGTGAATTTTGATAAACGTTAGAGTTTCGAGGTTCGAATTTGTGGTAAACACGACAGATGGAAAGAGGATTGAAACCCTGATGGCAACAACTGCAATTAGTGGGAATGTGAACAAGACGGTCACTGCCCTAGAAAGCTAAGGCGCTGATGAGAAGCGTCATAAACTTCAAAACGATAGTCCGCCAACGTGAGTTTAAATCCTGGTTCCGAATATTTACATTCGCTGTAATTGCAGAAAAAACCCCTGATCTGTATAGCTCAAAGAAAAATCGAGAAATATTCCTCTAACAAATTATTTCAGAACGAATGACTTATGAATGTGTCAGTTGCCAAATCGATTAACTCCACTTTCCCAAAAATTTTGGTATGTTAGTGTCTGTGGGTTAAACTAATGTACCCAGTTCATTTTGAATTTAACTATATAATAGATACAGCTGTAGTGAAGTAATATATAATGTCAGTTTGCATTTATAATGAACGTGGAAATTGAAAAGCCAGCGAAAATTTAAGTTTCTACAGGTATTTTTTGATGGAGTTAATCGATTTGGCTTATGAGGCATTCATATAATGTAAAGCAATAACGTCAGGCTGGAAATAGAATGCAGAATTGTGCTTGTAGACAGCTGTTATTTCGACCAATTCATAGATAATACTCTCTGTCGGTACACAAAGATCCAACTCTATCATTCTCTCATACAACCTGCCTTACTTAATAACACCGAATACTGTATCATATCACACGCTAGCGTAATGTCAGTGGGAGTTTTTGAGAGAAAACTGTTAAGAAAAACAAATGGCCCTGAAATAGAGGACAGGGAGTATCGACGACGTTTGAACCACAAGTTCTACAAACTGCATCCCAACACCAAAGTAGCTACGTGGATCGAAATAACGCTATCTCACTGACTAGGCCATGCTATGGATTACAATGAACCATCGTGAAACGTATTTGAAGACGTACTCAAAGGACATCAAGAAATACGACGACCAAGTCTTCGCTGGGAACACCAGGTGGAAGAATCAATGCGATGGCAATGTGTTGCCAACGGGAACGATAAAGTAAAGGATCGACTGGGTTGTATGAATTTGTAATCTTCGTTTTCTTCACCTCTAGGTAGTCAGAGGTCACCCAAATAGCCGCAATACTCACCATCAATAGTCAACTGTTAGTTTAACATACCCCAGCTAAGTCTAGTAATTCAAATGTTAACTGAACATATGTATATCACACTTTCTATTAACATTGAAATGTTAGTTCTACAAAAACATATACAAACTTCGAATGCGAAAGATATCATAACCTTAATTCTAAAAAGACGTAAGTGACCTGTCAAAAACTTTACAGGAGGGGGAAAAAACTTAATAAAAGTTAAAATATTTAAAATGAAAATATTCGAGCAATAGGGCAAAATTTGAAATACTTTTATTTCCACTCTTACGCTACCCATTGGGTAGCATCGTCAGGAAAGTAAAAAAAACACTTAAGAAGTAAAACATCACATGAAGTGTCAGGTGTCATTATCAGGAAGTCGATAATGTCCTTAGACTGGTCATGTTCATTCTGAATAACGAATCACTGACTCTCCCACAGTGAATCCCGAAAATTTTCCCAGGGGGTTACAAGATCGAATAACGGGCCGTATAATCGGCATCCCGCCTACAAGGACGAGAAGTTGAATCTGGTGACTGATAAGCAGTGTGTTCTTAAAATGTGGAGAGACCACTTTTCAGCACTACTCCACTCAGATTCTTCCACTGAAGATCAGGAAGTAATGATTGTAATATAATGAGAGTGTAGACTAAAGACAATTGCTGAAAACCTAATTGGACCTTATCAGTGTGATATTAGAGTAGGGAAGTCCACGACTGACCAAATATTCACACTACGCCAAATCCTGGAAAATACCCACGAAACTCAAGTCGATACATACCGTATTTTTGTCGATTACAAAGCTGCTTTCGATAGCCCCATACGGAGAAAATTGTACGAAGCTATGTCTGAACTTGGGAATCCGGCAAAATTGATCCGCCTCTGTAGAATGACGCTGACCAACATCAAATCAGCAGTTAAGGTGGGGAAAGACCTCAACGAACCATTATGTACCAAGCGAGGACTGAGACAAGACGATACGCATTCGTGCAATCTCTGCAACTTCTTAATGGAGATAATAATGAGAAAAGCTGCAGTAAATACGAACAAGATCATTAACACGAAACGCCATATGTTGCTGGCGTATGCTGACGACATAGATATCATTGGGCGAAATTTGCGAGAGGTTACTGCAGTATTTTCAAGAATCGAAAAGGAATCAGCGAAGGTGGGTCTTGCTGTCAATGGGGGGCAAGACAAAATTCAACGACTAGACAAACCTCTCGACTTGGTTCGCTCTTGAACGTCGACAACCGATTTAATTTTGAAGTGGTAGATGAATTTGTCTACCTTGGATCCACTGTGATCAAACACAACAACGTCAGCCTGGAGATAAATTGGAGAATTGTGCTTGCAAATAGATGCTACTTTGGGCTCAGCAAGCAGTTTAGGAACAAAGCATTCTCTCGACGGACAAAATTACAGCTATAACAACCAGACTATTATTTTACGTGTCCAGACATATGGCTCTGAAACTTGGGTCACATCGCAAGCGGATGAAAAACTCCGGGGAGTATTCAAGAGAAAATTTATCCGTAAAATATATGGTCCAGTTAAAGAAAACTGCGAGTACGTACGTCGTTGGAACCAAAAGCTATATAATCTGTATTCTGACGTGGACATAGCTAGGCGTATCAAATTAGACCAATTGCGTTGGCTAGGCCATGTTATCAGAATGGATGAAGATGAGCCAGAGCGAAAGGTTTACAAATACGTACGTAAAGCAGGAAAGGAGGACGACCAAGACTCCGCTGGAATGACCGGGACGAAGAATCATTTATGTTACCAACTGGCGAGAAAAAGCGAAGAATATAGCCACTTGGAGGAATTTGTTGAAATTTTTTTTATTAGTTTCTTTAATTAATATGTGTACGACATCTGACCACATAAGATTGTCAAATAGTCAATGAAAGTAAAGTAAAGACTCTCCGACATCTACAAGTACTTGTGTGGGCTCATGATTGCCCCCTGTAGGAAATGTCTATAGTGAAACATTACTGACTTACTATTGACTGTGTCACCAGTACTACTGACCAAATATACCCCAGCAATGTAAAATTCTATTGACATTTAACATGTGCTTGTCATTGGGAATGAACTACTGACACAAGAACTACCGACTAGGTGGTACTTTTGGAAGCATATGGAGACATTGGAACCAGTGAATCAGTAGTCCATTGTCGCTATTTTTGTCAACACTTGCGATTTTTTTACCAAATAAAAAGACGTAAAATTCAAAATTAAAATCATATTTATTATCTAAATTACATTGTTTTTTTTCCAAAATTCACTTTTAAAACTCACTTTTTATTTTTAAGTTATTTGTCAACTAAATGTACGCGACACCAAGTGTTTTCACAACCAAACAAAGCGAAACAATCAAAAAAAAGAAGAATCATTGACGTCCATTTGTCATAAAGTTCTCTACATATCAAAGCCAGACAAATATTTGTAGACAAGTTGTAGACAAATTGTCGACAATGTCACCATAATAGTTGACAAAAGTGGTGGCATGGAGACACTTGTCCCCAGACTTCCTACAGGGCCTCTTTACACCTGCACGGTGAAAATAACGGCCCCAGCGACATATGCAGGAAACATGTATCTGTTTGCAAGCATAGTTTACATGAATTGATGATCTGCTGCACGGTTTTGTTTTCAGCAGCTTTCAACAAAAACGCATATTATAACCTATTAATCATTGTGCCTCAAACATGTAATATTGTATAACAAACACAATGTGTTTGGACACAGGTATACTATATTTGTAGAAAGCTACACATACGATATATTTGCATCCAAACAACAACAACAAAATATATGGTTTCCCGTTACAGCCCATGAAGGGACAGGGGAGAGTGTCTCACAATCACTGAGCTGCGCGCTTTCTAGTTTTCACTCACTGATTGGGACCTACACTTTTCCACCGATTCCGAACGGTATTTTGAGAAGATTTTTCATGGCTAAATACTCGCTAGTGTCGCCGTCACTATGCGAGGTGACCGCCGCCGAAAGAAATTTTAAAGTGGTCTGAACAGGTATCAAACCCGGAATCTCATGCACAAGAGGCGCACATACTACCATTGCACCACCGACGGCGACAACAAAACAAGTCTGATTTTTTAGCATGTATATGTAGTTGCGGTGACCCATTTGAGTTCCGACAAGGATTTGAAATGACTGATGATAGTGTATATCGATCGGGGACAATATAATTTGTAAATTCTGTGCCTGCTGCATTTAACGAAGAACAGAACATAAATTAAACAAATTTCCCCCTCTTGAGCGTATATGGCAATTAATCAATTACTCATGTATTATCTATCCCTACAAAATCCCTACCAAATGTCATTTTCTTATAAAAATGCAACCACTACCTCCTACTTGACAGGTGTGACACCACTGAGTAATAGAGATCCACACGCTTCAAGGGGAGACCCACATATTGAGTCTTACACCAACAGATAGTGTGAATAAGAAGTAACAGATGCGTATTCATCCGTTGGCACACAAAGCAAATACTTACGATTCCAATCCTGACGCTCCAACATAGACATCGAGGATAAAGATGTCACTATGGGCGGAAACATTGTCGCTGACATATTAAGTACATCTTGGAATACACTTCGGCTGGTTGTACCTTCTGGGATTGCTGCTGATGTTGTACTTGTTGTTGTCGTGGATGTCGTCGTCGACGTTGTTGTTACTGTTGTAGTTGATGGTGATAGTGATGACTCTGTGGAAGACATAAAAGTTGTTGACATATAACTTTCTTGCGTTGTTGCTGTTGGCGCTGATGTGAGTGCTGCTGATGTGGGCGATGACGATGCTGACGACAGTGAAGATGATGACGAAGTTGTTGCTGATTCTGATGTTGCTGTTGTTGCCGCTGAAGTTGATGGCGTATAATACTCTGGTGATGGGCTAAATAAGCTTGATGCTGATGGATCCTGCAGCAAACAGTAGTCCGCACATTGACTTACAGCCAATTTAAGTTCTGGTTCCTCGGGGCATTCACGGCTGGGGCAGGGTGACCACCACACCTAGAAAATATAGTACAAACAAAAAATAATAAGCAAAAGGAACAAACATTAACGAAAAGAACATGAGGTTTCAACAACCAACGAGGTTGTTTGTTCAACCTTGTCAGTAGTTTGCTAAAGGGCAACATTATTTGTGTGACACAAATTTGATTGGAATTCGTAGGATAATTATGTAACGCACATGTTAAATGGCAATGAGAGCTGTTGATGTCTGTGCAACATCGCAGTTGGTTTTCCATTTACAATATTCTTCTTGTTTTTGGACCCGCCAAGAGGAAAATGACATCGTGCCAAACCACATTTAAGTTCATATCTTTCGACAATTAACGTCTCTCACTATTCCCAGAACAGTCAACACCAACAACCAAAATCTTATGTTTAACAGTTTGTCAGTTCTTAGGGTTGTGATAGTGTAATTTTCTTGTTTTCACAAAATTGTTGACTTAGCAGCACTGAAGCATTGACAGCAACAACTAAACTGAATATTGCTGCTAATAACATAGCAACAACAACAACTACGGCGACACTGAAACTAACAAGAATTTGCAATAAACTCGAAGAAAAATTAGTTCAAAGTTTATAAAACTATTAGTTTTTAGCAAAGATAGAAACTTCAAAGTTAATATTAACGTTAACTCACACAAACTTAACTTTCTCCTAAACAGATATCAACTTTCAGTTGGCAGTGATGACAACATCATCCTTTGAAAAGGATATAAGGATCTTTGTTGTTGTTGTTTATATCTTAACAACACTTTCACAATCACAATAACTTCTGAAAAACTGTGCAAATTGAGAGGATAAATTTTAAATTCTACATGACAAACAATGTCAAAGTGCTCAAGTCGTCTTCAACACATAGTACTTTACTGTGTAATGGTTCCCCTGACGTCGTGTCCTTTGCATGAAATTTAATTTATGCAATAAACAATATGTAAAGTACATATGTATTGAACAAAAAGTCCAGAGCCACACCACATATAGTATTAGGGGTATGCAGGTTATCTTATTTTTTCAGGAATGCATACGATTACTTGATCAAGGTATCTTCTCCCAACATTGCATCGACATGAATGATATTGACAGAAAAATTTAAAATTGTTGACCTTTTTAAAGAAAATATGAAAAAGGAATATAAAAAGCTTCATATTTACTATAGGCGAAGGTAAACTCGCTTCATATATAGGTGTCATTCACAGTCCATAGAATGCTCTTATCAATAGTTAGACTTTAGTTAATAAAGTTTTAGCTCCGGCATCACTGTAACCTCGATTCCTACTTCATGTTTTATAAAATATTTAAGCCATTTGGTTCCGAGATCTAGCGACATTTTGCTATGATGCTATATTATACATGTTGTCAAATAAAGTATTTTTCAGTGCCTACAAAGGCAGCCAGATGGTCCAATTGAAATTAACATAGGACGCTACAGAATGGGGAGGCCTGCACATTTGCGCTCTCTAGTCTCAGGCCTGCTACACCCTGAAAAAAACGTCATATGTAACATATTATCACAAACATATTCAGCAGGAACCATGAATATATTTAGAACACACCTCAAACATTTATATGTTTGCAAGTCCCAAACTCAGGTGTATTTAAATGCAAACACTAACACGTTTACTGATAAATATGTATACTTTTACGTGGAAATATCTGCGTGCTTCATTCCCAACATCCATGTACTTACATGGAAGCATTCGCGTGTTTCCCCCAAACCTCCATATACTTACATGGAAACATATTCGTATTTTCTCCCAAACATAATAATGTTTAGAAACGAATTATTCTTATTTATTATAATTAAAATAAATAATTAATACAAAAAATTCAAATATTTAAAATTACCCTTTTGTACATTCACTTGCTGAATGCATTACTTTTTTATGAAATGAGAATCTGCTGCTGTTTCGGTTCTCTTTCTTTGTTGTCTCTCACGTTTTTGTTTTCAGAAGGTTTCAACTATGCATTGGGTATCACTATGCGTTGGTACACAAACAATATACTTATATACATCTCATGCAAAACAGGCGTGTATTAATTACTTGTGTTTTTTTATATTATATTTCAGAAATGGTCCGCCATTACGATTTTTTCAGTACAGCCTCGGGCAGGAAAATGAATTCACGTTGTTGCTCTTTCCAGTTTCTGTCCTCAAAATCATTTCTCACTTTTGTAGCACACATAAATATAGGCGAAACACATACACAAAAACCAAAGCACCATCACAAACCATTTAACCGTCCGAGCGTTTTTTAACATCTATAGCGGCGTATAGGGACTAAATCTATCAAAGTCAAAATCTGCTAAAACCAGATTTTATGCTGCTGCTAAAACCAGATTTTCTGCGACTGCGAAAGCGAATAATGATGTGTTAAAAAAAATGAACGAGCAAGAGAGCAATGAAAGAGTGGTGTGGCAGGGGTGATGCAAACGAAATTGTGTCTATAGCGTATGTATTAACATAATAATGTATGTATGAACATGTGTCTGTTGCTGTTGTTGAACGGAGATATAAAGCATAGCCACGCAAAATTTCATTTGCAAGCCCGTCGCTTGCGCAGTCGACGTTATGGGGACATACTAATACGTCAGCTACTTCGTACAAAGTATGTGTGATGTTGTGTGATTGGCTGTTTCGTTGCTGTTGATATGACAAACCTGTGGTTATGTCACACACGTATACGTCAGCTACTTCGGACAAAGTATGTGTGATGCTGTGTGTTTGGTTGTTTCGTTGTTGTTGCTATGGCCAAACAGAGCGAGTCATTTGATGTTCAGCATTGCCTGGTGTATACAAAAACAAGTAGAAACGATGTTAAGTTCGGCCGGGCCGAAACTTATATACCCTCCACCATGACAATTTACACTCTCCACTCTTTGCATTCCCTTAACAGTTTTTATTTTAGGTACCCCCCCCCCCCCTTACACCCACCACCCACACAAACACCCCACGACACTGCAAGCACAAATAAATCACCAACATATCAGTAGTAGTAGTTGTTGTTTTTTTATTATAGTGAAAGGTAAGTCCAATAAAATGTGGGTGCGGAGCACTCTGAGATAGCAAGAGAGCAACGACAATTTTGTGAACTTGTGTAGCGTATGTACGAATATAACAATGTATGTATGTGTATACAAGTGTCTGTTGCTTTGCATTCTTTGACTTTTATGGGAATAAAACAAAAAGTATTGAGCAAGAAAATAATGTCACATGTGCTTGCACTGGGCCTTTAAATAATTTTAAGTATTAATATTATTTAACTGTAACGTCATCCTATGATTGAACGCTGTTTTTTATTTTCCAATGTAACATTTACGAATGTGTTCATAGAAATCGATCAGGTACCGTGTAGCAAAACGGTGTTAACACATCGCTCGTGAGTTCGAACAGTCATTGGATTTTTTATCCTTTTTTCACTGATCAAGCGCTTTTGATATCCTCTGTCCGATGAACTGTTGACGACTGAATATATGAAATTAAAACGCAACACATCAGCCAATATATGAAACACTGATTTCATCTGCAATTTCCACGCACATTCAGGAATACTTACGAATCACTTACTGAGAGAATAATGCAAAAAAAAACACATATACACTTACAAGATAGACACACTCGTTGACCCTCTTTTATTCTCTTGCTCTCGAGAGAGCATAAACAGTGCAACAAACACGGCTGTATTTATATTACAAACGCGAATATATTTGGGTCGCAAACACATATTTTATAACATATTAATTATTGTGTCTCAAACATGTAATATTGAATACCAAACAGAATGCGTTTCGGCACAAGTATATTATATTTCCGACCAGCTCCAAACACATGTTATATTTACATCCAAACAACAAACAACTACAGATTTTTCAGCATGTAGCTGGCCTGCTGAGAAAATGTCTCGTAGAAAGTCTCACCTTTCAGGCCTTCCGGTAGGCATGCTAAAGGAAGGCTTCCTAAGAGAAGTGCAAAGGAAGGTCTGCTAATAGGCCAGCAAAGAGTCTTTTTGTCAAGAATTATTTCCAAATTAAAAAGCTCTGTAATCTTGCTTTTAAATTCTGCAGATTCAGGAATCGAACATACGAACTCAGCATTTATAACTCTATACACATTGTATGAGACTAATAATACTATAAACTATTTTTCCAATATTTCATCGGATTTGCTTTAAACATTGTAGTATTGTAAAAATCTACATGCGCTAAGTAACGACAAAGAAATGCACGTACCAAAAAATGACCCCAGCAAAATATTGGAGCAACCATATATGTATATGATTGCTTGCAACCATATATATGTTTCCTGCAATATGTTGCTGGGGCCATTTTTTCTGCGTGTAACTCTTTGTCGTTACTTACCGTATGTAGATTTTTTTCATGAATACACTGTTTAAAGCAAATCCGATGAAATATTGGCAAATAGTTTGTAGTACTATTAGTCTCATAACTACAATCGGTAAACAGTTTTAAAGTGGCATAACTCTGGAACAGCAACTGCAAATTCAAAATTTTTCCTACAAAATTAGTTTTTTACATTTTCATAGAAATTTAAAGCAAATCCGATGCAAAAATGGCAAACAGCTTATAATATTTTTAGGTTCGTACAATGGGTAAAAGGCTTTACAATGGCATAACTCTGGAACAGTAACAGAAAATTAAAATTTTGTTTCTACAACATTGCTTGGAATTTATCCGTCTTTTAGAATGCATCATTAGTTTTTTAAATTTGGATAGCAATTTTAAAAGTTATAAAGCGTTACCTACAAAATTTATCCAAAATTTATGAAAAAATCTAATACGTTGTACCTTATTGAGCAAAAACATTGCCAAAACTGATGGTTTATGCAAATACAAACCAAGTTTGAACATTTTGCTTTACAAATGTTGACTTATAAACTAAGAAAAAATTTTTGTTACAACCGAATGTAAATGCCTATGATCGTCCCTTCCGCCTTCCACCGGTAGGCCAGCCAACAGACCAGCTAAAAGAAGGAAAGTGTGCCTGCCAATGGAATATTTTCGGAGCTAGGAGTTAAAGATAAGGCCTCCCAAAACGACTGCTTCCGGAAGGGAAACAAGAATGCGTATCGGATCTTCATGAACTCTTATAGGAGGCCTTACTTCAAGCCTCCTTCAAGAAGCGAGATGTGTCAGTCTAGGTGAAAGCGTCAGCAGAGCCTTCATGTATACCTGCTAGAAGAAACCATAGAATATGTGGCGCATAATTAACGTTATAATTCAATTAGTGAATAAATTTGTTGTTTACGTAGTTTTCGCCGTTTTTTTTTCAGAATTATCTTCGAAAGTCTTATTTATTTCATTTATGATGGAAAGACTCAGCACAGAACAAAGACTCAAAGTTGTTCAATTTTATTTTGAAAGTCCGCTCGATTTCTTTCATTCTCGAAATGCACCTGGCGCCCCAACAATTTACCGATTGGTTCGGCGTTTTGGGCAGCAAGACAGCCCCATGCACACAGAGAAGATACTCCTTGTCACAACGATATTTACAACCAACTAAAACATTAGCATGCTCAACTAAATACTTCAATTTGATGGCTTTTTCAGCCATTTATTAATACCATATCCCGTTACGAATTTTATACAAAAAAGTAAAAACTAAAAAAAATAATTTGTTTTTTTTTAATTGTGTATTTTATATTTAAATTGATGCAACATTATTATTATTCATAATCTGGCTCCGTATTTCGTGGGTAAAATGGGTTGGCCTAGGTAACCCAACCCCTTTTTGATCAAAAATATGAAAGAATTAGAAAAAATGTCTACATTTCTGAAACGTAGCGTCGAATCGAAAATATACCTAATTTTTGAGGGTTTCCAGGGGTTGTCCATAAAGTGGTCCAATTCGTATGGAATTTTTATTAACATCTCAAATTAAAAAAATCGCTTAAATTAAAAAAAAATTGATCAACGTACCAAAGAAGACATGAGGTCGAAAATCAGCAACAGAGTTGCCATTTTAAGAATAATCTAACGAACACACTGATGGAAAAACTAATACTGGGTATATTTAAATCAACACAAACTTTTTTATGGAAACACAAAAATATAATAGTGACAACATCGGATAAAGGCAACAAAACTATTATAATGTATAAAACGGACTACAGCAACAAAATGAAATAACTCGTTCAAGACAAAAAAAAAAACATACAGGAGAATAAGGGAAGATCCCACTCTAAAACTAATTCACACCAATAACAATATATTATCAACAATTTATTTAAACAACAATACATAAACTATAAACAGAAATAAAAGCTCTATTGCTCTTCGGTCAAGCCGAATATTAAGAACTCTTTGGTATTTAAGAGTAAACTCAAAGATGTAAAATTAGAAGGCGAAATTTTAGTTTCATACGACGTTATATCATTTTTACGAACATAACATATCAGTTCAATACGGCCATTAAACTAATTCTGGAGAAGTGGAATATTATGAAAGAACATACAAAGATGTCAAAAACACAATTTTTGGAGACTTTAAGTTGTTGCCTTAAAGACAGCAACTACTTTTGTTAGATGGCACATACTACCAACAAACATTTGGAATGCCAATGGGTACTCCATTATCTGCCATCATTGCCGACATAGTCATGAGACGATTTACTCGACGAAACTATTAAGAATCTTGATTCGAAAAATGTTAGAAGCAAGATAATCTTTAAATATGATGACGATACCATTGTCATTATTAAAAGAATTCCCAATGAAACTAT
This sequence comes from Phaonia tiefii, assembly GCA_963931995.1. Taxonomy (NCBI): domain Eukaryota; kingdom Metazoa; phylum Arthropoda; class Insecta; order Diptera; family Muscidae; genus Phaonia; species Phaonia tiefii. Next base: position 244,977,971 of record OZ008368.1, read on the forward strand.
TGTAAAAAATCTTAACGTATATCACAATAACATAAAATTTACCATTTCTTGACACAAAATTTCATAGAATTAACAACACTATAAAATTTGATTGGTATCAAAAAGAAATAGCACTGATATAATCAATCAAATTAACACAGCCAAAAATCATTTCAACGAAATATTGAAAATATGCGACACAGCATTTTTACCAGGAAACATTCAAATTGTAACAAATTTACTTCATAAAAATAATTTTCCTGGTCAAATTATACGGGACATAATTCATGATGCCCAAAGTAGATCTACGGAAAGTGTCAATATGAGAACAACAGTCTCAGAGGATGGTAACCCTGACAAATACTTCAAACTAAAACACATTCCCCGTTTAACAGAAAACAGAAATATATGTGACATAAATAAATAAACTTGCTTATCGCGCCACTCACACAGGACAGTTGCAGGATTAAGAAAGTCGAACAATCCAACGGTAGTGAATGAGATCAGCTGCAACTGTAATATGAAGTATGCAGGCATGACAAGGAGAATGCTTAAAACGACAAAAAATTAACACAAATACGACATAGCTGCTCCTAAGGGGAAAAAATATCACAGCTCTCACACAACACATTACTGAAAATAACCGTACACCAGATTTTGAGAATGTCAAAGTCTTAGACAGGTAAATGAGAGAGAACATAAGATTTGCTCTCGAAAGTTTGAAGATCCAACAGAAGGGGAATAAGACAATAAATACAAAAAAAGAGAGAGGCAACACTAAGTCAGTCTTTTTTCTGTGATTTTATAAATGCAAGTCAGTTTTTATGTTGTAATTATTTGACAAATTTTATTTATATTTTTATTCATTAACTTAACAATAATATTGACTTGATTATATACATAATCAAATAAGTAAGATACTTCATTACAATAATAGTTAAAAATCAGACCAATAAACATGTAATTTTACAGAACTAATAAAGAATTTCGTCCCTGAATATTTCAACAAAAACATTTACGAAACGATGGGACATTCATCAAATAAAAACCTTTGTTTTGTTTGCATGTTTCACTTTCCCATTGAACGAACTGCTGGCGCTTTCCATGGTCAGTTGGTTTGGGCTCCTGAGTAAGCTGAATTTTGTACGCATGAAGGTGGAAGTCTTTTGTCAAAATTCGGGCTTTTTTTTGACTACTCTTCGAATGGTTGCCACATTAGGTGCACTTTCTTGAATGAACATTTTTCGAAGTTTGCGAGCAGTCTGAGCCTTACTTTCCAAATTTTTGGAATAAGTTTTCATAATTATAACGCGTTGTTCTTCCGGAAAGCTCTCCAGTTTTAACAATCGGAATAAACATATGTGACAGCTGCCAAATTTCAGAGTTGCCACTTGCACAAAAAAATGGCACTGAATTTAAAAAGTGCAATCTTTAAATGTTTATATTTAAATGTTTATTATGAAAGATACCATATCAAAGTAAAATTTAAAAAAATGTTTTAGTTCTAAGGTTAATCGGTGCTAAAAATTAAGACCTTCATTGTGGGAAACCTGTTAGAATAGCCTCTGCTGGTTTGAAAACCACTATCCTCATTAACGTTTTACGGTGTTTTGAAGAAAATAAGAGAGTATTTGAAAAGTGTTTGCAGCAGCCGAAGAGTTGGTTATTGGAGCCTAATTGCATTTGTAACAACGACCGATGAAAGGACGGATGGATGGACAGATTGAAGAGAGGTAGGATGAACTGTCATCGTCAAATCGCATCTAAATCTATTAGTATATACTGAAGTGGGTCGATCTACAATATTTTTGCGATAACTTATAATACCTTATACCCCCCGTATGTATACAAATATCCCAGCAAAAATTAAATTAAGTAGTTCTAGTAGATGTTATTATTTTTGTATATCTTCTGCAACACTATGTGCATATTTAATGCAATTTTGACGCTGATCAATAACAACTCCGAAAAATGTACATTTGCATCACATCCATTATGAGTATTATGATGCAAATTTATTAAAGAGCTAAAGGGATAGTGGACAAGTACAAAGATGCCTAAATACAACTTTGATTCTTCTTGTGGATTATTTTTATTTGGTCTTTTAATTTGTTTTACATCAAGTCGAGAATATGATGTCATGTAAATGGCCGCCGCCACAGTTGATTGTCATTTGAGCCCTTTTTATGGCATTTTCCATCACTTTGGCCAAAACTTCCGGCGATAGGTCCTCACATTCTTCACGGATATTGTCTGTAAGAGCTGCAAGAGTCTGAGGCTTGTTGACATAAACCCGCGACTTCAAAAAGCCCCACAAAAAGAAGTCGGGAGCGGTCAAATCAGGCGATCTTGCTGGCCAGTTCAAATCGCCAAAACGGGAGATTAGGCGCCCGGGAAATGCATCCTTCAGCATATCGGTTGTGGCACGTGCAGTGCGTGCCGTTGCACCGTGCTGTTGGAACCACATGTTTTCCAATCCTAATTCATCAAGTTGCGGCAAAAAGAACTCGTTGATCATTGCTCTGTAGCGCTCACCATTCACAGAAACCGTTTGGCCCGCGACGTCTTCGAAGAAAAAAGGTCCGATGACTCCTCCAGCGAAAACAGCACACCATACAGTGACTTTGAGCGGGTGTAATGGCTCTTCGTGGGTTACACGCGGATTTTCAGTGCCCCAGAAGCGTAAATTTTGCTTATTTACGTATCATGATTATTTTTGATGAAAAATCATCTTCCTCTTGGTGGTGATTAAGCATGGCTTGAGCGTATGTTAGACGCGATTGGCGGTCAGCAGCCTGGACTTTGTACGGAAACATCTTCAAATATTGTACCAAAATTCGCTGTAAAGACCGTCGACTGATACCCATTTGCGTGGCACATCGTCTGGTCGATGTCGACGGCGCTTCCATGACATCCTCGGCTACAGCAGCAATATTCTCTGCAGAACGGCTACTCCGGGGTCTGCCACGCCTGGCAGCATCTCGTGTTGTGCCAGTCTCTTCGAGGCGAGCGGCTAAACGTCGCAGTGTTTCACCAGTAGGCGTTGGACGCCCAGGAAATCTGCGACGAAATTCATGTTGTGCCAAAGTCACCGACCGATTATTGGTCAAATAAATAGTCAGCAATATTCCGCGTTCTGGAGCAGTTTAGCGTAACATTGTTTATTAACGTGTATTTCGCATGTGTTTACTACACAAATGTCAAAACAGAACTGACATTAGGGGCCAATCGCAAAATCTATAGCATTTTCTGATAGGAGGATTACTTTTGCGCCACCTTGTATATTACTTGTATTTAATTTGTATTTACTTTCTTTCAAATTGATTTTCATTTCCTTTCTTTTTCACCTGTTGACAGAAGCTTTTGGAGTACTAATAAAAGGGCAACTAATAAAATAATTAGTTATCAATTGTTGCCAAGTTTCAAATGACAAGAAAATTACAAATTGTTGAAATAATAGTTTTGGTTGCTCGTTTGCGGACGAAATATAGCATAAAAATTTTAGCATAAACTGCACTTCCAAACAGTCAAACAAGAAGTAATGCTGAATTGGACAACGCAATATTAACAGAAGTACTTCTGTACCTAAATTAGCACTACATCTTACCAAGGAGTTGTGGTGCAAATTCTACTTCTTGGTATACTCTTTTTTTGCTGGGATGTTAATATAAAATATATGGTACTATAGTGCTCAAATGTGACTAAGCCACTGCAGCATAATTACGAGACGACGAAAGTTATTCCTAAAACCGAGTCAGGACCTTTTGAAAAAAAAACATTTCCCATTACATCTCATGAAGGGATGGAAGAGAGTTTCTCACAACCAGTGAGCTGTGCGCTTTCTAATGTTTCACTCACTGATTGAGACCTACAGTTTACCCCGGTTCCGAACGATATTTTGAGAAGTGCTCAGACCACCTCACATTTCTTTCGACGACGGTCACCTCGGTTAATGATGGCGACACAATCGAGTACTTAGCCATGAAAAAGCTTCTTAAAATTTCGGAACCGGTGTAAAACTGTAGGTCCCAACCAGTGAGTGTAATACTGGAAAGCGCACATCTCACTGATTGTGAGAAGCTCTCCCAATCCCTTCATGGGATGTTATGTTAAGTACCCGACAGTGTCGCCGTTACTAAGCGAGGTGGCCGTCGTCGAAGGACATGTTCCCATTACACTACCGCCGGCCACGCCCTTTTGAATACATTTCCTAAAACTACTGGCAAAAACCAGAAATTTACTTATTCACTTACCAGGTCTTGAAAAACGCCAGGGGGTTTGGATCCGTAGAAAACGAAGACAACATATTTCACCAACCAGTTCGATCTTTTGCTTTATATCTCCAGTTGGCAATACCGAGAGTATGCAGGGATTCGTCAACCTGATCCTTACAGCGGAGTATTGGTCTTCCTATTTTTCATCTTACATCCAGTTCGGTTTCGAAAACCCTTCGCGCTGGTTCATCTTCATCCATTCTACTGACATGGCCTAGCCAGCGCAATCGCGTAATCTTGATCCGCTTAACTATGTCAATGTCGGGATAAAGCTCATACAGTTCATGGTTCATGTGTCGCTGATATTCGCCGTTGTGCACTTAAGGGCCATACATTTTTCGGAGTTTTTTCTCTCGAAGACTCATACAGATGTTTCGCCTGCTTGCAATAAGACCCAGGACTCTGCGCCATAAAGCAAGACAGGTTGTATGAGAATCTGGTATAGTTGGACTTTTGGTATTCGAGAGAGGGCTTTATACCTAAAGTACTTGCTTAGGCCACAATACCATCTATTCGCAAGCACAATTCTCCGCTTGATCTCAAGGCTGACGTAGTTGTTTTTGTTTATGACAGATCCGAGGAATATACATGCGTCCACTACCTCGAAATTATAACGCATATCAACATTCGCGATTTGGTCTAATCGCATAGAGGCCCTGCTCGTTGAAACCATTAATTTTGTCTTGCCCACATCTACTTTGACACACACTTTTTCTGAGCCCTTCTCAATTCCGAAAACACCGCAGTAACTTCTCTAATTGTGCGCCCAATGATATCGATATCATCAACATACGCGAACAGCATGTGGCTTTTGCTGCTGATGGTTTTATTCATGTTGACTGCAGTTTTTCTTATAATGATCTCCATTAAAATGTTAAAGAGATCGCATGAGAGGGAGTCGCCTTGCCTGGGGTCTCGCTTAATTTCGAAAGGTTCGGTAAGATCCTTACCAACTTTCACTGCGGATATGGTGTTCGTCAACGCCATCGTGCAAAGGCGTATGAGTTCTGCAGGAATACCAAGCTCAGACATTGCTTCGTAGAGTTTATCCCTTATCGGGCTATCGAAGTCCGCTTTATAATCGACAAATAGGTGATAGGTCGTCTCCAGAATTTGGCGTAGCGTGAAAATCTTGTCAGTTGTCTATTTTCCAGGCCTAAAGCCGCACTGGTATGGTCCAATCAGGTCAGCGATAATTGGTTTTCGTCTTTCGCACATTATACTTGATAGAACCTTATATGCTATTGATAAAAGGATTATTCCACGGGACATCAAGCACCTACTAAATCTGTGACATATCAGAGTCCGAATAACCAATCAGGCTGCTCAATTATGAAAATGAATAATAACCTAAATCTATAGTCAGTCACCCAATAAACGTGGTAGCATTTTTTCTTAAAACCCCGGTTTTACCCAACTAAAAGCGAATACCGGTTTTTGAAAAATTTGTTAATCAACCAAACGGCAAACTGGGTTTTGAAAAAGCTATTATTTAAAAAATATTTAAACCGGTTTTATTTTCGGTAAAAACCGGTTTTTTCGAACCACATGGCTTCCACTTTAGTTACAAAATATTTTTTTTACATAAACGGTTTTCGGTAAAGGAGACCCGGTTTTCGGAGGAATCAATTTAATGCTACGGCCCCATTGCTTCCGCCCCTAATCCAATTTCGGACCGTCCATTTAAAGCTACTCTATAATTGGAGCGTTCACACCACATTTCATGATTCAAGGACCAGACGCTTGGTCAGAATGCTTCATAGCATGACGCCCATTTGTTCCGCCCCACTTTAGATATTCAAAAATCCCTCATTAGCTGAAGTCTACTGCATTAGGAGAACACCCACATCAAATTGCATAATCCTTATTTTAGCCGTTTGATCAGGTTGCTAATTGGTTTTAGTTATTGGCACGCCCCCTTTCTACCTGCCCTAACTGAAACTTTCAAATTTTAAAATTTCATAATTTTTTATTTTTTACTCCAGGATAGGAACACACTTTCCAAATTTCATGATTACATGCTCATGCATTTGGTCACACAACAATTACTCTGATTTAGTGCCACGCCCGTTTCTACCGCCCCTAATTCAAATATCAAAAAATCCTGAATATATTATTTTTTGTTTTCTAAGAGGAACATCCACACCAAATTTCATGTTCCTAGAATGACGCGTTTGGTCAAATTCTCGGGTTAAGTGCCACGCCCATTTTTACCGCCCCAATTATAATGTCCAAAAATCCCTTCTTTGCTGACGTCTACTCCAGAAGGGGTATAACCGCTCCAAATTTCATCATTCTATCTACAGCCGTTTGGTCAGGGCGCTGATGAATGGTCAGTCAGTAACCCATGTAACGATTTCATAAACGCTGAAAAATATCGGCTCCACCAACATATTGCAGGAACCATGTACATGCTTGCAAGCACTGTTTTCGTGAATGGAAGATCTTCTGCCTTTTGTTTCGTTATTGTCTGTCACGTTTTTGTTTTCAGCAGTTTTTAACAAACGAAGTTACATTTTGATCCAATATACACATATATTACAGCCTATTAAACATTGTGTCCCAAACATGTTATATTGAATAGCAAACGTAATGCGTTTACAGACAAGTATATTATATAAACAACAAAAAAGACAAATCTTTCAGTATGTATAGATAGTCCTTTAAAAATGTGACTTATAGACTGCAACGCACTTAAGATACGAGGAAAGTTTGTCCAAAACCCGAGTCCGGACCTTTTCAATACCTTTCCTGAAACTAATGCAAAAACCCAGAAGTTAGAAAAAATTTACTTTTACTTTTATTGACTATTTTAAAACCTCATGATGTCAGACATCTTACACATATTAATTAAACAAACAAATTAAACACATTTCAACATATTCTTCCAACTGGCTCTATCCTTCCTTCGCTAGTTGGTAACACCAAGGATACTGGTCTTGTCGTCCTCTTTTCCTGCTTCCATCGAGTACGTTATCGAAAACCTTTCGCGCTGGCTCATCTTCAACCATTCTGATAGCATGGCCTAGCCAAAGCAATTGGCCCACTTTGATTCGTCTAGCTTTGTCCACGTCAGAATAGAGATTATATAGCTCTGAGTTCCAGCGACGTCGGTACTCGCCGTTTTCCCTAACACGACCATATATTTTACGGAGAACAGGACCATATATTTTATGGAGAATTTTTCTCTCGAAAAAGGTGGCATGTATCAATTTGCTTTTCGTGGGTCTTTTCCAGGCTTTGGCGTAGCGTGAGTATTTGGTCAGTCGTGGTCTTGCCTGGTCTAAAACCACACTGATAAGGTCCAATCAGGTTTTCAATAATTGGCTTTTGTCTTTCACATAATACGCTCGACAAGACCTTATTCGCGATGGATAAAAGACTAATACCGCGATAGTTGGAACAGACACACGGATCACCCTTTTTAAATAAGGGACATAATACACTGAGACTCCAATCGTCGGGCATAGATTTAGAAAAAATTAGATCCTTAATAATATGACTCTTTTGATTCTGCTGCAATTAAATATTAATTACTTAATGTTCCATAACGTTAACTAAAATTTGAAGGATGCTTTATTGAATCCTTTGACTTGACGCAGGCTGCATTACATAATGAAAGCGAGAAGTAAATGTTTATTTTTCTTTAATTGTTGCAAAACCAACGATATAATGTTGTTTTTCCTATAATTTTGCCCCAACCTGAGTTCAATACAATGCCCTTTTTAAAGAAACAAAAACTATTATTTTCTTTTCATTTAATATAAACTGATATAAGCAAAACTAAACTCATACACACTCAAAAAAAAAAAACAATAAAGATGCGGATGTTTGCAAAAGTATTATAGCATATAACTCATATACAAATGTTTCTCGAAATACACCGGAAGAAATTCCCAATGTTGAATTTATTAAAGCATAAGCTATAAATAAACTTAAAGCAAAACATTGTAATTTATTTAACCTTAAATTGAGAATCTTCAGCAGTGGTGTCGATTAAAATATCACATTATACTCCACGGTGTTTTAGTTAATATCTCAGTGTTTCGTTATACAGGGGACCCAAGAAAAACAACTGACTATGAATAACTAGATTTTTTCCTCAGCACTTACAAAACGAGTGTGAGAGCGAGAAAAACCACTTAAGATAAGCATAGAAAGCAATGAAAGTGACAGATTTTCATATCTTTCGGATACAATCTATACAATACAGTAAACGAAAAATGTCACATACACACGCATACATTTACCAGTTGTATATCAACTAACATACACACATACACGCATCCACATACACATATCCATTTACGAACTAAAACACAGAGTAAGGACGCCCCAGGATAAGAACACACAGAGAATTTACTCTACATATATATGTATGTATCGTATCTATGCAGATGGGAATGTAAGTAAAGTGGTGCTACAACTTACAAGGAGAGTCTGTCTTTTTCTATAAATATGTAATAGTGTATGTGTGAATGTAATCCATAGAGTCCTATTACCAAAGGATTGTTCCTTAATGACAACTATGACCATAGCCGAAGAAGTAGCACACAAACTCACACACAAGCATATATATGGTACGTAAACGAATATGTACATATGGCTATGTGTCCTACGAGGGTTATATGAAAGTTTAGATTGCCCTTTACTCAAACCAACTAAAGTATACACATTGTATTTATTATATTTAAGGATATATATTGTTTTTTACTGCAACGTAATGTAAACAAATGATATTAGTTCTTTATCATACTTACCTCGTTCATATCCAGAATTTGTACAAAATTGGTTCTAAGTTCAATATCACATAGCATGAACGGAAACACAACACACAAAGAGAAAGGATATCCAAAATAGAAAAGCACAGTGGGTGTCTAAATAAAGAAATGACTTCCCATTACATCCCATGAAGGGCTTGCGGAGAGCTTCACACAATCAGTGAGCTGCACGCTGTCTAGTTGTACACTCACTGGTTGGGACTTAGTGTTTTACACCGGTTTTGAACGGTATTTTGAGAAATAATTTCATGGCAAAGTACTCGATAGTGTCGCCCTCACTAAGCGAGGTCACCGTCGTCGAAAGAAATGTGATGAGATCTGAGTTGGGACCGAACCCACGTTCTCATGTCTAAGAGCCACTAACCACACTAACCATTGCACCACCAACGGCCACGTATAAATACTTGTAATCATTCCCTGGTCGTAAATCATAGACAAGTGGTATATAAAATAATACAACAGTAGTTCCAAAGGGCTTCCATCATGTTCACGACGTCTTTCCGTACTGTCAAAATCGATATTGCTTACTATATAGAATGCAGACTACGTTTCATCACTTGTTTTTTAATTATCCTTGGTTGAAAAGGCTGCAAGACAGCACGCTGTCTAGCACACTTAGGCTAAACAAGCCCACTCTGATACCTGCAGTTTCCTCTATAGCAACTATTGACTAGTCGTCTAGCCAATTTGCCCTTTCATTGAAATTTTCTATAAGAACTACAGGAATATCCTGTAGGGCTATGGTGCTAACTAAATGTGTTCCGAATATCCTACTTCTCAGTCCTGCCAGATCAGGGCAATCCAAGAGAAGGTGTTTCGTCGTTACCTCGTCCACTTTCATGCAGCATCTACAGAGAGTGGGATTTCTATGTCCCAATCTTAGGGCGTGTTTTCCTACAAGACAATGTCCCGTAAGTGTTCCTATCACTGTGGATAACCTGCCTCTCGGCAAGTTAAGTAGTTGCCTAGTCGTCTTCCTGTCCAGCTGTGGCCAGAGGACCCTGTCTTGTTTGCAGGTTGAAGTAAGTCTCCACTTCTCCTTGAACATATTATCGGCGCACTGCCTGATCTGCAAACGGCATGTAGAGATTGGCATACTAACACCTTCTTTTTCCGGAAGAACCTGTGCCGTAGTACCCTGTCTAGCTAACCCATCCGCTACGCAATTGCCTGGAATGTCGCTGTGTCCCGGTACCCAGATGAGCCTGATGTCAAAATACTCTGCCATCACCCTAAGTGATGAGTGACATTCTCTCACCATCAGGGACGTAGCAAAGGGATTTTATGGCTGCCTGGCTGTCTGTGTAGATACATATTCTCCGGAGGGTTGTGACACTACTTTTCAGTAGTTCAGCAACATCCAGTATGGCGGTAATTTCCGCCTGAAATACACTACAGTGATCAGGCAGCTTGAAGGAGATATTTACATTTAGGTCCGGTGAATGGACCCCATAGCCTACTTGCTCGTCCAACTTTGATCCATCCGTGAAAAATCTGATACTACTGGTGTCCCCTTCCAGTGACTTTTCCCAGGAATTCCTGTTCGGAATAGAAGTCCTTAGATTTGTCGCTGGTAGTAGGTAGGGGATACAGTAGTCCGTTTTTACGGGAATAGATTTGATCCGGTGTAGTAATTCAGTGTGTCAGGAATGCCCCGATATCAAAACGCCACAATCTCTGATTCTCACCAGGGATGTAGCGGCTGCCGATTCGGCCATGTTATCAGGAGTACAGATGTTCAGGATAGCACTAAGTGCAGTTCCTGACGTCGTGCCCATTGACCCACTAACGCTAATCAGTGCTGATCTTTGAATTTTCATCAAGGAATTCAGAATATATTTCTTTTGGAGGGATCTCGACCAACCTACGATACCATAGAAAAGTATTGGTCTGACTATTGCAGTATAAATCCACATGGTGATCTTAGGAGACAGTCCCCAGCACTTTTCCATCGCCCCTTTACAGCAGTAAAGAGCAACAGACGCCTTTTTCACTCTCTCCTCCACATTCGGTTTCCAAGTGAGTTTTCTGTCCAGAATTATTCCCAGATACTTGACCTTTTCCTCAACTGTAATTGCACAAAATTAACTGACGGCGGTTCAAATGCGGGTATTTTATATTTCCGAGAGAACAAGATAAGCTCGGTTTTAAGTGGGTTAAGTGATAGTCCGTTGTTAGCGGTCCAGTTCGAAATCAGACTGTGTAGGCTGATTGTACGAATGCTATGTAAATTGAAGTTTCTATCCGTATATATGATAGCAATATCTTTGACAGAAGTGAACCATAATAGTGGAGATAGAACTCCCCCCTGCGGTGGCCCCCTGTTAACGTTCGTAGCAATTGTAACACCACCCCATTCATGTTTAACGGATCTATCCACCAGAAGCTTCCCAATTAGGCGTGTCACCAAGCTGTCGACTCCTAGATTCTGTAACAACCTGAGAATCGCCGAAGGTTGAATGTTATTGAAGGCTCTCTCGATGTCCAGGAAGGTCCCCAGAGCGAAGACCTTATTCGCAAGAGAGTTTTCTATTATGCTGACTGTAGAGTGGAGAGCCGTCTCAATTGACCTGTCCTTGATATAGGCATGCTGAGAACTCGATAGTAGATTCTGTGAAAGATTATTTCGAACTTGAATGTCCAGTAACCTTTTAAATGTCTTACGAACAAAGGATGATAGACTGATTGGTCTAAAGTCCTTTGGTTTGACATGAGAGCATTTGCCCGCTTTCGGGACGAAAACCACTTTGGTTTGCTTCGATACGCTAGGGATGACTCCCAGCATAAGGCAGCCCCTGAAGATTGCCTCCAACCAACAACAAGATAGGTATAGTGTACTGTGGTTGCGCGGGATTTATCCCGTCAGTTCCGTCGAATTTATAGGGCTTAAAGGATCTAATGACCCATATCAGATTATTTGTGCTCTCTATTGAGCGAACTTTTCCATGCTAGGCGAGTTTCCGCCTAACTCTTCTGGCTGATGACCAACATTGATCTCATCGTTGCGAAAGTGGGCATCCAGGAGAATCCCAAGAGACTCTTCAGACCAATCCGTCCACGTTCCATCATCTTTCATTAACAACCCCGCACACGGCGGGTTTTTAGCGAGCACGAATCTTAAGCGTGCAGTCTGGTTGGTTCCCTCAATGGATTCACAGAAGTATCGCCAGGATTTCCATTTGGCCTTCTTGATTTCAGCTTTATAGAGATTAAGACTAATTTTGTAAACGTCCCAATCCCTTTGGTCGCAGCTTTTTTTGGCCTTGTTGAAAAGCCGCCTAATGGACGATCTTAGGTCCTGAAGAACAGCGTTCGTTTTTTGTTACCTTTGGCAGCATTATAACCACTGGACTTACAGGATATATTGAGAGCGTTCCTGCACGCATCAGTAAATTTGCCAACTAGTTCTCCTTATATGACGTAGAAAAAATATGACCCCAACTGGTTCGACCTTTATAATTTTCTCTCTATTTTGTGACATCAATCCATCGCATAGATTGATCCAATTGCTGAGAGGTATTAATCGTCCTGTTTTTCATAGGGAAGCTTTTCAGTGGATTCTTCGTCTTCCTCATCGTTACAGCTTCTACAGAGTTAACTTCCCTGACCTTCAGTCTTCCCGCATGCCTACCAATCAGACAGTGTAAAGTCAAAACTGAAACAAACATGGATATCTTAGGTGTGACGGAACAATCGTAGATTTCCTCCTATCCATTACCGGTCACATGTTTTTGTGCTTAAACGATCTGTGCTTTCGTCCACCTCTCCAATATCATTACGCAGTAGCGATATCGCAGTATATGCTTACAAGTCACTAAGGCATACCCATACGTTCCACTTCCTGTGGAACCTCTAAGATAGTCCCAAGTCTCGCCAGATCATTCTCACGGCAGTTCCCCAGAATGTCCCTGCCCTCTACCATGTTATGTGAACATTTAACTTCTGCGTCATCTCGCTAAGAGATCTACGGCAGATCTGGGCAGATTTTTAGGTCACGAATACTTATTCCAGGGACCTGATTACCCCTTGACTGTTAGAAAATACATTCAACCCACAGACTGCTGGACTATTATCCCTCAGCCAGTCTGTCCTTTCCCTAGTAGCGAAAACTTCCGCCATATGCACGCTACAATGACCAAGCAGTCTACGAGAAAAGTACATCGTAGCTAGTAGTTCCATAGAGTAGACCCCAGAGCCTACCCGATCATTCATCACCCATCCGTGTAGAAATTCATATATCGCTCTATCCAAGGAACTATTTTGTCGTAAGAATCCCTTTCCGATATGAGGGTGTGACATTTCCGATCAAATCGTGGTTCTGCTTTTGTGTAGTCGACAAATGGAAGACTGTTGGGAGCCCGTTATAGAAAATATTATTTTCCATGATCGAATCCGGCCATGCCCCATTGTGGGAGTTGCTATTACCTGATGGCAGACGTAGCTGCAACCTGCCTATCCATATTGTGCACAGACAAAGCTACACGTTGAAAAATAACGGCCCCAGCAAATTATTGCCGGAATCCTATACATGTTTGCAATAGAAGGTCTGCTGCTTTTTGTTTCTTTATTTTCTGCCACGTTTTGTTTTCAGCAGTTCACAACAAACAACCCACATTTGGGTCACAAATAAATATGTTAGAACCTATTAATCACTGTATCCCAAATATGGTATATTGAATAGCAAACACAATGTGTTTGGACACAAGTATACTATATTTGCGACAGGCTACAAACACGTTACATTTGTATTCAAAAAAAAAAAAAACAAATGTTGTAGCTTACAGAACATTACACTCATTGCTTCAGTGTGAGTGCAACGCAGAGCACTTTGCTACACGTCGTCGCCATTCTCTGAACCCTAGTCAATAGGGCACAATAGCTGGGTTTCATATGTACTTGTCATCATACAGTAAGCCCACAAAGTATTATTCGTCTCACCATGGCTGTATAGATCCGAGGAGTATCCGGTCTAACGTCGCCTTTTCTTTCCTTTCTACTATTTTGGGTGTGAGACTATAACAGCCATGTATTTCGATTTATTTTAGACCCCATCAACGTTCTTTCACCGTCAGTGGTACAATGGCGGTACAATCGGTACTTCGACGACAGCCACTTCACTTAGTGGCGACGACACTTTCGTGTATTTAGCCATGAAAATTTTTCTCAAAAACTACCATTCGGAACCGGTGTAAAACTGTAAATCCCAATCAGGGAGTATTAAACTAACACGAGCACAGCTCGCTGGTTGTGAGAAGCTCTCGGCAATCCATGCATGGGATGTAATGGGAAACCATTGTTGTTGTTGTCTCAACGTTCCTCAATGAGTAATACGAACCAGGTCGGTCTTGTCCGGGTTTATACCAGGTCCACCTAGTACACCAGCCCCACTATCCGTTCGCTACCCTGCAGAGTGTCCTTTAGAATACTGGGATATTTGTCCCTTATAGCCATCGTCACTTCGTCCGCATAAGCAACAATTCTCGCACCAGAAGTTTTGTGAGTTTTCCATTCAGCGCAAGCTTTCGGCCGTATATACGCTACAATGAACATGAACTCAATGGTAAAGCGACAACCCTAGTTCAACCCTGCAGTCCCCGTAACCTGTCTAATAATTCTTTTTCGAACTCTCTTTACAAGGAACTCCTTTGTTCTCGTAATTCCTTCCCGGTATGAGAGTGTGGTACTTTCGATCGAATGGTGGTTCCACCTACGAGTACTCGACCAATGCAGAAATGATGGTGGCACATTACAGCACTGTTCCATGACCGTCTTCGACCATGCCGTATTCTGGTATTCGCCTTAACCTGATGGCAGATGTAGAAGGAATTTGCCTTCCTCTAATGTCCTCCGGCAAAAAATATAATATTACATTCTGCTCATCAGTGGGTGTGTTGCGCAGTGTGAATCTGTACATGAGATGAATCTCCTTGGTCCGAAAACTGAGCAAATACAGGGAATGTATTAGGTTGATTCCTCTTACACCTTTTAAAAGCGTCATTAGCATATAAATTTAGTCCCGCCCGCCAAATGTACACCAATTATTCTGTATCCCTTGGACAAAAAGATCGTTGATCATTTCCTCGTTCCTCGCCCACATTTCTTGCATTGTCGAGTTGGACAAGAGCTACAAACGATTTACAAGATATGAGCTTGACAAAATAATCACCTTTTTGCAAGAATGACACCGCGGCCCGAAATTTTTGGGGCCCATAAAAAAAAGTCCATGACTTGGGGCAAAACTAGGAGACACGGGCCTTTTTTTTTGTCTTTTATCACGTAGTGGTGTCCGTATATGGTTAAATTTTTCGTGTTGCACTGTCTAATACTAGTTCATTGTGGCCTGGAGATTCATAAATAACAATTTCTTCAAGTAGGCAAAGCAACAATAAAAGCTAAGACACTAAGTGTAAAAAATGCACAGCTTGCGAGTTGGCTTCAGCAAATAGTGAAATAATACAATTGTTGAGGTATAAAGGGGAATTGAGGAGCTATTTATCGCATTTCTCCAACGACTACTCAATCTCTAAGATGTTTCAACCCGTCCACACCGACAAATTCAGCTAAAACTTAATTTCAGGTTTCCCTGCACAATCTATGTAAAATAACAATCTGCTTTTGTTTACAGAGACTTCATATTCAAACCTGAAAGTCAGGTGTATCTGATTACTCTGCTTAAACAGGGGAATTCATTCACAGGGTGTCTAGTAATTTATTTTTGATGAACATTTGGATGCTAAATTCAGTGAAATGAGCTAATTTAAAATTTCGATTTTGTATGTGGTATTTTATATATATTCGGCGAAATTACAAAATTTGCTCGTAATCATCCGGTAGAGGTAGAGATACCTTATTATGCTGAAAGAAGTGCAAATAAAACTATTTTTGGGTATATTTTTTCATAAAAAGTGCAGGAAAAAATTACTTTTTTTGGGATAAAGTGTTAATAAAGTTATTCAACGGATTCTTAGCTACATTATTGCCAAATACAGTTACCAGTTACAGTTACAGTCACCCAGTCTGAATGAGCTGTTATACAAAAATTGGTGACACCTTTTTCGAGGGCCCCAATGATTTTCAGAATCTTTTGAGGCCCATTAAAAAATATAGGTCACCCAACTCAACAAACCGAGAATAGGGTTATACTATCCTTTGATACTAGAATCTAACCTATACTGTCAAGTCAGTATATTCTTTGCCACAAGTCGCTAGAAGCATGTCCGTATATTCCAATTCCTGCGGAATCTGTAAGGTAAAGGGTTTTTCAACAGAGACGCTACAAAAGTAAATCGATAGGGACAGCAAACGATAGGGACAGTGGCCTCAACTTTAAGAGCGCTACGTCCAATTTATGGTCGTCATGATCGTCCTACCAGATGAGGCTCCTTTCTGGCTGAATGGCTTCGTCAATAAGCAAAATATGCGTTATTGGTCAGACAGCAATCCACACGTAATCCATGAGTCATCATTGCATCCCGAAAAAAATACGGTTTGGTGCGGTTTATGGGCCGGCGGCGTCATTGGGCCTTACTTCTTCCGTGATGATCAAGACCGGCACATTACGCCACCGTTCAATGATAACCGAATATTTTTGGCCCCAATTGGATAATATGGACTTTGAGGACATGTGGTTCCAACAGGACGGCGCCACAAGCCACACAGCGAATGCCCCAATCAATTTATTGGAAACCAAGTTTGGTGAACGTGTTATCTCACGAAATGGCCCAGTCGATTGGCCGCCTCGGTCGTGCGATTTGACGCCGTTAGATTATTTCCTGTGGGACTACGTCAAGTCTATGGTCTATGCCAACAAGCCAGCGACGATTGATGAACTTCGTACGAATATGGAACGTGAAATTGCAGCAGTATCGTCCGATTTATGCTTGAAAACCGTCGAAAATTGGGTTCAGCGTCTGGACTTCTGCAAGCGTGCCCGTGGTGGCCATGCAAAAGAAATCGAGTTCCATACATAATGGCATCGAACGTACGTTCACAGGAATAAAGAATTTCATTGGTATCTAAAACCGGTTTTGATTTATTTAAAAAAATCTTTTGTAGCGCTCTTATTGAAAAACCCTATACAAACTAGTCTTAATATCTCCTCCATTTTGCAGTTCCTCAAAGTGTCTTTGTATATGATTTATATATGATTCGATCTGAAGTTAGTTCTTAGAAGAATATTTTTCAATTTCTTATGAGCTACACATATCAGGGGTTTTTTCTGCA
Organism: Phaonia tiefii; assembly: GCA_963931995.1. Lineage (NCBI taxonomy): Eukaryota > Metazoa > Arthropoda > Insecta > Diptera > Muscidae > Phaonia > Phaonia tiefii. Next base: position 244,995,228 of record OZ008368.1, read on the forward strand.
ATTAAAAAAAATTTTAACAGTCTGCACCAGGATTTGAACTCACGTTGGCGAACGATCGTGTAGAAGTTTGTGATTCTTCTCATCAGCGCCTTATCGTTCTAGGCCAGTGACCGTCTTGTTCAATATCGTAAATATCGTCATACTGAGATGACTTGTTAAAGATCTGCCATGGAAAATGTTGTGTTCACGAAGATTGATTCTGGTGATTCTATTGTCGCCTAGCTATCGCATATGTCATCGAGCCCTATCACACCAGTATAATTAACTTTCTGGCTTAAAAATTACATATGCAACTAGCACTCTACTCCAGCAACTATTTTGATCTGGGAGATCCAACAATTATTGCCATAATTTCTGTACAAGTTTAATATTTGCAAGCACTTGGCTGTGTTACAAAATTTATTAATAAGAACTTATGTAATTTCCAGTGTTGGAAAACAGTTGTAATTCCTTGATGTACTTAAAACTTCAAAAGAAGTTAAGGGATTTTGAAAATATGAAAAATAACACATTAATATATGAAATTAATAGGGCATGTTGTAATATCAAAAATTTAATGAAATCATTTCCATAGTGAACTAAAATGTTCACAAAAAAAACATTTTCTCCCATTGTGCTTAGTTCAAACATTAAGGGAAATCTGAATACCAACGTTACCACGTTTTTGTTGAAATGGGTTGTATGTGTGCGTAACGCGTGACGATATACTGTATGTATGTTAATGTTTGTATAGTTTTTCTAGTATTGGTAAATACATATACATATACATATGTATGCCTGAGCGATTATGTACGAGTATGAAGTTCGATAACCATCAACAGCGTATAATTTGAATCTGTGTTTTCCAGCGTTTTGTGTTCGTCCAATAGAGAGCGTGGAAGGGGTATTATGTATTGAGTCCATATTTTATTATTGGCATAAAAGATAATATCTTTTATACAGAGTAAAGACTCTTTCCTTTTTCATAAGGATTTTTATATGTATTCTTGAGTGCTCGCATCTATGTTTAAAAGGATATGATTTATAAACCAATACACTGGCTACATATATACATACATAGATACCCATGCATATTACTATTTTAATATTCAGAGAATATCCAATATTGGCATGTCCAGAAAGGCTAATTCACACCGACTGTGGATGGCTGGCAAATGATAAATGAAAGGAATAGCCAGGACATTCATATTGGATATTAATTCCTTATAGTTATTTGCAACTAAAACAAATTCGGAAAGGAGTAAAAATGTGTTACAAATACTTTTTCTATATCACCATATTTTACTTGCAGAATCGTAGTACCCCTTGAGATCTTTTCGAAGAGACATGACTCACATATTTACAATTCAGCCCTAAAATAAATTGTTGATCAAACGGAAATTCAGAATTTCAATTGATGGCTTCTGAATACATATAGGAATATCGTTTTATATTCCTTTCACTAATCAAGTTTTTCTCGAAACCTCTGCTCACACAACTCGAAAAACTCGAAAGCTTACACAAAGAAAGGAAAGCTTTTTCGCACCAGTAAAAATTTTAAACTGAAATATGTGTCGTTTTTGTTGTCTGGATGCAAAGATACTGCGTGTTTGGAGCTTTGTCGCAAACATAGTATACGTTTGTCCAAACACTTTACATGTTGAAAACACAATGATTAAAATATTACAATATATGTGTTTGTGATTCAAATATATCGGTGATTGTGATACAAATACAGTAGTGTTTGCTGCACAAAAAATTGAGAGAAAGAGGGATTATTCACAGGGAACGTGTGTAACTGAATTTTTGCATTATTCTTTCACTCAGTGATTCATAATTATTCCTGAATGCGTGTGTCAGTTGCAGATACGGTGACTGTTTCTTAGTTTGGCACTACAGTTGCGTTTTAATTTCATTAATGCAGTAGTAAACCGCACTTGGTTTGAATGAACCAACTTTGTTTGTATACCAACGTATAGTGATAATAGTGTTCTAAAGTAATGTAGCGTTGGCGATGTTGAAACCTTGTGAAAACTGAGTGAGAGACAAGAAAGAAAGCAGACACACCAGAGCAGCGTTCACGAAAAATAAAGATAATGCATTCAATACAAGTAAATTTCAGAATGGTGGTTGAAATATTTATATTCTTATTAAATGGTTATAAATGTAGATTCATATTGGTAAAATTAATTATAATAAATAATATCTTACCTTACTAACTAAAATAAATAAATAATTAATTTCTAAATATTGTCATGTTTGGGAGGAAACACGCATATGCTCCCACATAAACAACCGCAATCTTCGTACGAAATACGCACATGCTTCCACTTAAGTATATGGAAGTTTGAAAGGAAACATGCGAATGATTCCACGTAAGTATATGGAGGTTAGGGATGAAGCACGCAGATGTTTGCATGTAAATGCATACATATTTGCCAATGAATATACTAATGTTTGCATTTAAATACAAGTGAGTTTTTGGTACTTGCAAATATATGAAATGAGCAAAAACAACAACAAATGATGAAATGAGCAAAAACAACAAGAGAAGTCAGATCATTTTGTATCAGGACAATGAGAAACACTCAACATATCGATTTTATGGGTCATCTGCCGCAAAGCCCTGATTTGGCACCCAATGACTTCCTTTTACTCTGTGGTCATTTCGACGCCCGAAGTAGCTGCTGATGTTTGCAATCACCATTTTTTGGAGGTGTCTCAATCGGAATTGAAAAAGTGCTTCGAAAATTAGTTTGAGCGCATGCAAAAATCTACCCGTCTTCACGGAGAATATTTTGAAAACAATAAAACCATTTCCAATGGTAAATGATTGGTTTTATATTGCTTGACCCGAAATATAGATATCAACCATTGCCGTTTCTTCGTATGATGCTAGATTCTGCGCCAAAAAGGAACAAAATTCGCATCAGATTTTGATATATATGTTTCTTGTGGCATGGGACTGACCGCGGAGGTGGAAAGTTTCCGATAGCCACTCACTTGGGTCCGCACTTACTTCCTCGAAGTATGTCACGGCCAATGGCTTTATCGAAAAAATCCGTTACCTAGCTAGAGTGAGAAGGTGCACGGAATGAGCAGCCTGATTGGTTATGCGATCACTGATGCGTCTCAGGTAAAATAAGTGACCCTGTGACTCAACCTCCTCGAACTGGTTTTTGCAGCTGGATGTGCTAACTGGCCAACGGCAGATCAAACCTAAAGAAATATAACTCCAGTTTCGATACACTGCATTCTGGTCAGCGTCTTATCCACAGTGGGAGACTAAAAAATAATCATCCTGGCACTAAGTAAAATGCAATCCACGTTGGGCTGGGTTTGCCTCCCCGCACCAGTATGTTGGCAATAGGAACACGCAATGATTACAATAACCGTCGGTGGTGCAACGGTAGTGTGCGCGGCTGTTGTGCGAGAGAACGTGGGTTCGATCCCTGCTCTGACCACCTTATACTTCTTTCGACGACGATCACCTCGCATAGTGATGGCGATTATCTGACATAAAATATCTTCTAATAAACCATTCGGTACCGGTGTTAAACTATAAGTCACAATCAGTGAGTGAAAACTGAAAAGCGCACAGCTCAACGATTGTGAGAAGCTCCTATATCCCCCCATGGGATGTAATGGGAAAATATTTATTTATTTATTATGATCGGACAAACCCCCTATTTGAAGAAGACCCTTGAAACGTTATAAGGACCACGATTTATGGATATGTACCAGGAATGTCAGAAAAATATACAGGACGGGCCCCACTTTCCAACTGACGGATGTCCTCGCAAATTATAAAGCTAACATCACACCGATGGACTGGATATCGTTGCACGCGAAAGGAGAATTGCAATAATCACTACAGCTGTCATGAGCGGAAACACTAATTCGGTTGCGGAATTATAGTTGGAATAAGAATGTGAAATCTAGTCTAAACTTTCAACCCAGTGACTGAACACAAAGCCACAATTCGGATGAAGGCTACATATAAGGGTACAATCTGTGTGCACACACAGACTGGGTGTAAAGGCGATGAGGTCAGAGAATAATTTTATGAACGTCTGGGGAAAATTTATGAACGCTGCCCTGATCAACGACATTAAGATTGTTCTAGGCGATTTTTATATCAAATTTGGAAAGGAAAGTGTCTTTCGACCAATCATCGGTAATGCCAGCCTACACGATACGACTACCGATAATGGTATAAGACCGATAGACTTCGCCACTGCAATGAACATGGATGTTCGTCTAATCAGAAATAACAATATCGGCTCGGATCAGAGGATATTGGCTGCGAAAGTTCGCACAAGACTGAGCAAAGTGGAAAACGTACGAAACCAAACACGTGAAAATCTAGATATTGACAAGCTGCAAATACCGTAGATATCAAATGCCTATGAACGAAAGCTCAATCTGTTACAAGCGTAGAATACTCCCCCTCAGGACGACTCAGAAGCGCAGTGGAAGCACATCTCCAATTCTTTAGGGAAAGATCAATCGTCGGTGGCTTGTTGGCATAGACCATAGACTTGACGTAGCCCCACAGGAAATAATCTAACGGCGTCAAATCGCACGACCGAGGCGGCCAATCGACAGGGCCATTTCGTGAGATAACACGTTCACCAAACTTGGTTTCCAACAAATTGATTGTGGCATTCGCTGTGTGGCTTGTGGCGCCGTCCTGTTGGAACCACATGTCCTCCAAGTCCATATTATCCAATTGGGGCCAAAAATATTCGGTTATCATTGAACGGTAGCGATTCGCATTCACAGTAAGGTGCCCGTCTTGATCATCATGGAAGAAGTACGGCCCAATGCGTGATTTTTTCGGGATGCAATGATGACTCATGGATTACGTGTGGATTGCTGTCTGACCAATAACGCAAATATTTTGCTTATTGACGAAGCCATTCAGCCAGAAATGAGCCTCATCGCTGAAGATGATTTTCCGATGAAAATCCGAATCATTTTCAAGTTGTTGCTCAGCCCAATTCACGAACATACGACGCTTATGGTGGTCAAGCGGCTTCTGTTCTTGCGTCAATTTGATCTTGTAAGGATGTAGGCCAACATCTTTTCGCAAAATTCGCCACAACGACGTCACAGGGATGCCCAACGCTTGAGAACGACGTGTGAGAGACACATTTGGGCTTTCTTGAACTGAAGCCTCAGCGGCAGCAATATTCTCGACACTACGGGCACTTCTTTGTCTCACTGACACGGGAACATTTTGTACTGTGCCTGTGGATTCAAATTTTTCCACTAGACTCTTAATTGTTGATCTGGTAGGACGATTATGACGACCATAAATTGGACGAAGCGCTCTTAAAGTTGAGGCCACTGACTGCAAATTTCGGTAGTAAATTTTAATAATTTCGACTCGTTGTTGGCTCGTATATCTTTCCATTAGGAAATGGCAAACCTTACTGAAGAGAAATTTCAAAAGAGCGGGAATAAATATGGCGTCGTTTGCTGTCCCAATCGATTTACTTTTGAAGCGTCTCTGTTGAAAAACCCGTTATATGCTTGCAACACACTTCAAACATTCATATGTTTGGACGTCCCTAACTCGCTTGTATTTAAATGCAAACAGTAACATATTTACTGGCAAACATGTATAATTTTACGAGGACACATATGCGTTCTTCATACCAAAAATTCATATACATACGTGAAAGCATTCGTGTGTTTCCCCCAAACCTCCATATACTTACGTGCGTATTTTCTCCCAAACATAATAATATTTAGAAACGAATTATTCTTTCTTTCTTTACTTATTATAATTACTTTTTTCCTATTTATTATCCATATTTACTTAATAAATAATTAATACAACAAATTAAAAGCCTTAAATGATTTTTACATTTACTTGCATTGAAAGCATTACTTGTTTTGTTTTGAATCTGCTGCTCTGTTGTTTCCCCTTTCTTTGCTGTCTCTCATGTTTTTGTCTTCAGAAGGTTTCAACTATGCGTTGGTTAGTTATCACTATGCGTTGGTACTCGAACTATATACTTATATACAAATCTAGTTCATGCAAGACAAGCGTTTAGTAATTAATTGTGTTTTTTTGTATTATATTTCTGAAATGGTTCGCCATTCCGATTTTTCCAGTAGAGGCTCGGGCAGAAAAAGGGATCCACGTTATTTCTTTCCTCAAAATCGGTTCTCACTTTGGTAGCACACATAAGTATATGCGAAACACATACACAAAACCCAAAGCAACATCACAAACCATTTAACCGTCCGAGCGTTTGTTTATTCTTCTTTCACAGATCAAGCGCTTTTGATATCCCCTGTCCTATGAACCATTGACGACTGAATATATGAAATTAAAACGCAATACATCACGCACACTCGGGAATATTTATGAATCACGCACTGAGAGAATAATGCGAATATACAGATAAACACTCACAAGCTGTACTCACTCGTTGCACCTCTTTTATTCTCTCACTCTCTCGAGAGCATAAACTGTGCAACAATCACGGCTGTATTTGTATCACAACAAAGATATATTTGGGTCGCACACACATATGTTATAACATATTAGTCATTGTGTCTCAAACATGAAATAATGAATAGCAAACACAATGCGTTTGGGCACAAGTATATTATATTTGCGGCAAGCTCCAAACATGTGTTATATTTGCATCCAAATAACAAAAAACGACAGATTTTTCAGCGTGAAGAGATCACAAAGTATGCTTGGGGATGTATTTATGTTTGAATCGCACATTGTTGACAAGCACGTGTTTTGCCATGAGAAAATCCATCAGTCTCATTCCCTTCTCGGAAGTACTGGCAAGTGGACAGAATTTACCGACGGTTAGTTAAAAGACATTTTAACTATCAATTTTGACATCGAAATCCCTTAGAGCAAATTTAATGTCCAGCAGATGATAGTTGTCGATTTTCAATTCGTGGATTCTCTCCAGAATTTTCCAGAATGAGGAGTCTGGTCAGTTGGGATTTGATCTAAAACCTCACTGATGACGTCCGTTAAACTCTGCAGCAATTGACTTCAGTCTTAGGCATATTACGCTTGTGAGGATATGGTAAGCAATGGATAAATGTAGTATTTCCTGATAGATACGATAAATAATCATAGGCATCATCTCATTAAACATTTGTATAGCCCGTCGGTTGTGTAGTGGTATTGAGTAGGGCTCTCAGCGGCGGAAGTCACGACCTGGAAGGTAGGAAATCATGACCAAGAGGACTTCTTTAAATTACCGCAGTCCTTCCCTACATATTACCTCCTCCTTTCTTTTTAACATTGTGTGAGATTGGGAGGCAAGGCCTTCCTAAAGAAGGCCTTAGAAGCCATACAAAATGGATGGTCTTAGAAGGCATGCAAAGAGGAAAAACTTAGAAGGCATGCAAAGGGGAAGGCCTTAGAAGGTATTTACTTGACGTTATTTTTCGTTCAGAACCGGGGTAAAAATGTGGGTTCCAAACTAGAGTGCACACAGTCCAGTGGTTGCGAGATGCCCTCACCAATCTCTTGATGGGATGTAATGAGAAACCACTTTATTCTAGGTCAAACTACAACCCCTGTTCATGTTCAATATCGCTTGATTTCTCCCACTTTACCAAACATAGGGTACACAGAACGTGCCTTAAACACTACATTACATCCATTATATATTCGTTTCATAGTCGATATTGTCTACTGTGAACAATCTAGCAGTTTTGTTTTTCTGGATCCCATAACTCTTCGCCAATGCTCTTGTCTTATTTGTTCTGTGTTGCAATATTTAGTTTTACCCCTTTTTGCCAGAGGAGCTCTTTGTGACTGGGTAAGTATCTTGAAACCAATATCAAGTAACCAACGTTTTTCATTTGAGCAATTTAGTTTTAATGTAATATTGATAATGCAATGCAGTAGAATACAAACACATATACACAAACTAAATGTATATGTGTGTGTGTGAATGTGTATTTGTTTGTGTTTAATGTAGTGGTGATGTAAAAATTAATTTATTGAACTGAAGTGGAAATTTACATTATTTTACACACAAACAAAAGTGTCTTCATACAAATGGACAGACATTTACACCCACAGTCATTAAAGAGTGAAATGCAGAAGTGTATGTGCGTAAGAGAGTTTAAGGAGATTTTCTAAAACTAGAAGCATGTTTGCATTCCTGGGTCCTTAAGTTTTGCTTCGAGTATTTAAAATGTGTCTATCTCTTCGAAGCGTTTAAGTTTCTATTGGCATTAAATTATACCATTATTTAGTTACACACATAGCCACTTGCACATTCTGGGATTTAGCTGTTGAATTAAAAAGGAAACACACTAGGAGCAACAGTTTCTGAAGGTGTTTCCTGAACTTTCAAGTGGAGTATTTGAAGAATATAACACGAAGATTAAAATTAAATCAAACACTTGCTTAGTGTGATGTTATTTTGAAGTTATCAAATAAAGACACAACTCAATATCAAAAAATAATTATATTCCATTGCGACCCAGGACGAGATGGGGAAGAGATTCTTACAATTTTTAAGATGTTTCTGGACACACTGTTTTCAATCTAAGGATATATGCTTTGAGGAACTCTTAAATGGTCTTTGGAACAGGTGATGGCATATATGGCAATTATCTTTTTAAACACTTCGTTTATCTTTTTTGGTAGTTTATGTCCTGTTTTAGGTAGCGGTTTCTTTGGAGAATACCCCAAGCACTTTACTTCTAGCCACATTATGTCAAGAGTCCCCCGGTAATATAATTTTCAGGCTCCCATCTGATGTTAGTTACAGTAAGAGGCGCTTCGGCGAGCAAACTGATTGTCATGCTAACACCGCGGTGCATCTCAGGTAATTAGGTAGGAAACTTCATTGTAACTCATTGAAATGTTAAGGGATTCTTTAGTCTTTAGAGGTTGAATGAACCAACACTACTAATCTGTGCACACTGGTCCCAAATCAAGTTTTTTTTTGGCAGAAATTCGGATAATGTAGATAGACACTTGTAATTGAACCTGTTTGTAAGGCAACCCCAAAAATATGCACTTCACGATTTTTTGGGATGATGGGGCTACGACCCCCCTCATGCCCACAGTGGTTGCTTGGACTTGTTCAATTAAAATAAAAATCAATGACTGTTCGAAATCACGGGCGATCTGTTAACACTTTTTTGTTACACGGTACCTGTTCGATATCTTGGAACAAATTATTAAATATTACATTGGAAAATTAAAAAAAAATTATTTTTGTGCTGAAGACTCTTTTGCTATTGCAGTTTCTTTTTTCCTACATCTGCTTTAAAATTCAATGTAATATTGTTAAAATAAATAAAGCAATATTTAGCTCACTGAAACAACAGTTTTTGTTTTGTCATAAACAAAGCGACGACAAAAAGTATTGAATAGTATAGAGAACTTATTGCACTCTTTTTGAACTCTCACGTAAAGAGTCTGATTAAAAGAGCATAAATCAGATCTCTTTATAGAGTATTTCAATATAAATGCACCATTTCCACAATGTTATTATATAAAACAATACAAAACGCATAAATGTTTCAAAAGGCATCAATGTTTTACATCACAATTATGAATGGACCAAGTCTTGACAAAGAGAGTATAATACGTTTTGAATCTTTCGGCAGATGTCGCCACTGGTTTTGAGCCATACAATTCGTACCTTGAGATCTCTATACTATTCAATACTCTTTGGCGACGACGACCTGCTTGTTTGTTTGCTGCCGCTACATCAATACCATCATACATATTTTCAGGTAGGGACTATTGTTGTACAACAATCACGTTTTTGATGCTAACGCTGTGTGTAGTTTACATGTGTTCACTTTGATAGATTGCCCGTGCACATCTATAGATACCCGTGCCTATAGATGTTAACACATCAAAAAATGTGTGTTATTGACTCGAAAGTCATTCGGAAAAGTTTGATCAATATTAGTATATGAGTCCAAAATAATGTGTGAAAGAATCACAGCATAGTATAGTTTTGTGTGTCTGCGGTAGATGGCGATGTTTAAGGTGTAAGTGTAAGAAATTTAATACATTTGCTGCGTAATCATACTTTTTGGTCAACTTAGTTTTATTAGTGATTTTCCACAGAAATTTGAAGAGCTAAAAATATATTTGATCGATGTCTCGCTGTTTATTAAACGAATTTGTTTTAATCATAACCACTAAATTAAAATTTTTAAGGAATTGGTTTTGATGCCTGTGTGCAAAAACGGCACAAAAAGGTGCAACCGGCGCATATATGTCATGTTAGGGGACCCATTAACAAACAATCTTGCACTCACAGATTCATGCACAAGTGTGCACAAATATAACTTTTCCGTCATGAAATATAAGCAATTTTTTTATTTTGTTTTAAAAATACTATTTTACAAATCACTAAACAACAACTAAAAAAGATAGAGAAAAATTATTTTTCATAAACAGCTTTTGTCCTAAGCCCCTTTTATTTTATTCGTAATATATATAACATGTAGCCCATTTAATTAAAACTTCGCTTTAATCCAGGGCCGCAAAAATAAAAATGCTTTAGGCACCAGTAGAGTATTCAGAAATTCGTGAAAAATGCACGACTCCTATGACGATTCATTGAAATTATATTCCAAGAAAAACTTGTTGCTCATAATTTCAATAAGTAGATCCCCCAGAGTGTTAGAATTTAGGAAATGTAAAACCCTGTTTCAACTGACTAAAAAATGCTTTTGAATTTATACCAACAAATGTTGAGTTCGAACAAGTTTGCAATGGCAGATTAAAATCAAAGCAAAGTAGCAGGGCCCTCAGACTCATCGGCAGCTGTACCCTGGTCCACGTCTGATCTAAAACTAGAGTCCTGACAGCAGGTAAAATGCAAAATGGCACCATTTACAACGGCTGTGCAAATGCGCAAGATAAGTAACCATTAACACCCTCCATTAGTTGACGATGGCTGCAAAAGATATAGGGGTCACCTATATCCCAAAGATACGATTGACAGAAAATAAATAGAAAACATATTTTCCCACTACATTTCATGAAGGGATAGGGAAGAGAGCTTCTCGCCATCATAGCGCTGTGTGCTTTCCAGATTTCTCTCACTGATTGGGACCTGTAGTTTAACACTGGTTCCGAACGGGTTTCAGAGAAGTTTTTATCAAGTTATCAAGTTGATAGTGTCGCCGTCGCTAAGCGTGGTGGCCGTCTTTGAAATAAGTGTAAGGTGGTCAGAGCAGGGATCAATCACACGTTCTCTCGCATAACAGTCATGCACACTAACCATTGCACCGCAGACGGCGATGCGATTGACAAGGCCACAAAACTGTGACATCTGAAAAGGTACCACAACAAAAATAATCATATATATCGTCGTGGATTTGTAGTTGTCCAAAGACTACGAGATGTACTCTTTAACCTCTAGGTTCCACCCAATGTGTGAATGTACTATAATTCGTACTTTGTGTACATGCTGCGGCGCAACATTATGATGAAGATTTCGCAGATATATTAAACGAGTGCCTAAAGGAGACAGACATAGCTGCCCTAGATATTCTAATACTAAAATACGTCAGTCTGCACGCCAACTATTCCCACAACGACACAGAAAGCCATTCATAAGGCTAGTTTAGATTAGGTGTTAGTGGCAGTCGATGAACGACTCACATAGACATATTAGTCGATTGTGATTCCACTGGCTAACAACATTAAACTTTAACCCCACCGGTGAACCATTTAGTTTGCTCCAACAAGCTCAAGGTACTGTCTACCTCTATCTGAGATAATTCTTCGAGATTGCTAAATATAAACTACCCCATTATAGACGTCATTCTGCCAGCTAGTGCCGGACAAGGGCAACGAATATATTCAGTGGATTCTCCACTTTCTCATCGTTACAGCTTCTACATAAGTCATTTTCCCTGACATTTAGTCTCGTCGTCACTGTCTACCATTCAGACAGTGTCGCGGCGAAAATGAAACAAACATTAATACCTTGAATTTGGCTAAAGACAGCAGCATCGAGAACGTGGGTTCGATCCCTGCTCTGATCACCTTACATTTCCTTCGTCCACCAGCTTAGTGATGGCGACACTATCGAGGACTTAGCCATGCAGAGCTCCTCAAAATACCGTTCGGAACCAGTGTAAAACTGTAGGTCCCAAACTGTGAGCGAAAAAACGTGAGTACCTCTCCCAAATCCCATCATGGGATGTAATGGGAAACGAATTTTTTTTTTATTCTAGAATTTTGTTAATTTTTGTACAGAAGAGAGGACAAGGCCTTATGGAATGTCTCCTAGTATAAAGCATATTGAAAGGTGTATTAGGATTAGGATTTGCCAGCAGATATTCCATAATTATATTGAAGAGGAAGCAGTTGTCACTTCTTTTTCAAAATTGTAAACATTCCTCACACTCTCTCACTCCCTCTCTCTCACTCTCTCTCTCTCTCTCTCTCTCCGTCTCTTACAGCATTTAAAAGCAATTATAATAATTATTCCATTTAATGTATTCATTGACATTGTGTTGAAACCCTTTTAGCGACAAATTAGTCTGTCTATATTCTGACAAATCTAAATGTTATTTTTCACACAAAGGACAATGCGAATGGGTGTTGTAACCTATCGGCACAGACCATTCATCATCAACATTTTGCCAGCAACATAAGCAGTTTTAAAAGCAACAGCATTATTACCACCATTAGCACCAACATTAAGAACACCAACAACAGTTTTGTTAACAGCCATCAGAGCAAATATCGTAACCAACAACGAGGAACAATGGGATAGCAATTTCCATCATGACATTGCATTTATCTATTTGGTGCAGACGAAACAAAACGAAGCAAACTGGCAAGGGTCCTGTAAGTAACTAAACACAGTGAACAAATATGTTCTTAACGACACATGCCAACACTAAAAGCGTTGTTATGTTATAAGAGATCCCAACAAAAAAAAAAGTCAAACAAAACCTCATATCATCCTCATTTAATTCCGCATTTTTGACTCTTTCTTGAGTTTGAGTTTATTCTTGTGTTTTTTCCAATACTTGATTCCCCTCGAATGTCCTCATAAAAATACCAACATCATCGTTGTCAGCAACACATAGAACAAGTGTATCAGGAACAACAGCATCACATACATTCCTACATTGCTGTATTATTTTTGGAAACAGGAAACGGATGTTGTATATAGCATCTCCCTCTCTCTCTCCACCCCCTTTATCAATATCCCTCTCTCTATCTCTATACTTTGCTGCTTTTATTATTATCACTGTCCACTCGCTTCAAATTCCCTCTAACAACACTAATTACTGATTAACATTTTATCGCGTTATGAATGATGAAGCGAAAAAATTTCGCTAAAGTGAAGGAAAATTACGAGTATAATCGATATTGATGGAGTGAAAGAAGTTCCAATAACCATCAGATTACACATTTGCAAGTGACAAATTTGGAATGCTATGACTGACCATGATGATAGGGAAGACCATGATAATGACTAGTGCGACATATTGTATTACTGTGATGTGATGTGAAAATAGTGAGATAGGAAACCATTAAATTGGAACAACAAGGAAAAACTAATTGGAATAATATCGCCCAATGGATATTATGGGAATGGAAAATCTTAGAAAAGATTATGAAGTTCTTTTGGAAACATATCCGAACATGCGTCATTGCGTGTTAAATTGTTTCTCTTGTGAGCTCGAAAAGTTCTTATCAATTTGTATACGAATCAGGCATTGCCAACGCAAGCGAGCGTGCGTATAAACCCGTTCTCAGTACTCAAAATACATCTCGCGAGAATCGTGTCGTATATTTTCGCACGCAAAATGCGGCTCGTAAGTTGTTAGTTTTATTTAAACGCACGCGCAAATAAAATTCTAAATTCTTTCAAAATTCTAAATTTAATCGCACACGCAAAGACAAAAAACGTTTCTTGCTCGGTTGCCGCAACAATACTTTGATTGATTTGTATTAATTTATTAATCGCAACCGTTCATGTAGTTCTCCCAAATAATCTCGTATATCGCTAATGTGTGTCATGTTGTTGCAAACGAATTCTCGTTTGCATCAAACGCGTACAAAATTACGTTTGCCGCAATTTAAAAAAAACTTTGCGATAACTGAAATTAGCCATTTTTCTAATGAGATCACAGATAACGAATAACGTAAATTTCTATCATTCTGTCGACTGTGTACACAGTCTTATCCACTCGTTTGGTATACACACTCACGCATACACATAAAAGTTATCACTCACTCTAATGCTTCTACCTTGTCAATATATCGTATCTTTTAGTTGTTATTTGAAAGAAGGCGCGACAGACGTGTAAGTAAACAGTGGACAAATAGACAAAAATGCCAACATTTTGATGTGTTAACATCTATAGCGGCGTATAGGGACTAAATCTGTCAAAGCCAACACATGCAAACAACACACAGACAGGTTTTCTGCTGCTGCTAAAACCAGATTTTATTCTGCTGCTAAAACCAGATTTTATGCGCTGAAAAAAAAATGTTTCTGCGACTGCGAAAGAGAATAATGACGTGTTAAGCAAAAATGAGCGAGCAAGAGAGCAATGAAAGAGTGGCAATGAAAGAGCAGGGGTGAGGCTAACGAAATTGTGTCTATAGCGTATGTCTTAACATAATAATGTATGAATGTACATGTGTCTGTTGCTGTTGTTGAACGGAGATAAAAAGCATAGCCACGCAAAATTTCATTTGCAAGGCTTGCGCAGTCGACGTATGGTGACACACTAATACGTCAGCTACTTCATACAAAGTATGTGTGATGTTGTGTGTTTGGCTGTTTCGTTGCTGTTAATATTGCAAACATGTGGTTATGTGACACACGTATACGTCAGCTACTTCGGACAAAGTATGTGTGATGCTGTGTGTTTGGTTGTTTCGTTGTTATTGCTATGGCCAAACAAAGCGAGTCATTTGATGTTCAGCATTGCCGGTGTATACAAAAAAAACTATTATTTTTTATTTTCCACTGTAACACTTACTAATGTGTTCATAGAAATCGAACAGGTACCGTGTAGGAAAAAGGTTTTAACACATCATCCGTGAGTTCGAACACTCATTGATTTTTTTAAAACAATTTTTATGGGCAAAACCAAAATCAACTTTTTCTTAGTTTAGAGTAACTACAACTCGGTTGCTGTAACTGAAATAGTAGTTGGTGGCACCGTTTTTCGTTTCTCGCAAACGTTTTTTCAGTTCTAATTTTGCATTACTCGTTTACTGCAAACGGTTTTCAGTTCTCGCGAACGTTTCTTAATTTTAAGTAACTATAACCCGGTTGCTGTAACCGAAACAGCAGTTATCGAAACAGTTTTTCGTTTCTCACAAACGGTTTTTCAGCTTATATTTTTCCTACCTTGTTTGCTGCAAGCATTTTTCGGTTCTCCCAAACGAAATGACCTGTATGGCTTAACAGAAGTTCGTTTCTCCCAACTACAGTCCACAAATGAACTTCAGTTATCTGAGATTTCGTTTGGGAGGAACGAGTTTTTTGTTAGCGTGCAATGCGAAAAATGAGCAGTAAAAGAACTTGCGATTACCTTCGTTTCTGGAAAATGTAATCGCTCCCGACCCCGTGCACATGCGTTGAGCAACAGCTCACTACGCGCACTCGCCCTAAAATCCTTATAATGAACAAGATAAATATTGTAACGTGACCAAACCTCTTCGTCCGTACATTTAATAAAGCCCATATCGACGAATAATATATTGGGCGAGTATATACGACACCCGCGGATAATACATTTATACCAATACTTTCCAACCCTGTCCACAAATGGTACACCGGCACGACATGTGCCATCTCTATTGAACGCCAGACGAGGGCATACCGGTTTTACGGTAGAATACGAGTTCCGATGTGAATCTCTTTGCTACGGCACCTTTATAATTCTCGTTGAGGTTACAGTAGTCACTGGATAAATAGTCGACTCTGGTTTATGGTGATCATTGGCTATCACTCTAAGACGAAATTTATTGCCGAGTCAGGGTATACGAAGGCTTTATTCTTCGTGAGTACTGCACATCTGCTATTACCTCGGCTTTAACCCTCGTGGGCACAGAGCCCTGGTTATTACCACGGCTTTAAGCCTTGTGGGTACTGCACCCTGGTCATTACGAAGACGTTACTCCTTATCGGCACTGCACCTTTGTTATTATCTCGGCTTTACCCCTCGTAGGTACTGCACCCTGGTCATTACCTCGGATTTACCCCTCGTGGGCACTACACCCTGGTTATTACCAGGGTTTGACCACTCGCGGGTACTGCACCCTGGTTATTATGAAGGCTTTGCTCCTCGTGGGCGCTGGATCTTAGTTATTACGAAGGCTTTATTCTTCGTGGGTACTGCACCTTTGAGATTACTTCGGCTTTAGCCCTTGAGGGTACTGCACCCTGGTTATTACCTCAGCTTTATCCCTTGTGGGCACTGCACCCTGGTTATTAACACGGCTTTTCTCCTCGTGGGTACGGCGCCCTGGTTATTACGAACACGTTGCTCTTTGTGGGCACTGCATCGTTGTTATTACGGAGGCTTTACTTTTCGTGAGTACTGCATCTTTACTACCACTATTATTTTTACTCTACTAACCCGGCATCAGTGATCGGTGGTGCAACGGTTACTGTGCGCGTCTGCTGTACGACAGAACGTGGGTTCAATCCCTGCTCTGACCATCTTTCACTTCTTTCGATGACGGCCAACTCGCTTAGTGACGGCGACACTATCGGGTAATAAACCATGAAATCGTTTCTCAAAAAACCGTTCGAAACCGGAGTAAAACTGTAGGTCCCAATCAGTCAGTGAAAACTCAAAAGCGCACAGCTCAGCGATTGTGAGAAGCTCTCCCCTATTCCTTTATGGGATGTAACGGGAAAATATTTAATTAATTATTTATAACCCGGCATCATTACTTACTCACCTACTTATCCGGTCTCGAACAACCCCGGGGGGAGATAATATATTTAGCCAACCAGTTGTTTTATCTCTCCAGTTGGTAATACCAAGTGTACCCAGGGCTTGGTCAACTTGATCCCTCCAGCGGAGTCTTGGTCTTCCTATTTTACGTCTTCCTTCGAGATCGGTTTCGAAAGCCCTTCGTGCTGGTTCGTCTTCATCCATTCTACTGACATGGCCTAGCCAGTCTTATCGCGTTATCTTGATACGATTTACTATGTCAATGTCGGGATATAGCTCATACAGTCGATACTCCCGGTTATGCACTATAGAGCCATATATCTTCCGGAGAATTTTTCTCTTGAAGACTCCCACAGACGTTTCATCTGCTTGCGATTAGACCCAGGATTCTGCGCCATAAAGCAAGAAAGATTGTATCAGAGTCTCGTATAGCTGGATTTTCATACAAGGATTCATTGTATTTGTGATGGGAATCAGCTTCTTTGGATCTTGCACACATATTTCTGCGCTTACGCTTCAACCTATGCAAACGCTTCTTACGCCACTTAGCTCTCCGATAGCAATCTATTCGCAAGCACAGTTCTCCCTTTGATCTCAAGGCTGACGTTGTTGTTTTTGTTCACGGCAGATCCGAGGTATATAAATTCGTCCACTACCTCGAATTTATATCGGTTTTCAACGTTCACGCTTTGGTCTAATCGCGTGGAGGCCCTGCTCGTTGAAACCATTAATTTTGTCTCGTCCTCATTTACTTTCAGACCCACTTTTGCTGATTCCTTCTCAATTCTCGGAAACACCGCAGTAACTTCTCTAATTGTGCGCCCAATGATGTCGGTGTCATCAGCATACGCGAGCAGCATGTGACTCTTGCTACTTATTTCATAGTGACTGCAGTTTTTCTCATAATGACCTCCACTAAGATGTTAAAGAGATCGTATGTTAGGGTGTCGCCTTGCCTGAGGCCTCGCTTGATTTCGCAAGGTTTGGTGAGATCCTTACCAATTTTCACTGCGGATTTGGTGTTCGTCAAGGTCATCCTGCAAAGGCGGATGAGTTTTGCAGGAATACCAGGCTCAGACATTGCTTCGTAGAGTTTCTCCCATATCGGGCTATCGAAGGCCGCTTTATAATCGACAAATAGGTGATAGGCGTCGATTTGTTTTTCGTGGGTTTTCTCCAGGATTTGGCGTAGCGTGAAAATCTTGTCAGTTGCCGATTTTCCAGGCCTAAAGTCACACTGGTATGGTCCAATCATATCAGCGATAATTGGATTTAGTCTTTCGAACATTATACTTGATAGAACCTTATATGATATGGATAAACAGCTTATTCCACGGTAGTTGGCACAGAGACTCGGATCACCTTTTTTAAATATGGGACACAGTACACTGATACTCCAATAGCCGGGCATGCACTCATCTATCCAAATTTTGTTAATGACCTGATGCAAATCCAGCATCATTACCTCTGTCGTTATTGCCTATTACAGCGCAGCTAGCCGAACACCGATAACGAAGCGGGAATACTGTCCAGGACAGTTATCAGACATCACCTAACCGGCAGCACTAACCCACCTATCATCGCCCATTTGCACCAACGCTGTGCTCGTGCCCGATCCAAATCTGCGACGACCCTCACCGAATAACCGAATGCCGAGCCCCAAACCAGCAACCAGAATACCAGTTATCACCCACTCAAATATCAATAATATATAATGTGTACCAAAGATTGTACAAAATGTACCACCCAGTTCACAAAATTACACCCAAATGTACAACGTACAGACAAGTCTAACGAAAAATTTCCTATATTGTATCAGTGTCCGAATGTCACTATCAAGTAAATAGAATGTACATAAAAGTACTTAAAGTGTACCAAAAAAGTATGTAATGTGTGTCAAAATATACAGACAGTATGCTAAACAGTGTACCAAAAAGTATGTATTGTACTACAAAAAGTTCATTATGTGTACCAAAAAGACAAAAGGTTACAAAAAGTGCATAAAAAGTGCATTCTGTACCTAAGAAGTACTTAGCATCTACTAAAAAAAATACCAATCATATATACTGTCCCAAAAAAAAAAGTACATAAAAATAACCACTAAAGTGTTTATAGTACCAAGAAAGTGTTTTTGTACGAAAAAAGGAACATGAAGTGTACCAACAAGAAAATAAAAGGTACTAAAGAAATGTACTTGTTGGGGTTAAAGCATAAACGACATAAAAGTACTTAAATATGGTCTTGTTGCTATCAAATGCAAAATTTTTGGTACCTTTTATGTACTTTTTATCTTTTATGCACTCTTTTTATTACTTTATGTACCATTGGCCGTCAGTGGTGCAATGGTAGTGCGCGCGGCTCTTGTGCATAAGGACGTGGGTCCGGTCCTTGCTCTGACCACCTTAAAAATTTCTTTCGACGGAGGTCACCTCGCTTAGTGATGGCTACACTATCGAGTATTTAGCCATGAAAAAGCTTCTCAAAATACACTTCGGAACGGGTGTAAAACTGTAGGTCCCAATCAGTGCGTATAAAAAACTAGAAAGCGCACAGCTCACTGGTTGTGAGAAGCTCTCCCTAATTTCACTTTGTTTTATTTGACATATCGAAAAATTTATTGAGGATTATGAGATATTAGGTCAGCATTAACAAGGCCTAAGGAAATTTTAGTTTATTAAAAATTATGTAGGCCTTATTTAACAATTCTCCAACTATCACCGTAACGCCTTTATTACGCATAATAACGAAAGGGGTGTCCATGCCAGTCTGAACTAACTTAAAGCCTTCCATAGAAAGAACACAAACGTGACAACTATTTGCACGAACTTGTCGACAAAATACCACAGATGTCAGTTACCCAGATTACTGGCAACATTTGAAACTACTCCAACTCAAACCGCATTATCCCAGAGAACTCCCGGGAATAACCAAATATCATAAAATGTAAGAGACTTTTAATGTTTACTTAAATGCTGGAAAGCTAGAAAAAAAACTGAGTACCAAAAGTACACACATCTCTAACATCAACGATGCACATTTTTCTCTATGTCCCGCTTGAGTTGTAAAAACTACTGGAGTATCATCGGACGAGCTTTGGAGTCAACACACACACACATACAAACAATAGTTATTAAACGCTGCTTCAGTAGAGTTTTTTGTGACCTGCTATTTCCATTTTTTGGCTTCCATGTAGTCGAACTCGGTGTGAGTTGTTTTTGTGTGTTGTTCGGATTCAACCAATTTATGGCTTAACATTACGTAAATGTCATTACGCTGCAATGGCAACTACGCCTGGCAGCGGAGTCACAACCAACTTTGGAAAGCAGCAATGAAAACAACACAGCTCGCAAACTGATGGCAGACTCTATGGGTCTGTACTCCAGATGATGGTACAGATAATGTTGGTATATTGTAGTTTCAAAGTACTACGACGTTGGTGCATGTATGTGGAACACAGTCAAACTTAATGAAAGGCAGGGTTAGGCAATGGGTCAAGGGAATGTAGGGGACTAGAAGCATCCAGCGAATGTTATCGAGAAAATTGCTTGATTAAAAGCAAAATAAAGACGGGAATGAAAATAAATTTTGTATGGCAAAAACTGTGGATGCCATCAAAATTCTGACATAGCAACAATGAAGAACCTCATAAACAATAATTACTAATTATAACATTTTATAGCGATGCGAATGACAAACGAGGAAAACTCTGTCAAGACATGGAGTATTCTTATTCAAATTCATAAAGGGCGCAAATCGTAATAACCACGAGATTACACAATTCGAACTGGCAAATTAGGAATGAAATATAATACTAACCCTTTGAAATTGGAATGGTTATTTTGAGACCTCAAAGGTCTTTAAAGGTTCCACTCCAATCATCCTAACATGTAGCATTCAAAATTCAAACCATTCGTAGTATAACTACACGCTGAAAAATCAGTAGTTTTTGTAGTTTGTTAGGTGCAAATATAACCTGTGTGTAGCTTGTCACAAATATAGAATACTTGTGTCCAAACACATTATGTTTGCTATTCAATATTACATGTTGCAGACACAATAATTAATAGGTTATGATATATATGTATTTGTGAATCAAATGTGGCTTTGTTTGTTAAATACTGCTGAAAACAAAAACGTGCCAGACAACAAAGGAACAAAAGCAGCAGATCTTTAATTCATAAGAACAATGCAAGACAGGTTGTATGATAGTCTGGTATAGCTGGATTTTGGTTACTCAAGAGAGGGCTTTATTTCTAAAGTGCTTGCTTAGGCCAAAATAACATCTCGTCGCAAGCACAATTTTCCGCTAGATCTCAAGGCATAAATAAGCAGCATAAATAATCAATCCCGAAACTTATCACAAAGAATAAGAAGACCGAAAAACGGACCGACTAATGGGCAGCCCTACTGTAAGGACGAGAATGGGAATGAGGTGACAGATAACCAGTGTGTGCTTAAAATGTGGAGAGAACACATTTCAGCACTGTTCCTATCATTGTCAGTGTGGTCTTAGACCATTGAAGTCCACGACTAATCAAATATTCACGCTACACCAATTACAAAACTTCAGGCTGAAAAGGGTGTTTTTTTTTGTTGTATGGATGCAAATATAACGTGTTTGTAGCTCGTCGCAAATATACTATGCTTGTGCTCAAACACATTGTATTTGCTATTCAATATAACATGTTTGAGACACAATGATTAATAGGCTATAATTTATGTTTTTGAGACTTTTTTGAAAACCGCTAAAAACAAAAACGAGGCTGATAACAAAGAGACGAAACGTCAGCAGATCTTCAATTCCTGAAAACAATGCTTGCCAACATGTACGTGTGTCCTGCAATATGTTGTTATTTTTCAGCGTGTTCTTTCGATGTCCCCATAAACTTGGGATACTGGCAAACTCCACACAGACGCCGACCTTTACCCAATAGGCAGTGAAGGTAGGGAAAGGCTTCACCGAACCATTCCGTACCAGGAGAGGACTTAGACAAGGTCTTACACTTTCGTGAAATCTCTTCGTCATCTTATTGGAGTTAACATTGGAAAAATGCTCGCTCACGCTGACGACATTAACATCGGGCGAGTCCTGCGAGCGGTTAATGCAGTATTTTCAAGCATTGAAAAAGAAACAACGAAAGTGGAACTTATTCTTAATGAGGGCAAGACAAAATTGATTGTTTCGACTACTAGACAAATCTTTCGACTGGGTCAAACCTTAAAAGTCGATAACCGATTAAATTTTGAAGTGGTCGATGAAGTGGATGAAGTGGTCCACGTCAGCCTGGAGATTTTTTGAATAATTTTTGAAAATAATACGAAAGGTCGGATAAATCATCACTTATTCAAAATATTTTTTTTTTTAATAATGTGTATTATATATATAAATATAAACAAAATTATTATTAATTGTAACTAGGGTACCCAGGGAGGGTAACTCATCCCTATTTTTGATCGAAAATATGAAAAAATTAGGAAAAATGTTTATATCTCGCAAACGGAGCGTCGAATCGAAAAAATAACTACTGTTTGCGGGTTTCTAAGGGATTTCCATAAAGTGGTCCAATTCGTATTGATATTTTTTTTTTAAATCGCAAAAAAAAAGAATATCGCTAAACTAACAAAATGGCGATAACTCGGAAACAGTGAGTCGAATCGCAAATGTAGAAATTATCTCCATAGGAGGCTGTAACCAATGGATGTATTTAATACGGCATCACTCTTTTGTTTAAACAAATCGCTAAAACTAAAAATTTTGAATATAAAATCGCTAAAATGTTATTATATCTACACACTAAAAAATTCCGGCCGCAGCAACATAATGCAGGAAATATGTACATGTTTGCAGGCACTGTTTTCATGAAATGAAGATCTGCTGCTTTTTTGTTTCTTTGTTGTCTGTCTCGTATTTGAATTTAGCTGTTTTCAACAAAAAAGCACATTTGGGTCTCAAAAGCTAATATTAGAACCTATTAATCATTGTGCCTCAAACATATTATATTAAACAGCATACACAATAGTGGTCCTCATGCAAACTCGAAAGAGCCTTGTAAACGCGTAAACCTCGCAAACTTACGCGGCAAACGTCAAAACAAAGAAATTTCCCATACAAAGCGACACTTGCACAAAAGTGGAAAGTCTTCAAGTCAGATTTGCTGCGCAAACGTGGGGTGGAGAAACGTGCAAACTTTTAACATTTCGTTGTCAGCTAACTAGGATGGATAAATAAGGTGATAGCACTAGAACAGTAGAAAAAGTACACAGACATAATACATGCAATTGCTACTGCTACCACCTTATGTATCCATCTTGGTCAGCTGATATGGTTTTGACCACAAATACGCTGAGCAACTTGACTTGGTGCCTTATGCAACGGTGCGAGGGAAACTTGCGCTGAGCAAAAGTTCTCGGCTTTCACGTTTGCATGAATGCCGCTAATGTGTTTGGACACATGTATACTATATTTGCGCAAGTTACAAACACGTTATATTTGCATTCAAACAACAGAAATACAGATTTTTCAGGGTGTATTTTTCGGAATGGTAGCGTACGGATTTCTAAGAGTTTTTCATAGAGTGTTCCATTTCGTACGGACGACTTTTTTTAAAAAAAAAATGCGGAAATAACAAAATCGCTAAAATAAAAAAGGCTATTACTCGAAAACGGTGTGTCGAATCGCAAAATTAACGAAGTTTATATCTCCTTGGAAGGATTACTGCGGCATCATTACTTGGATGGACTACTACGGCATCACATTTGTTTAACCAATCGCTAAAACTAAAATTAATCGAATAAAAAATCGCTAAATCGCCCTTGCGCCTATATTTCACAAAGTGAACATACAATAGAAAAATAAAAAAAATTTCCGGTTTTCTACGGACAATAAAGTTTTTATTTTTGCAATTTAACGCACTATTTCCGAGTTGTAGTAATTGGAACGAAGTTGCTTGTCATATAAACAAAATGGCATTAAATAGTAGGGATAAATTTACAATAGATAAAGTGAGTAATAGTCTAAAGTTTCTTGGACAAAATAGGGAAATAATGATTGTAAACGTAGATAAGGGGAACACGACTGTAGCAATTAATAAAAGAGACTACATATCTAGAATTCAAAATATTTTAAGCGATAGTAAGGATCCAACAAGCAGATTTCAGAAACTTAACAATAATTTTATTGAGGAACTTTTTAAATTGAATATAATAACATCAGTAGATAAAGTGAGACTCAAAACTTCAGTAGCGGTTGTACCAAGATTGTATGGTTTACCTAAAATACATAAGGAAAATTTTCCATTACGACCAATTTGTTCATCAATAAATTCACCTTCATACAATTTATGTAAATACATAGTAAATTTCCTTAAAAAATTAACAGAAAATTCTAAATATAATGTTAGCAATTCGGTACAATTTAAAGATAAATTAAAGAGTCTTTCGATTGAAAATAATGAAAAATTAATATCACTTGATGTTGTGTCGTTATTTCCTAGTATTCGAGTTGATTTGGCCATTACAATTATAGAAGAAAATTGGAACACGATTTCAGAGTTAACAAATATGAGTGAAAATTTATTCATGAAAATTATAAAATTCTGCATTGTTGATAATAGATATTTTCAATATAATTGGAAAATATATATACAACTAAAAGGACTTCCTATGGGTTCTCCAGCATCTACAATAATAGCAGATATCGTAATGGAAAAATTATTAGATACATGTTTGGAAAAATTGACAGTAAAACCTAAAATAATAATAAAATATGTAGATGACTTAATTTGTACAGTGAAAGAGAATGAGATTTAACATTTTATTAACAACTTTAAACTCAGTTGATCAAAGCATCAAGTCCACTATTGAAAAAGAAGTGAATTCTTCAATTTCATATTTGGACACATTGATGATAAGGAAGAGAAATAAATTATTAACAGATTGGTATCAAAAACCAACTTCCTCAGGTAGAATTATAAATTATTTTTCAAAACACCCGAAAAGAATTATTATTGACACAGCCAAATATCTAATAGTTAGAGTAGTATTAAAAATAAGTGATAATACATTCCATAAGAAAAATAAAGAAATAATTAGAAATATATTAATCGATAATAGTTTTCCTAATAAACTCATTTGCAAATTAATAAGACAATACAATATTAGAAAATCACGCAATGGAGATGAAATTTTAGAACAAAAAGTTTATAAATCATTAACTTATGTACCTGGGTTTTCGGAAAGGATAGAAAACTCACACATATATAACAAAAGGGAATATAAAATGGCACATAAGATAAATAATAATGTTGGAAGATTATTTACAAAAACTAAAGATAGAATAAAAAAAATCAGATAGATCAAATTTAGTATATAAAATACCATGTGGTGGTAATGATATTGAACAATGTGAGCAAGTATATGTAGGAACAACAGGGACTAAATTAAAAACGAGAATAGCAGGACATAGACATGACCCAAAGTATAGGAATTATAATTCAACAACGAAAACAGCGTTATCAACTCACTGTAGAGATTTCAGTCACTATCCAGATTTCGAAAATACATCTATTCTAAACACAGAGAATTATAAAAAACGTAGATATATGTTAGAAATGTTACAGATTAATAATGTTCCATTTGAAAAGAGAATGAATTTTAACGTAGACACAGATAACTTAGCTCAAAATTATAGATGTTTATTAAATAAAAATAAAAATGTTAATAAGAGGGGAAATTACAACAAAGGCCGTGAATTTTTGCGGTTTCGCGGTTTTATTTTTAACAATTTAGGAAGTTTTAGAGTTTATTATCGAGTTTGCAATTTCTTGAAATTTTACAATGTTAGCGATTTTGTGAGCTTGCTTACTCTTTAGAGCTTTGGCGATTTTTAATTAATGTTGGAAATCGTTGTCATAATGGGGTTGGCAATGTTTTGCGGATTTTCACGAATTTGGCGGTTTTTAACAGAGTTTTTTGCCACTTCTTTTGGTTATAGTGATTATTAGGTAATTTTGACGTAGGATACGTCTTACCTTACGGTATAGTGAGTCATGTCAGATTGTTATTGTTGTAATCTTTATTTCATTGATTATCAGGAAACGGCAAGATAACTTTTTTTAAAATTTTTTTTGTAGGTAAATGAAGATGTTATCATTCGCTTGATATACATTTCATATTGGTTGATATCTTCCTAATATTTAAATTTCTCAAATGAAAATTGTTTAAACACATACACTCAAACATATGTGTGGTGTTTGGTTGAGTGTTTGAGTTTGTAGCGTGAACACAAACTATGCTGCTGTTTCAGTGTGGACACAAACCTTCGGCTGTTGTTTTGATTGATGAAATATTGAAATTTCGTATATTTACTTATGTATTTAAGTGAAACAAAATGTTAAATGTGAATTTGAATTTAACATGGATATATAATTATAAAAGATATAAATCAAATTGATTTGCGTCTGTTATTTATCATTTATCCTTACTCTTTTAATTTAAAAACATATTTATCCTATTTTTCCTACCATAAGCTTATGTATATTATCAAAAGTAACTATCAAATAAATAAATTCATTTGCTTATGTTATTTATCATTTCTTGTTATATGTGTTTTCTATCTTATCGGATGGCGTATTCTACGTTAAACTTAATGGCCGTGTCTCTGACACAGCCTGCAGGGACAGTCCGTGGCCTAAGGCCTCGGACAACTGTCTGCTGTATTTTTTTTAACTTGTTTAAATTTTGATAATTTTTCGATAATTTTCTCCAGTTTTCGCAGTTTAATAAGAAAGTAGATACGTATAACTTGACTAAAACGGGTAGAATCTTAATTAATGAAAACAAATAGGTTAATAATAGGATAAGCTAACACAAATGTCTTCAAATATTTTAAAATTTTGTTCAATTTAATATTTCTAGTTTCTGTAAACTATACTGTATTATAATGTATATAAATAGTATCACTTTTCACAATTTGTCAAAAATTTTCATTTTAATTTATATTGCTGTTTGTTTGTTATAATTAACATAAAAACTTTCCTGAAGAAGATTTCCAAAGGAAATCGAAATATCGAAAAAACAAAAAAAAATTTATGAAATCTGGAGAGACTTTAAGCTAGAAAAATTAGTCGACAATAATTAATAAAATAAAGGTCGAAGAATTAGAAACAAATTATTGCAAGTACCTTTGCTTAAAAAAGTAAATTTTCTTATAAAAAGTACCTTTTCTTAGAAAAAGTAATTTTTTAAATATGTACCTTCACTTAAAAAAGTACATTATCTTACAACAAATTGCCTTATTTAAAAAAACTACATTTTCTTTAAAGAATACCTTTTTTGTAACACAAAATAACTTTTCCTGAGATAAGTACCTACTCTTAAAATTGTATCTGTTCTTTCGTAAAAAAAAGAGCTTTTCTTCCAAAAAAAAATAAATACCTTGTCTTACAAAAAATTCCTTTTCTTACAAAAATTCCTTTTCTTAAAATTACAATTTCTTAAAAATAAAGTACCACCTTTTCTTTTGTTTTCTTGAGATAAGTAGCCTTCCTGAAAATAAGTAAATTTTCTTAAAAAATAACCTTATCCTAAAAAGAGTACCACTTCTTTAAAAAGTACCTGTTCTTAGAAAAGTATTTTTTGTAAAAAAAAATTCATACTCTTAGGCTTTTTCTTAGCTTAGTGACGGCGACACTATCGAGTATTCAGCCATGAAAAAGCTTCTCAAAATACCGATCGGAAACGGTGTAAACCTATAGGACCCAATCAGTGGGTGTAAAACTAGAACGCGCATAGCTTACTGGTTTGTAAGAAGCTCTCCCTAATCCTTTAACGGGATGTAACGGGAAACCATTTTTTTTTTATTTAATAAAAGAAGTACCTCTCATCAAAGAAAGGACCTTTTCGGGAAAATATAATACATATTCTTACAAAAGGGGCCTAAAAATATACTTTTTTTTAAAAAAAATACATTCAATAAATAAAAAATTTCTTAACAAAAGTTTATCATTTTACAAGATCCATTTAAATTACAGTATTTTTCAACAGGCGCCTTAGGTGTGTTGGAACTAACTAGTACATAATATATTGCGAAAGGAACTTCGTTGCAACCGGGTGTCCCCTGTAGGGCTGCGACATCGACATCGATGTTTTGAAAACATCGATGTTTTTGAAAAACATCGAGTACTCTTTACATCGATGTTTTAGTGCCGATGTTTTCCCAACATCGATGGTTTATATCGATGTTTGCATCGATGTTTTTCTGTGTGACGATTGTAACAAATTGCCTTAATATAAGGAAATATAAACCATAAAATATTAATATAAACTCGAATTGTTTATATTTGCCCATTTATTCGCGAGCCAGACGCCAACCACCACCATTATGCGTAGCTGGTTAAACATGGGATGTAATGGGAAACTATTTATTTTAATCAAGTTTTATAGTTTTTCACCTTTATATCGGGGAAAAGGGTGATTTATGTGTTGATAACACAGAATTGCAGCAAATACAAAACATCGGCAAAAGATCGAAGAAACATCGATGTTTGTGACCAGTGGTGTAAATTACCTGTTCTGTTTCAATTTTGGTACCTCGATTTCGAAATATTAGAAAATATTAATAAAATTGTAAGAAGAAATACTTGAAGTGTTTTCTTTTCATTCTTATGACCTTAAGCCGAAACAACTGAAGACTAAAAAAAGCCACCAAAAATGAAACATCCCCAAAAACATCGCTGTTGAAAACCATCGATGGTTTGAGGTCGATGTTTTATCGACATCGATGTCTCTTATTTGAAACATCGATGTTGTAAAACATCGAATTTTTGAGGTCAGTGTCGTAGCACCAGTCCCCTGACACCTCATGTAATTTATATTTTATTTTAGCGATTTTCTTATTTTAGTGATTTTTTTTCCAAAACTATTTTCCATACGACAGGACCACTTTACGAAACCCCTTTACCAACCTTTACAAATTAGATATTTTTTCGATTGGACGCACCGTTTAAGACATATTGGCATACGGGCATTTTAGCGATTTTTGATTCGAGAAATTTTAGTTTTAGCGATTGTTTTTAAAAAAAATAAAAGTGATGTTGTTTCAACACGTCCATAGATAGGCTAAAACCTCTTATGGAGGTAAAGAAAATATTATGTTTGACATTCGGCGCACCGTTTCCGAGTTCCAGCCATTTTTTATTTCAGCGATTTCCCTATTATGTGCAATTTTTTGTAAAAAAAAATTCTTATGAAAAACGTAGAAACCTCCAAAAATTATTTTTTTTCAATTGGACGCTCCTCCGTTTCCGTGATTTACACATTTTCCTAAATATTTCACATATTCGATTAAAAATGGGGTTTTGTTACCCTGGGTAACCCCTTTACCCATTACCGTGGGGGGTAAATACGAACTCAGTTTGTAACCAATTACAAACATTTATAATTTAAATATATCACACGTATGTTTAGGTTAATATGTGACATCCACAATAATAGCTCCTCCAGACAAGTGTGCACAATTTTTTGCATATATTTGTGAAGGCGTCAATAGTGGCGTCACATTCAACGATTGTGTTTAAAAGTCTCACTTCACCTCAATTTAAGGTACTAAATACTAGTAAAATAAAAAAAAACAGCAGACAGTTGTCCGAGGCCTTCGGCCACGGACTGTCCCTGCAGGCTGTGTCAGGGACACGGCCATTAAGTTTAACGTAGAATACGCCATCCGATAAGACAGAAAACATATATAACAATAAATGATAAATAACATAAGCAAATGAATTTATTTATTTGATAGTTACTTTTAATAATATACATAAGCTTAAAATTAAATAAAATAAATTTAAATAAAGCTTATTTATTTTTAATTTAACATAAAAATGTATGAATTAACTTTTTCATATATTTTTTATAATTATATATCCATGTTAAATTTAAATTCACATTTAACATTTTGTTTCACTTAAATACATAAGTAAATATACGATATTTCAATATTTCATCAATCAAAACAACAGCCGAAGGTTTGTGTCCACACTGAAACAGCATCATAGTTTGTGTCCACGCTACAAACTCAAACACTCAACCAAACACCTCACATATGTTTGAGTGTATGTGCTTAAACAATTTTCATTTGAGAAATTTAAATATTAGGAAGATATCAACCAATATGAAATGTATATCAAACGAAAGATAACATCTTCATTTACCTACAAAAAAATTTTTAAAAAAAGTTATCTCGCCGTTTCCTCATAATCAATGAAATAAAGATTACAACAATAACAATCTGATATGACTCCCTATAACGTAAGGTAAGACGTATTCTACGTCAAAAATACATGCGATTCAGAATCCAGTGTGGTGAGATATATCCACTGGGCATACCCGTCTTGTCGATAATAGTAAAAAAATTACAGCAGACAGTTGTCCGAGGCCTTCGGCCACGGACTGTCCCTGCAGGCTGTGTCAGAGACACGGCCATTAAGTTTAACGTAGAATACGCCATCCGATAAGACAGAAAACATATATAACAATAAATTCATTTGCTTATATTATTTATCATTTATTGTTATATATGTTTTCTGTCTTATCGGATGGCGTATTCTACGTTAAACTTAATGGCCGTGTCTCTGACACAGCCTGCAGGGACAGTCCGTGGCCGAAGGCTTCGGACAACTGTCTGCTGTAATTTTTATATTTACCAACGGCATTTGATTCAAGTCCGTTGAAAAAAAAAAATATTATGTTCAATTTTTTTAAACTTAATTTAATTTATGCATTTTAATTAATATTTTTATTGAAATAAGTTCTGCGAACGTTGAGAGGGCCGCTCTAATATTAAAAAAGGTTTACCTTATCGAGTCTTCGCATTAGCATTCGAGCGTTGTGTGAAAGCTTTACGCTTTACAATTCAAAATTAATGTTACAACAGCTTTTTTGAAGCTTTCGCAAAAAAGCTTTATTACGTTAGCTTACTGTTTGTTTCACTTTTTACTAGATACATGTTGCCAAGCAACGTTAGCTTGCTGTTCGTTTCACTTTTTACTAGATACATGTTCCTAAGCAATGTTGAGCAACCAAAAACACTCAACCAAACACCACACATATGTTTGAGTGTATGGGTTTAAACAATTTTCATTTGAGAAATTAAAATACTAGAAATATATCAACCAACATGAAATGTATATCAAACGAAAGATAACATCTTCATTTACCTACAAAAAAATTTTAAAAAAATTCATCTAGCCGTTTCCTCAAATTCAATGAAATAAAGATTACAACAGTAAAAACCTGACATGACTCCTCATACCGTAAGGTAAGACGTATTCTACGTCAAAAAACTCACCTTCTTTTGATTTCGTATAGAAAAATATATGGCAAGCGTTGTTGTTGTCCAAAGCAATATAGATTCTGGGTCTACACGGCGTAAAATGTGAATATGTATACTTACCATATTCTTCGGTGGATGATATCAATATACTTTATTGTTTTTCACAGACATGATTCTCACTTTCTGTTTAAAATAATAGTTTTTCTGAAAAATCCTCGTTTAATACTCAAATATAGTTACTCTTTTACAGCAAAGTCTCTTATTAAAAATCGAATACATAACTCTGTAACAAGTCGTTTTGTAACAGAAACTAAATTATGATTACAGTGACTAATATTTGAACACGAATTCTAATATTGTACTTTTTATGAGTTGTATCTTCCATTTTAGATGAATTATGTTTTAGAAATACTCAAATTGGTTACAAATACAACTTAATTTCAGTAGTGAAAACTTCTATTTAGCAACACCTGTTTATAATTTATCAATAACATCGACAAATAATTCTGATGTTTGACATTTATAAATTCTAATGAAAATATAGACTTTATCATGGAATTTCCAATGCCTGAATTGAATTCCAACTAATCTTTTCTCTGTGTGTATACTGAAAAAGGGGCCAACAGTTTTCCAATTAAAAAAGGTTTCTTAGAGGACAAAATACATAACTGAGTGTTATTAAACGTCGCAATAAAAATTCTACTTGTCTTACCAACATTCTCTTACTTGTCCTGAAAACAGTGGGATATATGTACGTCAAAATCATGTTGTTCCCTGAGTTGGCATGGGTTTTAGCCAAAACCGGCTCCGATATTTATGGCAAATACTCTTTGTGGCAATACTAGGTCTATATTTCATTGTGAATGTAAGAAATAGATTAGAAACCGCTTTTAGTTAATATTCGAGTCGGAGTTGTAGTTGTGTCCCCAGTTAGAAATTTCCCAACGACATCATCAGTGACTAAAGGGTGACATGTCAGAGTCTGTGCTGACTTACCGATCAGCTCCTATACAAAGAATTTCATGACACCCCCTGAAATTTTCATACATTTAGTAAAAAGTCAGCCATAATCATCCGCAGTTTGTCCATAGTTAGGATCACCATATGAAAAGCCCACAATACGTCCTTAAATCACTATTCATCAAAGGGTCAGTAAGTCAATATGCCTCCAAATGTTGCCCTCATGTGTAATCTTCTAAATGCTTACTTTATTTTAATCTTTGTGTATGTATTGAGTCTGCTTGACCGATAATTAAATGAAATCTGGAAGAAGAGTTGTCAACTTCATGAAATCTGGGCATACATAAAAATACCTAAAAATTACCATATTCTTCTCCTCATTTTCAAGAATTTTTGAAACACAACTCTTAACATTTGTTACATACTTCCATAACTACAAATAAATACACATTTTTCAGTTTGAAATTTTTTAAAAACTTCAAATCCAAACAAATGATTTGCAGTGACATATGTTAAAGACTTCCTCTATAGACATTCAGCATTGACTTTAGTAACAGTCAGCCATTGCATACTGCTGTCAAATCAGTAGCACCATCTTACATAGATTGTCAGTATCTTGACAATTTAAGCCACCTAAGTTAAATCTAGTGGCATGACATTAGGATGTCTTAAATAAATCGTCGTTACCTACTGACAAGGTCCTAAGGAAATGGTGCTGAAAATAACTTCAAAACAAAATTTTCAAATTGGTCGTTTATTCTCAAAATGGTGGAGTCGCAGTCGAAGCGGAGTCGTGGATTTTCCAAATACAAATGTCGGAGTCGGAGTCGTGGATTTTCCAAATGTAAGAGTCGGAGATGGAGTCGTTCAATTTTGATCCTGAAATATACTGTGTATGGGGTAATTCATGGGGTTGCTTTTGCTGTTAATAAACCCACCATAACGCTTAGAAATAAATGCTCTCCGAATATCATAGCTATGAACAAAGATTCCCTTCGCTTCCACCAATATTGAATACTATGTTCATTGATTATAGTACTACTGAGCACAAATGTTTATCACCCACCTGCAGAATTTCCCAGCACGACTTAGGCCGTATCCTTGTGTCTATACCACTTATCGTTCATCCATCAATTATCAAAACAAACCCCTTTTGACTTGTTGACCCAAGTTGAAAAAAACTCATTAATCCTCTTCTGATTTCCAATAAAGATTGTTAATCACTACAAGCGGCACTTCAAAATTATAGTAGTATATTAAAAAGTCATCGTCAAATTGAACCGAAACCTGAACCCTGACCACATACCCATCAATTTTGGCAACTACAACCTACACATACAAAACGTAGGGGCAGGCAGCGCCTGTGTTTCGTGCCAGCAGGAACAATGAGTATTAAACAAGAATACAAACAACAAAACGCTCAAACGAATGAACACAAAAAGGAAGAAAGGCGTCTCCCACAAACCATTTCTACTTTGCGTGCGTGTTGTAGAGGGTGTGTGTGTGTGTGTTTCAAAGAAAGCAACGCAAGGTAATACGAAAAAAATTACCAAAGAGAAATTCTGCACACACAAATATCCGTTCCAAGTTCATACTCAGCTGGATTCGCGTACATCGATGTATACACATACATAGGTGCGTAAAAATACAGAGCGGTGCAAATCATAACCAGGAGGCCTTATATCGGGACTGGTTTGTGATCCCAAAAGACTTTCACTTACATTCATTACTCCATTCCAATTATCATTCCGCCATCCATCCTCACTTCCAAGAAAAATGTATTTTTAAAGAAGCCATTACATGAAAAGAGGGAAGGCATGCCTAAAAAATCAGTCTTCTAATACGTTTCTTTTAACACGTTTCAGGTATCAAGCGTAACTTCTAAACTTATAACAGGAGAATGCATAACAGTAATTGGAGAATACCTAGAACAAAACACCTTCCTGATACCTTCGATATGGAAGCACTTTAACAGTTCATTATAAGGAAAGGTAAGACGAACACCTTTTAATACTCTCTACATTCTTCCAGTAGGCTTACCGCATGCAATATCAAATAAGACAAGTGTACATGGACTCGAAAACAAAAGCATAATATGCCAAATACGGCCTCCCAAATTTCATACATAAGGAAGGCATTTCAAAAACCGCCGCTGGGTAGATATTTATACTAGGGTGTACTACTGGAAACAGAGTTTTTACAATTTTTATTATGGGGGCTCTTTCAAGATGAGTATTGAAAAGCTGATTACGGGAACGTCAAACTTTTTGATGTATCATCTATCTAAATGAACACATGCAAACAAGACACAGCGTTAGCATCACATACGTGGTTGTTGTACAATAGTAGTATCTGCCTGAAAATAAGTATGGTGGTATTTATGTATCGTGTGTTCATCGCCAAAGAATATTGAATAGTATAGAGAACTCATGGAACGAATTGTATGACTCAAAAGCACTAGCGACATTTGGCGAATGATTAAAAACATATTACTCTCTTTTTGTCATAACATGGTCCATTAATATTTTGAGGTGAAACATTTATGCTTTTTGTATTGTTTTATGTAATAAAATTGTCGAAATGGTCCATTTATGTTGAAATATTCTATAAAGAGAATAGGACTCGTTTATGCTCTCTTACTCAGACTCTCTAGATGAGAGCGAAAAAAGAGTGCAATAAATTCTTTATACTATTCAATACTTTTTGTCGTCGCTCTGTTTATGACAAAACAAAAACAATTATTTCAGTGAGCTAAATATTGCTGTCTTTATTTTAATAATATTACATCTAATGTTAAAGCAGATGTAAGAAAACAGAATGTGCAATAGCAAAAGAACCTTCAGCACAAAAACTATTCTTTTTTTTATTTTCCAATGTAAAATTTACTAAGGTGTTCATAGAAATCCAACAGGTACCGTGTAACAAAAAGGTGTTAACACGTCGCCTTTGAGTTCGAACACACACTAATTTAGTCCCCCACCCACCGGCCGTTGAAGTTTCGATTCGTAGAGCATTTGGGTAAAAAAAATAAGTTTTTTCTCAAAATGAGATTCAAACGAAGTTTCATGATGAGCATAATTAAGAAAATATATTGCGAAAATTTCGACGGAGCGTTTTCTTTACACTGCAGCATTTTGAAGTCTTCGTCAAGCATATTTTTCCACAACGTTTCGCGTATAGGTTTCGTAGTAGCTAAAATGCAAAAACCCTGTAGACTGGGTTTGACTCCCGCCACCGTTCATAATGGCAGTGCATACACGAAAAGGAAAGAGAAAACATAAACAACCCCTATTTGTTAACGACCCCCGCAACGTTATAAGGATTTACGGATATGCACTTGAAATGTAAGAACTCTAAATAGATCCGGTGCAAGTATCCAATTGGCAGTTGTCCACGAAATTTATAAGGCTGACATTACCGCTATCCGGGAAATGCGATGAAGAGGACATGGCTTTACTTTTATTGACTATTTGTTCACGGCGGATCCAAGCTAGACAAATTCATCTACCACTTCAAAATTAAATCAGATGTCAACGTTCAAGTGCGGATCAAGTCGACATGTATCTCTAGTCATTAATGCCATCAATTTTGTCGTGCCCTCATTAACAGAAAAACCTTCACTGATTATTTTTCGATTCATGAAAATACTGCAGTAACCTCTCGCAAATTTCGCCCAATAATGTCTATGTCGTCAGCATACGCCAGCAACATATGGCTTTTCATGCTAATGGTCTTGTTCGCATTTAGTGCAGCCTTTCTCATTATTATCTCCATTAAGATGTTGAAGGGATTGCACGATAGAGTGTCGCCTCGTCTAAGTCCTCTCTGGGTACAGAATGGTTCAGTGAGGTCTTTCCCCACTTTCACTGCTGATTTGGTCTTAGTCAGCGTCATTCTACAGAAGCGGATCAGTTTTGCCGAAATACCAAGTTCAGACATATCATCGTACAGTTTTTCCCGTATGGGGCTATCGAAAGTAGCTTTGTAATCGACAAAAAGGTGGTATGTATCGATTTTTTTTTTCGTGCGTCTTTTCCAGGATTTGGCGTAGCGTGAATATTTGGTCAGTCGTGGACTTGCCTGGTCTAAAACCACACAGATAAGGTCCAACAGGTTTTCAATAATTGGCTTTAGTCTTTCACATAATACGCTCGACAAGACCTTATACGCGATAAATAAAAGACTGATACCGTATAGGGGACATAATACACTGAGACTCCAATGGTCGGGCATACATTCCCTCAGCCATATACCGCATATACGTCGATGAATGTGGGCTAGCAGTCCTTTGCCACCTGCCTTAAAAAGTTCAGCGGGTTGGCCATCCACACTATCGGCTTTATTATTCTTAAGGCGGAAGATCGTTTTCTAACCTCGTCTTGGTTGGAGGGGGGGGGGGTACAATCTACACTATCTTCCACTATCATTACCTCCTGATTTTCAGTGGAAGAATCTGAGCGGAGTAGTGCTGAAAAAGGTCTCTCCACATTTTGAGCACACACTAGTTCTCAGTCACCAGATTCCCATTCTCGTGCTTGCAGGAGAGCAGCCAATTATTAGGCCCGTTATTCGATCTTCTTACCCCCTGGAAAAACTTTCGGGATTCACCATTCATCCTGCACATTTCGGTTTTTCCACTCTCGGTCTGCTCCCACTGCCATTTTTTGCCTAAATAGTTGGTTTTCCCCCCTTCTTAGCCTCTTACACCGCTCACCCGCAGCACGCGTTGTAACTGACTGTTTCGTTGCCATACGTACACCGTCTTTTTCATCAGTTGCAAGGCGACATTCTTCGTCGTACCATGGCTTATCCTTCTGCGGTTTTCGATATCCAAGTTCAGTTCTTGCAGCAGTTTCCAAAGAATGAGAGATGTGATTCCACTGCACAAGTATTGAATTGTATAGAGAACTTATTGCACTCTTTTCCGCTCTCATATAAACAGTCTGAGTATAAGAGCATAAACAAGTCTTATTCTCCTTATAGAATATTTTAATATAAATGCACCATATCGACAATGTTATTACATAAAACAATACAAAAAGTATAAGTGTATCAAAGGGCATCAAAAGGCATCACCGTTTCACCTCAAAATTATGAATGGACCAAGTTATGACAAAAACATACTAATACGTTTTAAATCATTCGCCAGATATCGCCCGTACTTTTGAGTCATACAATTCGTTCCTTGAGATCTCCATACTATTCAATACTCTTTGGCGAAGACGACCCGCTTGTTTGTTCGCTGCCGCTACATTAATACCATCATACTTATTTTCAGGCAGAGACTATTGTTGTACAACAACCGCGTATGTGATGCTAACGCTGTATGTTATTTGCATGTGTTCACTTTGATAGATTGTCCTACTACCTACTGTCCTGTAGCTGTTAACACGACAAAAACATGAATTTGGTTGTGGATTTGTAGTTGGTAAAAAACGTACGACATCTAGTCTCTAGGTTACATCCTATGAGGGAACGTATAGCCACAATCCGCATAAAAGCAAAATATTTTTATATTTCCTTAATTTATGTGCATGCCCCGACAGAAATGAAAGATGATGATGCCAAAGACATATTCTATGAGCTCCTAGAGGAAACGAATGACCGCTGCCCTGGTCATGACATTAAGATTGTGCTAGGACAATTATATGCTGCAGTACGCAAGGAAAATGTGTTCCATCCAAGCATTGGCAATTTCAGTCTACATGCTGGCAGTCCTGACAACAGTATGAAACTAGTTGACTTTCCCGTGGTAAAAAAAAATATAGGCCTTAGTGGTACAAGATTCCAGCGCAAAGACATACACAAGGCTACTTGGGTATCCCCTGGTCAAAGAACGAAGAACCAAATTGATCACGTGCTAATAAATATAAGTGTAAAGGACATACGAGTGGCCAGAGGAGCTCACATGGATTCTGATCACTACCTTGTAGCAGCAAAGGTCAATACAAGATTAAGCAGGGCGAAAATCGTACTTAACCGGACGCAGTGAAAGCTAGACATCGGAACGCTGCAATTATCAGAGGTAGCCAAAGCCCACTCAAGGTAGCTCTTGCAACTTTTGGCACAGAACCCACCCCCTGCCGATGACGATCCTGAAGTTTCGGAATGTATAAAAACTACCGCAACAACCGTACTTGGTTTTGAAAACCCGATCCGCAACAAACCATGGTACGATGAAGATCGTTGCATTGCAAATGATGAAAAGAACGCTGCACGTATGGCAATGCTTCAGTCGATTGCAACGCGAGCTGCAACTGAGCGGTAAGGGGAAAAAAGAAAGGAAGTAACCCGTCTCTTTAGGCGTAAGCAACGGCAGTGGATAAATCGCAAGAGTGAGAAAATTAAGACATACAAACGGAAGAACAAAGCCCGAAAATTCTATCGAAAAGTCAAAAGCAGAATTAATGGACATGGTTCAGGGCCCCCTTCTGTAAAGACAAGCATGGAAGTCTCATCGCAGATGTGCAGAGACTGTTGGGAATACGAAGAGATCATTTCTCCGTGCCACTAGTACCTGAGATATCCAATAACGAAGCGACAATCGATCACAATTTGGCCGACAACATCGATTGCCTCCCTCCTAACCAAGACCAGGTCCGGCTTGAGAACAGGAAAGCCGCACGAGCCGATGGATCACCGGCAGAGCTGCAAAATTGGGTTAGATGAATGCCTGCCCGGCGATTGGAGTTTCAGTGCACTATGTCCCATATTTAAAAAAGGTGTCCCGAGTTTCTGCGCCAACTACCGTGGAATAAGCTTTTTATCTATCATGTATAATGAGCGAAAGACTAAAACCAATTATTGCTGACCTGATTGGGCCATACCAGAGTAGCTGTAGGCCTGGATAATCTACAACTGGCCAGATTTTCATGCTATGCCAAATCCTGAAAAATACCCAGGAAACACAAATCGACACATATCATCTATTTGACGATTGTAAGGAGGCCTTCGATAGCCCGATACGGAAGAAACTCTATGAAGCAATGTCTGAGCTTGGTATTCCTGTAAACTCATACGCCTTTGCCGGATGACCTTGACGAACACCAAATCCGCAGTGAAAGGTGGTAAGGATCTTACAAAACCTTTCGAAACTAAGCGAGGCCTCAGACAAGGCGACACCCTATCGTGCGATCTCTTTAACATCTTAATGGAAATCATTATGAGAAAAGCTGCAGTCAACATGAATAAAACTATCAGCAGCAAAAGTCACATGCTGCTCGCGTATGCTGATGATATAGATATCATTGGGCGCCCAGTGAGAGAAGATACTGCAGTTTTTTTGAGAATTGAAAAGGAGTCCGCAAACGTGGGTCTGACAGTAAATGACAAGACAAGACAAAATAATTGGGTTGAACGAGCAGGGCCTCCATGAGATTAGACCAAAGCGTGAACGTTGATAACCGTCATAATTTCAAGGTGGTGGACGAATTTATATACCTCGGATCTGTCGTAAACGAAACAACAACTTCAGCCTTGAGATCAAGCAAGTGTGCTTGCGAATAGATGTATTTTGGGCTAAGCAATCACTTTATATAAAGCCCTCTCTCGAGTAACATAAGTTCAGCTACACCAGACCTGTCTTGCTTTATTTTGGAGAATCCTGGGTCTTATCTCAAGCAGGCGAAACATCCCTAGTGTTCTTCGAGAGAAAAATACTCCGAAAAATGTACCGCCCTATACTGCACAACA
Organism: Phaonia tiefii; assembly: GCA_963931995.1. Classification (NCBI taxonomy): domain Eukaryota; kingdom Metazoa; phylum Arthropoda; class Insecta; order Diptera; family Muscidae; genus Phaonia; species Phaonia tiefii. Next base: position 245,035,114 of record OZ008368.1, read on the forward strand.
AATATGAGCAGTAGTGAACTGAATCTCGACATTGTCACTGTTAAATGGATCAAAATAACGCGATTTCGCTGTCTGGGCCATGCCAGATGAAGACGAACCAGCATGAAGGGCTTTCGAAACGTAGGTCGAAGGGAGATGAACAACAGGAAGACCAAGACTCCGGTGGAAGGATCAGGTTGACGAATCCTTGAATATGCTTGGTATTACCAACTAGAGAGATAAGGCAAAAGATCGAACTGGTTTGCGAAGTATGTCATCTTCGGTTTGTAAGGTCCATGACCCTCGAAGTTGTTCGAGACCGGATAAGTAAATAAATAAGTAGGTATAGTTCCCTACAGACCGTAACAGTTTTGAATCCTAGAGTATTTGGGAATTTTTTTGTCATTATGGGGTTGAAATATCGGCTACAAACACGTTATAGCAACACGTCTAAGCAACAAAAACGGACAGATTTTTTAACGTGTAGTTTACTTGGGTAAAAAAAATCAATGAGTGTTCGAACTCACGGGCGATGTGTTAACACCTTTCTGTTACCGGTAAATGTTAGATTTCTATGAACACATTAGTAAATGTTACAGTCGAAACTAAAAAACACAGTTCAATCATACGATGGCGTTTCATTTAAATTATATTAATACTTAATATCACTTACAGCCTATCTATCTATCTCGAACGAATAGCGAGCGAAAATCAGTCACTCACATTCGACTAAAATTTGATTTCTCTAAGTCGAAATTTTCGTTGTCCTGACTTCATGTTTGTTCCTAAGTGACAGCACATTCGAAATAGAGAAACCAAAATTTGTACTGAAAATTTTTATGTTTTCATTCGACTTGAAACGACAAGATTGTTAAACCCAAACCAACTTTCTTTCGTATAGAACACGAACGAAAACTTTCGTTCGAGATGTTTCTCAATATTAAAAATATTTAAAAACTAGTGTCATTATTTTCTTGCTTAAAACTTTTTGTTTTATTCCCACAAAAAACAAAGAGAATGCTAAGCAACAGTCACATGTACATACATACATTATTATGTTCGCACATACGCTACACAAGTGCACACAATTTTCGTTGTTCTCTTGCTATCTCATTTTTATACACGTATAACCACGACATTATTCTCTATGCTCTGAGAGTTCTCCGCACCCACACAAGACAACTATTCGCTGCCGCTACACCAGCGTGTGTTTTTTTCGTAGTCTGCCAATCTGTGTTTCGCAGTGGGACAAATCTGTGTTCTATATAGAGGTGGGTCACCCTTATCATTTAGGGGTATAAAGAATAGATGTTGGGCGATTCTAAGAGCTACCCGATATGCACACAAAATTTAATACAAATCGGTCCAGCCGTTGCGGAGGAGTTTAACCCCAAACAATTTGTGTGATCGCAGTCGGACAAACTGTATCGCACAAACTGTGTTTGGATGTGTTCACTTTGTGAGGTAAGTCCCTACCCGCGCTAATAGATGTTAACACATGAAAAAAATCTATCATATTTTTCAAAAATTGTTCGCCTATTTTAATTGAAAATTTAGTTGAAAAATTGGGAATAAGAGGTATGCGTGATTAGATTTAAAAACGCTGCCGTAATAAAAACATATACACTATCAAAATTTGAAAATAAATTTTTCTGGAAAAGTGAGGAATTTTTTGTATATGCCCGTCATAACACTTTGTTTTAGCCCCCTATTGACCGCAAAATACTTGTATTTGTTTTACCCAAATACACTAGGAATACAAACAATATATAATTACGCACAATATATAAGTACCCTCGTATAAATCAAAATTTTACGCTCCCGTAATTAGTTCCTCAATAAGAACTTTTGAGACCTTCCCTCCAAACAAAAATTTCAGTACACCCTAATGTACACATATGTACATTTTTATTACGTTCTTGTTGGTTTCACACACAGAAAGTATATTTGTCGCCAAAATGTCACAGGCTATTTGCTACCAAACTATCTCAAAGCAAAACAGTGGTGTTCATGTGTGCATTATGAAGAATTTTTGCAGTCTTATTATATTCCTTCTATATTATGAAAATTATATTACTTTATTTATTTATTATTTACATCCTGCATAAAAAGACTTAGTCTATATAATTATAATGCAGGATTATTTAATGTGTACAAATTTCTTGCCAACTATTAAATATTAATCTTTACAAAATTTGAATTTGAAACATTTGAAGTTTAATCTTCGAAATTGTAAAGGGTGTCTCAGTAAGAATAAACTTTTTCATTTTAAAATAAAAACACGTATTTTTTGAGCTAGGTGCGATTTTTCTATTGGATTACAAAGAAGTTATATTCCGATTAAGTATGGAATAAAACTTCCACCAATGGCCCCCACCGCTCCGATGACAGGTCATTACTCTTTTCATGACATTTTTCATGACTTTTTCACAAAGATGTGGCTGTCTCTCACCGATTACACGTTGGATCTCGGATTTGACCACGGGAATTATTTCTTGTTTATTCGCATAAACCCGAGATTTTACAAAACCCCAAAGAAACAAGTCACACGGCATTAAATCGGATGAGCTTGGTGGCCAGTTGACATCAGAATTTCTTTCATTTGTTCTGGAAATCGTTGCTGCAATAAATCGATTGTTTCGTGCGTGGTGTGGCAGGTGGCGCCGTCTTGTTGAGACTACAATTCGTCCAGTAGAGGCCACAAGAACTCGGTTATCATGTTCCTGAAATAAATTCCGTTCACAGTCACTGCAATTTCGGCCCTATATTCAAAAAAGTAAGGCACAATCACGCATCTTAACCAGAATCCGCATCAGACAGTTGCTCGTTGTGGGTGCATTTCTTTCTCATAGATTGCATGAGGATTTTCTTAGCCTGAAATTGGACAATTTTATGTACTCACGAAACCATTCAGATGGAAATGCACTTCAGCCATCACTTCGCTCCATTACCCATTAAACGAATTGCCGGAGCTTTCCAAGGTTTTGCTGGTTTGAGAAAGTTTAGTTTTGTACACATGAACCTGGATGCCTTTTGTCAAAATTCGTTGCGAAATTTGAAGTTATTGAGAACGATGCCGAATTAAGAGTTTCGGCTTTTCGGCGACAGTCGCGTTTACAGCAGCAATGTTTTCAAGAGATCGACCGGTACGTTGACGCACAGGAGTCTTACTGTCGATAACCGAGCCAGTTTCTCCCAATTTTGGACCACTCTTCGAATGGTTGACCCATTAGTTGCACTTTCTCGACTGAAATTCCTTCGAAGTTTGTGAGCGGTCTTAGTATAACTTTCCAAATTTTTGTAATTAGATTTCACAATTATAACTCATTGTTCTTTCGTAAAGCGCTTCATTGTTAATAATCGGAATAGACATATGTGACAGCTGCCAAATTTCAGAGTTGCCACTAGCACAAAAAAATTACACTAAATGTAAAAAGTGCTATCTTACTGAGATACCATTCATATATATGTTTTCGCAGAAGGGCATCCACGAGATTCTCTTCATCATTTGTATCGAATTATTATACCGCCTCAACCCTACTTTATACCTATCCCTGACTTCCCTCAAGTTACATGCGGGGTAGCACGGATATCTCACGGGCGGCGCTAACAGTCGTATCAAACATGTTCTTGGTGGGGCGGTGCTCACCTGTGGTTAAGGACTTCACGTCGAGAACCACATTAAATCACGCGGACTCTGCTCTCAAGTTTCCCATTCCACCAGGGAGGTGTCTTCTTTCTCTTCTGCATCATTTTCGTTCAAAAGGTTTTCAGTATGTAGTTGAGAGCCCTCTTTATCCTGTTCGCCAAATTTCCTATTTCATCTGTGCAGGTCATATCCGCAGTAGGTTCTGATGTCAGAATTCATTTGCAGGTCCTTTCATGGAGGGACTGACAGATCTTTTCAAACTTTGACCAACAAATTCCGGCAAGGTCATGTTGAAATGCATCTTGAATACGATTTGGTTAAGAACAGAGAACTCACTCAACTCAAAGACATGTCCTCCGTTGTAAAGCTGGCATCTAAAGCTTCTTGCATAGTGCTGTTGACAAAGGCCAGCTAAGTTCCTCCACTTCACATGGAAAGGATTGTATCTAGTACATACTCAATAAGTAATTCACCCCTGTGATTAATATCAGTACTACCCCATAAAGGATGCCGTGCGTTTGCTCAACCACTGGGTAAGAGAACGCTAAGCGAGAGATGGAGACTCTTACCTAGTACTCTATGCTTCAACACGAAAACTTTGTAAGCCGCTTAGTATCGCGGCTCATTCAGATCTAGACTGTTTGCGTTGCACGTCAGTGTGGAAGCTTTTGTTCGAACTCCTAATACTGAAAGTTGCATCTTTAACTCTGACAGAATTGCGACATGTCTGATCAAACAACGATTAAATTCAGGGGTATAATGAAAATTATTCTAATGGGACTACATGCATTCGTTCGGCTTTAGATAACATTGAGCACCATCTCCGCTGGTAAATTGTGAAATTAAATTCCCAGATGAAGTCGTTAAGAGAAGTGACCGCTTTGTGAATGATTTAGTACGAAACTGATGCTGAAATACTGAAATGATCCGAGTTACCAAGGAATGCAATAGACGGTAATCCATGCTTGTCAGTAAGAAAAAGGTCAAGACTGATAAAATGTAGTCACTGGACATACGGAATGTGTTTCGGTTCATTCACTAATTGATATTGACCCTCCGAGATTGTAATACTCGAAGGTGAAATCCGAGATAAATTATGGACACTAAAATCAGCATCAGTAGTTGTCAAGATCTGTGGTACGAAAAAGGTCAAGACTGGTAAAATGTAGGCCCTGAACACACGGAATATGTTTCGGTTCGGATTGTAATACTCGAATTAGAAAGTTAAAATGAATCATAGGCACTAAAACCACCAGCAACTACAATCTAAGTGTCCGGATACTTTTCTTATATTTTTGATTTCGACAAAACCGCCAAAGCTATTTAAGGAAGCATCCTCTTCTCAATTGGGACTCCAATAATGAAACCCAAATTGAGAAATACGCGATATGAATCCGACTTTTCCCCGCATTGAGCTGAATTCAGGATCATCACAATTTAAATCTGCTGATACTGAAACGCAATATCGTTCCTCACATACCAAGGATGTCCCAAGCCAAGTGCATGATTTAATTTTAAAATAAAAGAGATATTTTTCGAACTACTAGTGATATTGTTATTGCATTGTAAACCAGACATTTTCAGACTAAGTATGGGATAAAAAACCCGGCTACTGGCGTCCACGGCTCTGATCATAGACTCTTGGTCTTTTCAATGACATTTTGACAAAGATGTGGCTCTATCGCACGTTAGATAGAGGCGTTAGATCTCGCCCTCGAGATCAGGGATGGCTTGCAGATTATAGCACAGACCAGATATTTCACATAACCACAATGAAAGAAATCGCGTGACTTTAAATTGCACGATCTTGGTGGGCAGTTGATATCGGAGATTCGATGTTTTGGTCTGGACATCGTTGCTCCAGTAAATCGATAGTCTCATGCGCGGTGTGGTAGGTGGCACCATGCTACCGAAACCACATGTCGTCCAGATTTAAACCGTCCAGATGAGGCCAATATAAAAATAATCACTGAATTTTCGTCCTCAATTCAAAGAAGTAAGGACCAATCATGCCGCCTGACCAAAATCCAGACACCAGACAGTTGCTCGGATATGGATTCTAGTGAAATAAAAATAATTCAGAATGAAAAACATCTCGTCGGTGCAGATTATATGTTTCGAAAAATCGACAGTGACTCTAATTGGTCACCCATTGAAAGAAATGCCAGCGCTGTGCATTGTCAGCTAGTTTGTGCTCGTAAATGAATTTTCCCTCACGATCACGCACGCCCTCGAGGTCCAAAAATTACATGAGCTGCCAGGAGACACCCAGTTGGAACGAAGTTCCTTTCGGCTATATATGTATATTATGTACTAGTTAGTTCCAATACGCCTAAGGCGCCCGTTGAAAAATACGATCATTTAAATGGATCTTTAAGAAAAGATACTTTTTGTAAAATGATAAATTTTTTTTAAGAAAACTTTTTTTTTTATAGAATGTATTTCTTTTTAAATATATTTGTAGGTCCATTTTGTAAGAATATGTATTATATTTTCCCGAAAAATTCCTTTTTTAAAGAGAGGTAATTCTTTTAACAGCTAATTTTTTTTTTAAACAAAATGTACTTTTTTTAAGAAAAACTGCTTTCTGTAAGAAAAAGCCATAATAGTATGAATTACAAAAAAGTACTTTTTTTAGGAACAGGTACTTTTTAAAGAAGTGGTACTCTGTTTAGGAAAAGGTTATTTTTTAAGAAAATGTACTTATTTTCAGAAAGGCTATTTCTCTCAAGAAAAGAAAAGGTATTATTTTATTTTTCAGAGAAGAACTTTTGTAAGAAACGGATTTTTTTAAGAAATGGGGATTTTTTTATGAATTGGTCCGTTTTTCAAGAATAGGTACTTATCTCAAGAATAGTTATTTTGTTTCACAAAATAGGTACTCTTTAAAGAAAAGTTATTTTTACAATTTTCTAAATTTATAAAAACTCCCGCAAGAAACACGAAAAGTTATTTTTTTTAAGAAAATGCAATTTGTTGTAAGAAACTTTACTTTTTTATTTTATTATTGAGCTCGAATAATAAAATAAAAAAGTACCAATAAATAGGCCGAATAAAAAAAAACAATCCCTGATTAAAGAAGAGCACGACGAAACAACACGCAATAACAATTGACTTTAAGTATTGTGTTATCTTTTAGACAACAACAAAAATCATTTCTAATGGGGACCGATGGTTCTCTGGAGATGGAAAGAACTTGTTTCCAAATGTTTTCTTGTGTGTTTTGCTTGCGATATTTTTCGAACACTTGCATAGTGGAAAATTCTCAATTCAGATGAGTTTGATGAATTTTTCAAAAGCAGCATTCCAAACAACCGCTGATAAAGATCCGTCGCTAGATCTGAAATAGCTACACTGTTTGCCAGTAATCATGAGGATGCATTTGCAAAACATCTTCCTTTGTAAAAACTATATCTCTATTTATAGAGATATAGATGGCCTTGAGTTTGAATAATAAAATAAAAAAGTACCAAAAAAAGGCCGAATAAATACAAAAAGTTTGACTTTTTGTATGAAAATTTACTTTTTTTAAGCAACGGTACTTCTTTAAGATACGGCTTTTTTTTCAGAAAAGATACTTTATTTAAGAATATGAATAGGAATTTTTTTTTAGAAAAAATTTATTTTTTATTTAAGAAATGACACTCAGTTAAGAAAATTTTCCTTTTTTAACTTCTTTCACTTTGGCTTTTCTAAAGTTTCTTTTTATTGGGTTCAAAACTACAATATATACTAAATATTGGTTACACGCTCCACTTAGAAAACTTCCCATTAAACAAGAAATTTCCCAACATATGTTAGTCTAGACACAAACCAAAGCAAAAGTACCCAATATAGTTGGTAATACTGGTTTAATAATAGTGTTAAAAAAGTGTTAAAACAAGTTTTTTAATTTTTTTTCTCATTTAGCCCCCATCCGGCAACGTGCAATAAGGAACTTCGTTCCCAAAAATTTTTCACGCACGATAATTTTTCAACCTTTCACGATCACGCACGCTCACGAGACAAGAAAAAGAAATCACGCACGACCACTCACGACACTTTTAATACAAAATATTATTTTTAGCGATCGGTTCTTTTTTAAACGTTTCTTATTTTTATTGTTAAGAAAACTGGTTTGGTTGGATATAATCCCATGAGGGGATTGGGGTGAGCAACTCACCATGAGTATCGCGCTTTCTAGTTTTACGCTCACTTAGAGTTTCTCATCGGTTCTGGAAAAACCTTTTTTCAAAGATTCTGGGATCAATATTCTCCGAGCTTTAGGTCAGATTTGCTGTTCTTTTATTTATTTCCCTCGATAATTCGCTACTCCATTGTGTAGCATCATCAGGAGATATAAACAATATTTAATATTGTTATTTTGTGTTAATTGTTAAATATTGTTTATATCTGCTAATGATGCTACACAATGGAGTAGCGAAATATCGAGGAAAATAAATACAAGAACAACAGATCTGACCTCAAGCTCGGAGAATATTGAGTATTTATTGATAAAGAAAACCTCGAAGAACAGAATAAAAATTCTGGGAGGATGTTTTTACGACGGAAAGCTAACATTGTATAGATTTTGTTGATAACTTGTTCATACTTGAAAAAATGATTCGTGAGTATAATTCGTGAGCGTGAATACAAAAAATTTTAGTCACGCATGCGATTGAAATTTTGAATCACTTGCACTCACCACCACGTGATTGAATTTAATTTCAGTTACGATCACGCGTGACACGACAAATTTGTGTCACGCCCACACCTCTGCTCTTGGGTGAGCTGAATTTTGTACGCATGAAGGTGGAGGTATTTCGTCAAAATTCGATTCATGGTGCTTCGCAAAATTTGAAGCCGCTGTGAACGATGCCGAATTGATGTTCCCGGATTTTCGGTGACACTCTCATTGACAACGATAATGTTCAGGAGACTTACTGTCCATAAATTGTCTTGTCAAATTTATTGATTGCTCTTCGAATTGTTGGCACAGTAGTTGGACTTCCACAACCCAAAACTTCCACGAAGTTTGCGAGCGGCCTCAGAACCATAAGGCCTTCTAACTGTGTCAGGCCCTCCATTTTCAATAATTGGAAAAATTTTAGAAGAAAATTTTCAGAGCTGCCAATAGCGCAAAAAAAATGTCACAACATTTAGATCGCGCACTTACATTGGGACACCGTTTGCCACAAGGCCTGTATGAGAAGAAAATACCAAAAGAAGATGCTATTCCGGAATGTAGACATTTTGAAGATCAGCATACTCTCAAACCTGTGATCATACTGTGAAATGGAAAGAACAACCACTGAGCAACTCCACATTCTGTCAGAAATGCTATCTTCCATTGAAAAACTGTATAACCTCAAGGACGAAACAAATTCATCAAAATTTCCCCACATGGTGACATTTGAATTAATTGCATCGAGACCAATGTGGCTTTTTGCACCGATTTTGACGATAAATGAGAAACTAGGAACATAAACAGCATTTCCAGCAAAGTAAACATGTACACACATACAAACAAAAGGCGGAACCTACCCAACGAACCAAAACCCTTTAGAAATAGCTTGTAACAAACTTACTATCATAAGCCTTAAGCTTAGAAAACGTTTGTGAAAACTATTGTAATACGTTTGGTAACAATTATATAATCAACAAAATTGAACCCTGTGATAAGTTTGCTAGTCTGTAGTATACAACAAGCTTTGAAATGTAAGCTTTGAAAAAGTTTGTGAAAATTATTGTAATACGTTTGGTAACAATTATATAATCAACAAAATTGATCCCTGTGATAAGTTTGCTAGTCTGTAGTATACAACAAGTTTAGAAATGTAAGCTTAGAACATGCTTTTCTAACCATGCTTGCAGTAAGCTTATTTTCGTAAATGTTTTAAAAGGTTATGAAAACAAATAACAATAGCTTTGTTCATAACGGATGGCTAAGGTTGGCATACGCCAGCTGTTATGAATTAGGCTGTTTTTTTTTCATTTTTTTTTATCCATTTCAGGTTTATTTGTAAATTTATCAATTTTTTTTTTAAATTGGTACTTATTATTTTTATTAAATTAAAGAGATTTCACATTTCAAAGAGTATATTATTGAATAAAAAAAAAGACCTTAAATTGTTTTTCCACATACATAGGTAATTTTAAAGATTTTAAAAAATTCATTGATTATCTTTATAGGTCAAACAAAAGAGTATCAGGTTTCTTTGCATGTTAGGGTGAATAATTTTTATTTTGTTTTACACTTGATGTGCATAAATAGCGACTGCAAAAGAATGTTTTTTTGGGAAAGGACAAAAGTTATTACTTTATTTTTGAACTAAGCAAATTTTATGTGTTGTTTTGTTTTTTTGATTTTGTAACATATTTTTTTTTGCACTGTAGCCTATTTTTCGCAAATTGGAAAAATGATTTCGTGCTTTTCACAAAATCCTCCTCATTCAATCCAACGGAAATAGTGGCATCTATAAAATTAAAAAAAAAATTAAACTTAAATACGTAAAGTTTTTGAAATAACTTATGTACATACTTCTTATGGCTTTTGCTACACTGAGACTGCGCACACTCTTTTTATCTTCTGTCCCTTTCCAACATAACTTTTCCGCAACTTTATCGGTTAAAATCTTTCGCCAGCAGTTTTTTGTGAAGTTCGGTGCCTTTGCTACCGATAACAGTTCTGTTCCCTTTAAATATATAAAGAAAAAAAGGAAAAAATATCACGTTAATTGCTACGCTTATTTTTAGTATTTAACTTATGATGTAGTGGTATTTCTTTTTAACTTACAAACGAATTCAAAAAGTCTTTATCATCTTCCAACTGTTTTTCGAACTTTAAAAAATCCTCCATTTCTTTAAAGGCATTATCAGGGATCGCGAACTTCAATAATTTCTCTTTCTTCAAATCTTTGACTTCATTTCGTAGGTCTTTTAACTCTTGCCGCATTGAAGTCACCTCATTCGTCAGTCTTATGAACATGGGTTCAATAGTCTTTGCAATAATTTCCATTACCGCTAAAAATAAATAGAAAAAAACATTATTTACTGTTAAAATTTCAAAACATGTATGTAAATGGGGAATTCCAAGTGAAATCGGACAGTTTGGAAATTTAAGTTTTTGATTTCCGCCATTTTTTGATATTTTTTAGTGACCATCAAGCAACGGTTCCTGACCCATTTTCATGTTGTTGTAATTACAAACTGTCCGATTTCACTTGGAATTCCCCAAATATATTTTGCATATTTACCTTCTAATGTCACAGGCTGTACTTGTATAACATTTTGAATTTCTGGAGTATTAACCACTGTTTGGAGCGTAGTTAATTGTTCCGAGTTGTGGAACATATTGTTAAAATTTATGTTATTTATGTCTTCAGTCATAGTGGATAACTGGAAAAAATCCAAATTCATTATTTTTATTGCTTAAAGCACAGATTTTAGTGATATCTTTCCAACAGTGTTCGTAGGTTGCTTCTGAAACTGTTAAATTTGCTGTTTCATAAATGCTGAGAAGAGAAGATTCTAGTGGATTGAGAAACATTGATCTCAAATTCAAAACTTGATGACCCATGACTACACCAACATGATGATTTATTGATGACACTCGATAGATATTATTTCCACTTTTATAAAAATTATTTGGGTGGGCTGTTGATAAAAATGAATTTGCTTGTTCTTGTATGTTATTTTTGTATGACGTATTGATACTTTGCTCCACCAGTCGGTTATATAGTTGTGCCGATATATTGTTTTTATTCTTTAGAAGTCTTTTCAACATTCCCAGCTTATTTTCAAATTTAAAGGCGCTAAAAGTTTCGCATGATCCATATTGTAAACAATCACTAGCTAGGTGAGTGAGACAATGAAAATTATAAGTTGAAATAGAATCATCATAATTCTCAGGCATTGACTGCACAAAAGTCCTTAATAATGCATCCGCGCACTTATTATTTGACTTGCATTGTTCAGTGTCTAATAAAATTCTCATTGCCAAACTAAGTTGCAGAAAATGTAAATATCGTTTTTCATCCAAAATTCCTTTTAATATAAACGGCCCAACATACAGAAGAAATGTACGAAACTCAGTAGCTTTATATCGATCTAACTCATGGATATCTCTTGTAGTTCTTCTAAACTCGCGTGGAAGTTGTCTTTTCAAACACAAGAGGTTTTCGTTTAAATTAGAAATTTTTTCCTTTTGAAGCGAATATGGTGTATTTCTTTTTTTTTATCCAAGCACTCATTAAAGTTTTGACAACACCCAGACAAACTACATGCATATAATCCATGGGAAACGATCTTATTAGGTCTATTGGCAAGTCTTCTATGACCATGTTCTTATTTATTTTATGATGATTTGTATCCAAACGTTTCCTAAAATTTTCATCAGTTCGTAGTGTGCTTTCTTCATACTTAAACACCATACGGTTGTTTATATGGTCACCCTTTTGATTACATTTATGGCAACAATAATAGCCGGTATGACTCTTTATTCCCATAACTAGGGCCCTTGCCGGTGCATCACATATGACAGCTCGACAAGTAACTTTATATATTTTATTATTAAAAGTAAAGTTGTCGTTCATAATTTCGATTAATTCTTTAACAAAAGGATGTAAAAACTCATTAACATCGTGCGGCTTACTGTTTCCATTATAAATTCCAACTGTAAGTACAGAATTGGTACCATTAACATTTATAAGAATTGGCCATGCCTGAGATAGAGAACTTTTTGCAACGGGTAATCCAGCTATGTTTATATTTAAATCTATTGTGCTCTCTGGAAACGTTGTGGATGATAGGAAGTCGGTAAGACAATCTTTAAGCCCATAATGTACATAATTTCCGCCTTGTATTGGAACTATCGGAGCGTCACGCGGTGTTTGTTTTAAAGTCCTAGCGTCACTTGGTAAATAATGAAAAGTTTTTTTTAAGATTTTTAGCAAATCATTTACAGCACGATTTGTTATGGTATGTTTAACAGCCCAAGCAGCAATTTCTCTTTTAATGTCGAGATCATCCACATTTTCTTCACAAGTCACATTTTCTCCATAATCAGATTTAATGTCACTTAAGTTAGAATCAACTTCACTACAGGTGTCTACATGGTCATCACTTAAATTAGAATCCCCTGCACTACAGGTAGCTACAATGGAATCTTTTTTGTTAATTGAGCTGTCTTCAACTTCACTAGAATCGCACTTGTGTTTTTTAGCATTTAAAAGTAAATCAACAATTTCTTTTGTTTCTTTACGAACACTGTGTTTTATTTTGTAAGGCATTTTTTGTTATAGTTTTATATATTTTCTTTTACATTTTTTCTTTTATAAACTTTACTTCTTCACTTGTTTACTTCACTTTAATTTTCACTTTGTTTCTCTAACTTAACTATTCAACAGGAACAAGAAGACTGAGAACTTTAACAAACAAAACAAAATACTCGCGTTGGAATAACGGCACAGCATATACAAAACACTTAGAAAAATATTGCAAAACGAAATCTATAGCAAATGTTATTGCAAATACGGTTACTATATGAAACGTTTTGTAAACATTGCTTTAACAAACAAAGAAAATGCTGGCATACGAATAACGGCACATCATATTCAAAAGAATTTAGAAAACTATTGCGAGCATAAGTCTTTTACAATCATATTTGCTTTACTATTATCACGACGAAATCTATAGCAAATGTTATTGCAAATACGGTTGCTATGTGAAGCGTTTTTAAAACATTGTTTAAAAAGATTTTATATTTTGCATTTTAGTAAACCTATCATAAGTATGTTTATGAAAAGTTGTAGAAATATTTTAATAGTAAGTTTATTCTCCAATGTAGTTATATTACGCTTAGGGAATGGTTTGTTGGGTAGTGCGCCTCAGTGTTACATGATTCATTGAAATAATGGCGCCACAAGCATCATACCCAACAAACCATTCCCTAAGCGTAATATAACTACATTGGAGAATAAACTTACTATTAAAATATTTCTACAACTTTTCATAAACATACTTATGATAGGTTTACTAAAATGCAAAATATAAAATCTTTTTAAACAATGTTTTAAAAACGCTTCACATAGCAACCGTATTTGCAATAACATTTGCTATAGATTTCGTCGTGATAATAGTAAAGCAAATATGATTGTAAAAGACTTATGCTCGCAATAGTTTTCTAAATTCTTTTGAATATGATGTGCCGTTATTCGTATGCCAGCATTTTCTTTGTTTGTTAAAGCAATGTTTACAAAACGTTTCATATAGTAACCGTATTTGCAATAACATTTGCTATAGATTTCGTTTTGCAATATTTTTCTAAGTGTTTTGTATATGCTGTGCCGTTATTCCAACGCGAGTATTTTGTTTTGTTTGTTAAAGTTCTCAGTCTTCTTGTTCCTGTTGAATAGTTAAGTTAGAGAAACAAAGTGAAAATTAAAGTGAAGTAAACAAGTGAAGAAGTAAAGTTTATAAAAGAAAAAATGTAAAAGAAAATATATAAAACTATAACAAAAAATGCCTTACAAAATAAAACACAGTGTTCGTAAAGAAACAAAAGAAATTGTTGATTTACTTTTAAATGCTAAAAAACACAAGTGCGATTCTAGTGAAGTTGAAGACAGCTCAATTAACAAAAAAGATTCCATTGTAGCTACCTGTAGTGCAGGGGATTCTAATTTAAGTGATGACCATGTAGACACCTGTAGTGAAGTTGATTCTAACTTAAGTGACATTAAATCTGATTATGGAGAAAATGTGACTTGTGAAGAAAATGTGGATGATCTCGACATTAAAAGAGAAATTGCTGCTTGGGCTGTTAAACATACCATAACAAATCGTGCTGTAAATGATTTGCTAAAAATCTTAAAAAAAACTTTTCATTATTTACCAAGTGACGCTAGGACTTTAAAACAAACACCGCGTGACGCTCCGATAGTTCCAATACAAGGCGGAAATTATGTACATTATGGGCTTAAAGATTGTCTTACCGACTTCCTATCATCCACAACGTTTCCAGAGAGCACAATAGATTTAAATATAAACATAGCTGGATTACCCGTTGCAAAAAGTTCTCTATCTCAGGCATGGCCAATTCTTATAAATGTTAATGGTACCAATTCTGTACTTACAGTTGGAATTTATAATGGAAACAGTAAGCCGCACGATGTTAATGAGTTTTTACATCCTTTTGTTAAAGAATTAATCGAAATTATGAACGACAACTTTACTTTTAATAATAAAATATATAAAGTTACTTGTCGAGCTGTCATATGTGATGCACCGGCAAGGGCCCTAGTTATGGGAATAAAGAGTCATACCGGCTATTATTGTTGCCATAAATGTAATCAAAAGGGTGACCATATAAACAACCGTATGGTGTTTAAGTATGAAGAAAGCACACTACGAACTGATGAAAATTTTAGGAAACGTTTGGATACAAATCATCATAAAATAAATAAGAACATGGTCATAGAAGACTTGCCAATAGACCTAATAAGATCGTTTCCCATGGATTATATGCATGTAGTTTGTCTGGGTGTTGTCAAAACTTTAATGAGTGCTTGGATAAAAAAAAGAAATACACCATATTCGCTTCAAAAGGAAAAAATTTCTAATTTAAACGAAAACCTCTTGTGTTTGAAAAGACAACTTCCACGCGAGTTTAGAAGAACTACAAGAGATATCCATGAGTTAGATCGATATAAAGCTACTGAGTTTCGTACATTTCTTCTGTATGTTGGGCCGTTTATATTAAAAGGAATTTTGGATGAAAAACGATATTTACATTTTCTGCAACTTAGTTTGGCAATGAGAATTTTATTAGACACTGAACAATGCAAGTCAAATAATAAGTGCGCGGATGCATTATTAAGGACTTTTGTGCAGTCAATGCCTGAGAATTATGATGATTCTATTTCAACTTATAATTTTCATTGTCTCACTCACCTAGCTAGTGATTGTTTACAATATGGATCATGCGAAACTTTTAGCGCCTTTAAATTTGAAAATAAGCTGGGAATGTTGAAAAGACTTCTAAAGAATAAAAACAATATATCGGCACAACTATATAACCGACTGGTGGAGCAAAGTATCAATACGTCATACAAAAATAACATACAAGAACAAGCAAATTCATTTTTATCAACAGCCCACCCAAATAATTTTTATAAAAGTGGAAATAATATCTATCGAGTGTCATCAATAAATCATCATGTTGGTGTAGTCATGGGTCATCAAGTTTTGAATTTGAGATCAATGTTTCTCAATCCACTAGAATCTTCTCTTCTCAGCATTTATGAAACAGCAAATTTAACAGTTTCAGAAGCAACCTACGAACACTGTTGGAAAGATATCACTAAAATCTGTGCTTTAAGCAATAAAAATAATGAATTTGGATTTTTTCCAGTTATCCACTATGACTGAAGACATAAATAACATAAATTTTAACAATATGTTCCACAACTCGGAACAATTAACTACGCTCCAAACAGTGGTTAATACTCCAGAAATTCAAAATGTTATACAAGTACAGCCTGTGACATTAGAAGGTAAATATGCAAAATATATTTGGGGAATTCCAAGTGAAATCGGACAGTTTGTAATTACAACAACATGAAAATGGGTCAGGAACCGTTGCTTGATGGTCACTAAAAAATATCAAAAAATGGCGGAAATCAAAAACTTAAATTTCCAAACTGTCCGATTTCACTTGGAATTCCCCATTTACATACATGTTTTGAAATTTTAACAGTAAATAATGTTTTTTTCTATTTATTTTTAGCGGTAATGGAAATTATTGCAAAGACTATTGAACCCATGTTCATAAGACTGACGAATGAGGTGACTTCAATGCGGCAAGAGTTAAAAGACCTACGAAATGAAGTCAAAGATTTGAAGAAAGAGAAATTATTGAAGTTCGCGATCCCTGATAATGCCTTTAAAGAAATGGAGGATTTTTTAAAGTTCGAAAAACAGTTGGAAGATGATAAAGACTTTTTGAATTCGTTTGTAAGTTAAAAAGAAATACCACTACATCATAAGTTAAATACTAAAAATAAGCGTAGCAATTAACGTGATATTTTTTCCTTTTTTTCTTTATATATTTAAAGGGAACAGAACTGTTATCGGTAGCAAAGGCACCGAACTTCACAAAAAACTGCTGGCGAAAGATTTTAACCGATAAAGTTGCGGAAAAGTTATGTTGGAAAGGGACAGAAGATAAAAAGAGTGTGCGCAGTCTCAGTGTAGCAAAAGCCATAAGAAGTATGTACATAAGTTATTTCAAAAACTTTACGTATTTAAGTTTAATTTTTTTTTTAATTTTATAGATGCCACTATTTCCGTTGGATTGAATGAGGAGGATTTTGTGAAAAGCACGAAATCATTTTTCCAATTTGCGAAAAATAGGCTACAGTGCAAAAAAAAATATGTTACAAAATCAAAAAAACAAAACAACACATAAAATTTGCTTAGTTCAAAAATAAAGTAATAACTTTTGTCCTTTCCCAAAAAAACATTCTTTTGCAGTCGCTATTTATGCACATCAAGTGTAAAACAAAATAAAAATTATTCACCCTAACATGCAAAGAAACCTGATACTCTTTTGTTTGACCTATAAAGATAATCAATGAATTTTTTAAAATCTTTAAAATTACCTATGTATGTGGAAAAACAATTTAAGGTCTTTTTTTTTATTCAATAATATACTCTTTGAAATGTGAAATCTCTTTAATTTAATAAAAATAATAAGTACCAATTTAAAAAAAAAATTGATAAATTTACAAATAAACCTGAAATGGATAAAAAAAAATGAAAAAAAAACAGCCTAATTCATAACAGCTGGCGTATGCCAACCTTAGCCATCCGTTATGAACAAAGCTATTGTTATTTGTTTTCATAACCTTTTAAAACATTTACGAAAATAAGCTTACTGCAAGCATGGTTAGAAAAGCATGTTCTAAGCTTACATTTCTAAACTTGTTGTATACTACAGACTAGCAAACTTATCACAGGGATCAATTTTGTTGATTATATAATTGTTACCAAACGTATTACAATAATTTTCACAAACTTTTTCAAAGCTTACATTTCAAAGCTTGTTGTATACTACAGACTAGCAAACTTATCACAGGGTTCAATTTTGTTGATTATATAATTGTTACCAAACGTATTACAATAGTTTTCACAAACGTTTTCTAAGCTTAAGGCTTATGATAGTAAGTTTGTTACAAGCTATTTCTAAAGGGTTTTGGTTCGTTGGGTACAAACGTATTTGTGTGAATGCATGTTCCTCGCTGTCACTGTGCCAACGTGTGTATGTATAGAAAACACCATGCACTTACGCGTGCACCCACACACATCCTCACATGAACGGAGACAACGCGTATTTACGCGAATGTCCTTGTGTGCGAGTGTATGAGAGAGCTTACGAGATTCTCATGATGGGGGGCATAAATGTGGTTGATTTCGTGTATTCACTACTTATGCTTATGCGAGAGTCATTTAAAGTTGTTTGTTTGTTTTGCCATTATTGCGTAGAAACATATGGGACAGAGGAGTGAAAGATAGAATGAGGGAGAGTGACAAAGAGCGAGAGAAGTATCAAAGGATATGCCGAACAACAATATCAACAAAGAGCACAACTGGAAATGAATGTCATCCTAGCTAAACGAATGTATGAAGATATATCTCTGTGTGCACAGATTCATATGAATACGTGTGTATGTGTTTCAGTGCGTTCATGTGCGATGGTTGGTATCGCATTGGCGGCATTAGCCACAATTATACAACATCAGCCGTAGTAGTAGCCTTCTTTTCGTTTCTGTATGCCCATCAATAGCGAGTTCGTTTGTATGTATGTGTGTGAATATTGTGTACACAGAAATATTCCCACACTCAAGTATTGGTGTGTGGCTCTTTGAGTCCTTGTAGTGTAAATGTATTAAGTTCTTAGTAAAATATTTAAAGATGTTTCTGTAGTGTGTGTAATACTTGTATGATTCATACATATGTCCTTTGTTCCTCAAAGAAGTATTACGAAGAAAAACTCTTGTGCCAATAAACGAGGGACATTGGTAAATATATAATAGAGAACGGCAAACATCGATATTGAATAAACCGCATGCAGTATGAACTGTATTCCGGCATCAAATCAGTTAAGCGAATGAATGTCACGTGATCGTATGAGTTGAAACAATAAATATAAACCAGCAAATGAATCGAAAGAAAATTCATCGAATGAAAATCCAATCAAATGAATTTTACCTACATATGATAATTACAATGAATATTACCTAAGTTTCCTAAACCCTAGAAATTAAGATGTGCAATAACGTGAGATACAAAGGAACATATACGTTTGATGTCTACCTAGTTAGAGGGGACCTTGTTGAAATTATTATTTCCTCCTTCTATAACCAGGTCGATTTTAACTGTGAAAAGATTTGCATTATTCTATATGTCATCCAACTGAGTATGCTGAGTTTAATAGAACTTCACTCATGGAACTGTTTGTTTCGTTTGTTGCGTCTGAAAATTCGGTTGTTGCAACCGAATTGCATTTGTCACAACTGAGCGGTTGCATGAATCTCATTTCATAATTCTTTCTGTTGGTAGAGCCAAATTTGCACTTCTTAACGTTGCATCAATAGAATTTTTCGTTATTTCGGTTCGACCAACCGAATTGAGTATTCGAATCGAATTTATAACAAAATTCGGTTACTGCAACCGAATTTCTCACATTTTCTATCTTGATATGCAGCACACAATTCGGACAAGCTTGAATATAATTTTGCTTCGAAAATAAAAATTTGGATTAATATTAAATAGCTTAAGGACAAACTGTAAGGTTAGATGTGACTACCGCTAAATTCGATTACGATAACATCCAAGTCGGTTGTGACAACCTCTAAGTAGATTGTGTAACCTTTAAAGTCGTCTGTGACAACCTCTAATGTCGGTTGTAAGGACCTCTATACTCGGTTATGACAAATTCTAGAGTTGATTGTGACAACCTCAAAAGTCGGTTGTTAGAACCTCAAACATTGGGTTTGACAACGTCAAAAGTCTGTTGCGCTAACCTCAAAATTCGGTTGTGACAAACTCCACAGACCATTGTAGCTATTTCTAAAGTCAGTTAAGACAACTCTTAAAACCGGTTGTGAAAACCTACAAATTGGATGGAGACAATCTCTGAATTCGGTTGAGACAACCTCTGAAGTAGGTTGCGACAACCTCTGAAGTTGGTTGTGACAACCTCTAAGGGCAGTTGTGCCAACCTCTAAAGTCGGATGTGACTACCTCAAAAGTCCACTGTGATAACATTTAAAGTCGGTTTTGCCAACCTCTAAATATCGATTATGATATCCTTAAAGTCGGCTGTGACAACCACTAAAGTAGATTGTGATCAACTTTAAAGTCGACCGTGACAACCTCTAAAGTCACTTGTGATGACCTCTACAGTCGGTTATGACGGATTCTAGAGTCGGTTGTGACAACCTCTAAAGTCGATTGTGCCAACCTATAAAATCGATTGTAATAGCCTTTAAAGTCGGTTTTGACAACCTCAAACGTTGGTTTTGAGGACCTCAAAAGTCGGTTGTGACAACCCTAATAGTTGGTCGAGACCACTCCTGAAGTCGGTTGAGACCACCTTTAAAGTCGGTTGAGACCACCTCTAAAGTCGGTTGAGACAACCTTTGTAGTTTGTTGTGACAACTCCTAAAGACAGTTGTGCCAACATCTAAAGTCGGTTGTGGCAACTTCTAAAGTCGGTTGTGGCAACCTCTAAAAACGGTTGTGATAGCCTCAAAAGTCAGTTGTGGCAACCTCAAAAGTCGGTTGTGACAACCTAAAAAGTCGGTTATGACAATCTCTTAAGTCGATTGTGATTACCTTTAAAGTCGGTTGTGACAACCCATAATTCGTTTATGATAACCTTAAAGTCGATTGTGACGACTTCTAAAGGCATTTGTGCCAACATCTAAAATCGGTTGTGGCAACTTCTAAAGTCGGTTGTGGCAACCTCTATAATCGGTTGTGACAGCCTTAAAAGTCAGATGTGATAAGCTTAAAAGTCATTTGTGACAAACTCAAAAGTCAGTTGTGACAACCTGTAAAGTCGATTGTGATAACCTTTAAAGCCGTTTGTTACAACCTCTAAAGTAGATTGTGATAACCTTTAAAGTCGACTGTGGCAACCTCTAAAGTACAATCGATTGTAACAACTTCTAACGTCGGTTGTGATAACCTTTAAAGTCGACTCCGACAATCTCTAAAGTTGATTGCGATAACCTTTATAGACGGTTGTGACAACCTCTTAAGTCGGTTGTGACAACCTCAAAAGTCAGTTGTGACAACCTCAAAAGTTGTTTGTGAAAACCTCTTAAGTCGATTGTGATTGCCTTTAAATTCGGTTGTGACAACCTTACAGTCGATTGTGGCAACCTCTAAAGTAGATTGTGATACCCTTTGAAGTCGACTGTGATAACCTCTAAAGTATATTGTGATAAAGTGGATGTCGGTTGTGCGGACTTCTACAGTCGGTTATGATAAATACCAGAGTCGGTTGTAACAACCTCTAAGGTCGGTTGAGACAACCGCTAAAGTCGGTTGTGAGGACCTGTACAGTTGATTATGACATATTCTAGAGTCCGTTGTGATAACGTCTAAAGTCAGTTGTGATAACTTGTAAAGTAATACTGGATTGAGATAACTTTAAAGTCGGTTGTGACAACCTATAAAGTAGATTGTGATAAAGTCGACTGTGACAACTTCTAAAGTCGGTTGTGAGGACTTCTACAGTCGGTTATGACAAATTCTAGAGTCGGTTGTGACAGCCTTTAAAGTCGGTTGTTTCGACCATTAAAGTTGTATGTGACAACCGCTAAAGTCGGATGTAGCAACCTCAAAAGTCGGTTGTGACAACCTCAAAAGTCGGTTGTGACAACCTCTACAGTCGGTGGTGACAATATCTGAAGTCGGTTGTGACTACCTCCAGAATCGAAAGTGGCAACCTCTAAAGTTTTTAATCGGTTATGACAACGTCCAAAATCGAATGTGACAATATACAAACTCGTCAACCGATTTTGTCTGTGGGTGTACCAACACCATTAAATGGAATAACGTATAGGACAGATCAGAATATCCTGCAGAAATTTCTTGCGGCGAATCTCGCAAGAGTTAGAAACATAATGATGGCAATGCACTGACTTTATACGGGGTCATCTCCTTAGTATTGGTCCAATAATGAAAAGTCCGAGAACTAGTTCATGTTTTGTCACAGATCTTCTTTCAGCCAAGAAAAGTCTAATTTGTTTCAAAGAACTCTAGACAAATGAATGGGCTTGATATTCTGTATAATTTTTCCTTAACATAAAACTATATCGCGATAACATAGTGAACTCAAATTAACACGAGCTACCTGTACAACACTCGTGGATTTTGAAACCCTCAACCACTCTCGAATCTATGCACTAACTTCCAGCACGGCCCTCGCTTATGTGCTTGCATAAAACACAATGACATGCATATGTATGAGATATGACGCTATGCACATACAATTGCAGCTCCTTTACAAAACGATTTAAAATTTTTTTGATTTCGTTTGAGATTTTGCTTTTGAAAGGACATTCACATTAATGTATGTAAACAAGAGTATATGCGTAGATGTCCATGACTGAGCTTTTAAGCAAATAGTGTAAACATTTTCTTACATGTGTTTTTCTTTTTCTTTTGTCCTTGGTATTCTTTATTTCTATTTGGTAATTTTATTTTCTGGTTGCAGTTTTTGTACTCAGACATTTAGATGAGTTTTTCGTTTCAATGGTTATTTTGCGATATATAAGTAATATATTCGTACAAATATTTGTTAATGTCCTGTTCCGTTCCACACAGAAATATACATACAAATATATGTGTAAGTGGCTTGTGAGGGCGTTGCCTCTTCCTGAATACAATGCATGACAATATATGTGCGTGTTTTTATCCTTTTTGTCAGTTTGTCTTTGCTTTGGTTTGAATGTCCTCATAAATGTCGTTATATTCGGAAAATACACAGCTCAATGGCCAATGTTTATAGTTTTTCGATGCAGTTCTTTGTTGGCATTATAGTTTCATGTAATCTCTTTCTTCACATTTCTTTCAGCTGTTTCGATATGCTGACAGTTCATACTTTACGACTTCAATATATGTATATGAGTTTTTATTATATTTCTCGGTTTTTTATTGAAGACGTAATAAAAAAGATTTTTGCAGTCCAAAAAAATTTGGTTTGTTTTGTTTCCCATGAAGGGGAACGACAACATGAAATGCTGTCTATTATTGTAAAATCCTGTTTGGTTATGTCAAAGGATTGCAAGGAAAAAAGTTAAAGGAATCTTGAATTGCAAAATGTGTTTGGTATTTTAATATGAAGACAAGACAAATGATTTTAACAAAAGCTCAAAAGGTATGATTAATATTTAATTGGCAATGGGCATTACTTATTCGCAGGGCAGTACGGTATTAAGCTGGAGTTAATATTAATCATGCGTCTAGCAATATATGCCCATGATATTTTATGCATTATGGGTGTTTTTATTCAAACGCTAATAAAAAGGGTGTTTAGAGTCACAATGGTTTTCTGGTTCGGTTTGGTTTCCCATGTGGGGGAACGATAACTTGAAGTGATTTTTTATACTTAATCCTAAATCCTGTTTGTTTTTTCAATGCATTACAAATAACAAGAAACAATCTTTGTTTGTAATTTTATATTTTAGTAGAGATAAAATAATTTTAACAAGAATTTAACGCAAAAGATTTTAACATAAACCAAAAATGATTAAAATTTAAATGTCAATGGATATTACTTATTCGCAGGGAAGTACGATACTTAGGAATAATTAATATAAATCATGCGTCTAACCTTAGGAAAATTAAACCACACAATTTGTATGTTACCCGACCATATGGTGATCAGGTCCCGGTAGGAAGTGGACCAAAACCTATTTAACCTGAGGCGCATCAGTTGTGGTATAACCAATCAGGCTGAATATTAAAGAGTATTTCATGTAAATGTTGCACATGTCTACGCTTCACATGGTTTATTCTGAAAGTCCATTTTGGCTACACTTTATCCAACATTCCAGCCGGTATGTCACTAACGACACGCGTGATGTTTTTCAAGGCAGAAATCGTGTTTAGCTTGTCTATATAGACGAGAGACTAGACATGCCCACAAAAAAATAGTCAAAGTGGACTGGGTTTGCCTCCCGCCACCGTTCATAGACAGTGAAAATACGTAGACGAACGGGAGAACATGAACAACCCCTATTTGTTGACGACCCCCGCAAAAGTTGCAAGCACCACGATTTAAGGATATGCACATGGAATGCAAGAACTCTATGTAGATCCGGTGCAAGTATCCAACTGGCAGATGTCCTCGAAAGTTATAGGGCTGACATTACCTCTATCCAGGAAATGCGATGGACAGGACATGGCTGCACAAGTAAGGGATACTGCGATATATACTACAGTTGCCATGGAAAAAAACATGAATTTGGTTGCGGATTTGTAGTTGGCAAAAGACTGCGCCATCTGGTCTCTAGGTTCAATCCTGTGAGTGAACGTATAGCCACAATCCGCATAAAAGCGAAATATTTTTATATTTCCCTAATTTGTGTGCATGCCCCGACAGAAGAGAAAGATGATGATGCTAAAGACATATTATATTGAGCTCCTAGAGGAAACGTATGACTGCTGCCCTGGCCTAGACATTAAGATTGTACTAGGAGATTTTAATGCCAAAGTAGGAAGGGAGAATGTGTTTAATCCAACTATTGGCAATTTCAGTCTACATGCTGACAGTTCCGACAACGGTATGAGACTGATTGACTTTGCCGCGGCAAAAAACATGGTCATTAGTGGTACAAGATTCCAGCAGAAATACATCCACAAGGCTACTTGGGTATCACCTGATCAAAGACCTAAGAACCAAATTGATTGCATAGTAATTGATGGTGGAAGGCACTCATCCAGTGTAATGGACGTACGAATGATCAGAGTAGCTAACATCGATTCTGATCACTAGACATCACTGGACATCGGAAAGCTGCAATTACCAGATATAGCCACAGCCTACTCAAGGAAGCTCTCGCAACTTTTGGCGCAGAACCCTCCCCCTCCCGATGACGATCCTAATGCGCAGTGGAAACCAATTTCACTCTATGAAAACTGCCGCAACAACCGTACTTGGTTTCGAAAAACCGCTTCGCAATAAACCATGGTACGATGAAGAGTGTCGCATAGCAAATGATGACAAGATCGCGAGAGTGAGAAAATTGAGACATACAGAAGGAAGAATGAAGCCCGAAAATTCTACCTAAAGGCCGAAAACGGGGCTAATGGACATGTTTCAGGGCCCCCTTCTGTAAAGACAAGATCGGAAATCTCATCGCAGATGTGCAGAACATGTTAGGATCATTTCTCCGCGCTACTACGATCACAATGTGGACGACGACGTCGATTGCCCCCTCCTAACCAAGATGACGACTTGGAAACAGCTTGGGAACAGCAAAGCCGCAGGTGCCGAGGGATTACCGGCGGAGCTGTTTAAGGCTGGCGGCGATAAGCTGATAAGGTGCATGCATCAGCTCATTGGCAAAATTTGGTTAGATAAATGCACGCCTGGCGATTGGAGTCTCAGTGTACTATGTCCCATATTTAAAAAAGGTGACCCGAATATCTGTGACAACTACCGTGGAATAAGCCTTTTATACATAGCATATAAGGTTCTATCAAGCATAATGTGCGAAAGACTAAAACCGATTATAGCTGACCTGATTGGACCATACCAGTGCGGATTTAGGCCCGGAAAATCGACAGCTGACCAGATTTTCACCCTACGCCAAGTCCTGGAGAAGACACACGAAAAACAAATCGACACCTATCATCTATTTATTGATTATAAGGCGGTCTTCGATAGTCCGATACGGCAGAAACTCTATGAAGCAATGTCGGAGCTTGGTATTCCTGCAAAACTCATACGCCTTTGCAGGACGACCTTGACGAACATCAAATCCGCAGTGAAAGTTGGTAAGTATCTTACCGAACCTTTCGAAATTAAGCGAGGCCTAAGGCAAGGCGACACCCTACCGTGCGATCTCTTTAACATCCTAAAGGATATCATTATGAGAAAAGCTGCAGTCTACATGAATAAAACCATCAGCAGCAAAAGTGGCGTATGCTGATAATATAGATATCATTGAAGGAGAGAAGGAGTCAGGAAAAGGGGGTGTGACAGTAAATGAGGACAAGACAAAATTAATGGTTTCAACGAGCAGGGCCTCCATGCTATTAGACCAAATCGTGAACGTTGATAACCGTTATAACTTCAAGGTAGTGGACGAATTTATATACCTCGGATCTGCCGTAAACAAAAACAATAACGTCGGCCTTGAGATCAAGCGGAGAATTGTGCCTGCGAGTAGATGTTACTTTGGGCTAGGCAAGCAGTTTGGAGATAAAGCCCTCTCTCGAGTAACAAGGGTCCAATTATACCAGACTCTCATACAACCTGTCTTGCAGATTCCTGGGTATTATCGCAAGCAGACGATATGTCTGTAGCAGTCTTCGAGAGCAAAAGACTCCGAAAAATGTATGGCGCTATAGTGCACAACGGTCAGCATTGGCAACGCATGAACCATGAGCTGTATGAGCTTTATCCTGATATTGACATAGCTAAGCGGATCAAGATTACGCGATTGCGCTGGCTAGGCCATATCAGTAGAATGGATGAAGACGAACCAGCACGAAGGGTTTTCGAAACCGAACTTGAAGGAAGGCGAAAAATAGGAAGACCAAGACTCCGCTGGGGGATCAGGTTGACGAATCCCTGGGTACACTTGGTATTGCCAACTGGGGAAATAGAGCAAAAGATCGAACTAGTTGGCGAAATATGTTATCTTCGTTTTGAAAGGTCCCTGACCCCCCGGGGTTGTCCGAGACCGGATAGGTAAGTAAGGGATCAAATCTCACTAACGAGGCGGCCACAACGTGAGATTAATGGCTCACCAAACTCGCCTCTCAGTTGGTTCTGGTATCGCGTGCAGTGTGGCATGTGGCACCGACCTGTTGGAAACACGTGCCAATCAAGTCTAATACTTATATTTTGGGCCAAAAAAGGCAGTAATCACCTTGTTGCATTGACCGTACGTTCCGACCTTCACTGTGCTTGAAGAAGTATGGTCCAATGATGCCGCCGGCTCATAAACCGCACCAAATAGCGTACTTTAGCTCCTGAATAGCCTTGGGTGGATCTGCGAACCAAATTCGGCAATTCTGTTTATTTACGTACCCATTGAGCACAAATGAGCCTCGCCGGTTTAGGTCTATTCATGAGGAAATGTCAAAAATCGAACTGAAGTTTTTTGACTTTGACACAAGCCACGAATCACGCGTGAACTTGCAAAAACTTAACACTGAAAAACCAAATAGCAAAACAATTTCACTGTAGTTGATTCTACCACTTTCCTGAATGTTCGTCACTTAGCGAATTCATCAACCATTTGTGGTGAGTTCACACCGAGAGAGGTTTCGACTCATAACTTGGAGCAATTAATTTGCTGTACACACCACAAACTGTCTGTTGACATTCAAATGCTAAGATAACCAAAGTGTGGCGCAATATAGGGCAAGTAACAAGTTTTACCAAAATAAAAAGTCCTTTAGGAACACTGTGCTGCGGTGAACACTTATGTGCTTTATTTCATGAAAGTTATTCAAACAAATGGTCTTAAATGATCCTGTAATTTTACTGAAAACCCCACTTTAAGTATTTATATATCTCAATTTCTCTATTAAATTACATCTACTTATACTATTAATCATATCATTTTAAGTAAACACCTGTTATTATCCGGCATTGAAAGGCTGATTTGGATATTCATGATATCAGACTCATAAAAATTAAATTTACGGTGATTACTCATTCATTGCAGAATAATATTCAAAGTGAACAAAACATTTCATGCAATATTTCCCAATTCAGTAACTAATCAAGTTTTCCAGATTGAATGCCTAGATACCATCAACCACTTCACACATGCACACATAAGTACACACTCATATAATATACACTATATTACATAAACATTTACATGTGGGAATATATATACACACAGACGCACAGAAGTTTCATACACAACTTCATATTATTCAATCTGTTTCTGGATTATATTGTACATCTTGTGCCTTGTGTTGTATATGTTGTGTTCTGTATATGTAAATTTTGTAAATATTATTGTGAATATATTAGAGATAAACCGAACAATGTCAACAACAACACCAGCGTAGGCATACTGATATAAATCGTCTCCTCCTCCTCATCATCCTCTCCTCCTCCTCCCCACCCCTACCCCTTCTGCGCCTACTCCTTCGCCTCCTGTTTGAACTTATGTAAAAATCCTTACAAGTTAAATTAACCCCATCCGTGTTGCAACCGGATGATGGGTTTGAACCAATCGACAGAGGGGTGGATTTGTGTTTGTGACACAGGCGAGTTTAGTGACTGTCGAGCATTTCAGAAAATTTGCCTTTGAATAGCAGCAAATCAGACGAACATCCTGAGGTTTTTCTATATTTATCGATTTATTGCTAATATTATACCCAACATGGCACACATACATACATGCATGTTCAATATTGCTGTAAACAAGGGAAGAATATGTAACTAATTTGCATAAGGTTGTGTAGAGAATTACACATGCATACATCTGCACAAGTTTGATGAATGTATGTAGTGGTAAAGTTAGGATAAATATTACACAGCATAAAGTGCCAGGGAGGAAATGCTTGAAATTGCATTCAGAGATAAAATTTAAATCTGGATTTCACAAAAACAGTAGAGATTTGTAAAATCGAATTGTTTGCTACAAAAAAAAAAGAAAAAGCAGTAGTTAACGATTGGAAGGAATAGGCCAATCGGTTATAAACGCAGATCGAAACCCGTTGTTATTCTTAAGCCTTAAATCTGGTGAAAAGATGTATATAATAAAAATTGGTCTTTATTTAATTTATACTTTTCTATTTTATTATTCAAGCTCAAGACCATTGTATCTATATATACGAGTATAAAAGGCTTGAGTTACTGACTGACTGATCACTCACCAGCCCAAACGGCTAAAGCTAGAACCTTGAAATTTGGCATGTAGGTTTATATTATCACGTATGCGGGCGAAAAGAAGGCATTTTTGGAAATTCGGTCTGCAAGGGGGTAAAAAGAGCGTGGCACCGCCCACATATCTCGAAATTTGAAATGGACATATCTATTTATTAGAGGTAAGAAGGTACGATTTGGTTCTTATGTTGGACGTATAAAGGGAATTTAGGTGACACGCCCCTTTTTAGAAAATCATTATATCGGTCAAAATAATTGATCGATTTGCAGGACCACAATCGTAGGGGATATAAAAACATAATTAGACAAGTGGGCGTGGCATCGCCCACACAAATCAAAATTTGAATCGGTCAAGACCCAATAGGGGTATGAAGGTGTGATTTGGTACATACGTTGGTCGTACAATGAAAATTACTTTTTGGGAAAAGTGAGCAGGGCAACGCCTCTTTGTAAACAATCGTCATACCGACCATAATAATAGACCGATTGTAATGAAATGTTCTGTCTATCATAGGTTATGCAAACATTCAATTGGACTAAGAGGCGTGGCAACGCGCCCACACAAACCGAAATTTGATCGTACGTTCCTACTGTGACGTAGGTGCGGTATAAGATGTATATTTGTAAATTCGTACCCTTAGGGGGTAAACAGCGGCAACAAATCGCCTAGATGGAATAACATTGAAACATTGAAGTTCGGCATGTATTTTCATTTTATATCATAATCGCAGTATTATACGGGAGCTTTGGAAATTCACACTTTTTGTTTGAGGGTAACCGGAGAAATGTGAACCAAACAGGTGAAGCTGGAATTTGGTCATAGGCTCCTGCCAAAACATAATGGGTTTTGTATGTCGACTTATTTGGAAATCCTCACTGTTATGGTGGAAAAGGATGCATATGGTACCAGTGATGTTTAAATTTATGTGGGTTCATGTAAAAGCACAAAACTGAAAATTTAACCACCTATAAACGGTTATTAGGCAAAATTCACAGAACTGTTCGCTGTGGTGGCAATTGCAATTTTGGAAAACTGGTTTCTCTTATGACGTAAAATCGAGATAGAAAGGGAATCTCTGAGCAATTACAGTAGACTGGGACAAACGTTTTTGAAGTTGTGTTTATTTGTTTACGGAGGAAAATTAAAAAAATAAATGGAAAAAAGTATCGAAAAAAATCGACAATATCGGCAAATTAAAGAATTAGAACAAAACATACGACTAGCTGAGAAGTGGGAAATTTCAAAAGGGGTATAAGAGCGAATTTATAAAAAGCAATAGAAGTAGTCAAACCTTTTAAAATTTAACAATTTGAGAAAACAACTTTACAATTTACACCTTTTTCTTTTTTGTTTAAGTTAATTGTTAAGTAATTGTTTAAAAGATTTTAAACTTTATTTTATATCCCGGCTGTTTTAGCTGATGAAATAAATAAATAAATAAAAAGTAAAAGGTAACACATTTAGACGTAGACTGAAAGATTCAAAATGTTAACATTTGTTAATCTAATAACGGGTTTTTCAATAATAAAACAAAACCGGTTTTAGATACCAATGAAATTCTTTATTCCTGTGAAAGTATGTACGATGCCATTATGTATGGAACTCGATTTCTTTTGCATGGCCACGATGGGCACGCTTGAAGAAGTCCAGACGCTGAACCCAATTTTCGACGGTTTTCAAGCATAAATCGGCCGATACTGCAGCAATTTCACGTTCGATATTCGTACGAAGTTCATCTATCGTCGCTGGCTTGTTGGCATAGACCATAGACTTGACGTAGCCCCACAGGAAATAATCTAACGGCGTCAAATCGCACGACCTAGGCGGCCAATCGACTGGGCCATTTCGTGAGATAACACGTACACCAAACTTGGTTTCCAATAAATTGATTGTGGCATTCGTTGTGTGGCTTGTGGCAACATTCCAAACAACCGCTGATGAAGATCCTTGAATAGATGTGAAATAGCTATGCGGTTTCCCAATAATCATGAGGAGGCATTTATAAAACTTCCCTTTTTTAAAAAACCATATCTCTATTTCTATTTATGCAGATATAGAATGGTCTTGAACTTGGATAATAATATAAAAAAAGTATCAATAAAAAAGGTCGAAAAATAGAAATCATCCCTTTATTTAATTTATTTATATTTATTGCTTCAAACGAAGCAGAAGAAAGATTTCTTGTATGGCACATAGGTGTTTAACAATTTGAAGCCGAGTAATTTTATTAATTACAACATATACAATATTAAAATCCAAAGATCGAATAAAAGTTTCACGAAGAACATAGGGAGTCAACGAATTCTCTCCAGCGATTACAGTCTCTGGCAAGTGACTTAACTTGGTGCTATAATAGCCGAGTTGGTTTCCATGTTCTCCAGGTACCACTTCCATGTATTTAGTTGTCTTCCTGTCCTTTGACAACCCTGCAGGCTCGATTCAAGTGCCGCTTTAGAAATATCTGTTGTTGGGAGCCTAAGTCAATTTTATTCTACATATACACCCAGAGAACTAATTATTGGAAAAGAGGTTGTAGCAACCGTGAATTCGGCTGTTGCCATCGAATTGTGTTTGCTGCAACCGAATTGTTGTTGTCACGACCGAATTTAGTCCCCACAACTGAAATTCGGTTGAAGCTACCTCGTTTCATAATTGATTCGATTGCGACAACTGAATCTTTAATTATATTCGTTCTGTCAACCAAATTTTGTAAAATTGCGGTTGGAATAACCGAATTTGGAATTAGTTAGTATGCAACAACCGAAATTGGTACCAAATTCTATTGGAGTAACCGAATGTGGCATCAATTCAGTTGCAGCAACCGAATTTGTCATCAATTCAGTTGTAGCTATTGAATTTGGTATCAAATCTTAATTTGAATTTAGGCTTAAGTTGGTTGCAACGATCGACTGTGGTGTAATTCGGTTGCTGTAACCACAACATAATTCTATGTATTTCAAACCAGACGTATAAAATCATAAATATAAATAAAAAATTAGTATTTCGTTACATCCCCGAAGTTTTACACCGGTTCCGAACGGTATGTTGGTTAGCTTTTTCATGGGAAAATACTCGATAGTTTTGCCGTCACTGAGCGAGGTGACTGCCGTCGAGGTGGTCAGAGCAGGAATCGAACCCACGTTCTCATGCACAAGAGCCGCGAACTATAACCACTGCACCACCGACGACCAAATAAGCTGAGAATATAAAGGGTTTTTCAGCAGAGACGCTACAAAAGTAAATCGATAGGGACAGCAAACGACGCCATATTTTTTCCCGCGCTTTTGACATTTCTCTTCAGTAAGGTTTGCCATTTCATCATGGAAAGATATACGAGCCAACAACGACTCGAAATTTTTAAAATCTACTACCGAAATTTGGAGTCAGTTACCTCAACTTTAAGGGCGCTACGTCCAATTTATGGTCGTCATAATCGTCCTACCAGATCAACAATTGAGCGTCTAGTGGAAAAATTTGAATCCACAGGCACAGTACAAAATGTTCCCGTACCAGTGAGACAAAGAAGTGCCCGTAGTGTTGAGAATATTGCTGCCGCTGAGGCTTCAGTTCAAGAAAGCCCAAATATGTCGCTCACACGTCGTTCTCAAGCGTTGGGCATCTCTGTGACGTCGTTGTGGCGAATTTTTCGGAAAGATCTTGGCCTACATGCTTCCAAGATCAAATTGACGCAAGAATTGAAGCCGCTTGACCACCATAAGCGTCGTATGTTCGTGAATTGGGCTGAGCAACAACTTGAAAATGATTCGGATTTTCATCGGAAAATCATCTTCAGCGATGAGGCTCATTTCTGGCTGAATGGCTACGTCAATAAGCAAAATATGCATAATTGGTCAGACAGCAATCCACACGTAATCCATGAGTCATCATTGCATCCCGAAAAAATTACGGTTTGGTGAGGTTTATGGGCCGGCGACGTCATTGGGCCGTACTTCTTCCGTGATGATCAAGACCGCCACATTACTGTGAATGCGAATCGCTACAGTTCAATGATAACCGAATATTTTTGGCCCCAATTGGATAACATGGACTTGGAGGACATATGGTTCCCACAGGACGTCGCCACAAGCCACACAGCGAATGCCACAATCAATTTATTGGAAACCAAGTTTGGGGAACGTGTTATCTCACGAAATGGCCCAGTCGATTGGCCGCCTCGGTCGTGCGCTTTGACGCCGTTAGATTATTTCCTGTGGGGCTACGTCAAGTTTATGGTCTATGCCAACAAGCCACCGACGATTGATATAACTTCGTACGAATATCGAACGTGAAATTGCAGCAGTGTCGGCCGATTTATGCTTGAAAACCGTCGAAAATTGGGTTCAGCGTCTAGACTTCTGCAAGCGTGACCGTGGTGGCCATGCAAAAGAAATCGAGTTCCATACATAATGGCATCAAACGTACTTTCACAGGAATAAAGCATTTCATTGGAATCTGAAGCCGGTTTTGTTTTATTTAAAAAAACGTTTGTAGCACTCTTATTGAAAACCCCGTTATAATGGTTGCTGTCGCGTCAATATCAAGCTTTTTGTGGGTATTAACAAAGCTAAGTGAAAATATTGTAACCCTGATTTATGTATTTCTTTCAAGAAAATATCAAATACCAAATATCAACGATTTTGAAGTTTTTCAATGTCTGTCCTTTGAGATGTGCTGCAGTCGTCTGTATACAAAAAGGTTTACAAGATAGTGCACGTCAGAATAGGTGCGGTGGTCCGTGACTGGACTTAAAAATGATCGGAAGTGGCATATATACCAAATGTGTTACCGCAAAAATTGTCCTATATAAATTACCTTTTTTCTCCTTTTGTATTTTTTTTTTTATAAAAATTCTGGAAAATAAATCATCAATTATTAAATAAAACGAAGTTCAAAATTCATTAGCGACACTATCTAAATTCAGTTGTAACAGCCTCTGATTTGGCTGTGACAACTTCCAATTAGGTTGTTTCAAACTCCAATCAGGTTGTGTAAACTTCCAATGATGAGGTTGTGTCAACCTCCAATGAGGTTGTGTCAACCTCCAATGTGGTTGTGTCAACCTCCAATGAGGTTGTGTCAACCTCCATAATGAGGTTGTGTCAACCTCCACTGAGGTTGTGTCAACTTTCACTGAGGTTGTGTCAACCTCCAATGAGCTTGTGCGAAATCTCCAAGTAGTTAGTACAACCGTACAAAAGTACAGGCTACACACAGTAATTGAATATTCGGAATTTCGCCTTTTTCGATATTCTCTTCTAGCGCCAGATTGCTTGCAGGTTTAAAAATGTAACAACGGCCTTATTTATACGATCCCCTATATGCGACACGAAGCCTCCATCCTTGATAATCTTGCATCCTAAACAGTTAACTGAATCCACGTCTTCAATCAGCGAATCATCAACTGTTTGGGGAGTATTCCGTTCTGTACGAAAACGCATTAGTTTTGTCTTCTTCATATCTATTCTCAATCGTACTTTTTCGCATTTTCGGAGCGTCTGTTTAACTTGGCTCCGATGTCAACAAATTTTTGGGCCATTAGACATATGTCTGTATAGTCGATATCATGTAGAAGTTCATACATACTTCACTGAATACCGAATGGTGCTTCTGCATTAGTTTATTCTATTACCTCGTCATAAGTAGCAGAAATAATGTGGAGGACAAGACACATCCTTGATTTTTCGAACTTCCCTCGTAGTTACATGAAATGCAACACTGCTTCCAACAAGTAACACCTGTTAATAGACTACTCACAAATTTTGGGCAAGTTATGGTGTTGGCCGATCGAAGAGTAAAAGTGCGTGAGATTGTTGATGCCATAGGCATTCCATATGGGAGTGTGGTTTCGATTTTAAATGATCACTTGGCTATGAATGGAAGCTGTTTGCAAGATGGGTGCCACGTTTGCTCTCAAATGACCATAAACGTAATCGTGTGACAACTTCAAAGGATTGTTTGGAGTTGTTGAACCGCAATTCGAAGGAGTTTTTTGATTAGTATGGACCCAATATGGCTAAGAAAAAAGTTCCTCTTCATCAAGATAATTCACGGATGCATACGTGTGTAGTCTCAATGGCAAAATTCAATGTATTGGGCTACGAATTTATACCTCATCCGCCATATTCTCCGGATTTAGCCCCCAGTAACTATTTCCTATTTCTAAACCTAAAGAAATGGCTCGGTGGAAAGAGATTTAGCTCCAAAGATGAAATTATTGAACAAATAAATGACAATTTTATGTACCTCGAAAAATCCTATTTTTTGGAAGGGGTACAAAAATTGGAGAAACGTTGGACTAAGTGTATTGAGCTAAAAGGTGATTATGTTGGAAAATAAATAAAAAACTGTGTTTCATTCAAAAAGTCACGGACTTATTGATCCGCCATATTAAGATAGTTCCAGATGATTTTTGAACCAACCATCGGTAAATTCAGTCTACACGCCATCACTTCCGATAACGGTATGAGACTGATAGATATTCTCGCGACGAAAATCATGATTGTTAATGGTACGAGATAAAAAATATAGAGATATTCACGAGGCTATTTAGATATCCCCTGATCAGCAGACGAAGAACCAGAATAGTCACCGGGTAATTGATGGCAGGCACTCTACTAGTGTAATGGACGTATGGTACGATTCGAGGAGCTAATATCGATTTGTATCACTACCTGGTTGCAGCAAAGGAAGGCTGTAATTACCAGAGATGGCCACAGCCTATACAGAGCAGCTAACTCAGAGACTGGCAGAGAGCTCACCTCCGCCACACGATCTTGAAGCGTGGTGGGAGTACATTTCCCAATATATAAAAACTCTTGCAGTGACCGTACTTGGTTATGAAAACCCGCTTAAAGACAAACCATGGTACGATGAAAAGAACGCGGCACGTATGGCAACGCTTCAGCCCCGACAAAGCGGTAAAAGGAGATAAGGAGAGAGGAAACCCGTTTCTTTAGTGAGAAAAAAGGCTGTGGAGGATGCGAGAGAGTGAGTCACTTAAGTCTTAAATAAATAAATATTTTCCCATTACATCCCATGAGGGGATAGGGGAGAGTTTCTCACAATCACTGAGCTGTGGGCATTCGTGTTCTCACTCACTGATTAGGACCTACATTTTCACACCGGTTCCGAACGTTGGTTTTTTGATAAGCTATTTTATGGCTTTTTACTCGATAGTGTTGATGAGGGTGTTGATCACATAGAGGACGATGGCGTGGATGCCACCATCCTAGCGAAATTAAAACTGCGAAATTAAACAACAAAGCCATTGGTGCTGATTGACTACCGACTGAATTGCTTAAGGCTGGCGCCTACGAGTTGGAAAGGTTCATGCATTAACTCATATGCACACTTTTGTTAGACTAATACATGGAGTCTAATGATAAGAGTCCTAGCGTACTATGTCCTGTTTTCAAAAAATGCGACACGAGTGTATATTAGGGTGGACCTTGTGTCGATATTTTGGTAGATGAGGGCTCTATTCCGTGCCTTTTTGAAAAAAAATGACAATGCCGAAAAAAAAATTAAAAAAAAAAAACATTAGGGGTTGCGCACGAGCCGAGAAAAAGGTCCACTTTGCCAAAATTAGGGGGGAAATTGCCATAGGTCATCAGGGGTCACCCGTAGGGGGGAAGAATGTATGGCCGACCCCCATTAACTTTTTATCGCCAACATTTTCCCCCAAGACACCCACCCCCTATCTCCTCCCCTTAGGGGGGTCACCATACAAAAATGGAGGTTGCTCAGTATTTTCGAAAAACACCATAGGTCATCAGGGGTCACCCCTAGGGGGGCAAAATATATGACCGACCCCCATTAACTTTTCATCCCCAACATCTTTTCCGAACAAACTTACCCTCTATCTCCACTCCTTGAGGGACTCCCCATACAAAAATAAAAGAAGCTGTAATTGAGTAGTACTACTAAGCACTCTTAATATAATATAGTCAAATTAACATATTTTTGTTCGCTGATGGGTATTTCTTGCGGTAAGAATCGATAGCATGTAATAAATACTGTTTCTCTTCTTCGCCTTGACACAGTATTCTATTATAATCTTGTATCATTTTTACTCCTCTTTCGGCAGTGTCGTTCACAACGCGCAAGTTATTTACAATTCTACGACCTTCTTGATAGTCTGCGCGAGATTTCCAGGTTGCTGGATTTGCAAGAATGAAATCTTGCGATATTCCAAATCGTACAAATAAATTTTTGGTATTATGAGAGACGAAGTTGCTCAAGTCTTTAGCCAAGAATTCCTCATTCACATCTTTGAATTTCACCTCGATTTTTTTAACGCTGGTGCTTTTGATTACGACGCGAGGAGCTGGGGGAACCGGGTCGTCTCTTCATCTTCTTCACCTTCTTCGTCTTCTTCACCTTCTTCGTCTTCTTCATCTTCTTCACCTTTTTCGTCTTCTTCATCTTCTTCACCTTCGTCATTCTCATTTTCTAGCAATGCTTGGGCCATTTTGGCCTTCAACTCATTTGAAACCTTGTCATCGAAAAAGGCAAGGGCTATGTGCTCATCGGATACCATAGGTGACCGATAAATTTCTTTATCATTACCCGAGATAAATCCTGGTCAAGGGACTTGTACTCGACGATGTCCTTCAAAAACTTCCAATCTTGATTCGGCGCCTCAGCTGCTCGAGAAGAACCAAACCATGCCTTGACGTAAAGTCGCACCACAAAAATACAAACGTGTCGAATACCATTCAATTCACATACAGATAAGTGAAAAGTTCTCCGAAACAAAAACATCTTGAGGCTGTAAATGGCTTTTGCCATCCATCGAGCATGGGAAACGGGTCCTGGAGGTCGGAAATGGTAATTCTCAAGTTTTTCACCCAGAAACAAAAGAATTAATTGTAGCATTTCTTTGTAGTCATCGCGAGGGTGTTTCTCCTTTAATTGATCTAAGCAAAACTTCTTTATGCCGACTTGCATTGCCACAGGAATTTTTCTGACGACTTGATCGTCTATCAAGCCAGAATGGAATGGTTTAACCTTTACAGCGTCCCATTCCTGTTTGAAACGGTCAAAGCAAGGAACGCCTGGTGCACTGGTCTTTCCCATTTTTGTCTCAAAAACTTCCCTTAGCACCAGTTCGTATACGTGGTGTCTGCAAGGTAAATATAAGATTTCTCTCTCCAACAGCCGCTCAAGAGCAACTGCGGCTCCGGAGAATGGGCCACTGTTCGTTGATGTCGTGTCGAAGGAAAGTCCTTGTATTCGATGTGTCATATGCCAAGATGCCAACAGTTGATAAACGGCATGTGCTATTCTCCGGCCTTTTCCTTTCCCATCTTCTACTTTGGGAACTCCAAGAAGTTGTTCTTTTTCTCCGTACGAGACAATTACCGGTAGACGGTCCACCTTCTTTGTACCCACAAAATCCAAAAGCATTTTGCCATCCCAATGGACTACGAAGGATTTAGCTGCGACAAGCTGGAGATGAATGAAACGCGTTGAAGAATAAGAATTCTGAATGAGAGCAAATAAATCTATGCGATCTTACTTCTGGATTGTCTTTCACATAACTCAGCATGTTCTCTCGATTTGAACGCCGACATCTCCGAAGCGACGTACGGTTTATTGTGTATTGTTGAGGATCGCGTCCAAATGCTTCTGCCGCCGCTATCATAATGCCGACCGCGTCTCGGTCAGTCACTTTGCACTTCTCCAAAGCTGATAGGACTCGTTCAGTAAAACATTGTTTGTAACCTCTTCTGTCACCAACATTTGACGGGCCAGCTTCTGCCGGGAAGTTTTCGTCCTGTCTCCCATTATCATCGCTTGAATCACTGCTTGAAAATTTAACCACTGCAATTGAACGAATTTCATTTGAATATAAACATTGGACGAACACACAAAGCGCGAAATAGCTTACCGCCTTTAGCGAACCGATCTCTACTAGATTCCGTTGCACGTTTGCGTCGCAACTCTTCTTGTTCTTCGCGCTCAGCTTTTCTTTTCCTCGTTCGAGTATCAGTAGCGTCCACACCTCCCATAGTTCCTGGCCGGCCATCTTATCTTTGCTTTAGCAGAAACTCAATGTCTTCGGTATTTGTCATTTTCTCAAGGGCGTTGGCGTGTGCGATGTCGAAAAGATTATCCAAGCTATCAGAAAACGTATTCTCTTTTTCTCTAGTGGACTCAGTCTTTCTGTGAGATGACTTTCTTAAAGCATCCCACTCATCGTGCAGCGCAGCTATTTTTCTTGTAACATCTCCTCTGGCTTTCGTCGGAATAGCTGCTTGGTGCCAAAAAATCATCACTGCGTCCGCGACTATAACCGCACTATTTTTCTTCGACATGTTTCGTTTGCGAATGTTGAAGAAATGCATTCTTAGCACTTGCTTCTTCGACGGTAATTTGTTCCCCGTAATATTCATGCTTGGATAACCAATCAAAAAAAAATAGTCGCGCGAGCTAAGTCGTGTTGTCATCTTAACTTTTAAAAAACGGGAGAAAAATCAATTTACTTTTCGCGGTCGTCGGCACTTGTTGAATGACAACAATCCATGAATGAACTGCTATTTATAACTACTACGTATTTTCCAATATTTTACTGCCAGGTACTGATGAATGGGGGCATCTGCTAAGGGTGCCTATGTACCTGATTCAGCACGTGTGCGTTTCAAATTTTTCAAGACTTTCCAAACAATGACCACTCTTGAATATTGGTGGAATTTCTGTAAAAAAATCCAAAAAAATCAAAAAAATCTCGATATTGTGCAACTGTAAATACATTTATTTTCAGTATTTTTGTATGGGGAGTCCCTCAAGGAGTGGAGATAGAGGGTAAGTTCGTTCGGAAAAGATGTTGGGGATGAAAAGTTAATGGGGGTCGGTCATATATTTTGCCCCCCTAGGGGTGACCCCTGATGACCTATGGTGTTTTTCGAAAATACTGAGCAACCTCCATTTTTGTATGGTGACCCCCCTAAGGGGAGGAGATATGGGGTGGGTGTCTTGGGGGAAAATCTTGGCGGTAAAAAGTTAACGGGGGTCGGCCATACATTCTTCTCCCCTACGGGTGA
The DNA here is from genome assembly GCA_963931995.1 of Phaonia tiefii. Classification (NCBI taxonomy): domain Eukaryota; kingdom Metazoa; phylum Arthropoda; class Insecta; order Diptera; family Muscidae; genus Phaonia; species Phaonia tiefii. The sequence continues at coordinate 245,074,926 of OZ008368.1, forward strand.
CCCCTGATGACCTATGGCAATTTCCCCCCTAATTTTGGCAAAGTGGACCTTTTTCTCGGCTCGTGCGCAACCCCTAATGTTTTTTTTTTTTAATTTTTTTTTTCGCCATTGTCATTTTTTTTCAAAAAGGCACGGAATAGAGCCCTCATCTACCAAAATATCGCAAAAATGTCATTTCAAGGTCCACCTTAGTATATATGTATATACAAACTATCTTGGAATTGCTCTTTTGTCCATCGTATACAAATCCTCTCGAACACACACATCGCATTACGTCGCGTAATGAGCGAAAGAATAAATCCGTCTGTTGCAGACCTGATCTTACCTTATCATTGGGGTTTAAGGCCTGGAAAGTCAACTATCGACCAGATATTTGTGTTACGACAAATCCTGGAGAAAACCCGCGAAAACAAATCGACCCTACCACCTCTTTGTAGATTATAAGGCTGTATTCGATAGCCCGATAAGGGGAAAACTGTAACAAGTTATGTCGGAGCTTGGTATTCCTACTAAACTGAGATGCCTTTGTAGAATGACACTGAGAGACACGAAATCCTCAGCAAAGATGGATACCGAACCATTTAGTACGAGGCGAGTCCTCAGGCAATCCGACACTCTATAATGCGAACTCTCCAACATATTAATTGAAGTCATCGCGAGAAACGCTGCAGTCAACACGAATAAAACTATCATCAGCAAAAGTCACATGCTCCTGGCGTATGCTGATGGTTTAGACATCACTGGGCGAAATCTGCGAGAAGTTGCTGCAGTATTTTCGAGAATTGAGAACGAGTCAGCAAAATTGGGTTTGGCAGTAAATGAGGATAAGACAAAATTAATGGTTTCGACAAAGAGAACCTCCACCCGATTGGAGGAATGGGTGAACGCTGATAATCGTTACAATCTCGAGGTAGCGGACGAATTTATTTACCTCGGATCTGCTGTGAACAGAAGCAATAACGTCAGCTTAGAAATCAAACGAAGAATTGAGCTTGCGAGCATGTGTTATTTCGGGCTAAGCAAGCAATTCAGAGATAATACCCTATCCCGAGAAAAGAAGATCCAACTATGTCAGACTCTCGTATAACCTGTGTTGCTTTATGCCGCAGAATACTGGGTCATATCGCATGCTGATCACGAATGCAGGCTGTGTGCGAAGGACACCGAATCAATTGAAATTACTCTCTATCACTGTCCCGCTTTGGCGACCACAGCTTAGAAAATGCCATATCCAGTTTGAAACATCTTAGAGAAACTACTGGTGTAACTTGTAATCAGTTTGAACTTCCTCAGGTAAAGAATAATAGATACTCAATAGAAGATGATCCCATATAAGTCATAAGACGAAGCATTAATGCTTCAACTCTTTTTTTCGATCGACAAAGATAAGACCCTCTATCGAGAAAAGAAGATCCAACTATATCAGACTCTCAAGTAACCTGTCTTTCTTTATGACGCAGAATCCTGGGTCATATCGCATGCTAATGAAACATCACTGGGAGTCTTCGAGAGAAAAATGCTCGGAAAAATATATCGTCCTACAATGGGAAACTGCGACTATCGACGGCCGATAAACTTGGAACTGTATAATCTGTGTTCCGACATCGACGTAGTTATGCGTATCAAAATAGCGTGTTTATGCAGTCAGTAGAATGGATCAGACTCTCCCAGTGCGAAAGATATACGAAGGCGCACTAGAAAGACATCGACAAATAGGACCACCAAGACTTCGCTAGAAAAACCAGGTGGAAGATTGCCAAGGAGAGCTTAATGCTATCATATTAAGAGCTGAGGATTCAGCCCATTGAAGAATCATAGTATCTTCATTTTGTAAGACCCTTGACCCAGCTGGTTTATTTGAGGCCACAGAAGTAAGTAATCAAGTAATAAATTTGTTCACTGGGTTACTATATCATTTAACTTACAATCAAACGCCAGTCAGCTTTACCATTTCATAGTCAACACTCGCACGGTGTTAAGTAGATATGCAGGAGTTTGACTTTACAAAATGGTGGCAGGTACGTATGCACACACAAACACACACCCATGCTTGTAGCTCCAATCTGCCTCAGGAAACTTAATCAATATCGTATGGCATCAGGACGCAGTGTGAGTGTTTGATACGGAAAATCAACCATGTGATGCACTCTAAACGGATGGTAGTACATATATGTAGTTGATAACACATACAACAGCAACAGAAGCAACAACAAAAATACATAAATGAATGCTCCACAACATCAACACTTGATAAGTTAGTGATGTGAAAACCGCAAACGATATCGAACTTATGTGTTGTATATACCACATACTACATTGTATGTACAATCGTATGTTTACAACATATCAAACATACGAGTGGAATGAATGCAATTTCAAATTGCTCACTCATACATATTATTTTAATTAAGAAGGAAATATATATTCACACTAGGATGATGCAGGAGAAATATATTGAAGATATAATGCAATATAAAGAAAATATATATACATAAAAAAAATCATGTTATTCAGGCGTCGAGGTTACTCATATAAATTCACGTAGGTGATTTTAAGACGCCTCAATATTGACAGCAAACATATCTGCTTAAGGACTTCATATTATTCGTTCCATTTTCCTCCAACTGAAACTTAAGATCAAACTGATACTCTCACTTTAAAGGTCAACGCGTCAACTGGTTTCACATGCCACATTGGTTGCCACAGTGGTAATAAAAACTCTCGAATATTGTTGAATAAGGCAAAGTGCTTAAGGACGGTGCGAGTCTTGAATTTGTACCAATTTCGAATATAAGAAAAAGTTGTGATCTTTAAAGGGGCAGTCTTTTAAACATTTCTGCGACTGCACTGATATCGCACCTGAGACTTCCAAATCTCTGGGATATCTGAAAGGACCAAACGGGTCGCAGACGACACCACTTGCTGAATTGTTAGACCTCCTGCTTGGCACATACTTTTCAGGCAATAGTTTCGAAGACATACGTTCAGACTTATCGGTTGCCATTGCTGGAAATATTCCGCGTAATGTAATCTGGTTTTGGGCGTGAAGACCTTAACCACAGGTGAGCAGAAGGCGCATCGGGCTTTTGGCGCCATGTTCAAGACCTGCGCACTAAACCCTGTTAAGACAGGGCTTAGAACCGTATAGGAATTAGAACCCAACACCTTTGGGAAGCCAGCTTATCCAAGTGCACAAACATCTCGCAAGCTTTTACAACTGCGACCTCTTTCTTCATACCAAGAAATACCAATTGAGCAACCATCTGTGTATAAGTTACTCTCCATTGGGCTATCCAAACAATGTCCATGAAGATAAATTTCGAATTGAACTAGCAAAGACACAAACCACATTCATTTACACAACTCTGCTAACGAGTTAACAGACATCTGTTAATGCGGTCGACAGAGACTAAAGACGATGAGGTCAGGGAACCATTTTATGAGCATCTGGGGAAGAATACAAACGCTGCCCTAACCACGACATTAAGATTAGTCTAGGCGATTTTAATGCCAATTTGGGAAAAGGAAATGTCTTTCGATCAACCATCGGTAATAACAGTCTACATGATACGACTACAACTTCCAATAATAGTAACACACGATTCCAGCATAAGAACATACATAAGACGAACTGGATACCTCCTGATCAGAGAATGAAGGACCAGATTAATCACTTGGTAATAGATGGCAGGCACTCTTCTAGTGTAATGGATGTACGTGTGATCTGGGGTGTCAATATCGACTCGGATCATTACCTGATGGCTGCGATAGTTCGCACAAGATTAAACAGGGCGAAAAAAAGGAAAACCAACTATTTAGGCGGAAAAAATGGCAGTGGGTGCAGAGAGAGAGTGAAAACCCGGAAATGTGCAGGATGAATGGTGGATCCCGAAAGTTTTTCCAGAGGGTAAGGAGAAGGAATAACGGTCCTAATAATGAGGTGCCCTCCTGTAGGGACGAGACTGGGAATCTGGTGACTGATAAGCAGTGTGTGCTCAAAATGTGTAGAGACCACTTTTCAGCACTACTCAGATTCTTCCACAGAAGATTAAGAGGTAATGTTGCTGGCGTATGCCGACGACGCATACATCATCAGGCGAAATTTGCGAGAGGTTACTGCAGTATCTTCAAGAATCGAAAAAGAATCAGTGAAGGTGGGACTTGCTGTCAATGAGGGCAAGAGTAAATTGATGGTGTCAACGACTAGACAAACGTCACGACTTGGTTCGCACTTTACCATTATCTTTGATCCGAGCTGCGCAGTGAAGCTGCTCCAAGTTTTTACTTCATATCAAGTATGAGACTGATCACCCACAGCCAAAATGTTTCATCATGAAACTACAGCCACAACACAACATCAACAATAAAATGACGACAACGTAGGTATTTAAATTCTTACCACAGACAATAACTACATATTGTCGATTGGATCATATTGACAGATGGAAGCGAGGTTTCCGTCGAACATTTCCAATTAATGGCAGACATCGGTAAACAATATTAAGGCTGCGCTCGATGATATCCGGTGGATCATGGAACACAAACTGAAGATCACGAGGTCGAGATATTCCACATGTTATTCCCAACCAGCACACGGTACCAGAAAATAAATGCCTCTAGTTAGACTTGGCAGCTAATGCACATCAATTTTCAATGAAGTTCAGATACTGGGATGCAGGGTTAAATATCACAGACTACAAGGCTGAATGAATAGTTTAGCAAAACCCAAACCAACGGAACATTTGACCACTATATTAGTGGGCATGCTAACGCAGGCCAGCGATAACGAAAACTACTACTGAGCCGTCCTAGAACGACTGCTCACGAAAATGCGAGAAGCGAAATGCGTCACGACAGACAACGCACTTGGAAACAGAAGTACACAAGGTGGGGCAAAAGAAATTACCCAATGTTATTTTGATGTAATTTTTTTTTTAATGAAAAAACTTTGGTTCAGCTTGTGAGATTTTCATCAGTCTTGCCAGAACTTCTCGCATTCTTGGCGAATTTTCTTCTTAACGGCTTCAAGAGTCGGAGGGGCGTTAACCCCGAGACTTCAAAAAATCCTCATAAAAGGAACTCTGGAAAGGTTAAATCGGGCGAAAGCGTTTAACCCGTTTTAATACAAACAACCGTTCACCGGTTTTAAAACCATTGCCATTAAGTAGTAAGTATACCCAACCTTTGCAACCCAATTCAATTCAATACACTTTAGTTCTATTCAACTCAATTAAATTCAATTAAATTCAATTCAATACAGTTCAGTTTAATTCAATTTAACTCTATTCAATTCAATTCAATTCAATTCAACTCAATTCAGTTCCATTCCATTCAATTCAATTCAATTCAATTCAATTCAAGTCAATTCAAGTCAATTCAATTCAATTCAATTCAATTCAATTCAGCTCAAATGAACTTAATTGACTTCAATTCAAATCAATTCAATTCAATTCAATTCAATTGTATTCAATTCAGTTCAAATCATTTCAATTCAATTCAATTCACTTCAATTCAATTCAATTCAGTTCAGTTCAGTTCAACTCAATTCAATTCAATTCGATTAAATTCAATTCAATTCGATTTGAATCAATTCAGCTTAATTTAATTCAATTCAATTCGATTCAATTTAATATAATTCAAGTCAATTTAATTCAATTCAATTCAGTTCAATTAAATTCAACTCAATTCAGTTCAGTTCAATTCAATTTAACTCTATTCAATTTAATTCAATTCAAATGAACTCAATTGAATTCAATTCAATTGAATTGTATTCAATTCAGTTCAAATCATTTCAATTCAATTCAATTCAATTCACTTCAATTCAATTCAGTTCAGTTCAACTCAATTTAATTCAATTCGATTAAATTCAATTCAATTCGATTTGAATCACTTCAGCTTAATTTAATTCAATTCAATTCGATTCAATTTAATATAATTCAAGTCAATTTAATTCAATTCAATTCAGTTCAATTAAATTCAACTCAATTCATTTCAGTTCAATTCAATTTAACTCTATTCAATTTAATTCAATTCAATGCAACTCAGTTGATTTCAATTCAATTTGATTCGAATCAATTCAACTTAATTTAATTCAATTCAATTCGATTCAATTTAATATAATTCAAGTCAATTTAATTCAATTCAATTCAGTTCAATTAAATTCAACTCAATTCAGTTCAGTTCAATTCAATTCAACTCTATTCAATTTAATTCAATTCAAATGAACTCAATTGAATTCAATTCAATTCAATTGTATTCAATTCAGTTCAAATCATTTCAATTCAATTCAATTCAATTCAATTCAATTCAACTCAATTCAGTTCCATTCCATTCAATTCAATTCAATTCAAGTCAATTCAATTCAATTCAATTCAGCTCAAATGAACTTAATTGACTTCAATTCAAATCAATTCAATTCAAATCAATTCAATTCAGTTCAATTCAATTCAGTTCATTCAATTCAATTAAATTCAAATCAATTCGATGCAGTCCAATTCAACTCAACTCTATATAAGCAGCAAAGTAAAGTATCTGAGCGCGAATACATACAATTGCAGTCGCGCATGCGATTGAAATTTTAAATCACGACCACGTGGTTAAATTTAATGTTAGTCCAGATCACGCGTGATTCGTGTGTCAAATTCGTGTCACGCGCTCACCTCCAATTTGTACAACGCATAGAAGTTGGACATCATTCATTCTGTTTAAGCAACAAATTAAATTGTGAAAATTTAGAGTTATGACCCTTTGGTAGGCAGAGTGCAATATATATAAATTTAATAGAAATGCTTGAAATTTTTCTCAAACGAAGTTAAGTTGATTTAAATTTCGTTAGTGGGGAACGAAATGTTTATGTGCCCACCAAAACACCACACCAATGGTATGCAGAAGCTCTAGGAGTATGGTAGTCTAAGAATGAATTGATCTATGCCCACTTGTTTTTATAACTCTAAGTTAATCATCACTCTAAAAATTTACGAACACCCTTTAACCAGAGAATCCCTTTCCAATCTTGTTACAGCAAACTGAATTATAAACGATAATACAATTAAATCAAGCATCCCGTGGACTATTTGAGAGAAAACTTCTACAGAAATGTTATGAATTTCCAATCCATTTATATTTACACTAAACCCTTATATTCAATATGTACTTATCTCTCCTCCGAAGGACAACATACGCATATTGTCACACATCATTTGAACCTTATCAACCAACAACTGACAACTTCCAATTGTCTGGATATGAGTGAATGAATATTCTCGCATGATGAGGATATCGTACAAGCTGTGTAATGTCATGTTGTACAATTGTGTTAAACTATGTACCATAAAGCTACAAAGCACCAGTAGCAACAAACAACTACTGCAATAACTGGCAGAAGCAGTAGGCAACAGTAGCTGCAGCAGCTTCAACAGCAGCAGTCGCAGCTGAAGCAGCAACAACTTTAAATGACAGTAACTACCAATATTGACTTACCTCAATATCGCCACTATCAGGATGACGCATCACAAATGCCGATGGCACAACACCCGGTATTTCCTGTTGTGGTATGAACAGCAATGAATGATGGAAAATGGCATTCAGGAGTAGGCTCATGACCACAACGGGTTTATATTTACCAAACTTATCGACGAGGAAACCTGAAAAACAAACAACAACAACGATAAGTAAAGTGAACTTCATAGGCAAAAGTTTTACCCACAGAAAGATGTGGCGTGGGGGAGGGACAATAGTTGAAAGGGGAATGTATAAGTTGGAGTGATATGGAAAAGACAAATATGAGGTTTTCGCTTAAAGTCATAAATGTATTATTAAATTTGTGATGGTTTAAAGGTCTTTAAAATATATTTGTATTTAAATGGATAGAATGAAAATTGATTTTATTTTCAGCAACATTTTAAAATATAAAAAAAAATCGTCCTGCATTAAGTGCAGGAAATTTGTAAGTGATGAGTGGCGAGTGTAACGGTGAAGTGTTTTTGGGTTCCTAATTTTGTATCCGAGATAAAATTTATTGTTTAATTTATTTACAGGAAACCTTTGCTGAAGAGCCGTATTTAATTGAACATATCGTGTGAAATTTTTTATGAAGCAGTATTCAAAAAAATACTTGCGAAATAACAACGAAGTTAAGTTATTCACACGAAATATCGTCAACATCTAACAACATTTGAATGTTTCTAAGAAAATGTATCTACCAATCAAATATTACAAAGAAATAGTCAATATTGTCAACTCTCATTCAATTTCTCAAAGAAAGTAAGAAGAAATTTAAAACAGAGAGAAAATACCACAGTAAACACTGACAAATTGCTGGTCAATTTCGCTTGGAAACAAATCGATGTTGCTCAATGGTTAATAGGCAATCATTGGTTAAGAGAGATACAGTGAAAGGGAAAGCTTGTTGACACATATTTTACATGTAACATTGAACAGCATTCATATTGAAATTGACTTACAGCCAAAGTCACGATGTCGAACGTTAACGTTCGCTTTCTTTCTATGCGACAAACCGCTGATTTGGGAGCCACTAGCAAGCGAGCGAAAACATATACAATTCAGTACAAAATCGGACCGCACTTACACTCTCTCCCACAAAATCCAAGCGAACGAAGCCAGTCACTCACTTTCGTTTCAAAAAGCGAGCCACTATCTTTCGACTTGTCGTTTGCATGGTTTTACGTGTGTTTCTGTGGTTGTTGTTCAAAGCAATAAAATAAAGTTGACGTTCGCCATTTAACTTCGGAGCGAGAGAGAAGGGTACGAAGAACCAGTATCTGCAGGTGCGGCAAAGTTGCCGTTTTAGTGCTGATATTGAAATATATTTTAATAACAAATTTATTATAATGACATTATTTTCCCTCCATTGTGATTCTTCCATTGAATTTTATGTAAATTGTTTTTGTTTCAAGCTTCTATTTGATTTCCAGCTATGCGACAACCAAAAGACAAGTGACTCGTTTTGACATTTTCGTTTGCATAAATGACAGCGAAAATAGTTAGTGATTTCCGATTTTGCAAACACACAACCACACAATAACATTCAAAGCCTGGGATAAGAAAGAAAGTGAGTGACTCGCTTTCGTTCGCTTAGGTTTTCTTTCGAGATCGTGACTTTGGCTGTTAATGTGCAGATTCATAACATGGGTTTGTTAACTCAAACAGTTTGTCACTGGGACAATTGAGTTTCATTGCTGTGATGATTACACAAGGGAATAAGGTATTTGTTGATTAAGGACTGAATGTTGTTTTTAACGTAATTTTGGACGGTGAATCAAATTCTGCACTTGGTCTTTTTTTATCAGGTCGACTTTTCGCGATATACCGTTATGTAAAAATGAAGGCACTTCCACTACATATATTGGAATAACTTGAAAACGGTTCACCATGTTCAGTTCAAAAAAAATCTGAAACTCGTCAAGAAAATTATCTATAAGCCGTACCTACATTGTTTTTGATTTTACCTAGTAGTTTCAGAGATATCGTTGAAGTTTATAAAAAAAAAATAACAATTTAAAAAATAATTTTTTTGTTTTTAAAAATTCATACAATACAAAAAATACGACAAAAATTATAGTTTTGCTCCAAAAGCAGTTAGGTCAAAATATTTCGAATCAAATCAGCTTTATTTCATCGAAATAGGTGCACAACTTTTGATTTTGTCAACAATTTACTGAAAACACTGAATTGATAAAAATCGATTTCCATACAGAAATATCATTTTTTAATACGTGTGTTTGCTGCTGTTCTATTTTGTCGGAAGTCGTGATAATTTTGTGTAGATGTAGAGTGTTGTGGTTCTGAATCATGACTAGAGTACAGGCTTGGTCGGGTAATAAGCAACAAGTTAGGACAAATCCATTTAGGACGGTGTGTTTTACCAGTTATGTTGACAACGCAGAAATAACAATCATCATGAAGATTTGAAGGTTGCCGTCAGATTATTGGTGTTTAATACTTGAAATTGGTCCGTTTCTTGTTTGTCCATAACTTTAAATACTGTACACAGTTGTTATATACAGTATTAGGAAGGGTTTCCATGGTAAATCCGAAGTAATCAAAATATACTTGTTTAATGAACTCTGACACACTTTTTCTCTTTTTAATAAACGTTTATTCACCACATACACTCACTCCGGTTCACTAATTTAAAGGCACTAAAAAAATCCATATTCAGCAGCCTGTATCTTTTGCAATTTGTAACCGATTGCAGAATTTTAAAATGCAAATGGAAGCTAGACATGTTGAGATATAAAAGGAATCATGACATTAGTGGTTTCTTAACTAAATAACTTTTTTGGAGCAATTTATTGGAAAATTCCAAAAATGTGCTATTTTTTGGTTCACTTTCGACTTTGCCAAAGTTAGGTTTATGTCCAGTTAAAGTACAGAAGGCCGCGAGTGTAGTTTTTGATGTTTTAACATCCATAGCGGCGTATAGGGACTAAAACTATCAAAGTCAAAATCTGCTAAAACCAGATTTTATGCTGCTGCTAAAACCAGATTTACTGCGACTGCGAAAGATAATAATGACGTGTTAAACAGCAATGAGCGAGCAAGAGAGCAATGAAAGAGTGGTGTGGCAGGGGTGAGGCAAACGAAATTGTGTCTATAGCGTATGTATTAACATAATAATGTATGTATGGACATGTGTCTGTTGCTGTTGTTGAACGGAGATATAAAGCATAGCCACGCAAAATTTCATTTGCAAGCGCATGGGCTTGCGCAGTCGACGTGATGGTGACACACTAATACGTCAGCTACTTCGTACAAAGTTTGTGTGGTGTTGTGTGTTTGGCTGTTTCGTTGCTGTTGATATGGCAAACATGTGGTTATGTGACACACGTATACGTCAGCTACTTCGGACAAAGTATGTGTGATGTTGTGTGTTTGGTTGTTTCGTTGTTGTTGCTATGGCCAAACAAAGCGAGTCATTTGATGTTTAGCATTGCCCGGTGTATACAAAAACAAGTAGAAACGGTGTTAAGTTCGGCCGGGCCGAAGCCCCCCACCCTCCATTCCCTCCACCATGACAATTTACACTCACGCTCTCCACTCTTTGCATTCCCTTAACAGTTTTTCTTTTAGGTACCCCCCCGAAACCCACCACCCACACAAACACTCCACGCCACAGCAAGCACAAATAAATCACCAACATATCAGTAGTAGTAGTCCTTGTTGTTGTTGGTGTTGTTGTTTTTTTAATTTTAGTGAAAGGTAAGTCCAATAAAATGTGGGTGCGGAGCCCTCTCAGAGCAAAGAGAGTAATGACGTATTATACGTATATAAAAATGAGATAGTAAGAGAGCAACTACAATTTTGTGAACTTGTGTAGCGTATGTACGAATATAACAATGTATGTATGTATGTATATACAAGTGGCTGTTGCTTTGCATTCTTTGACTTTTGTGGGAATAAAACAAAAAGTATTGAGCAAGAAAATAATCACACATGTGCTTGCACTGGGTCTTTAAATAATTTTAAGTATTAATATTATTTAACTGTAACGTCATCATATGATTGAACGCTGTTTTTTATTTTCCAATGTAACATTTACGAATGTGCTCATAGAAATCGAACAGGTACCGTGTAGCAAATATGTAGGTGTTAACACATCGCCCGTGAGTTCGAACAATCATTGGATGTTTTGTTCGAAGGGATTATGGTGAGCTGTTTGGTCCGATTTGTATTCATAGTTGTGCCAACATATACCTTCTGGCATACGTTGGACTTGCCCCCATTACACGGTATTTTATACACCACATTGGACTTGTACTTTAAAAACCCGGGAGAAAAATCACCTGTACTTTTCGCGTTCGCCGCCACTTGTTGAATGACAAAAATCGATCAATGACCACCTATAAATACTAATTATTTTTCAACTGAAGTACATGTAAAAGTACTGGCGGGTACATATGATTGGACAAATCTGTTAAGAGTGGCATCTGTACCTGATTCAGCCTCCTAAAACCACGGTTCAGACATGTTGATTAAAGTGCGTCCATTACGCATCATTTATGAGTTTGTTTACGAACTTGTGCGTTTCAAATTTTTCCAAGCTTTCCAAATAATGACCAGTCATATATGTGGGTGGAATTTCTGTAAAAACAGGTACCCAACGGAAAAACACATACCGAAAAAATGTGGACTTCCCTTTTTTGCCTTTAATTAACTTTAATAAGACTTGACAGCTTTTTTCATTTTTCATGATTTGTTAAAATACAAAATTTTAATTTTTTTTTTAGGTAGAATGAAAAGAAGGCGAAAAATATGTTATCACCGAACTTAGCATAACTCATTCAATTTTCAACCGATTTTTATGCACATACATGTTTGAGAAAGCTACTTTAATGTGATTTTCAATAAAGCTAATAAGAGGTACAAATTGCTCCCAGCCGATCAACTTTGAGCGTGAAGAAAATTAAAATGTGTAATTTTTTTTTTTTATTTTTTTTTGTTTTACTAAAACAGCCATTATTCAGCCGTGATGTTAAAAAATTTGATTTTTTTCAAAGGTAATAATTACATTTTTAAAAAAAAACACAATTTTTAAAATCGGCTTATGAAGGGAAAAGTTATTATTTTTTGAACTTTAAATTTTTGGAAAAAAGTCGAAAAAATTATTAGTAGCTGTAACTTACAAATTCGAGCTGATGGAGAAAAATGGAGATTGCATTTGAAATCAGGCACCCCAAAAAAGTTCCACGTTGTCCCCTGTGTTATACTCCTATAAGTATACAGCGATGAAGATAAGTCATTCTGATTAAATAGTAAATAAATATTTTCCCATTACATCTCATTCCCAATCTCACATTCACGGAGTTGTGCACTTTCCAGTTTTCACTCACTGATTTTAACCTATACTTTCACATCGGTTCCGAAAGTTTTTTGAGAAACTATGTCATGGGTTTTTACTCAATAGTTTCGCCGTCACTAAGCGACGTGGTCGTCGTCGAAAGGAGTGTGAGGTGGTCAGTGCAGAGATCGCACCAACGATCTCTCGCACAACAGCCGCGCACACTAACCGTTGCTCCACCGACGGTCATCCTGATTACTATTCGTTATAAGGACCACGATTTACAGATAAGCACCTACAATGTTGGGACACTATGCGGATCCGGTTACATTAACCAACTGGCAGGTGTCCTGGGACACGGCTGTAGAAGGAAGAGGAACTGTGACATACACCATAGATAAAGTAAACAAATAGATGAAGCACAAGTATTGGGAAAATTTTAGTGTAATGGGTAATTTTCTAGATGACGTTTAATTTATTGAGCGAATAAAAGCTTCTAAGGTATGTATTATTCTATGTTGTTCCCAAAAAAAAGTCAAAAAATATGACAATAAAAATTTAAAATTTCATATCTAAAGAAAAAATAATTTTCAACAAAAATATCAAGAATACAACACGTTACTTAAAGTAGAATATCTGATGGCCATCGAATCGCAAAGCCAAGTCACCACCGTCCATGTCCTAACAAATTGGTTCTTCCTCCGGTGCAGCTACCATTCCTTGTTGAGAGTCCTCAGACACTCTGGTTTGGCATCTGCGACCACAGAAGGTGCTACAGATTTTGGGCGGGGAAGTTTTTAGATTAAAAAGGCGTTCCGGGATATTCATCTTTGAGAGGTCTTACGGGTTTTCTTCTATTGATATCCCAACACCGGCCTCATGACTTTAAAATAGTTTTTTATATAAGACACAAATGCTATTATGTAAAATCACAAAAATTTCCCACAATTTTGAATGAACGTCAATGAGAATTATGTGAAACTTCAGTGAAAGTGACAGTAGTATAGGACAGCACCTAGTGAACAAAGTTAACAATGGTCGCGCTATATCCATTATTTCCTTTATCTATGACATACACTACAGCTGCCATGGGAAAAAGTATGCATTTGGTTGCGAATTTGTACACGCTGAAAAATATCGGCCCCAGCAATATATTGCAGGAAACATGTACATGTTTGCAATCACTGCATTCATGAATTGAAGATCTGCTGCTTTTTTGTTTCTTTGTTGTCTGTCTAGTATTTTTTTTACCGGTTTTCAACCAAAAATCTACATTTGGGTCTCAAAATCATATGTTATAGCCTAATAATCATTGTATCTCAAACATGTTTTATTGAATAGCAAACACAACGTGTTTGGGCACAAGTTTAATATATTTGCGACAAGCCCCGTTATATTCTCAACAAAATATTTCAGATTTCCCAGCGTGTAGAATAACACAAAGCCAATTTCTGCGATCGGCGATGGATGGGCGTATCAGCAGCAATATTCTCCTCGGTACTGACACTACGGATACGGGTTGATGGACTGATGTCCAATAGAGTGAAACTGATGCGAAATTTGATCACAATTATGACGACTATAACATGGACGTAACTTGCGGAAGAGACTTTTCATAGAGCACGAATTTTGATAATAAATGTCAATTATTTGGAAGCGTTGTTCGTTTGTAGGTCTATTCATAATGAAATGGCGAGGAAAACTGAACATTTCTGACCTTGACATATGTCTCGAATCACGCGTGAACTGGCAAAAACTTAATACTGAAAACCCAATTAGCAGAAAAATCACCCTTTATTATTGGGGCGACGAACATTTGTATTCCTATGTTTCCAGTTTGTTGCGCAACAGAGCAACATATTGAAGAACACTGACAAAATTTATACCCCGTACGAACTTCCTATGATCTACTCAGGCAGCTTAAGTGTAATGGGTCATGGGGCTAAGCATTAATGTTTCGTCTCTTCTTTCCCAACCTAACCCAACCTAATTTTGAAATTTGATTTTATGAAAATCCCATTAGTTTTAAACGACCTCTAAAACACTTTATCTACTGCCAACCGTCTTGTAAATGACACCTAATGAAGCTGTTTATTTGCCTGATGTGAATATTAACTTGATTTCTACTTAAGTTTAAATTAAACGTTAATTATATCCTAAGGTTGTTCGAGATCGACATATGAGCATCATTTTTCTTATCATCCTTTCTTCGAATGTTCTGGATGTCTTTGACTGTGTGTTAATACCATCCTATCACACTATAAGAAATCTGATATTCCATTTAACCAATATTCCTTTCTTCATCCTTTCAATTATATACACTTTACTGTTAACTGCTAATGCCACTTCTGTTACATTCAATACTTTTGTAATTCTATATCCTTTAGTCCTTCCATATATGTACGTGGTGTGTGTGGGCATTTAAGCCTGTGTGTGTGTATTTGTATAATACATTACTAATAGATTTATCAATTATTTACTAATACATTTTCTTAATGCAAAATTACAATTATTTGCCTATTTTAGGATACATTTGATTGTAAATATGTGTGTGTGTGTAATCAACACTTTTTGGTATAAATGCAGATTCATGAATGCCTACTTCAATATTCACGTGTATGTACATGACGTTTGTGTATGTGGCAATTAGAACGAGGGGTGGTAACTTAAGTAACAGGGAACAAGAATGGTAAAGACAGCCAAATATTCAGAAAACATCCCATGAAGGGACAGGGGAAAGCTCTTCACAATCGGTGAGCTGTGCGCTTTCTACACCATTTCCAATTGAAATTTGAGAAATATCCATTGAAATTTAAATATTCTGTTTGCAATTTGAAATACATGAATTAAATTTAAAAATTCTAGTTTTTTAAACTACATCAATTAAATTTTTTCTTAAATTTCTGCTTAGTATTTGCAATAATATCTGTGAATATTAAAGTGTGAAAATCTTCCAAACTTTTTTAATTTTCTGACAGTTTTCATATACATATATGGGGGATATTGGTTTTCTTCAATTTTAAGGACCTTGTCCTACTTCAATGTCCTTGAAATTTTTTATGAAATTTCTGCTTCATATTTCCAACAACGTATTTCCAAAAGTGTTAAAAATTTCTTTTAATTTTCGTTTTCACCGATTTTAAGGATCTTGAGTTGTTTCATAGTCCTTGAGGTTTTATTTCTAAATTTTCTAGTAACAGTAAAACCATATAAAGAAATTAAAAAAATTTTATCTTTTTTAACCTTTGTGAACTTTTTCTGAAACGTACATTGAAAATGTTAAATTTCATCCTTTTTAAGGATCTCTTCACATATCAATGTCCTGAATTTTAGATTACATATAACAGCCTGAATAACGTAACTAGAATAGACGTTAGAACTATTCCAATCGATTTGGTCTATTTTAACGTCGTACAGAAAAGTGGGCCAGCCATGGTTGGCCAACTTCACTTCGGTTACATAAACTCGGTTAATAATTTTTAAATTGCAACTGAAGAATTTGTAATGCCAATTGATGTCTTTTAAATTGCATTGTATGTCTTTTAAATTTCAATTGATGTGTTTAAAATTTCAATTGGCAAGTTTTCATTTTCAAATGATGTCCTTTAAATGTCAATTGATTTTTTTTAAATTTCAAATTATGTCTTTCAAATTTCAAATGGTATTTTTTAAATTTCAATTAATGTATTTCAAATTTCAAACAGAATTTTCAAATTTCAACTGATATTTTTCAAATTTCAATAGGATATGGTGTATTTGTACTCTCAGTGAATGGGATATACAGTTTAACACTAGATCCGAACAGTTTTTTGCGAAGTTTTTTCAATGGCTAATTCATCTACGGGTCGCCGTTACTATGTTACGTAACCGTAGTCGATGGAACTGAAAGATGGTTAGAGCAACAATCGAATCCACGGTCTCATATCCAAGAGTCCACGAACTACCACTAAAAAATAAAAACCAACTACTAACAGATTCAAATTTAAATCTGTTTCTTTAAAAATTTTAAATTTTACAAATTTGTAATTGGATACACGCTAAAAAAATTGTAATTTTTTGTTATTTGGGTGCAAATATAATGTGTTTATAGCTTGTCGCAAATATAGTATACTTGTGTTTGCCATTGAATATAACAGGTTTGGGACACAATATAGGTTTTAATATACGAATTTGTGACCTAAACGAGGCTTTGTTTGTTGAAAACTACTGAAATCAAAAATGTGACAAACATTAAAGAAACAAAAAGCAACAGATCTTCAATTCACGAAAATAATCTTGCAAACATGTACATGGTTTCTGCAATATGTTGCTGGGGCAGATATTTTTCAGCATGCCTTTAAGTCTTAAAATCTTTAATTTCTATTGGAAAAACTGCACAAATTTTAAAATTTTGATAGCGCATTAGATACATTTTAAATGCAGATTCTAATTTTTATTTAAAATTTAAAAAAATTTATGTGCAAATTAGAAAATTTCTAAAAATATTCATAGTTCCCAACACAATCTGGAATTAAAAAAATGTTTCAATTACAACCCATTTGGGAGAGCTTCTTACAACCAGTGAGCTGTGTGCTTTCAGTTTTTACACTCACTGATGGGGATCTAAAATTTTGCACCGGTTTCGAACGGTATTTTGAGAAGCTTTGGCTCTGGGCTAAGTACTCGATAGTGTCGCCATCACAATGTAAGGTGGTCAGTGCAGGGATCGAACCTACGTTCTCCTGAGCTGCGCACGTTGGAATATATCCAACTTAATTTTGGAATCTCAATTTCGTTTGGAGTCTTGTCAACTTCAATTGGAAAACCTTAATATCATTTCGCTTTTTCGAAATCGAAAATTAAATATTCCGGTATGTGATGGAAATCGATCGATTTAAATCGAATAAGATTTGACATAATAATGATGTTTATTTTCCCAAATAATGGATATCAATTAATTTATTCTATTTTTTATGCCATTAAATATATTATATAGAAAATATTGGTTCTCCAATGTTAGGATTTATGTCAATAAAATTCATCAAAATGTTAAATCTTTTTCGATTTTGACTCCATCGATTTTCATCACATGCCGGATTAATATACTTTTGAATTTTTCACTAACAAAAAGAAAATTGAGTTTGGAAATCTTCTTTATATTTCACGTCTTTCTAGATTTTAATTTGGAAAAAATCTAACGAAATTGAGAAGTTGCATTCCAAATTTGGAAAACTCCAAATATAATTAAGAATTTTTATTTTCAATTGAGAAAATTTGTAATGAAATTAAGAAATTCTATTTCCAATTGTTAAAGTTGAAAATGCAATAAAACCGTTTTCAAAAATAACTTTCGGATTTGCATTTCAATTTCAAAATAAAAAAATTACATGAGGTGTTTTACTTTTTTTAAGAAAATGTACTTTTTCTAAGAAAATATACTTTTTTAAGCAAAGATACTTCTATTTTTTAAGAAAATGTACTTTGTTTAAAAATATGAATAGGTGTTTTTTGGAGAAAATTTACTTTGTTATTTCAGAAAATGCTCTTTTTTTAAACTTCTTCCACTTTGCCTTTTTAAATTTACTTTTTATTGGGGTCAAAACTACAAATACTGGTTACAGGCTCCACCTAGAAAACTTCCCATTAACCAAGAAATTTCCCAACATATGTTAGTCTAGACACAAACCACAGCAAAAGTACCCAATATAGTTGATAATACTGGGTTGTAGCATAATAGTGTTAAAAAAAATAGTTTAATTTGTTTTCATTTAGCCCCCATCCCACAACGTGCGATAAGGAACTTCGTTCCAATATTTGAAAATTAAAATATACTCGGGTCGCCCCTTTTGTAAAAAGGACACAGTATACTAAGACTTCAATCATCGGCCATGCATTCGTCTAGTTAGATTTTGCATATCAGCTGATGCATGCACCTTTCAAACTCATAGCCGCCAGCCTTATACAGTTCAGCTGATAGTCCATCAGCACTAGCGGCTTTATTGTTCGTAAGCCGGGAAATTGAAGTTCTAACTTCGCTTTGACTGGGAGGGGCAGTCGACACCATCGTCCTGTATGTGATCCACACCTTCACTATTATTTAAATCTCCTGGGACAAGTAAAGCAGAGAAGTGAACTCTCCATATTCCCAACATATTCTGCACATCTGTGAAAAGATTCCCGTCCTTATATCTATACAGGGGGCCCTGATCTCATTCTTTCTTCTGTAAGATTCAAATTTCTCACACTCTCGCTTTCTCCACAACCATTTTTTCTTGGTAAACAAACATGTTGCCTCTCTCCCCTTCTCCTTACAGCACTCTGTCGCGACTCGCTTTGCAACTGACTGAAGCATTGCCATACGGGCAGCGTTCTCTTCATCACATGCCATGCAACTCTCCTCATCGTACCATGGTTTGACCAAACTCAGACATTGCTTCATATAGTTTCTCCCGTATCGGACTATCGAAGGCCGCCTTATAATCGACAAATAGATGATAGGTATCGATTTGGTTTTCGTGGGTGTTCTTCAGGATTTGCCGTAGCGTGAAAACCAGTTGTCGATTTTCCAGGCCTAAAGCCACACTGGTATCGTCCAATCAGGTCAGCGATAATTTCCTTTCGAACATTATACATGATAGAAACTTATGTGCTATGGATATAAGACTTATTCCATGGTAGTTGGCACAGAGACTCGGGTCACCTTTTTTAAATATGGGACATAATACACTGATACTCCAATCGCATGGCATGCATTCATCTAACCAAATTTTGCTAATGAGCTGATGCATGCACCTTGTCAGCTCATCGCCGCCAGCCTTAAACAGCTCCACCGGTAATCTATCGGCTCCTGTGGCTTTGTTGTTCTTAAATCGGACAATAGCTGTCCTGACCTCGTCTTGGTTAGGAGCGGGCAGTCGAAGTCGTCGTCCATATTGTGATCGATTGTCACATCGTCATTGGATATCTCAGGTTCAAGTAGCGCGGAGAAATTATCTCTCCATATTCCCAACATGCTCTGCATAACTGCAGTGAGATTTCTGTCCTTGTCTTTACAGAAGGGGGCCCTGAACCATGACCATTAGTTCCGTTTTTGCCTTTTCGGTAGAATTTTCTGGCTTCGTTCTTGCTTCAGAATGTCTAAATTTTGCCACTCTCGCTTTGTACACTGCCGTTTCTTATGCCTAAAAGACGGTTTACCTCCGTTCTTTTTTAGTACAATCTTAATGTCATGGCCAAAGCAGCGGTCATACGTTTCCACTAGGCGCTCATAGAATATGTCTTTGGCATCATCATCTTTCTCTTCTGACTAGATGTTGCAGTCTTTTGCCAATTATAAGTACAATCCTCGACTACATATGTCGCAGTTTTTCTTCTTGTGCAGTTTTTCTTCTTGTGCATCTGCCAATTGGATACTAGCACCGGAGTACCTTCCGTCAATTATCAAGTGATGAGTTACGAAAATATTGAATTATATTTAAAATATAATTCAACCTTAATATTTCAAATTTAGATTATGCATTTAAAACTAAGATTACTCTATTTAATTTTAAAGTCAAAACAATTCAATTAAAATTAAAAATAGTAAATGTGAGAAATTTTCAACAATTTCAATTGCAAATGAAATTGATTTTGTAATTTTTTTTTTCGACTTTAAAAATGTTAATTGAATTTCCGAGAAAAGTTCAAACGATTTATTTTGACCAAACTTTTAAAGGAATGAGATATTACAGTTTTAATTGAGAATATTTCGAATAATATTGAAAATTTCTATTTCAATTTATGAAAATTGCAATTAAAATTGGGAAACTTAATTTCAGAATTATTAAAATTTCTACTGAAATTTAGAACCTTTAAAAAAGATTAAGATGTTTCATTTCTAGTTATAAAAACTCGAAATAATAAACAAATTTTCCACAAAATAACTAAGAAAATTAAAAAAAAAATTTAACATTCCATTCCAAATTGGGATAGTATTTTATTTGAAACTAAAATAATTTTATGACTTTCCTTTATTAAAAGGAAAATTCCCGATTCACTTTCTAAGTTTCTTCTTTTCATTTGGAAATGATGTAGTGTTTGAATCCTTCGAATGTTGTATCTCCTAACTTTTTTTGTCGTCCTTCTCAAACCTCCCTCGATTTTGTTATCGAGTCTACCATGTAGTAGAGTTCCCTTGTACCCAGACACTGCATAGCCTTAAATTATGATGATGGTTTCAAGTGTCGGATTTTAATCAAATCAATACTCGACATAAAATGGTATACGAGTATCGTATATCAGAAGAGTCTGCATAACGTAAAAATTAAATGTGTGAGTGTTCAAAGATATGTCGAGTGAGTAACCACATGTGTGTGTTTACGTGTATCTTACATCATTGAATCCTTGAGTGAACTTATCCCTGCAACACGCATCCAGGCAGTATTTGTGGCAGCTGCAGCAATGACTGCACTGGCTTAACGTCTTCACGAAACACACAAGATATTTGAACCAAATGCCAAATTTATTGGAAGTAAAATTTTAATTAAAATGATTATGAATTTCGAAGATTGCACTGCTGATAAATGGGATTTCAGTGTATCAAACCACTAAGACGCCTTGGCTCAATTGGATACATAGATGAATGTACGATATAATTAAATTGGGATTTGAAATGTTCATTTTTCGAATTAAACTGATTATTGCATTCGAAAATGTTGTAGGTTGTGAGTGAGTGGCAGCTGCAATTTGTATGTTTTGCCAAATAGTGCACTTAGCTATTTACAATTTTGTAAAGATTTGCGGTTTCAAGATTTGACAAGTAAAATAATTAAAGATGGAGGATATAAGTATAAGGATGTGTTTGACAGCTGTCGAAGTATTTCATAGTATTGTATATGATTGTGTATAAGGGTGGAGACTTCCACTTGTTTCCTTGTTACATGCATTGGTGTTTGCAGAGGGATGGTTCATTTAAAGAACGTGTTCAGCAGGATGTGCTGAAAACGAAGAGGCTTTCAACTGTTTTCTACAGTGAAGTTATAATTATCTTCTTTAGCTTTCTTCGCCAGACGTGAATTTTTTATAAGCTTCGTTCGTTAGGATTCGTTAGGATCCACTAAATAAGAAATAAAAACAAAATAATTTTCCCTTCTCGCGGGGTTCAAATTCAGATTCTTTATTGATACAATAACAATTTAAATTACAGAAACAACGTCAACAGATTCACTTGTCGAAAGAACTTGTGCTGGCCTGAAGACACTACTCTGGGTTCGACAGCTCTCTTCCTGGAACACATGTTTTGGGCTGAGGTACTCTCCAGATAATTGGCGTTGCCTGATTTAAAATAATCGGTAACATACTGTGTCGCATACGCGGGGATTCAGATTAGATCGGTATCGGGTTTACAGGCTCGGTGTGAACTTTATAGATGCTATTTGAATGATCGTTGTTCGACACGAATAGTTCGGGATCGGTGGGAACTGCTCAGAATCGGTACATGGAAATAGTCGGTAACAAACCCACAATAGGGAATAGTCAGCCGAAGCCGTTATAATCGAACAGTCAGCCGAAAGCACTGTAATCGGATGGTCAGCCGAAGCTGCTTTAATAGAATAGTCAGTCGGCACTGCTATAGCCGGATAGTCAGCCGTAGCTGATTATTTATATTATAATCAGTCGGAGCCGCTATATACGAATAGTCAGCCGCTATAACAGAATAGTCAGCAGGAGCCGTTATAATAGAATAGGAGGCGCTACAATCGAATACATAGTTAGCCGAAGCCGCTATAATCGGATTGTCAGCCGATGCCGCTATAATAGAATAGTCAGCCAGAGCCGCTATAATCAAACAGTCAGCCGAATCCACTGTAATCGTATAGTCAGCCGAAGCCGCTATAATAGACTAGTCAGTCGTAGCTGCTATAAACGGACAGTCAGCCGAAGCCGCTATAATATAAATAATCAGCCGACGCCGCTATAACCGGATAGTCAGCCGAAGCCGCTATAATCCAACAGTCAGTCGAAGCAGCTATAATCGAATTGTCAGCCGAAGCCGCTATAATAGTCGGAGCTGCTATAAACGGACAGTCAGCCGAAGCCGCTATAATATAAATAATCAGTCGACGCCGCTATAACGGGATAGTCAGCCGAAGCCGCTATAATATAACAGTCAGTCGAAGCACCCATAATCGGATAGTCAGCCGAAGCCGATTTAATCAAAAAGTCAGACGAAGCCGCTATAATATAATAGTCAGTCGAAGCTTGTATAATTGAATAGTCAGCCGAAGCCGCTATAATAGAATAGTCAGCCGCAGGCGGTACAATCGAATAGTCAGCCGAAGCCGCTGTATTCGAAAAGTCTGCCCAAGCCGCTATAATAGAATTGTCAGCCGGAGTCGCTATAATAGAATAGTCAGCCGGAGGTGCTATAATCGAATAGTCAGCCGAAACCGCTATCATATAAAAAATCAGCCGGAGCCACTATAATCGAATAGTCAACCGAGGCCGCCATAATCATATAGTCAGCCGAAGCCGCTATAATCGACTAGTCAGCCGAATCTGCTATAATCGTATAGTCAGCCGAAGCAGCTGTAATAGAATAGTCAGCCCGAGTTGCTGTAATCATATAGTCAGCCGAAGCCGCTATAATCGAACAGTTAGCCGAAGCCGCTAAAATCGAATTGTCAGCCGAAGCTTCTATAATCGACTAGTCAGCCAAAGCCGCTGTAATAGAATAGTCAGCCGGAGTTGCTGTAATCGTATAGTCAGCCGAAGCCGCTGTAATAGAATAGGCTGCGGGAGCCGCTACAATCGGATAGTCGGCCGAAGCCACTATAATCGAAAAGTCAGACGAAGCCAGTCGGCTTCTGCTGACTATTCAATTATACAAGACGAAGTCAGTCGGAGCTTGTATAATTGAATAGTCAGCAGAAGCCGCCATAATGGGCTGACGCCAAAGCAACTGTAATCGCATAGTCAGCTGAAGCCACTATAATCGAATAGTCAGCCAAAGCCGCTATATCGGATAGTCAGCCGGAACCGCTAGAATAGAATAGTCAGTCAGAGGAGTTACAATCATATAGTCGGCCGAAAGCGCTGCAATCGCATAGTCGGCCGAATCCACTATAATCGAAAAGTCAGGCGTAGCTGCTATAATAGTATGGTCGCCGGAGCTGCTATAATTGAATAGTCAGCTGAAGTCGCCATAATGAGCAGTCGCCGAAGCAACTATAATCAAATAGTCAGCCGAAGTCAGCCGGAGGCGCTACAATCGCATAGTCGGCCGAAGCCACTATAATCGAAAAGTCACCCGAAGCCGCTATAATAGAATAGTCCGCCGGAGCTGCTATAATTGAATAGTCAGCCGAAGCAGCCATAATGAGCAGTCGCCGAAGCAACTATAATCAAATAGTCAGCCGAAGCCACTATAATAGAATAGTCAGCCGGAGCCTCAATAATAGAACAGTCAGCCGGAGTCGCTACAATCGAATAGGCAGCCGGAGCCGCTATAATAGAATAGCCAGCGGAAGCCGCTACAATCGAACAGTCGGCCGATGCCACTACAAATCGGAAAATTTATTTGCGCCGTCTTCGAAAGCCTGTTCTTTACAGAACTAGAGCCCCAGATCGAATGCAATGATCTTTTTGGGTTGTGCTCTCGGAAGTGGCTGACTGGTGAGCCGAGTCAAACTTATCATGACGTATGTGTGTTGGGTTGTTCGTTGTCCGTTAGTGGGATTGTATGTTTAATATCGGAGTGTACCGTCACGTTACAAACTGAACGCAATAATAACGAGACCTTAAATTGGTTTAGATATATAGCGACTGACTGTACGAAGTTCACGCCTATACCTTAATGGGATGTAATAGGAAAATACATATGTTCTTTAAATATATAGCGAAAGAGAAGTCCAGGTATAACAGCTTCGCTTCATGAACCATTTCAGGGCATACGCTGTAAAATTTGGGTTTCGCTCGTTATAGTTACGGGAGTACAGCCATAGAATAAATAACCGAATTAGCCGTAACCGTATTTAGAGGTTGCCACAACCACATTAGATGCCATCACATCCGAACTACATTTTGTCACAACCTCATTAGAAGTTGTCAGAACCTATGAGAGGTTATGTCAACCGAATTTCAGTTGTGGGGACTAAATTCAGACGCTACAACCTCAATACATAGCATTGACTTTGCTTTGATTTATGTTTGTGTGTTGCAATGGTAGGTAAGTTTTCTCTTCACTTTGCCAACATACGAGGGCTGCGAACGAATTTTTTTAGTGTTTACTCCCATATTAATGTTCACAGGCCTGATATTCTAGCTCTTTGTGAGACCCAGGTGTGTGAGGATTCTGATCCACAGGATTTTCACGTTCCTGGGTATCACGTTCTTTCTCTTTTTGTTTCCCACAGAGGCCTTGTGGTTTATATAAAAAATGGCATAGTGTTTCAGAGTCAGCGTCATTTGGACTCCGAAGATCCGGAATTTAACTCCCTTTGGGTTAAATTTAGGATTGGAACACATGTCCTTCACTTTGGATTTCTTTATAGAAGTCCCAATGCGGAAAAGGAGGCATCCTTTAATGGCTTCGACACCCTTTCTGACTCCATATCCAAAATTTTGGAGAAATATCCGGACAGTGAAATTGCTGTCGCAGGTGATTTTAATGTCCATAACTCCGCCTGGCTAACCCATTCGAACCATACAACTCCGGAGGGCCAATACGCTGAGCTCTTCGCCGCTCACAACAACCTGGCGCAATTAGTGAATGAACCGACGCACATTCCGTGCGTTCAAGGGCACTACCGTAATTTACTTGACCTATTCTTAACTTCACACCCTGAAAAGTATGAAGTTATCACTCTTGCACCTCTTGGTAATTCGGATCACTGTGTCATTTCGGCATCCTTCTCGTATTCAGCTCTTCGACTCGTTTCAAACTCAGCCCCGAAGCGAACAACTTTTTCCTACGAAAAGGCACGTTGGGCTGAGCTCAACAGTTTTTATCATCATTTCAACTGGAAGCTTTGCTTTCTAGATAATGACATTGATGCTGCTGCTGAAATGATTGTAAAGATAATTTTAATCGGTATGAAGTCATTCATTCCGACTAAAAACATTTCGGTTAAACCATATGAAAAATGCTGGTTTAACCAGACATGCAAGAATGCTGTCAGATCTAAAGAGGAAGCATTCAGTGAATGGTGTCAAAATAAAAACGTCCACACTGAAATGCTACGCAAGCAGGCAAGATCAGAATGTGCCAAAGTACTTCTACGCGAACAATTTCTTTACGAACAGCGTATTCGTGCTAATGTCCTCTCTTTCCCTAGGGGAAGTAAGAACTTTTGGTCATTTGCGAGAAGAATAAAGAATAGTTCTTCTTCTATTCCAACTCTTGTCAAAGATGACCACTTATTCACTGAACCGGTTGATAAAGCAAATCTTTTGGCTGAAATGTTTGCAAGGAATTCTTCCTTGCCGGAAAGCAATCAACCACTCCCCGTGGTAGATAACGTATCTGGCTTCATGCCTGAAATATTTTTTCGAACACGAGGAGTTAAAAAGGTTCTCGTGAATCTCGACGTAGGTAAATCCCCGGGTCCGGATGGTATATCAGCACTGGTCCTAAGTAAGTGCTCTTCAACGCTGGCACGCCCACTGCGCAACCTTTTCAATCTTGCATACCGCGCTGGAGTTTACCCGGCGTGTTGGAAGGTAGCCAACGTCCAGCCTATTCCCAAAAAAGGTGATGCAAGTGACCCCGCCAATTACCGCCCAATTGCTATTTGTTCTGCGCTCTCGAAAGTTATGGAGAGCATGGTTAACCACCATCTTGTGAAGTATCTCGAGTCAAATTACCTGCTTAATGATCGACAGTATGGCTTCCGTAGGAGAAGATCTACGGGAGACCTGATGGCGTTCCTTTCGGAACAGTGGAGTCGATCCATCCACCGGCTTGGTGAGAGTAAGGTGGTGGCTCTAGATATTTCCAAGGCCTTCGACAGAGTTTGGCATGAGGCACTCTTGTCGAAGCTGGCTGCTTTTGGTGTTGGTGATAATTTCACTCGATTTATATCGAGTTTTCTCAGAGATCGCACTATAAGAGTTGTTATAGATGGCATCTCTTCCGATGAACATAAATTAACGGCAGGGGTACCACAGGGCTCTGTTCTCTCTCCTTCTCTTTTTCTTATTTTCATTGACGATCTCCTGGGTCGGACTGTGAACCAAATCTACTCTTTTGCGGATGACAGTAATCTCTGTCATTCATATTCATTCGACCACAGGCCAAATCTTCAGGAAATTAGTGATAAACGTCAATTAATGAATGAAACACTCAACCGCGATCTCGAGGCCATTGTTGAGTGGGGTCGATTGAATAGAGTAAGTTTTAATGCGGGGAAGACCCAGTGCTGTTTGCTTTCGCACAAGCGGACAGCTGACCCAGTCGTATCGTCATTATCTATGGATGGTGTGGATATTGAGGAATCAGACGCTCTTGATGTTCTGGGCATGAAAATACAATGTGATGCTCGCTGGGCAAAACATGTATTTGAAGTGTCGAAAGATGCATCGAAGTGCCTAGGCTTTTTAAAGCGGTGCAAGAAGTACTTCACTCCATCTGATCTCCTTAATATCTACACCACCTACATCAGGCCGCGAATGGAATATAACTCCCATATATGGGCAGGTGCTCCAAAGTCATCTTTGGAGTTGCTGGACCGTGTACAAAGGGGAGCAAAGGTGTTGATAGGGGACAGTAGGGTGTCCAGCTCTATTGCCTCCCTTGAGCATCGGCGTAATGTGGGTTGCGTGACACTGTTCTATCCGTATTTTCACGGTGCGTGTTCCTCGGACATCCGTCAACTTATACCAGATGTGAGGACATTTGGCAGAGGTACGCGGCTTTCAAGGAACTCCCATCCGTTTACTATCTATTGGCCAGTCGATCGCACAACACACTACAGAGAAAATTCGTTCTTCAGTCGTACGGTCCGTATGTGGAATAAACTTCCCGCAAGTGTATTTCCCGCCAATTGTGACATACAGCGATTCAAGGCAAATGTAAATGAGCACTACTCCCTCTTTCCACCCTCCTCTACCTAAATTTCCGTCGTCAGCACAATGCATTGCATTTATAGGGGGCATCCCCTGAGTGCTGGTCTTAAAAAAAAAAAAAAAAAAAAAAAAAAAAATACGGTTGTGGCAACTGCAATTCGGTAAATGAGTTCTAATAAATTTTATCGATTAAACTTTATTATCATACAAAAGAATCGTTTTCTACACACGTTGAAAAAAACGGTCATAGCAACATATTTCAGGAACCATATATATGTTTGCAAACATTGTTTTCATGAATTGCAGATGTGCTGCTTTTTTTTCTTTGTAGTATGTCACATTTTTGTTTTCAGCAGTTTTCAACAAACAAAACCACACTTGGGCCACAAAAACATACATTACAACCTATTAACTACTGTGCCTAAATCATATAATATTGAAAAGCAAACACAATGTGTTTTGAAAACAAGTGTATTACATTTGCGACAAGCTACAAATACATTATATTTGCATCCAAACAACAACAAAAAGAACAATTTTTCAGAGTGCAGTTATTGATGTGTTAACATCTAGAGGCGCGGGAAGGAACTAAACTCACAAAGTGAACACATCCAAACACAGTTTGTCCGACTGCGATCACAGATTGTTTGGTGTTAAACTCGTCCAAAACGGTTGGACCGATTTGTATGAAATTTTGTGTGCATGTCGGTAGTTCTCAGAATCGGCCAACATCTATTTTTCACACCCCGAAATGACAAGGGTGACCCACTCTTATATAGAAAACAGACTGCGAAACACAGATTGTAAGACTGCGAAAAAAAACACACACTGATATAGCGGCAGCGAATATTTGTCTTGTGTGGGTGCGGAGCACTCTCAGAGCAAAGAGTATAATGACGTGGTTCTACGTATATAAAAATGAGATAGCAAGAGAGCAACGAAAATTGTGTGAACTTGTGTAGCGTATGTACGAACATAACAAGGTATGTATGGTCATGTGTCTGTTGCTTTGAATTCTCTTTATTTTTTGTGGGAATAAAAAAAAAGTATTAAGCAAGAAAATAA
The DNA here is from genome assembly GCA_963931995.1 of Phaonia tiefii. Classification (NCBI taxonomy): domain Eukaryota; kingdom Metazoa; phylum Arthropoda; class Insecta; order Diptera; family Muscidae; genus Phaonia; species Phaonia tiefii. The sequence goes on from OZ008368.1 coordinate 245,103,811, forward strand.
TGACACACTTGGATGCACTGGTCTTTAAATAATTTAAAGTATTAATATTATTTAAATGTAACGTCATCATATGATTGAACACTGTTTTTTTTTTATTTTCCAATGTAACATTTACTAGTGCGTTTATACAAAAATCGAACAGGTACCGTGTAAGAAGGTGTTAACACATCGCCCGTGAGTTCGAACACTCATTGGATTTTTTTTAAAGATTTTTTATTTCAAATATTTACCATATCTGTAGCTATCATGGTTCATTCGAAGGTTCCAACTATCCATGAAGTATTCAAGCATTTAAAATAGTATTTATCGACTCCTTGTTATATAAGTATGTCTTCGATTACCTTTCGCAGTGATTCCCACTTATCCATCACACTGACGTGGCCTAGCCATCGAACCGTTGTCTGTTATAGGTTCATCGTCAGTGGAACAGCGGCTAGTGTGCGCAGCTCTTGTACAAGGGACCGTACCTATGAAAATGCTTCACAAAATACAGTGCGTAACCGGTGTAAAACCGTAGATTTCAACGAATGATCGTAATATCAGAAATCACACAGTTTACTGGTAATGGAAAATAATAATATTTTCCGCATCACTTTTGTCTCGAAGACTCCCGGTAAATTACATCTTCTTGCGATATATCCCAGTATATGTCCCTGCGTGATAGAGCATGAAATGTTGGTGGGAGCCTAATATAGCTGGATATTTGTTTTTCGATAGAGGGTACAATGCTCCACTTGATTTCAATGCTGACGTTATAATTTTCGCTTACCGGAGTAAATAATATCCGACGTTGTTAAAGTCGTGGACTAGTTATCAACACTGTCGTTCTGCTCTAACCGGCAGGAGGTTCGTCACGTTGAAAGCTGTACCTTTGTATTGTCCTCATATCCTGCCAACCCCACTTTTGCTGAATCTCTTCCGATTCTCGATAATACCCCAGACACTTATCGTACAACCCGCCCAGTAATATCCAAATCATCAGCATAACATACTGATGATTGTATTCATGTTGACTGTTGCCTTGATCATTATGTGGTCCCTTAAGATGTCGAAGAGATCGCACGATAGAGTGTCGCCATGTCTGAGGTCTCTACTGACATCAAGTGCTTCGGTAAGATCTTGACCATCTTTCGCTGAAGACTTGGAGTCGGTCAGTGTCATTCAGCAATGGCATATCAGCTTGGCTGGGATTCCCAATTCAGGCCGGTTGGGGTCAAATTTCTCTTCGTGGAATTCCTTAAGGATTTGTCGTAATATGAACATTTGGTCAGTTGTGGATTTTCCAGGTCTAAACTACACTGACAAAGTCCCATCTGGTCTACAAGAATAATGGGACTATTTGCTATTTTTATTAAAGCCAAAAGATGGAAAGACGAGACAAACCCCGACGACGAAAAGTTCAATTAGTGACAATGTGAATGGTCACTGACCTAGAACGCTAACACGCTGATGAGAAGAGTTACAAAATTCGAAACGATCGTCCGCCAACGTGAGGTCAAATCTCGGTTCCGACTGTTTAAATTTTGTCGAATTGGAAAAGAAACCCCTAATCTGTATAGTTCAAAGGAAATCGAAAAATATTTGTCAAAAGAAATTCACATTAGTTCATTATATTTAAATTTTAAAAAGAGACTTGTATTTGGAACACCCTGCATAAAAGTACTTTAATTCTAACACCGACAGTGTGTCACTACGTTTATTTATTAAATGTGACATAAAAAAGTTCATTACCCAAATTGCAGTACTGATTTATACTGGTGTCTGTCGCCAATTCTAATCGAAGTACGTCACCGATATTTCACCTAAAGATAACATTAGACACCTGGTTCAAAACCATATCCACAGTAAAAATAACCCTTATTAACTCCGGAGTACTAAACCCTTTTTTCCATTAACATAACCATTCTATAATCATCGACCTCTTACCTACTCAAATTCGAGAGAGATAATAATGTAAATCAACATTACGTGTTTGACAGGACATAGCGTCTGCCCACAATGCCACAACCCATATCAAGGTCATCTGTTGTAACATTTCATAATTTTGATTCTCATTATATTCAATACGCTCCACTTTCCTCGGTCAACCATGCAACCAGACATGATGAAGTCTCATACAAATATCCCTTCAAAGGACACTCTCCTCCTTTATAATTTTCCCTTCCAACTTTTGTAAAACTTTCCTACAAAACAAATGTCCATTTGTATAAAGAAACAATTTACAAAATGTTAATTCACGAACCTTAAAACATTCGTAGAACTAATGGAAACTCTGGATGCCATTTCAAATACAGCGGTTGGAAATTTATGTATAAATTTCCACAAATACACACAAACATTTGTCTAAGCTCTTTCATACTCGCACAAAGTCCAAAAACTTTCCAAGACTTCCCTGTTCTATGCATCGGTGAGGAAGGGAATTATGTCTCATATAAATATTCCATGACAGACATCACAAGTTTGAATGAGTGTAACATCACTAAAAATATAGAAGAAAAAAAGAACTCTGTTAACTGACAGGTAAACATAAAATATGACAGATGTGCAGAAAAACATTGAACCACACTCTTGTTGTGACTACACACCAGTAAATTTACGTAGATAATTGAAATTCCGGCAGACTGACGGACTGGCGGACGGACAGACGGTCGGTCGACCAGGTGAAACTGACAGAAAGCATCTTTTCTGTTTGATTTATTATTCATGACTGAGGAAAACAACAACAACATAAATAAAGGTAGAAAACGACAAGTGGATACAGTTTGAAACTCGCAATTACAAACACACAGTCACGTTCGATGAAATGAGAACAGCTGAATTTAATTTGTAAAAAAAAACGGCAATGTATTCAATTATTATAACTTAGATGTTAATTAATCTGTTTTTTGGATAGGGGAATGCTCATCACATGCGTCGGGTCCTGCGAAAGTAAGATATATGCGGCCAACCAAAAATATGCATTATTAACATCTATATGAGCAACCTGAATGGAAGGATATCAACCATCACTGAAACCATTAAACTATTACGGCATTTCTTATGTTGTTAGGAGACGGATTACTGGTAAACAGCGGATAAACAAAAAACAAAGAAAACAGAGTAAATAATCAAATATTATCAAGACCCAAAAACTTGTTTACCATTACATCCCATGAAGAGATTGGGGTGAGCCTCTCACAACCAATTCAATGACAGCCAATTCAACTCAATTCAATTCAAATAAATTCACTTCACTACAATTCAATTCAATTCCATTCATTTCAATTCACTTCAATTCACTTCAATTCACTTCAATTCAAGTCAAGTCAATTCAATTCGATTCAATACAATAAAAATCAATTCAATTCAATTCAAATCACTTCAATTTAGTTCAATTCAATTCAATTCATTTCATTTCATTTCAATTCAATTGAATTTAATTCAATTCAGTTCAATTCAATTCAACTCAATTCAATACAATTCAATGCAATTCCATTCGATTCAGATCAATTCACTACAATTTAGTTCAATTCAATTCAATGCAATTCGCTTCAATACAACTCAATTCTATTCCTTCAATTCATTTCAATTCAATTCAAGTCAATTCATTTCATTAGATTTCATTTCAATTCAATTGAATTTAATTCAATTCAAATCACTTCAATTTAATTCAATTCAATTCAATGCAATTCAGTTCAGATCAATTCAATTCAGTTTAATTTAATTCAGTTCAGTTCAATTTAATCCAACTTAATTCAATTCTATTCAGTTCAATTCAATTCAATTCAATTCAATTCATTTCATTTCATTTCAATTCAATTGAATTTAATTCAATTCAAATCACTTCAATTTAATTCAACTCAACTCAATTCAACGCAATTCAATTCAAATCAATTCAATTTAATTCAATTCAATTCAGTTCAATTCAAATCACATCAATTTAGTTCAATAAAATCAGTTCAATTCAATTCAAATAAATTCAATTCAATGCGATTAAATTCAATTCAATTCGATTTAAACCAATTCAGTGCACACCAATTGAATTTAATTCAATTCAATTCAAATAATTTCAATATAATTAAATTAAGTTCAATTCAATGAGGTTCAATTCAATTCATTTCAATTTAATTGAATTCAATTCAATCCAATTCAGCTCAATTCAATTCATTTCAATTCAACTCAATTCAATTCAATGCAATTCGAATCAAATGAGTTCAATTCAATTCAATTCCAAAAAAATTAATTAAATGCGATTAAGTTCAATTCAATTCGATTAAATTCAATTCTGCTCACATCAATTGAATTGCATTCAATTCAATTCAAATCATTCCAATATAATTCAATTCAGTTCTATTCGCTGCAGTTCAATTCAATTCATTTCAATTCAATTGAATTCAATTCAATTCAATCCAATTCAGCTCAATTCAATTCAATTCAACTCAGTTCAATTCAATTCAATTCAACTCAATTCAATTCAACTCAATTCAATTCAATTCGATTCAAATCAATTCAACTTAATTTAATTCAATTCAATTCGATTCAATTTAATTCAATTCAAATCAATTCAATTCAATTCAATTCGATTCAAATCAATTCAACTTAATTTAATTCAATTCAATTCAATTCAAATCACTTCAATTTAGTTCAATTCAATTCAATTTAATTCATTTCATTTCATTTCAATTCAATTGAATTTAATTCAATTCAATTCAGTTCAATTCAATTCAACTCAATTCAATACAATTCAATGCAATTCCATTCGATTCAGATCAATTCACTACAATTTAGTTCAATTCAATTCAATGCAATTCGCTTCAATACAACTCAATTCAATTCCTTCAATTCATTTCAATTCAAGTCAATTCATTTCATTAGATTTCATTTCAATTCAATTGAATTTAATTCAATTCAAATCACTTCAATTTAATTCAATTCAATTCAATGCAATTCAGTTCAGATCAATTCAATTCAGTTTAATTCAAGTCAGTTCATTTCATTTCATTTCATTTCAATTCAATTGAATTTAATTCAATTCAAATCACTTCAATTTAATTCAACTCAACTCAATTCAACGCAATTCAATTCAAATCAATTCAATTTAATTCAATTCAATTCAAATCACATCAATTTAATTCAATAAAATCAGTTCAATTCAATTCAAATAAATTCAATTCAATGCGATTAAATTCAATTCAATTCGATTTAAATCAATTCAGTGCACACCAATTGAATTTAATTCAATTCAATTCAAATAATTTCAATATAATTAAATTAAGTTCAATTCAATGAGGTTCAATTCAATTCATTTCAATTTAATTGAATTCAATTCAATCCAATTCAGCTCAATTCAATTCATTTCAATTCAACTCAATTCAATTCAATGCAATTCGAATCAAATGAGTTCAATTCAATTCAATTCCAAAAAAATTAATTAAATGCGATTAAGTTCAATTCAATTCGATTAAATTCAATTCTGCTCACATCAATTGAATTGCATTCAATTCAATTAAAATCATTCCAATATAATTCAATTCAGTTCTATTCGATGCAGTTCAATTCAATTCAATTCAATTCAATTGAATTCAATTCAATTCAATCCAATCCAATTCAGCTCAATTCAATTCAATTCAACTCAGTTCAATTCAATTCAACTCAATTCAATTCAACTCAATTCAATTCAATTCAATTCAATTCAAATCACTTCAATTTAGTTCAATTCAATTCAAATCATTTCATTTCATTTCAATTCAATTGAATTTAATTCAATTCAATTCAGTTCAATTCAATTCAACTCAATTCAATACAGTTCAATGCAATTCCATTCGATTCAGATCAATTCACTACAATTTAGTTCAATTCAATTCAATGCAATTCGCTTCAATACAACTCAATTCAATTCCTTCAATTCATTTTAATTCAATTGAAGTCAATTCATTTCATTAGATTTCATTTCAATTCAATTGAATTTAATTCAATTCAAATCACTTCAATTTAATTCAATTCAATTCAATGCAATTCAGTTCAGATCAATTCAATTCAGTTTAATTCAAGTCAGTTCAGTTCAATTTAATCCAGCTTAATTCAATTCAATTCTATTCAGTTCAATTCAATACAATTCAATTCATTTCATTTCATTTCATTTCATTTCAATTCAATTGAATTTAATTCAATTCAAATCACTTCAATTTAATTCAACTCAACTCAATTCAACGCAATTCAATTCAAATCAATTCAATTTAATTCAATTCAATTCACTTCAAATCACATCAATTTAATTCAACAAAATCAGTTCAATTCAATTCAATTCAAATAAATTCAATTCAATGCGATTAAATTCAATTCAATTCGATTTAAATCAATTCAGTGCACACCAATTGAATTTAATTCAATTCAGTTCAAATAATTTCAATATAATTAAATTAAGTTCAATTCAATGAGGTTCAATTCAATTCATTTCAATTTAATTGAATTCAATTCAATTCAATCCAATTCAGCTCAATTCAATTCATTTCAATTCAACTCAATTCAATTCAATGCAATTCGAATCAAATGAGTTCAATTCAATTCAATTCCAAAAAAATTAATTAAATGCGATTAAGTTCAATTCAATTCAATTAAATTCAATTCTGCTCACATCAATTGAATTGCATTCAATTCAATTCAAATCATTCCAATATAATTCAATTCAGTTCTATTCGATGCAGTTCAATTCAATTCATTTCAATCCAATTGAATTCAATTCAATTCAATCCAATCCAATTCAGCTCAATTCAATTCAATTCAACTCAATTCAATTCAATTCAACTCAATTCAATTCAATTCAATTCAATTCAATCCAATTCAATTCAATTCAATTCAATTTAATTCAATTCAATTCAATTCAATTCAATTCAATTCCAATACATAAACATCCAGTGAACCCAGTTGATCACTTGGTAATTAACGAAAGGCACGCTCCAAGGAAATAGGCGTACGTGTGGTTCCAGGTTCTAAGTTCTACTCAAAAAATCCCAGCCAATGACAAGCTGTTGGTGGTGAAATGGTTAGTGTGCGCAACTCTTGTACATGAAAACGTGGGTTAGTGACGGCGACACTATCTAGTACTTAGCCATGAAAAGACTTCTCAAGATACCGTTCGGAACTTGTGTAGAACTGTAGAACTGTGAGTGTAAAGCTTGAAAAAGCATAGCCCACTGATTGCGAGAATCTCTCCCATAAACTATTTATTTCAATTTCAATGACAAGCACAATATGCATCCCTCACCCGATGACTCTACAAAGAAAGTTGCGAAAACCGTGATTGATAGTGAAAACCCGTCGCAAGATAAGCCGATGTAAAATGCAGATGGTTGCATGGCAACTGATGAGAACAACGGTGGACGTAAGGCAATCCTTTAGGCAGTCAGTAAAGCGAGCTGCCACTGAGTGACATAAGAAGAGAGAATGGAGGTAAGTCTGTAATTTAATACAAAAAATTGCAAGAGATAGATATTTATTTATTTTGCTCGCTACTGTACTTTGTTATTATCCTATACTGTACATAAATATATACAAGTATATTAAACTTATAGTGTTATATATGTTATGAACCAAAAACTGAAACAGTTCTTAATTAAATTTTATCATTAACAGAGCGTTCCTCGGGGAGACCTTTAACCCGCGGGTATACGTACGATAATATACATTTGTCCAAAATTCAAACCGTCCTGGTATGGAAATAATTCAATTATAATTGATGTTATTCAATATTGCGCTTGAATTTCAGAATATTTTTAAAACGCTGATATACTCTTCAACAACTGTAAATTGAAAGTAATTAACACTTTACTGGAGCCAAATTGGTCAGCCTTGGGATTGTTGTTCGTTGTCCACGCACAAACTTATAGACAACTGGACTTCGTTTGAAGAACAAATTTACGCCAAACGAAATTTTGTATTTCATAAGAAACGAAAAACGTATCATGACTGCTGCACATCCAACTAGGTAAGGGTGCTGCAGCCTGAGCCTCCCATAGCAATTTTTTAACTGCTTTTATTGCTTTTTAATATTAAAGGAAAACAATTTTGGAGGTCCTTTGCCTAAAATTTTTTTCGTCTGCGATGTATGTGGTCATCGGTGGAGCAATGGTAGTGTATGCGGCTCTTGTACATGAGTACGTGGGTGCGATTACAAAAATACCGTTCGGGCACAAAAATCTAATAAATAAGAATTATATTAAAAAAAATCAATGAGCGTTCGAACTCACGGGCGATGTGTTAACACCTTTTTGTTGCACGGTACCTGTTCGATTTCTATGAACACATTAGTAAATGTTACATTGGAAAATTAAAAAAGAATAGTTTTTGCCGAAGGCTCCTCTGGTATTGCACTTTCTTTTTTCTTACATCTGCTTTAATATTACATGTAATATTGTTAAAATAAATAAAGCATTATTTAGGTCACTGAAATAATTGTTTTTGTTTTGTAATAAACAGAACGACGACAAAAAGTATTGAATAGTATAGAGAACTTATTGCACTCTCTTTCCGCTCTGATGTAGAAAGTCTGAGAAAAATAGCAAAAACGAATCCTATTCTCTTTATAGAATATTTCAATATAAATGCACCATTTCGACAATGTTATTACATAAAACAATACAAAAAGCATAAATGTTTCAAAAGGCATCAATTTTTCATATCAAAACTATGAATGGACCAAATTATGATAAAAAGAGAGTAATACGTTTTTAATCATTTGCCAGATGCCGGTAGTGCTTTTGAGTTATACAATTCGTTCCATGAGTTCTCTATACTATTCAATACTCTACTTGTTTGTTCGCTACCGCTACATTATACTTATTTTCAGGCAGAGACTATTATTGTACAACAACCCCGTATGCAATGCTAACGCTGTGTGTTGTTTGCATGTGTTCACTTTGATAGATTGACCTACCCGTGCCTATAGATGAACATAAATAAATTTAAAAAAATTGAGTTTCAAAAACAGACCAACTAAAGTACTCCCGCAAGGAAAATGATGGAAAAATTGCCACCCGACATCCTTCTGGATAACTTGCAGTCTTTGGATAGATGGACGGGCGGGTGAAAAATGTCTTGCTCTAAACTCGGCCAAGACCGAAGGCATATATATTCTCCAATGTAACCTATCACTTTCAAGCACCCGAAATTAGGATTGGAGAATGTGTGAAATGCAACGATATTTGTTTTTTACAGGTAGCTTGGTTTTATATTCACAATAGCCGAAAGCGCGAAAAGGGCGACGATATCCCTCCAGAAGTGTAGGACGCACTCGGTTTCGCAAACTAATTTAAATTTTTATTCGATTGAAGTATGAGCTATTTAGGGTGACTAGACACGTTCAGATTGTATTAACATGTTCACAAAAGTTGTTCAGCTTTACCATAGCTACAATTTTGCCAAATACTGTGAATGACAAATATGGAGTTCCTTGAAGTTATGCTGAAAAATGTGAAAAATATCTTTTTTCCAAAAAAAGTCCAGCAAAATCTGATAATTGGTAAAAATAGATTTTTTTCAAAAATTTGACGTGATACTGACATTTCAGAGGTACCGATCAACTCAGTACACCTGCCTCTAAACGATACAATTTCCTAGATCGTTGATACATTTGTCAACTACAACATTAAGGCTGTTTTCTTATTCCATTAAGCTATTGCCACTTACGACTTTCCAAATACAACGAACCACACTTAATATTACGAAATGTGGCAACATTTTCTGTAATGGGTGTAAAAAAAATACGATACGGCAACACGTTTGTAGCCATTGCCAACAAATACATGGTAGCAGCAGTTGCTGTAGTTGTGAGTAGCCACAACATACATTTTATTTTCGTGTATTCGTTTCAGTTGTCAAACTCAACACAAATATATACCAACAATGCAAGAATAAAAGAAAAGAAAACCAAAATACATATGATTTTGACATGTGAAACGAAAAATAGCATGGACAGAATTTAATCAACTGTTTAAACCCCTATACCTGATAAATAATTCTACCATGATCAATATGTGTAACAGTTACCGCCCGCTGTTGTGAACAATTAAATTCCACTTTTATTTTTAATCGGAAATAAAAATATATCTTTTAAATTTAGAAATATAAAAGTATACGTAGTCTTCCATTAAATAAAATAATTTCAATGAATTTAAAATGTATAAGCCACTTCGCAAATTTCTGCTTTTGAGTCTCTCCTTGATAACATTTTCATTCACAAGAAATGATAACAACATTTATCTGATATAACTTTTTGTTGCCATTTCTTGAAATTGAACATGTGGCAACATTGTTATTAATACAGTCGGAATTTAAGTGGGAAATTGGAATGACACTTAATATCGCTTAGCTGTCCCATACAAATTAAGCTATAATTAACTTTAGCGAGGTAAAAAAACAGACTTATTGTTATCTGCTATTGATTCGTAATACACTTAACGAAAAATTCCCCTGAGGTAGCTGAATTATCCGTGACCGTATTTAGAGGCTGTCACAACCACACTCGAGGTCATCCCCACCAAAGAATCATAGACTATCTCAACCGAATGAGAATTTGTGACAGCCGATTAAGAATTTATCACAACCGAATTAAGGGTTGTCACAATCGTATATGAGGTTGTTACCGCCGAATTAGAGGTTGTTACAACCGCATTTACCTAGTGTCACAACAGAGTTTTGAAATTTGTGTCTATTAACAAAGTGATAATTTATTTTGATTGTTGCACAACAATAGTCATTCTCTGAAAATAAGTATGATCGTATTGATGTAGCGGCAGCGAACAAACAAGCAGGTCGTTATCGCCAAAGAGTATTGAATAGTACAGAGAACTCATGGAACGAATTGTATGACTCAACAGCACTGGCGACATCTGGCGAATGATTTAAAACGTATTACTCTCTTTTTGTCATAACTTCGTCCATTCATAATTTTGATGTGAAACATTGATGCCTATTGAAACATATATGCTTTTTGTATTGTTTTATGTAATAACATTGCCGAAACGGTGCATTTATATTGAAATATTCTATGAAGAGAATAAGACTCGTGTATGCTCTTTTACTCACACGGAGAGCGGAAAAGAGTGCAATAAGTTCTCTATACTATTCAATACTTTTGGTCGACGCTCTGTGGTAGTATAATTCAAACGACCGATCTTGAAAAATTTCAGAACTGTTAACATTAGAAGTCTAAACGTCGGGTTCAAATATATTGAATCATGTTGTGGTAACCGAATTAAAAGTGAGTTCGGCTTCCAACAGACTTCATGAGAATTTCGGTTACAGCAACAGAATTGACGCCTAATTCCGTCCTTGCAACCAACTTAAGTCCAAATTCGGTTACCAAACTGATACCAAATTCGATGGTTGCAATTAATGTCAAATTCGGTTGTTGCCCCCGTCTTTATGCAGCCTTCGTTTGCTGCAACTGCATTAGGTACCATTTTCCATTGTTGCAATCGAATTAATTCCAAATTCGGTTGTTGCAACAGAAATTATAGAAAATTTAGTTGAAGATTCAGTTGTCACAATCAAATCAATTATGAAATGAGATTGCTTCAACCAAATTTCAATTGTGGAGGCAAAATTCAATCGAGACAAACTCAATTCGGTTGTGGCAACCTCAATTCGGTAAAAGCAACCGATTTTCCGGTTAATACAAACTGTTTTTAAACAATCAGTTCTCTGCGTGTAGCCTCAACTCTTTTAGAAAAAATCTGATAAAGGAAATCATTAGTATATAAGAATTTTTTTAAATGGCTTGCAAATGACAATTATGTGTATACATGGGGAATGGTAACTTATACACTATGGTATGTTCTCAAACATTATTTTCATGGTTTTACTATAGAATGTTCTCTGGAATGTAGGAACTAGCAGATAACACTGTGCAACAGTGGGTCTCGGGCCTCAACCAAACCAAAAAATTGTGAAAGTACTTGGACGCGGTACCACAAACCCCCGCTCAGTTTTGCCCCTATTCGTAAAATTTTTTTTTTTCCAGGCCGAAGAAAATTTGGATGTGGGTCAGGCCCCTATTTCAGATTTAACTTCAATAAATACTAAACAGCTTGAAATATTGCAGTACAACCTCTCACAATATTGTAGCTATTTTCCCATTTCACAATTTACTCTAATGTATATGTATGGAAAAATACACTGTTAAACGATTATTTCACGAAACATCATGAAAAAATTCACATATCTTATTGCGGTAGCTGTCTTAAAAAGAATTGTATCTTATGAATGGCTTAATAACTTTTATGTATGCACTAATCAACAAGAAATATATTATTAGGTCTCCATAATTGGTGTAGAAATGCTGCGTCTAACCATATTCCTTAAATATTCACCTATATATATTCAATATTAAAGAAAAATGATTATACCAATTCAGAACTTTAAAATTTTTTAAATTTTTATCTTATAATTTCTATACTATTAACGCAGGAATGTAATAATGTTCTCCAACGCCTTTCGATAAAATTTCCAAATACATCAACGTCCTAAAATGTCATATGTATATGATCTCAAACGGTCGCATATTACAAAAATATTGTTGTTATTAGGGTTTTTGTTCATAATTGTCATATCTTTAAAAGCCTTTTCAAGTAACCAAAACAACAATCGAGTCACCCTATGCGATGACTAAGTAAGAGTGTACTTTAGATAAAGTGAGAATTTACATATATAAATATACATATGTATATCGCATCTTAAGCCGTAGCATTTTACAAAACGAAAAATGCGTCTGGTGAGCGAAAGCGCATTAAACGCGAACGTAACGTTGGAAAAAATATAACTTCTAAGTCTCACCTTAGGGTTAGGTTGAAAAATATAAATGACAAATATGGCAATTTTATCGAAAGCCTTAAGTTGTACAACTTTGGAGAACATTATTACATTCCCGTGTTAATAGCTTGGAAATTATAGGCGAAAATTTGAAAAAAATTTTAATTCCTGAATTGATACAATCATTTTGGAACTCAAAATTCCATTTTTGTTCATTAGTGTATTCGACAATTTTGTTAAGTATATTAAGCACTACAACTTCGTAGAAGATGTCAATTTGTAATTTGTTTAATATTGAATACATATGGGTGAGAATTTAAAGAATATAATTAAACGCAGCATTTCAACACCAATTATGGAGCTCTAAATATAAAGTTTGTTGATTAGTGTATTTAGGAAACTTATCAAGAATTTTATAGGCTACAATTGTTTTGAAGACAGCTACCGCAATTTATTTACCATTAAACAAGAAATGTGAAAATATAAAATATGTGAAATTTTTCATGACGTTTCGTGAAATAATCGATTAACAGTGTACTTTTTCTTAGAAATATATTAGACAGAATTGTGTAATGGGAAAATCGCTACAATATTGTCTAATGTTGTAATGCAATATTTCAAGCTGTTTCGGATTTATTGAAGTAAACTCTGAAATAGGGCCCTGACCCATCTTCAAAATGTTCTTCGGCTTGTAAAAAACAATTGTTACGTATAGTGGTAAAACCGAGCGGGGTTTTGTGATACCACGTCCAAATACTTTCAAAATCTTTTGGTTTGGTTGAGGCCCGAAACAAAATCCTTTCATTTGTATCACAGTGTAATCAGACACGTTTCGTTGTTCCTAAGATAAGTATTTGAAAATATTTTAAAGTACATTATCTACTATGTTGTCTGCAATTCGTATTTAACTATATTTATTTTATTTAAAAATCGCCTAAGATTATTACACTCTTCCCAAATGAATCATAATGATTGCGATTACACTCCCACTCATCAACTGTTAAAAAAATACTCACCACTCTTTCCATTCAACAAAAAATATAAACATAAATTAAAATTTTCTCCAAATTCAACTTCCCCTGCGAACGGAAACAGTGTTTGTAGCAAATAACTCACTCACCTGTTATGGGTGGACTTAAGAATGTCGTAAATGGCAGAGCCAAATAAATAATGGCAATTTCTTCAACGGTTAAGCCAATCGATTGCATGTGAATGGTCAAATACGGCAACAATGATGAAGTGGCTGCAATGAAAAAGAAGAGACAATAAGAAACGAAACGAAATGAGAGTCAGTAAAACACCAAAATAATACAACACAAATAAAAAAACAAATGATTAACTTAAAACAAAATTTTATGTGAAACTTCAGTTTTATATTTTATCAGAAGCAGCGAAAGATAACGAAATTATATGATATGACACGAATTCCCATATCTGTTTTTTAATTCATCTTGATATCGTGCTATTTTTGAATTAAAAAGATACTCAAGAGAGATTATATTGGTTTAAAAATAGCATTCATTGCACATATGAGTGTATTTCGAAATGCTTTAAGGTTAAAGTTGAATGAATTGAAATATTTTAATCAGGTTATGGTCGTAAGATATAAATCACAGATATGAATTGTTTTTATCAGAGAATCCAACCAACCAAGGTGTTGTGTAATCTTTGATTATTTACATATTTGTATATTCGAATACTTCAAGATTTAAAAATCTGAATAATTGAAAATTTAGCTATTGAAACATTTAGGGAAGATTGAAAATATTAGAAGGAAGATTTAAAATACCAATTTACAAAAACACTTGTGGGAGGAACACAACAGCAGTCAACTGCCTTAAATGTTACAGCCAAAGTCACGATGTCGAACGTTAACGTTCGCTTTCTTTCCATGCGACAAACAGCTGATTTGGGAGCCAGTAACAAGCGAACGAAAACATATACAATTCAGTACAAAATCGGACCCCACTTATACCCTCTCCTACAAAATCCAAGCGAATGAAGCCAGTCACTCACTTTCGTTTCAAAAAGCGAGTCACCATTTTTCGACTTGTCGTTCTCATGGTTTTACGTGTGTTTGTGTGGTTGTTGTTCAAAGCAATAACATAAAGTTGACGTTCGCCATTTAATTTCGGAGCGAGAGAGAAGAGTACGAGGTACCAGTATTTGCTGGTGCCGCAAAGATGGCGTTTTTGTGCTGAAATGCAAATATATTGTAATAACAAATTTATTATAATAGCATTATTTTCTGTCCATTGTGTTTCTTCTATTGAATTCTATATAATTTGTTTTTGTTTCAAGCTTTTATTTCATTTCCAGCTATGTGACAACCAAAAGACAAGTGACTGGTTTTGACATTTTCGTTCGCATAGATGACAGCGAAAATAGTTAGTGGTTTCCGATTTTGCAAACACACAACCACACAATAACATTTAAAGCCTGGGATAAAATCGAAAGTGAGTGATTGGCTTTCGTTCGCTTAGATTTTCTATCGAGATCGTGACTTTGGCTGTTAAACTTTAGAAATGTCAAAACATTTCAAATTAATTTAAAAGAAGTTATAATTGAATCGAAATGAAGCGAAAAATTTTATTTTCTAATCAATATTAGTATAAGATACCACAAACTGTCATACATATAGAACAAACCATGAAACTATTTTCCTGCAGACAAGCCCAGTGTTTTCGCGGGATGCAACCTAACTAAATGAATATCAATAAATTAAAAAAAATTCACATGAGGTGTCAGGCGACACCCGGTTGGAACGAAGTTCTTTTTGCTATATATTATGTACAAGTTAGTTCTAATACGCCTAAGGCGCCCGTTGAAAAATAGCATAATTTAAATTGATCTTTAAGAAATGATAACGGGTTTTTCAATAAGAGCGCTACAAAAGTTTTTTTAAATAAAACAAAACCGGTTTTAGATACCAATGAAATTCTTTATTCCTGTGAAAGTACGTTCGATGCCATTATGTATGGAACTCGATTTCTATTGCATGGCCACCACGGGCACGCTTGCAGAAGTCCAGACGCTGAACCCAATTTTCGACGGTTTTCAAGCATAAATCGGCCGATACTGCTGCAATTTCACGTTCGATATTCGTACGAAGTTCATCAATCGTCGTTGGCTTGTTGGCATATACCATAGACTTGACGTAGCCCCAAAGGAAATAATTTCGTGAGATAACACGTTCACCAAACTTGGTTTCCAATAAATTGATTGTGCCATTCGCTGTGTGGCTTGTGGTGACGTCCTGTTGGAACCACATGTCCTCCAAGTCCATATTACCCAATTGGGGCCAAAAATATTCGGTTATCATTGAACGGTAGCGATTCGCATTCACAGTAATCTGCCGGTCTTGATCATCATGGAAGAAGTACGGCCCAATGACGCCGCCGGCCCATAAACCGCACCAAACCGTAATTTTTTCGGGATGCAATGATGACTCATGGATTACGTGCGGATTGCTGTCTGGCCAATAACGCATATTTTGCTTATTGACGAAGCCATTCAGCCAGAAATTAGCCTCATCGCTGAAGATGATTTTCCGATGAAAATCCGAATCATTTTCAAGTTGCTGCTCAGCCCAATTCACGAACATACGACGCTTATGGTGGTCAAGCTGCTTCAGTTCTTGCGTCAGTTTGATCTTGTAAGGATCTTTTCGCAAAATTCGCAAAAAATTTCATACTTAACTTCTTTGACAATTTTTCATTTCGTTGCTGCAACAACTTACTTTTCGATCCTGCAACAATTTTATTTAATTTGAAATTTGTAGAAAAATGGGATCAAAAAAAAAAAAAAAAAAAGTAAAGGCATGAGATTTAAACTACCGATATTTGGTTTATCTCTTACTTTTTATAGGTTGTATGAATTATTTATTTATGTTGGAGGGTTGTCAACATTTTTAGTTGACGAAACAATTTCGTTATTGTAACGAAACAAATTTTTATGAAGGTATAGAGAGAGAAGCAGTCGAAAAAATGAGCGAGCGTAAAGTTAAGGCTAGCAAGGGAAAATGGTGAGAGTGAGTGGTGGGTCACATACACATCTTAAATCAGTTCCATTGCAACAACCGAAAGTGATAGACATGTTTCTCCGCCGGAATAATTTAAAATAAATTTTTTAAAATAGACTAATTAGTTATACTTAGTAATAATCTTTTATTGTGAAAACTAAATTGTGTGAATTAATGTGTTTGCTATGATCGTTTGTGTAACTTGAGATTCTATAGATCAAATAGATAAATAAATAGAATGCAAGGAGCAACACGACAGCAAAGAAAGTAACGCATCAATAGCAGAAAAACTACCCCGAAATACGTAACTGAACATTTGTGTGAGCGTATGAGCGCGACGACACAAATCGCAACAAAATGTTTCGTTGTGTTGGTCTTTGGATTCAGAAAAAAACGAAGGCCGTATATACATTTGTGCGTGCAGTCGAAGTAAATGAAAACGAAGAAGTCAAACAAACAATGTGTTTCAAGTACGACGAATATAAAAAATAATAATTCAACGTACAATCAAATGAATCCAATCGATATTTTAACAAATTTGGTCAATATAAATAATAGAGCAGTTGAAGAAATTTCATACAGAGAATGACAGAACCCTCAACAGAACAATTGCTTAGTTTAAGAAACCAATGATGTGGTTCTATGTTAAAGTAGAAAGAACATAGGGGAGTAGTGCTTATGTTGATGGTAAGTACAGATATAGATATGTGCATATTTTAATAATTAATCTTAACAATAAATTTCTCGTATTTGTTTTTAATTGCAGAACCTAAATACGACGGCCATAATAACACTCAAACCCTCGACTACCACAATCCTCACCAGACGAGTGTTTCAGCATGGAATGAATGTAATCTATTTAGCAAATTGACAACATTTTCGAAACAAAATTTAAAAAATTATTATCAAAATACCTGCAATGTAATACTAATAGTGTATTTATGTACAACTGTCAATAAACAATTTCACACACACTTCAAAACATTCATTGCAGCAATGAAACAAAATCATTGTAGTAATGAAACAAATTCATTGCAACAATGACTCAAATTCGTTGCACCAATGAAGCAAATGTATAGCAGCAATGACCAAACTCATTGCAGCAGCAACCATACTTTCGCCACAGCAACGAACAATTTGCATTTGCTGACATTTTCAACGCGGGAATGAAACTGTACATTAGCTCACTTTCGATGACAAAAGTTGTTGGGGTGATGAACATTTTCATGCATGTGACGACGCTTTTCCGTTCAGTGTGTCTAAAACCTTTAATATTACATGTAATATTGTTACAATACATAAGGCATTATTTAGGCCACTGAAATAATTGTTTGTGATTTGTCATAAACAGAGCGACGACAAAAAGTATTGAATAGTAGAGAGAACTTATTGCACTCTTTTTCCGCTCTCGTGTATAGAGTCTGAGTAAACGAGCATAAACGAGTCGTATTCTCGTTATAGAATATTTCAATCTAAATGCACCATTTCGACAATGTTATTACATAAAGCAATACAAAAAGCATAAATGTTTCACATCAAAATTATGAACGGACCAAGTTATGAGTAAAAGTGAGTAATACGTTTTTAATCATTCGCTAGATGTCACCAGTGCTTTCCAGTCATACAATTCGATCCACGAGTTCTCTATACTATTCACTACTTTTTGGCGACAACGACCTGTGTGTTTGTTCGCTGCCGTTACATCAATACCATCATACTTATTTTCAGGCAAAGACTATTATTGTAAAACAAGCACGTGTGCGATCCTAACGCTGTGTGTTGTTTGCATGTGTTCACTTTGATAGATTGCCCAACCCGTGCCTATAGATGTTAACACATCAAAAGGCCTTGAGCTTGAATAAATTGAAAAAAATTGTTAGTTTGAAAAACAGACCAACTAAAGTACATCCGCAAAGAAAATGATGGAAACGTTGTTGTTTATGCGTACGACGCTGTAACCAAGTACACATCCTTCTGGATAACCTGCAGGCTTTGGGCAGATGGACGGGTGGGTGAAAAATGTCTTGCTCTAAACTCGGCCACGACCGAAGGCATATAACTATATTCTCCAATGTAGCCTATCACTTTCAAGTGCCCGAAATTAAGGTTGGAGAATTTGCCAAATGCATGGATATTTTTTTTGACAGAAAGCTTGGTTTTTAATTCAGCATAGCCGAAAGGTCGACGATATCCCTCTAGAAATATAGGACGCACTCGGTTTCGCAAACTAATTCCAATTTTTATTGGGTTGAAGTATGATGTAGGGTGACCAGACGAGTTCAGATTGTATTAGTATGTTCACAGAAGTTATTTAGCTTTACCATGGCTACAATTTTTTGGAAAAAAAAAAATTTGGAGTCCCCATGTGTAAAATGATAAACTTTTTTTAAAAACATCTTTTTTACAGAATGCATTTTTTTTAAGTATATTTTCAGGTCCTTTTTGTAAGAATATATATTATATATCCCCGGAGAGGAAATTTTTTTAAAAAGAGGAACTTCTTTATTAAAAGCTCATGTTTGTTTAAGAAAAGGTTCCATTTTTAAGAAAAAGTACTTTCTGTAAGAAAAAGCCATTAGAGTATGCGTTTTTCTAACAAAGAAATACTTTTTTAAGAGCAGGTACTTTTTAAAGAAGTGGTACTCTTCTTAGGAAAATGATATTTTTTTAAGAAAATTATCTCAATTATCTCAAGAAACGAAAAGTAAAGGTATTGTTTTATATTTAAGAAAACGTACTTTTAAGAAAAGGAATTTTTGTAAGAAAATTATTTTTAAAGAGAATTTATTTTGTGAAGAAAGGGGTGTTTTTAAGAAATGGGATTTTTTTAAAATTGGTCCTCTTTCAAGAATAGGTACATTGTAAGTAGTAAGTAACTACTTATCTCATGAAAAGTTATTTTGTTTCACAAAAAAAGGTACTCTTTAAAGGTAATCTAGGTTTTTAAGAAAAGGCAATTTGTTTTAAGAAAATTTACCTTTTTAAGAAAATGTACTTTTTTTTAAAAAAAAATTTTTAGGAGAAGGTACTTTTTGAAAATTTACATTTTCTAAGCAAAAGTACTTCTTTAAGATAAGGTTTTTTTTGTTTTGTTTCACAAAAAAGTACTCTTTAAAGAAGAGGTACTTTTTTAAGAAAAGTCAATTTGTTGTAAGCAAATTTACTTTTTTAAGAAAAGGTACTTATTGAAAAAAAATTTTTTTTGGAAAATTTACTTTTTGTAAGAAATTTTACTTTTTTTCAAGCACAGGTACTTCTTCAAGATAAGGTAATTTTTTGAAGAAATTTACTTTTTTTTTTGAGAAAATTTACTTTTTTAAAAAAGGCACTTATTTAAGAAAGTGTTCTGTTTTAAACTTCTTTCAATTTGGCTTTTCTAAATTTACTTTTAATTGGGTTCAAAACTACAATATATACTAAATATTAGTTACAGGCTCCACCTAGAAAACTTCCCAATAAACAAGAAATTTCCCAACATATGTTAGTCTAGACACAAACCAACGCAATAGTACCCAATATTGTTGACAATACTGGGTTGTAGCATAATAGTGTTAAAAAAAGTTGTATTATTTTTCATTTACCCCGTATCCCGCTACGTGCTAAAAGGAACTTTGTTCCCACAATTCGCTTACTTCTATGCAGACGACTTCTACGATTAATCGTTTTTGTTTTGGGTCAAAAGAAATAAGTTTGCGGCAAACGAAATACTTTTCCAGCAAAAGTAAATATTTTTATAGCAAAATACATATTTTTGCAGTAAACGACCTTCAAATGTTTGTTTTCATTAGTGTGCTCTATTTGGAAAAGATCTTCCAATCAATAGATGAATGGTTTCCTTCATGTCTACTTAGCCACATCCCAATATGCTTCTTCTTGTCAGTGTAAAATTTTTGATCGAAAAATCACCGAAACGAGAAATCACACAATCTATTGTTTCTGAATTACTGTTACTAATCCCTAGCACGGAACGTAATGGGACATGGTATTAGTGAAACGTTGAAGAGATTGCAATATATTCTGCTGCAACCATTTGGTATGGAATTCTGCGAATAACATCGTGACAATTTTCAATATAGACTTTAGTAATTCACTTTATTCAAGTGAAGCCCTGAAAATTTATACTGAAAATGATTATTTTATGATGTTTAAGATAAAAATATGCCCCTTTCCATATTCTATTTTGGGATATTCTATATTTGGGATACGGCAAAGGTTTCGGATTGAGAATTCAGAAGATTGACCCAATCTTTTCGTTAAGATGTCTAAGAGATCCCAAACTCAGAATAATGTGCGACTTTTGCTACTGGTGGTTTTGTATTCGTCAGTACTTTTCTTCTCTCGTAATCTCCACCAATATGTTGAAGAGATCGCTAAAAATGCTACAAATGTTTAATAGATCCCAGAACTCAGAATAATGTGCTGCTTTTGCTACTGATGGTTTTGTATTCTTCTTTACTTTGGTTTTGTCATAATCTCCATCAAGCTGTTGAAGTGATCGCTAAAAAAGCTGAATCCATTTTATGAGTATTTGATACTTCACCTTCCTCCATTACCGGGTAGGACTTATGTGATACTATGATCTACTCACCTTTAAGTCCAAAATTTCTCATCTCGCCCTGTTATCTCTTTGAGTTTGCGTTAATGCATATCCCTTTCGGTCCTGGCAAATTGTTTATGTTAATATGCATTACCTTAGGCTTTAATTCCATTCATTTTATAAAAAGCCAACTGTTAGTTTTGCGCTCGTGCTGCCCTTTGGTCGTGATGCTTGTGAAAATGTTGTATTTTATAATTAGTGGTTTAAAAATATCTACCCATATTCATACAACTATAGACAGACATGTCGCCAAATACACATTCATCTTTGCGTGTATGCGAATATAATCTCATGTGACTTGTATATGTGTGCACGTGTTCACCTGAATGTGGTTTTTGTAATGACATCGCGTCCTTGCGCTCCTGTTTGTGGCACGTCCATCGGATAATCAGCTGGCAACTGATATCTTTCTTGTCTGTTGGCTGCCATTTGTTACAGCTTAAAGGTATTTTACGATAATAATAATAATAATCATAATAATGAAAATATTTTCCCTGAATTAATATTTTAAATACATCCTGGCATTAATTCCAAATAACAAAGCATTACAACAATTTCGTTGCAATCACAGTGTAAATGTGTAGTATTACTTCGAATGGATCTGAGTGTTGTGTTGAAATAAATTCAAATATCGTAGCACATAATTAGAGTGATCACATGTTCGAAGAAAATAAATATGCAGATTCTTACCTAAATAAATAAAATAAATATTTTCCCACTAGAACCCATGAAAGTATAGGGGAGTGCTTCTCGAAATCACTGAGCTGTATGCCTTCTAGTTTTGTACTCACAAATTGGGGCTACAACCTATCGCTGTATTCGAACGAAAGCTTTTCCATGGCTCATTACTCAATAGTGTCGCCATCACTGAGAGAGGTGACCGCCGTAGAAATAAATGTCGTTCGGTTAAAAGCGGAGTTCGTATTTACCTTCCCATGTGTAACCCATACACATCGCCGTATGGGTAAAATAATGGGTAGCTACTAGGGATGCCAAATGGGATTGATTTTGAAAAATCCCGGGATTCGGGATTTTCGAAATCCCGATCCCGAAAATCTGGGATTTTCGGGATTTTACGTGATGCCGGGATTTCGGAATTTTTCGGGATTCCATTTTTAAATTTTTTTGGAAACTGGTCTATTTTACGGCTTGCACTCTAAAAAAACAACAACAAGGGTGGTAGAATACGTTATTCTAAGCAAAAAAAAAGTAAAATAACAAAATCGGGGCAAAGGCATAGTTTCGAAGTTATGGGCCCCGAAATTTCGGATATGTGAGAGGGTTATGGCGTTAACGTACCGTGTAAAGCCATTGATATCACTTTTGTCTATAAAACAAGTCATAACAAACTCCAAAAATAATGTAGCATTACTCGATAAGTCGAAATCGGATGTTGACATTATCGAATTATCGGATGTTGACATTTAGAAAAATTATCGATTTTTTTTTTTACTTTCTCAAACAAAAACAAAAATTATTTTAAAAACATTGCTCGATTTTTCGAATATTTTTTTTGTACTTTTTTTTAAACAAAAACAAAATTTATTTTAAAAATATTTTTAAATTTTTGTTTGAGAAACGTAAACCTCCGATAACTCGATAACTACGCGACTTATCGAAAAATGCTACATTATTTTTTGAGTTTGTTATGACTTGTTTTATACAAAAAAGTCATATCAATGGCTTTACAAGGAACTTTAGTGGAAAAAGTATTCGGAATGTCGGTGTCCATAACTACGAAACTATGCATTTGCCCCGATATTGTATTTTACTTTCTTTGCTTAAAATAACATGTTCTACCCGACGCAATAAACTTTGTATTTTTTGGAGAGTAAGCCGTATAATAGATATAGGACATATGCCAAAATGAACTCACATTAAGATGTGTTATAGAACCTTTTGTAGAGCCGCCATTGGTTTTTAAAGCCTTTTTGCACAACTTGCATTTTGCTTGAGGTGCAACTTTCGACTCTTCCAAAAAATAACACCACACTGAACTTTTGTCATTGTTTTTAGTTTTATGTTCTTCAAAATTAGTAATAATCCCGAAAAATCCCGGGATTTATTTATTAAAATCCCGGGATTCAGGATTTATCAATCCCGAAAAATCCCGGGATTTCGGGATTTCCCGTTTGGCATCCCTAGTAGCTACCCACGAAAATCGGGAATTCCCCATTACGATTTCCCAATAGCAACAGGGTAACGGCGACAATATTCCCCATGACAATGGGGAATTACCCATTCCTCACAGGGTAATGGGGAAATAATGGATGGGGAATTACCCATCACGATTACCCATTGTACTCAGGGTAACGGAAAAATAATGCGTAGTTACCCACGACGATAAGTAATGCGTTACCAAGGGTAACCCATCGCCATTTTTGATAGAAAATATGAAAAAATTAGGAAAAAGTGCATATCCATGAAACGGAATGTGAAATCGAAAAAATAATTAATTTTTGAAGGTTTCTAAGAATTTTTATTCAAAAAATCCCCAAAATAATAAAATCGCTAAAATAAAAAGCCAACGGATGTTTTCAATATGGCAGAATTTTTTTTAAAAAAAATCATTAAAAGTAAAAATTTTCGAATAAAAAAAACCCTAAAATGCACACATGTCTATATCTCGGAAACGGAAGCGTCCAATCGAAAAAATAACCAATTTTTAATAGTTTCTAAATGTTTTCCAATAAATAATGGGTATCTACCAACGACGATGGGGAATTACTCGTTACACTCAGGGTAATGGGGAAAATAATGGGTACTTACCAACGACGGTGGGTAATAACTTACCCAGGGTGACTCAACCCCCATTTTTGAAAAATTAATATAAAAAAATTAGAAAAAGTCTATATCTCGGAAACGGAGCGTCAAATAGCAAAAAAAAACACTTTTTGAGAGTTTCTAAGGGCTTTCCATAAAGTAGTCCAAATCGTATGGAAGAATTTTTGTTTAAAAAACCGCCAAAATAAGAAAAATCGCTAAAATAAAAAGTGGCTATAACTCGCAAACGGTGAGTCCAATCACAAAAATAATAAATTGTTAATCTCCATAGGAGGGTGTAAGTAATTGATGTTTTCAATATGCCATTAATTTTTTTCAATAATCGCTTAAACATATGGGGTTTTTAGGATTTTTTTATTCGAAAAATTTTAGTTTCAGCGATTTTTTTTAAAAAAAAAAAGTGATGCCATATTGAAGACATCCATTGGTTAGTTTGAAAAGGGGGGTACGATGTTGAGTGTTCAAAAGAGAGCACTCTAATCCTTCCATACATACACTTAAGCCGCTGATTCGACCTGTTGTGCGCTCTCAGTTTACTCTACTAATCTACTATACCCCTCATATGAATTCAGTGCTAGTCACGACATTCCTTCAGTTGTTCCAGTCCATTCCCACAAGTTTGGTCATGTGCGCTATTATACTGTCCGAAAGATATCTGGCGTTAGCTTGTGTGAAGGCCGGGCAGTGGCATAGGAAATGCTCCATGTATGCCTGCACTCACTATTAGCCACTAGTCCAATACGCTACAGGTGGGTCCGTAATCCTGAATGTCCCGTTAAGACTTCCATCATCTTTTTTTTTATTTCAGGTTTTCCCAGTTTCAGCAAACTTCTTGTCCTCGATCCATCTGGGCCTCCCCATAGGATCTTTGTCATCCTGTCTGGACTATGTGTGCCAACACCGCCCATTTACTCAACTCAGCCTTCGACACCCAAAAGGGTTTTGCTCCCTCCAGACTCACCGTTTGGAGTTTTCTGCCTATCGTTGCTAGGAGGTTCGCTTGTTCGTTGCCGAATATTTCACTGTGCCCTACCACGCAGACGATGTTGAGTCTACCGTACATAGAATAATCGTTTATCACCATCTTACAGTCCAGAAACCTTTCTAGATTTTACAATTTTCGATAATATTGCCATGATTGCCATTGGGCTATCCGTGAAGATATTTGCCTCGGCTGGGTTTGTATTATCGCCGAGGAATTTGCTACACTCCGTAATCGGCCGATCTTCCGCTTGAAAGTTTGTATTATGACCCGGGAGACGTAGATGGGATTCGGTTGCCGGATTTTCAGGGAAAAATCCTAGACCTGTTCTTTCGCCAGCTTTGAGCCATCCGTGTAGCACCGAGTCCCATTTGCAATGTGTGCCAGGGTCCCATTCTACCAGGCGTCTCTAGTTGGGGTTAAAGTTAAAGTCTATATAATATTTGCCCGCCCAAAAACAGCACAAAACAGTGTATTTTTCGGAATGAATACAACACACTTCTTGTATTGCCTTGGGTTTCTCATCAGACCAAATGGATAACTAAGATTTATAAATTTTATATTTTAAGTCTTTGTAAGAATTTAGTCCCATATTAATTTGCAGTTCGGTAAATGATAAATATGTAAATGTATCCTGCGTAAATAGTCCTGAAGCTTTAATATTCAGCATTTTAAGGATATTTTTTTAAATTAAACATAAAAAAATTACAACTCGTATAAATACGTAAAATGATCACAGCATCTGCAGGAAGTGAAACATAACACATACCGCATTACCTGTACAAGTAAATACTTCCACATCTGTATTTATATGTAAATATGTAAATGTTAATTAATAATAATTATACATAATACACAACTATGTAAATATACGAGGGTATTGAACAAAAGTATATCAAATAGTTCTTATGCTATAGGAAAAGTCAAAATTTTAATGCCAATCATTTTACAATGAACAACTACATGCTGAAACGTAACAGCCCCAGCAACATAATGCAGGAAACATGTAAAGGGTGTCCCTAAATTTACGCAAAATTTAAATTTGCTGCTATCGACGTAGAAGAGAGTTGGCAACCCTGAAAAAAACAGCTGACAGCTGACAGTTCAGGGTTAATAAAAATGGCAAATTACACGATAGAACAGCGTGTCTTCATTATTGAACAATATTTCAAAAGTAATGAAAGTTTTGTGGTCGCTATTACTGGTGTTCTGGTGTTACTGGTGTTCGATATCGCGACATGATAACACAGTTTTTTTTGCCGAAATTGAATGAAATTGATGTGGCCAATATTTGGTTTCAACAAGACGGTGCCACATATCATACAGCTCGTGAAACTCTTCAATTACTGCAAGAGACATTTCCAGGTCGCGTGATTTCTCGATTTGGTGACCAGAACTGGCCCCCAAGATCGTGTGATCTAACACCATTAGATTTTTTTTATGGGGTTTTTTTAAAATCACAGGTCTATGTTAACAAGCCCACAACCACTTGTGTTTTAAAGGAGGAGATTCATCGTTGCATCAACGAAATTCCACCAGATTTATGCAGAAAAGTCAAGGAAAATTTCGACAAACGAATACCTATGTGTATTGAAAGCCGTTGAGGCCATTTGCCAGATGTTTTATTCCATAAATAACCCTATCCTATGTACTTTACGATTCAATAAAAATATTACCATAAGAAGAATAAAAACTTTGTTTTCTATTCAATTCAAATGTTGCGTGAATTTTGGGACACCCTTTATATACTATTTGCGCATGGCTTTCATGGCTTGATGATCTGCTGCCTTTTTATTCTCTGTCATGTTTTCGTTTCCAGCAGTTTTCAACAAACACAGCCACAATTGGGTCACTAAAACATATTTTATAACCTATCAATCATTGTGTCCCAAACATGTAATATTGAATAGCAAACACAATGTGTTTGGACACAAGTATGGTACATTGGCGGCAAACTACAAACACGAAACAAGACAGATTTTGCAGCGTGTATCAGATTTCAAACCAGTTTAACATTAAGGAATAAATAAATTCCTATTTCATCCCAGGAAGGGGTAGGAGAGAGCTGTGCGCTTTCACTCACTGATTAGGACCAACAGTTTTACACCGGTATGGAACGGTTTTTTGAGAAGCTATTTCATGGCTTAAACTCCTCAAGGAGGAGCCTTATTTGCACTTCTCCGAATTTTAGCCTTCCATAGTATTTTGCTGGAGCTAGAAGAATCGGGTTGCACATTATCAGAATAAGCTGATGACCTTCCAATTGCAATACAGCAAACATTATCATCCACATGAGGAAATATGCTCCAAGGCTTTATCAGTAAACTGTCTAAGTGGGCTTCTAACATTAATTTATGGTTACTTTATCTAATGCAAATGGAAAAGAATTACCATTGTTCACAATGACAATTAAAAAATGCGCCTCGTCAGAAAAGAGTATTTTTCGGCCAAATTCGATGCCCGATTTGAGCTTCTGTAAGGCTCATATTTCCCAACGTTGTTTAAGCGTAAGACAACTTACTTTGGTCCTCGGAGTTATTAGAAAAAATCTATCAGTATCAAAATAACAAATGATTTAAAAAGATACCTGTACTTGGACCACCCTTTAAAGCAGACAATAAAAGAGTTCATGATTCAACACTGATGTCTTTCAACAAAATTTCAACTAGGGTTTGGAGTCTTTTCTAAAGATGTGCGTCTAGACATTGTACCAAGTCTACAGGACCATTGTAGTGTTTTCTGGCAGAAGTCGTGTCATTGGGAGAAGTTGTACTCTGGCTGGGTCCAAACTCCATCACTGCCACGGGAATCAATATCTACCAAAAAATATTGCCCATAACAGTCGCGCTTCTTTAACTGTAATAACCAAGCAGATAGATATCCACCTTTTATGGGAGCGGGGTACAGAAACAGCGTAAATTATAGAGTGGTTGAGGTGGCAAGATTAGGACATTCGTTAGTTGTCCCATTGGATATGCATATTGCGTACAGTATTCCCCTTTCTACATGCAATCTCAAGGTTAAAGCCGAAGTAGTTAATCATGAGAATGGCAGGTGGTTTGGAGGCACCAAAGTCAGCGTACCCAAGCAAGTATTATCAAGTTCTGACCTGAATTGTACTTGATATAAATTCGTACACAAATACCTCTAACGTAGTAGCTGTGGTCACTGGGAACTCTTTTAAATGCAGACACGTGTCTAGACTTGGAATCGTCATGATCGATCAATCATGTTTACTGCAGAAGCTGGGAGGTCAATAAGAGGACGAAAACGTCGAACATCTCATATGCTCCTGTCTGCTCATTTGTGTTAGTAGGAGACAATGTTGAGGGACTAACTGCATCTTGGAACTAGCGTGCATTCAGGAGTTAAGCCGAATTACCTTAAAATGTGCAGTTTTATTGAGGAGCTAAGCTGAAGTACTATTTCTCATATAAGGGCATATGGCTTTATTGACAATGACCTTATAATCCTGCACCTTCTAAGGTAATTTAGCTTAACTCCTTATTACATTGAAAAATAAGGCATATGGCTTTATTTCCATACAGGAAATGCAATGACACAATACTTGTTTAGCAGCCAAAATGTAAATAACGCCATACCAGTGTAAAAAGCAATCAATTGTTAGAACAAGGTGGGACAAAAGTAATCACCCTATTGGAAAACCATATATCTTTTGCAAATGGCGCCAAATGTCAATTCGGTTTCGACATTTGTGAAGCAAACAAACGCAGAATACAAATCGACAAACTATGAATCGGTTTACTCCGCAAGAACGCGGAATAATTCTTTACAGCCTGAATTTCGTCGCAGATTTCGTGGTCGTCCGCCACCAACTGGATAAACCCTGCGGCATTTGGTCACTCTCCTTGAAGAGACTAGGACAACACGAGATCTTGCCAAGGCTGGCCGGTCCCGCCCCGGAGCAGCCGTTCTGCTGAGAATATCGCTGCTGTTGCCCAAGATGTCGAAGAGGAGCCCGGAACATCGACCAGAGGTCGTGCCACGAACTTGGGGATTAGCAGGTCCCTACGCAGAATTTTGGTGAACGATTTGAAGATGTTTCCTTACAAAGTGCGAACAGTGCAACACCAGCTATTAGCTTTTGACTGTCAAACGCGTGTAACCTACGCTCAAGCCATCCTGCATCTCAACGAAGAGGTGGACGATTTTCCATCGAAAATTATCTTGAGCGATGGGACTCATTTGCATCTTAGCGGTTACGTGAATAAACAAAATAATTTATTTCTGGGGCACCGAAAATCCGTTGATCACCCACGAAGAACCATTACATCCGCTCTAAGTTACTGCGTTGTGTGGTTTTTACGGTGAAGGAGTCATCGAGCCATTTTTTTTTTTTGAGAACGTCGCGTGCCAAACAATGAGTGTGGGCGGTGGGCACTATAGAGCCATGATTATCGAATTTTTTATTCCTCAATTGGATGAATTTGAACTGGAGAAAATGTGGTTCCAATACGATGATGCAACGGCGTACACTGCTCGAGCCACAACCGATATTCTGACGGAAGCATTTCCGGGTCGCTTAATCTTTCGATTTGGTGATTTGGAGTGGCCGCCCAGATCACCTGATTTGCTAGACTGTGCTAGGCTTCGTTTTATTGGGTTTTTTGAAGTCGCGGGTTTACGTCAACAAGCTTCAGACTCTTTAAGCCCTTAAGCAGAATATTCTCCAAGAATGCGAGAACCTTTTGCCCGAAGTTCTGGCAAGAGTGATGGAAAATGCCATAAAACGAGCACGTATGGTCATAAACTCTGACGGCGGCCACTTAACCATTATCATTTTCTAAACTTGATGGAGTAAATTCCAATGCATTAAATACACAAATTTCACAAGCAGAACCAAAGTTTTTCATTAAAAAAAATCAATGAGTGTTCGAACTCACGGATGATGTGTTAACACCTTTTTGCTACACGGTACCTGTTCGATTTCTATGAACACATTAGTAAATGTTACATTGGAAAATAGAAAATAATAGTTTACTTCGGCCCGGCCGAACTTAACACCGTTTCTACTTGTTTTTGTATACACCGGGCAAAGCTGAACATCAAATGACTCGCTTTGTTTGGCCATAGCAACAACAACGAAACAACCAAACACACAACATCACACATACTTTGTCCGAAGTAGCTGACGTATACGTGTGTCACTTAACCACATGTTTGCCATATCAACAGCAACGTCGACTGCGCAAGCCCATGGGCTTGCAAATGAAATTTTGCGTGGCTATGCTTTATATCTCCGTTCAACAACAGCAACAGACACATGTACATACATACATTATTATGTTAACACATACGCTATAGTCACAATTTCGTTCGCCTCACCCCTGCCACACCACTCTTTCATTGCTCTCGTCATTATTCTCTTTCGCAGTCGCAGAAAATCTGGTTTTAGCAGCAGCATAAAATCTGGTTTTAGCAGCAGCAGAAAACCTGTCTGTGTGCTATTTGCATGTGTTGACTTTGATAGATTTAGTCCCTATACGCCGCTATAGATGTTAACACATCAAAAGATACAGCTAAAGAACATTGGGTAATTGATTAAAATGTACGGCACAGGTGGTGGAATGCGCAACAAGACGTTCGTGGTGGGGCGCTCTGTATTGCAGTTTGATCGCCGCTCTTCAATATATTAAAGAATTTTGTAAAGAATTTTTATATTTTGTCAATGTGATGAGAAATAATACCATATGGCTTTATAGCCTATGGTCTTATAACACTGCACCACCTTAGAATACGGTTGCGGTTTCCCAGGGACTAATAAGCATCTCGTTTTCAGCCCTATCTTGGAACACGGGGATAGTGTGTCATATGGTTTTAACGGTCCTTAACCACAATAGGTCAATTTACAGATTTATGCACAGGACAACGGGCAACGGTCCTCATTGGACTAAATGTGTCTATAGTGGCAGCTTCATCCTATGGAGTGAAACAGTCAGCTTTTGCTATCTTCATGAAAAATTGAGAATTTGGTTTAGTATAGAGAAAGATGTGAAAAGAACACAATGCCGATTTGAGATAAATTATTTTTATATATATTTAACAACAAATATGTCTGGAAACACAGGAACAAAGAAGATAGAAATAGCATGGATACCAAAGACCAACTTGCTAAGGCGTTTTCCGTGCAACCATTTCTCACTTGGATACGACAAAAAATCGCTCAAAAATCATTTATATTTCGATTCTGCTGTTTGAATTTGAAAGTAAAAGATAGATACAAACTGAAAAAAACGGCCTCTGTAACTTATTCTCCCAAACATATTCTGCAGGAACCACGTATATGTTTGGAACACATTTCAAACATACATATGATTGCAAATCCCAAACTCATTTGTAATTAAATTCAAACATTAGCAAGTTTACTGGAAAACATGCATGCTTTTACGTGTACACATATGCGCTCTTCATCACAAACATCCCTATATTTACGTGGAAGCATTCGCATGTTTCCCCCAAACCTCCATATACTTACGTGAAAACATCCCAAATATAATATATATAATATATTTATTATAATTAATTTTATCAATATTAATCCACATTTATAAACAATTAATACAACAAATTAAAAGATTTAAAATGTCCCTTTTTCATGTTCTTGCATTGAATGCATTATTTGTGTTTGGAAGGAAAAAAAACTTTTGTTTTAACACTATTGTGCTACAACCCACTATTATCAACAACATTCGTTACTTTTGTTTTTTTTTTTGTGTAGACTAACGGCTTGGATCATAGAGAAAGAAACTAATTAGATGTCTCACATATATTGGAAAATTTATTGTTTATTTGGGAAGTTTTCTAGATGGAGCCTGTAACCAATATTTGGTATATATTGTAGTTTTGAACCCAATAAAAAGTAAATTTAGAAGAGCCAAAGTGAAAGAAGTTTAAAAAAAGAACATTTTCTTAAATAAGAAGAGCCTTTTCTTAAAAAAAGTAAATTTTCACAAAAAAAATACCTACTCATATTCCTAAACAAAGTATACTTTCTTAAAAAAACACCTTATCTTAAAGAATGTACCTTTGCTTAAAAAAGGTAAATTTTATTCCAAGGGTTTTCTTAAAAAACCCAATTTTTTTTAAATAAGTACCTTTTCTTAAAAAAGTAAATTTTCTTACAACAAATTGACTTTTCTTAAAAAACTACATTTTCTTTAAAGAGTATCTTTTTTGTGACACAAACTAAATTTTCTTGAGATATGTGCCTACTCTTAAAAATGTACCTATTCGTGAAAAAAAGCCAATTCAAAAAAAATCCCATTTCTTGAAAAAAACCTTTTCTTCAAAAAATACTTTCTCTTAAAAAAATACCTTTTCTTACAAAAATTCCTTTTCTTAAAAGTACCTTTTCTTAAAAATAAAAGTTTTCTTTTCTTGAGACAAGTAGCTTTTCTGAAAATAAGTAAATTTTCTAAAAAAAAAATATTATCGTGTCTTTCAATGTTCGCCTTAGACGTGTTGGAACTAACTAGTACATAATATATAATATATAGCGATAGGAACTTCGTTCGAAGCGGGTGGCCCCTGACACCTTATGTGGTTTTTTCATGAAATGAGAATCTGCTGCTCTTTTGCTTCTCCTTTCTTTGTTGTCTCTCACGTTTTTTCCAGAAGGTTTCAGCTATGCGTTGGTTATCACAATGCGTTGGTACACAAACAATATACTTATATGCAAATAATTTCTTGCACGACAAGCAAGTACTAATCACTTGCTTTTGTTTTATTATAATAGGTGGCGCAAAAGTAATCCTCCTGTCAGAAAATGCTATAAATTTTGCGATTGGCGCCTAATGTCAGTTCTGTTTTGACATTTGTGTAGCAAACACATGCGAAATACACGTTATTAAACAATGTTACGCTACACTGCTCCAGAACGCGGAATATTGCTGACTATTTATTTGACCAATAATCGGTCGGTGACTTTTCATCAAAAATAATCATGAGTGATGAGGCCCATTTCCATCTTAGCGGGTACGGAAATAAGCAAAATTTACGCTTCTGGGGCACTGAAAATCCGCGTGTAACCCACGAAGAGCCATTACACCCGCTCAAAGTCACTGTATGGTGTGCTGTTTTCGCTGGAGGAGTCATCGGACCTTTTTTCTTCGAAGACGTCGCGGGCCAAACGGTTACTGTGAATGGTGAGCGCTACAGAGCAATGATCAACGAGTTCTTTTTGCCGCAGCTTAATGAATTGGGATTGGAAAACATGTGGTTCCAACAGGACGGTGCAACGGCACACACTGCACGTGCCACAACCGGTATGCTGAAGGATGCATTTCCCGGCCGCATAATCTCCCGTTTTGGCGATTTGCACTGGCCAGCAAGATCGCCTGATTTGACCGCTCCAGACTTCTTTTTGTGGGGCTTTTTGAAGTCGCGGGTTTATGTCAACAAGCCTCAGACTCTTGCAGCTCTTAAAGACAATATCCGTCAAGAATGTGAGGACCTATCGCCGGAAGTTTTGGCCAAAGTGATGGAAAATGCCATAAAAAGGGCTCAAATGACAATCAACTGTGGCGGCGGCCATTTACATGACATCATATTCTCGACTTGATGTAAAAAAAATTAAAAGACCAAATAAAAATAATCCACAAGAAGAATCAAAGTTTTTCATTTTTTTTTTTAAATTACAGCCAAAAAACATCGGAAGTTTACTTTTGCGCCACCTCGTATTTCACAAATGGTCCGATTCCGATTTTTCCAGTAAAGGCTCGGACAGACAAAGGGCTTCACGTTGTTGCCCTTTCCAGTTTCCTCAAAATCGTTTCTCACTTTGGTAGCACGAAACGAAACTCATACACAATAACCAAAGCAAGATCACAAATCATTTAACCGTCCGAGCCTTTATTTATTCTTTTTTCACTGATCAAACATTTTTGATATCCTCTGTCCGATAAACATGCAACTAAAACGCAATACATCAGACAACGTAAGAAACACTGACTTCATCTGCAATTTACACGTACATTCAGGAATAATTATGAATCACTGACTGAGAGAATAATGCAAAAATACACACTTACAAGATAGACTCTCTTGTTGTCTTTCTTTTATTCTCTTACTCAAGAGAGTCCATAAACAGTGCAACAAACACAGCTTTAGTTGTATCACAAACACAGATATATTTGGGTCGCAAACACATGAATTATAACATATTAATCATTGTGTCTGAAATATGAAATAGCAAAAATTCGAATAGCAAACACAATATGTTTGGACACAAATTTATTATATTTGACACAAGCTCCAAATACACGTTATATTTGCATCCAAACAACAAAAACCTGGAGAATTTTCAGCGTGTACAATACAAAAGGCAAAAAAGCATGCTTAAATAGGATTTACAATAGTTTTTGTTTCCAGGGAAATTTGGTAATTTCCACCATTGCTGTACCATCTACAAAATTTCCTTCGACTTTAAAAGCCACCTCATATATACTATGTATTTCACCATCTAGGATTTTTCTATCATCGTTGCACAGAAACAACTGCTGTCTGGATTTTCATTTTTAGATTGAAGTAATTTTTAATGAAAGTTAAGTTTCTGTATTAGATTTCCAACAATCCACACAAAAATAAGTAATGACCTCTACCAACTCAAAATAATAAAGGTTACAATCGGTAAGGACTTTTTTTCACCACCCTCGTGTACACGAACAACATCCTGTTATGGCTGTATATTTGCATAACTGAGAGTGTGTGCATGTGTTTAAGCGTGTACGTGTCTGTATTTGTATAAACAATATTTAATATTTATTTTACACATTTTTATTTCCGTTTCCTTTTCGTTCTGTTACTTGTATAATGAAATGTTAAAACGCTTTTGTGTCGAGTCATATTAATTGTGTCGTTGCTGCATTTAATGAATACAGAAAAACGCATCACATTTCATTGCTAATTATATATGTACATTAGGGTGCTCCAACCTTGTATGGAGCAAAAAAAAATTTGAGCTATTGACTGGGCCCCCCCCCTAAAAATATGTAGTTAGGTATAAAACAACGTCTGGCAATAAAATAGGATAATCGGATATCGGGAACAGGTCCCTCAACGGCCCTGAAATTTGAAAAACGGTTTACAAGGGAAAAATATGATTTTTTTTTTGAATTTCTCAAAAATTTTAATATTTTTAATTAATCTTCAATTAAAACGATTAAAAAATCGTGATTAATAGTAAATTATCTTTCTAATAAGGCAAAAAAAAACTTAAATCGGTTAAAATAAAGCCAAGTTATTACAACTTCCCCCGGCAACTGATGTGTCACAGGCCACTTAATCAAGAAGTCCGAGCCCAAATTTTGAAATTTATGTAAATAATGTAATGCAAAAATATTTTTGTGTCGAATTAGTTCCAAGGTACTCAATTAAGAAGTATTTTTCATCCTATGTTTTAATTAATTAATTTTTCCGAATACAGGAAACGTTATTCTAATGCTAAAAAAAAGCACTTTAATAGATTGATTAGAATAAAAATATTATTTAAGAAAAATTCAAACATGTAATTTAAAAATTTCATTAACCAGTACAAATTAAGGTAAAATATGTTGTATAAACTTGAGAGTTTATACTTACATATATTGTTGAATCTATATATATATATATCATGAATTTTTGAATTTGAATTGTATTTTTAATAAAATTTTTATAAGTGTATTTAATTTAAGTCAATTGTGAATTAATACTTTGCTGAATTGTGTAGAATTTAAGAAATTGTGAATTGTCATGAAAATGGAAAAAAATAAGAAAGCTCGTGGATCGAGGAAACTCTCGTTCACTTTTCCTGAAACCCGCAATTGGTGAGCATCATAGTAGCCCAATATACGCATTACCCATTACAAATAAACATCTTGAATTTCTCTAATTCATTTGGTTTTATTTCTTTTCCTTGTCCCAACCTCGCTATACTTATTGATCGTATAATATCTCAACTCCTTGGGATATTATATTGATCAAACATCCAACTCCTTAGTGAAGCAAATACCTACGCTTAACTGAGGAATTGACCCTTATTACATCTAATCCCTCTCACTTAAGAACACAGTCCACTAAGCAACTTGCCAGCACTACACCCGAAGAAATACGCAAGAGATTAACATCTAATTAATCTCTCCCGGTAATCTGTTCATATGTATCACACTTTTTGATTTATTTATTTATTCACCCACATGTATATTTTTTTATAAAAAATATTTAATAAAACTGGAAATCTACACTTTATTTTATTAAAAAAAATGTTTGAAAAAATTATTAATCTATTTTCATCATCCGGAATTTAATTCGAAATATTATCCTTATCGGTTTTTTCTTTTACAAAAATATTATTAAAAAAAATTAAATCTCCTAAAATTTGACCTTTGACCGTAAATAAGGTCAATTTTATGTATCTCTATTTTGATATTATTTAGAGAATTAAAGTATTTAATTTTGCGTTGTAACATGCCGGCCAAAAGGATATGGAATTAAAAAGAAACCATAAAACCTTAATAAGTGACAAAAATCCCTGTTTTCTTGAAATCCGCTGAAATAAAATCGCTGCACTGGCCAAATTAAAAGAGGAATACCCACAATTTTTGAAGGTTTTAATACCTGATATGTGCTTAATGAAACCTTTAACTCATATCGTTGATTTTTAAAAATTTCTTTAAAAAAAGTTTTGAAATTTTAAAATTGGGGATTTGAAAACAGTGTTTAAAAATTCCGACCTTTTTGGCATTTATTAAAAACGAGTAAGCAAAACATAGGATGAAAAATACTTCTTAATTGAGTACCTTGGAACTAATTCAACACAAAAATATTTTTGCATTACATTATTTACATAAATTTCAAAATTTGGGCTCGAACTTCTTGATTAAGTGGCCTGTGACACATCAGTTGCCGGGGGAAGTTGTAATAACTTGGCTTTTTTTTAACCGATTTAAGTTTTTTTTGCCTTATTAGAAAGATAATTTACTATTAATCACGATTTTTTAATCGTTTTAATTGAAGATTAATTAAAAATATTAAAATTTTTGAGAAATTCAAAAAAAAATCATATTTTTCCCTTGTAAACCGTTTTTCAAATTTCAGGGCCGTTGAGGGACCTGTTCCCGATATCCGATTATCCTAATTTTTTGCCAGACGTTGTTTTATACCTAAATACATATTTTTAGGGGGGGGCCCAGTCAATAGCTCAAACTTTTTTTCTTGAACCACCCTAATGTACATGTGTGTGTATAACGGCGGCACTCAGTTGTTATTTATATTTATTGTTTATTATTATTGTGTAACTTAATGTTTAAATTATTGCAGAAATGTGAAAACACCGTATGTGAAATTTTAAATTGGAAATGTATATCAATAAAACCTACAATTCTTCAAATTTCGGGACTTACAATATCTTTTCTTAGTTTCACTAATGGCGAGAGGAAACGTGTTTGTTTAGGAGGGAAAAACGGTTGTAGAGAAAGCGCGAGCGTGAGCAAATTGCTTCTTTCAGAAGGTAAAATGACGCCCGTAAATTCAACCGAAAAGTGCAAAGCCAAACCAACGGAAATGGATCAGGGCCCACCGTTTGTAGAGATAAGAACGATAATCTTGTCGCACATGTGAAGAGTATGTTGGGAATATGGAGAGATCACATCTCTGATTTACGTGTCCCAAAAGGATTCAATATAGATGAGGGTGTTGAACAAATACAGGACGATGGCGTCGACTGCCCCATCATAGCCAAAGCAAAGATAGAACTGCAGTTTTCCGGCTTAAGAAAAACAAAGTCGTTGGTGCTGACGGACTACCGGCTGAGATGTTTAAGGCTGGCGGCTAGAGTTGGAAAATCATGTGCAAAATCTGGCTAGACGAATGTATGTCCGACGATTGGATTCTTAACATATTGTGCTCTGTATTCAAAAAGGCGACCCGATTATATGTTCAAACTATCGTGGAATAAGCCCTTTTCCCATCGCATACAAGGACCTCTCGAGCATATGAAAAGACTAAAAGACTTGGAAGACTAAAGCCGTTTGTTGACCTTTTAATGAAAGAGTAGACTGCTAGTAATATCCTGTATATAGATGAATTGTATTTCAAACCTATTAACATTCAATGATCAAAATAATGTTGCAGTAACTGCCTTCGCGTGGAGCGGCAAGATGGCGGTGGGATTGGCGGCTGACGGGTAGAGTGTTACCCGGTGGCGGAGATCGTTGACCGAAACTGCGCTAACTCGTGTGTGAGTGACTTGCGGTGGCAGTGACGCGTCGTCGCTTGGTCGTTGCAGTTGTCGTGGTCGATGGTTTGCGGCTGATGGCGGGACTTCTGCTGAAGTGCCCCTTAGATGCCAAGGCTTTAGAGACTATTAGGGAAACTTTTGCCTATACTACCGCAGGTAACCCGCGGTTGAAAGCGGGGACAACTGTAGGGACCAAGATCAAGACCCCACAGGCAGGGTATCTCTAACTTGAATCAGCGGAACAAAAGACAACATGAGAACAGGCGGTTACCAAGTTCAAGACCCCACAGGCAAGGAATCTCTGGCTTGAACCTGTGGGAGAGGTAGACAACAAGGTCGAGACCCCACAGGCAGGGAATCTCTGGCTTCAACCAGCGGAACAAAAGACAACACAGGAATAGCCAGGTACCAAGTTCAAGACCCCACAGACAGAGAATCTCTGGCTTCAACCAGCGGGAGAGGTAGGCAACAACGTCGACACCCCACAGGCAGGGAATCTCTGGCTTGCACCAGCGGGAGGACGACTAGTTAGGGATTAGTATACTATGTACGTTTGAACTACGGTGTCTAATATACTACTACCGCTATGTTGGCTCTTCATTGTCCTCCAGATGACTTTATAGCACTAACGTTGCGGCTGAATTCAACAGATTCCGCGTTAATTTGGTCAATAGATGGCGTTAATTTGGAATAGATGAAATGTGGAAACAAGCGGGCGACTTACGCCTTCACACAGTGTGGCTTTAGGCCTGGAGGTCAACCATCGATCAGATATTCAC
The DNA here is from genome assembly GCA_963931995.1 of Phaonia tiefii. Taxonomy (NCBI): domain Eukaryota; kingdom Metazoa; phylum Arthropoda; class Insecta; order Diptera; family Muscidae; genus Phaonia; species Phaonia tiefii. The sequence goes on from OZ008368.1 coordinate 245,142,994, forward strand.
CTTACAACAAAGCCTGGTGAAAACCCACGAAAAACAAATCGATCGATCGATCGATACCACCTCTTTGTATTCTTGCTAAGCTGACACGTCTTTGTACAAAGACATTGGCCGGCCCGAAATCCTCAGTAAATATTGGTAAAGATCATGGGACATGGGACTGTCCTTGGAGGTGGAAAATTTCTGATAGCCATTCACTTGGGAGCGGCCAGAAATGATTCCTTCATTGGGCAGTCCAAGCAGCTCACTACTTCCACGCTGTATGTCCTAGGCAATGGCTTATCGGAAACCTCCATTAGCTAGCTAAAGTGAGAAGGCGAAGCGAATGAGCAACCTGAGTGGTAATGCGATCACTGATACGTCTCTGGATTATTAGGTGACCCTGTCACTGAAGCTCTTCGAAGTAGTGGACATATTCTTCTGTCCCATGAAGGCGGATGAGCCAACATCCCTGGCCAACGGCGGATCAAAATTGAAGAAACCAAAATCCAGTTTCGACACACTGCATTCTGGTCAGCGTCTGATCCATAATGGGCGGCTGAATCATAATCATCCTGGCAGTAGGTAAAATGCTGGGTTTTCCTCCCGCCACCGTTATATTGGCAATGAAAATACACTATAAAATTAATAAACAAAAAAACCCCCCAACTGTTGACGACCCTCGCAAACATTATAAGGACCATGATTTAAGGATATATACCTGGAATGTGCGAACGTTGTGCAGGACTGGTGCCACTTTCCAACTGGCGGATGTCCTCGAAAAATATAAAGCTGACTTCAGGAAAATATAAAGCGATCCAGGAAATGCGATGGACAGGATATGGTTGCACCAGAAAGAAAAACTTCGATATTTACTACAGCTGCCATGAGCGTAAATACGAATTTGGGTGCCGATTTATAGTAGGCAAGAGACTGCGACACCTAGCTTCAAGGTTCAAACCAGTGAGTGAACGCATAGCCACAAGTCGCATCAAAGCGAAATATTTCAACATCTCGTTAATTTGTGTGCACGCACCGACAGAGGATAAAGATGATGAGGTCAAAGAAGCATTTTATGAGCGCCTGGAGGAAGTATATGAACGCTGCCCTGACCACGACATTAAGATTATTCTAGGCGATTTTAATGCCAAATTAGGAAAAGGAAAGTGTATTTCGACCAACCATCGGTAATCACAGTCTACATGATACCACCTCCGATAATGGAATAAGACTGATAGACTTCGCCGCTGCAAAGAACATGGTACTTAGTAGCAGACGATTCCAGCATAAGGACATTCATAAGGCGACCTGGATATCTCCTGATCAACGGACGAAGAACCAGATTGATCACATGGTAATAGATGGCAGGCACTCTTCAAGTGTAATGGATGTACGAGTGATTCGAGGTGCCAATATCGACTCGGCTCATTACCTGGTGGCTGCGAAAGTTCGCACGAGATTGAGCAGGGCGAAACACGTACGAAGCCGAACACAGGAAAAGCTGGATATTGACAAGCTACAAATATCGGAGATATCAATGTCCTATCGACAGAAACTCTCTCTCCTGCTAGAGCAGAATGCCCCCGCTCCAGAAGACCCAGATGCGCAGTGGAAGCACATCTCCCATTCTTTGGAAACAGCTGCAAGGACTGAACTTGGCTATCAAAAACCGCAGAAGGATAAACCATGGTACGATGAAGAATGCCGCATTGCAACTGATGAAAAAGACGCTGCACGTATGGCAACGAAATAATCAGCTACAACGCGTGCTGCGAGTGAACGGTACAAGAAGCTGAGAAGGGAGGAAAACCAACTATTTAGACGGAAAAAATGGCAGTGGGAGCAGAGAGAGAGTGAAAGAACCGAAATGTGCAGAATGAATGGTGAATTCCGAAAGTTTTTCCAGAGGGTAAGAAGATCGAATAACGGGCCTAATAATGGGCTGCCCTCCTGCAAACTCCAGAATGGGAATCTGGTGACTGAAAAGCAGTGTGTACTCAAAATGTAGAGAGCCCACTTTTAAGCACTACTCCACTCAGATTCTTCCAATGAAGAACAGGAGGTAATGATAGGAGAAGATAGTGTAGATTGAAACCCCCCCCCAACCAAGGCGAGATTGGAACGGCGATCTCAAGGCTTAAGAATAATAAAGCCGCTGGTGTGGATGGGCTACCCGCTGAGCTTTTTGAGACAAGTGGTGAAGGACTGCTTGTCCACATGCATCGACTTATATGCGGTATTTGGCTGGAAGAATCTATGCCTGACGATTAGAGTCTTAGTGTATTATGTCCTGTATTCGAAAAGGGTGATTCATGTGTCTGTTCCGACTATCGCGATATCAATCTTTTATCCATCGCGTATAAGGTCTTGTCGAGCGTATTATGTGAAATACTAAAGCCAATTATTGAAAACCTGATTGGACCTTCTCATTGTGGTTTTAGACCGGGCAACTCCACACCAAATGTTCAAGCTACAACAAATCATGGAAAAGGCCCACGAAAAGCAAATGGATACATGAGATTACAAAGCTGCTTTCGATAGCCCAATATCGGGAAAACTGTACGAAGCTATGTCTGAACTTGGTGTTCCAGCAAAACTGATCCGCCTCTGTAGAATGACGCTGACCAACACCAAATCAGCAGCGAAAGTGGGGAACCATTCTGTATCAAGCGAGGACTTAGACAAGGCGAAACACTTTCATGCCATCTCTTCAACATCTTAATGGAGATAATAATGAGAAAGGCTGCAGTAAATACGAACAAGACCATTAACACGAAAAGCCATATGTTGCTGGCGTATGCTGACGACATGAGGGCAAGACAAAATTGATGGTGCCAACGACTAGAGAAACCTCTCGACTTAGTCCGCACTTGAGCGTTGACAACCGATTTAATTTTGAAGTGGTAGATGAATTTGTCTACCTTGGATCCGCCGTGAACAAGGACAACAACGTCAGCCAGGAGATAGATAGAAGAATTGTGCTTGCAAATAGATGCTATTTTGGGCTCAGCAAGCAGTTTAGGACCAAGGCTCTCTCTCGACGGACGAAAGTCCAGCTATATCAGACTCTCATTTTACCTATTTTGACATATGGCTCCGTAACTTGGGTCAAATCGCAAGCGGATGACAAACACGGAGGGGGAATATACGTAGGAAAAACCCCCGTTCTATTGCACAATATCCGCGCACCACCGATGGCCACTCTTAAAGAAAAAGATTTTAAATTACCGAAAAACGTGTTCAAGAGAACAGAAGATGGTTCCAAAAATACAGAAAACCTATCCTAAACGGTTTGAAAAGGACTGTAAAACGATTCCAGAATAACACTACTCGATTGCGATAGAACCAAATTTTGGATGAGGTTACGAAAATGTATATTTTTGATCAAATTTTATATTCTTATAATAACATAAGCATTTAAGGCCCCTTGGGATAGCAATTTGCTGAAAACCGGAACCGCTCCTAATACCCGATTCTTCTCGGGACCGGAGTCGATAGAACGGGTTCTTCAAATACGCGGAACCGCACATCTCTAATACACATGGGCATTTTAGATATCGTACTAATATTACACAAAAATGACGCTTAAATATTTTTGTATATAAGACAGTGCAACACGAAAAAATATAACCATATACGGACACCACTTTGTGATAAAAGACCAAAAAAAAAGACCTGTATCTCCCAGTTTTGCCCAAAGTCATGCACTTTTTTATGGGCCCCCAAAGATTTGGGGCATTGGTGTCATTTTTGCAAAAAAGTGATCATTTTGTTAGGCTAATACCTTGCAAACCGTTTGGAATTTTAATTTACTCTCTGAGGGAAAGTTGTAGCTCTTATCATAAAGAAGATATAAATTCAAAAAACTTCATTTTCAAGGTCAAAATCGCAAACAACTTTAAAAAATTCAATTTTCTTCCTTTTTCCCCTTGTTCAGGTCCACAGGCAGCAAACCGTTCAAAATTCAAGGACACAATCAACCACAAGAATGTACCTAAGACCTCAATAAACAGCTTTTTAGAACGTATGAACTGCCCAGAAATGATTCTTAACACCGTTTAGGTAGCGTTTATTTGATTTGATTTTATATTTTCACAATTGTTGTTCTCTACGATAAGAGCTACAACTTTCCCTCAGAGAGTAAATCAAAATTCCGAACGGTTTGGAAGATATGAGGTAGACAAAATTAGCACTTTTTTGCAAAAATTTCACCGAGGCCCCAAATCTTTTATCACGCAGTGGTGTCCGTATATGGTTATATTCCCATGACTTAAAAAATTACACACAGTGTAAGTAATATAAGGACGATATCTGAAACACAGTTTGTATCGCTTTATTTCGGGGGCACAATTTGATATTTAGGCTGAAAATTAGCACTACATTCAAAAACCTCCACTTAGGGGAATAAGAGGAGCCCCCTGGGCACCCCTTGCGTAAGTGCCTTGAATATATACATTTGTTTTCAGAACCACATACTCAACACTGATACACCTGAAATTGAGGTTTGATGTTTATTAAATCTACTTTACGCTTGTTGTCAAGTCCACCCAAAAAATTACAACTCTCCTCTACTTTTGCTCACAACTATTCACCACTTGCCTCATAGTGTTTTAATTTATAATTTCGCCCGCATCATGACACCTGCAGTTTTTCAGCAAAAAACCGTACGCCCAGCTAAATAAAAAGCGAACAAACTTCACCCACCATTCCACAAACAAACACATGCATGTTCACTGGCCAAAGATAACAGCCAGGACAGCAAAACAAAAACACCAACAATGAATGGCAACAGCAAATGTTTGAGGCGTGCGAAAAAAAAACAACATTTTTTTGCGCTAGAAAAAAATCGACAGTCTATTTATTCCTCACTCACCGCACTCAGTGGCTTTAGGTGTTGTTTTGCATATGTATGTGATTTAATAAAATGCAGCGCAAACGCAAAATTACCTATGAAACTCTGCGAATTTAATTTGCACGTGCAAAGAATTATAACGGTCAATATTCGGTCGGCGTAAAAATATTTATTTTGTTCCGAAAAATATTTCGTTTTCTACTTATTCGCATGGTTGAACGCAAAAGTTGATACTTTCCACGCAAATAAAAAACTGCTGGCGCAAAAGTTGCATCTTTTGTTGTGAACGAATTTATTTACCCCCTCACATTTGCGGTGAATAACTGAAACGTTTATTATAAATAAAAGAAATTGCATATAGACCTATACATACAATTACACGTGATCACTGGGGTGTCCCATCAATAAAAATTTTTTTTGCTCAAGCTTTATTTGAAAGCTTATAGGCTAAAGTATTTTTGAGAATTTGTTCAGATTTTTCGGAAATGGTTTAGAGGTCGCGTAAGTCGAATTTCCTCCGGGTATCGGGTATTCCGGGCGTTTTTGAAATTTTACTTACAACTCGGTCAATAACCACGATTTTCTTAGTTTGTAAGTCAACAGTTTTGAAGCTAAATGTCCAAACTTTTATTGTATATGCACAAACCACCAGTTTTGGCAATGATGTTCCTCAATAAGGTACCACGTATTAAATTTTTTCGTAAATTTTTGGGTAAATTTTGTAAATAACACTTTATATCTTTTAAAATTCCTATGAAAATGTAGAAAACCAATGATGATGCGCTTTAAAAGACATGTAAATTACCATTTTAAAGCCTTTTACCCATTGTATGCAACTAATAATATTATAATCTGTTTGCTATTTTTGCATCGGATTTGCTTTAAATTTCTATGAAAATCTAAAATACTAATGATGCACTTTAAAAGATGGGTAAATTCCAAGCAATTTTCAAAAAAAAAATTTTGAATTTGAAGTTACTGTTCCAGAGTTATGCCACTTTAAAACTCTTTACCCATTGTATGAGCCTAAGGATATTATAAACTGTTTGTCTTTTTTCATCGGATTCGCTTGGAACATTGTATTATTGAAAAATCTACATGCGCTAAGTAACGACAAAGAATTACACGTAGCAAAACATTACCCCGGCAACATATTGCAGGAACCATATATATGATTGCTTGCAAACATATATATGTTTCCTGCAATATATTGCTGGGGCCGATTTTTTTCTGCGTGTTACTCTTTGTCGTTACTTAGCGCATGTAGGGTTTTTCATGAATATAGTGTTTACAGGAAATCCGATGAAAAATAGGCAGAGTTTATAGTATTATTAGTTTCATACAATGGGTAAAGAGTTTTAAAATGGAAAAACTCTGGAACAGGAACTGCAAAATCAAAATTTTTTCTACAAAATTGCTTGGCATTTACCCATCTTTTAAAGTGCATCATTAGTTTTTTAAATTTGTATATGAATTTTAAAAGTTATAAAGCGTTACTAACAAAATTTATCCAAAATTTACGAAACAATTTAATACGTGGTACCTTGTTGAGCAAAATCATTGCCAAAACTGGTGGTTTATGCATATACAATAAAAGTATGATCGTGTTGCTTTAAAAATGTTGACTTACAAACTAAGAAAACCCTTGTTATTGACCGAGATTTTGGGGGAAATTCGACTTGTGCGACCTCTAAACCTCTTCCGAAAAATCTGAAAAAAATCCCAAAAATAACTTACCCTATAAGCTTTCAAATCAAGCTTGAGCAACTATGAAAATCGAAAAAGAAAAAATTTTTGGGACACCCTAGTGATCACTCACTGTATTTATTTCTCTCGTCTTAGAGAGAAAACACGTTTATATAAACACAGACTTACTTGGTCTCTTGAATTAACTTTATTTTTATTCAACAAAAACAACCAAACATATTCATATGTTTGCTTTTAGTCCATCTTCGCGCAAAGTCTGTAATGGGTCAGTGGATAGACGCGAGGACTTGCAGTGCTAGTGACTGGGTTCAGATAAATTAAGTGCAACCCTCTGCAATTGAGTTGCATTTAATATTTTGTAATTCAATAGCTCCATATTTCGAAAGGAGATTTTAATATCGTTCGAATAAAGTTCGAATAAAGAAAGTTGACTTTTGTCACAGCTGACAGTTCAATGTTATTAATTCATCTTTTATATGATAACTTACGACCCTGGGACAGGAGTCATGACTTACGATGCTTCAAGATGGGGTGCGAACAGAATAAAGAGGAGTAGCATAAGAACCTCGAATTTTAAATTCAGGAGGCATTTTGATATTTCTCTTTCGCCTCTATCCTGTTTTGACATGGCGGTAAAGCAACAACAAACAGTGGTGAAAAATTGTTTTGAAGCAATTTCTTAATAAATTAAAACAATACAATTGCAATTTTATCAGCAATTGTTCGTTAATTTTTTAAAATGTTGAATTTTCTATTATTACGAATAGAAAAAACAGAAGATTAACCGACAATATGTCACAAAGAGTCACGCATAGTTGTATACAGAGACTCGTCATCTGAACCATAAACGAATATAGTATAGACACATATATTCTCTCATCTGACGTTTCATTTCACACTCTTCGTCGTAGGTTTGTGGAAATGAGAGAAATTAAATTACCAAAAAAGCATGAACTCAATGTTCCAGGGTCGTAGGTCATCGTATAAAAACCGACAACATGTGGGGTCACACACGGCAATTTTACTTGCGCAATTCTTGAGTTTATAGGAGAGAGATGGAAAGAGAATGGAAAGGGGTACAGACTTGCCGTACTCTTATTTCGATTTGTTTTCTCAACAGCAATTTTTTACCCGAAGTTGGCTGCAGATGGAAATTTTATATTCCTTTTCATTTTTTTATGCGTTGTTCATAAAATTGTGGGTAATAAAAAGTAAACGTGTTTTGTTTGATGTTACCAGTAAAAAAGGTTATTCCTATTTTTTTCTTTCACTTCCATTTTGCCTCAAATATAAAACAAATCACATGAGGTGTCAGGGGACACCCGCTTGGAACGATGTTTCTTTCGCTGTGTAATATGTACTAGTTCATTCCAGTTTAAATGGATCTTTAAGAAAAGATATTTTTTGTAAAATGAAAAATTTTCTTTAAGAAATTTTTTTTATAAAATGTATTTTTTATTAAAAGTATATTTTTAGGTCTATGTATATATTTCCCGAAAAATTTCTTTTGGAACGAAGTTCCTTATCGCACGTTGCGAGATGGGGGCTAAGTGAAAAATGTTAAAAAACTTTTTTTTAACTACTTTATTACAACCCATTATTATCAACTATATTGGGTACTTTTTGGTTGGTTTGGTTTAAAGGGAAGTTTTCTAGGTGGAGCCTGTGTATTACATATTGCAGTTTTGAACCCAATAAAAAGTAAATTTAGAAAAGCCAAAGTGTAAGACTGGCAAATCCACGAAATACAACCCTGAGCATGGAATTACATTTGGTAGCACACTTACTCTTACACTCGTAGTTTTGGTTGGATTTGTGTTTAGACTAACATATCAGGGATATTTTTGGTTTAATGGGAAATTTTCCAGGTGGGGTATGTTTATTACATATTGTAGTTTTGAACCGAATAAAATGTAAATTTAGAAACGCCAAAGTGAAAGAAGTTTAAAAAAATAACCTTTTCTTAAGTAAGTACGTTTTCTCAAAAAAAGTAAATTTCCTCAAAAAAATACTTATTAATATTCTTAAACAATCTACCTTTTCTTAAAAAAAACCGTATCTTAAAGAAGTACCTTTGCTTAGAAAAGTAAATTTTCTTACAAAAAGTACGTTTTCTCAAAAAAGGTAAGTTTTTAAATAAGTACCTTTTCTTAAAAAAGTACATTATCTTACAACATATTGCCTTTTCTTAAAAACCTTCCTTTTCTTTAAAGAGTACCTTTTTAGTAAAACAAAATAACTTTTCTTGAGATAAGTACCTACTCTTAAAATTCTAAATTTTTGTTGGTAAAAAAAGCTTTTCTTCAAAAAAATATACCTTCTCTTAAAAAAAATACATTTTCATACAAAAATTCCTTTTCTTAAAAGTAGCTTTTCCTACAAATAAAATAATACCTTTTCTTTCCTTTTCTTGAGAAAAGCAGCCTTTCTGAAAATAAATAAATTTTCTTAAAAAAATAACCTTTTCCTAAAAAGAGTACCACTTCTTTAAAAAGTACCTGTTCTTAAAAAAAGTACTTCTTTGTAAAAAAAATCGTACTTTAAGGCTTTTTTTTACAGAATGCACTTCTTATTAAAAATTCTAGTTTTTGTTAAAAAAAACATTAGCTTTTAATAACAGAAGTACCTCTCATTAAAGAAAGGACCTTTTCGGGAAAATATAATACTTCTTCTTACAAAAGGGACCTAAAAATATATATTTTAAAAAAAAACCCACATTCACTAAATAAACAAATATCTTTTCTTAAAGATTGATTTAAATTACAGTATTTTTCAACAGGCGCCTTGGACGAGTTGGAACTAACTAGTACGTAATATATAGCGAAAGGAACTTCGTTCCAACCGGGTGTCCCTTGACACCTCATGTATTTTTTTTTTAAAGAGAGGTACTTCTTTTATTAAAATCTAATGTTTTTTCAACAAACGGTATTATTTTTAAGAAGAAGTACTTTCTGGAAGAAAAAATCACAAGAGTATGAACTTTTTTACAAAGAATTACTTTTTTAAGAACAGGTTCTTTTTAAAGAAGTGGTAATCATTGTGGGAAAAGGTTAGTTTTTTCAGAAAACGTACTTATTTTGAGAAAGGCTAGTTATCTCAAGAAAAGAAAAAGTTTTATTTTATTATTAAGAAAAGGTACTTTTAAGAAAATGAATTTTTATCAGAGAAGATAGTTTTTTTAAGAGAAGGTATTGTTTTGAAGAAAAGGTTTTTTTCAAATGGGATTTTTTTTTGAATTTGTGCTTTTTCCAAGAATAGGTACATTTTTAAGAGAAGATCCTTCTCTCAAGAAAAGTTATTTTGTTTCACAAAACAGCGGCACTTTAAAGAAAATGTACTAATTTGAAAAAAATAAATTTTTTAAAAAAAGGTACTTTTTGTAAGAAAATTTACTTTTTTTAAGCAAAGTTACTTATTTAAGATAAAAGGTACTTTGTTTAAGAATATGAATAGGTATGAATTTTTTTTTTTTTTTTGAGAAAATTTCGATTTTTTAAGAAAAGGCACTTATTTAAGAAAATTTTATTTTTTTAAACTTCTTTCACTTTGGCTTTTCTAAATTTACTTTTTATTGGTTTCAAAACTCCAAATATACTAAATATTGGTTACAGGCTCCACGTAGAAAACTTCCCATTAAACAAAAAATTTCCCTACAATGTTAGCTAAAACACAAACCAAAGGAAAATAACCCAATATAGTTGATAATAATGGGTTGTAACTTAATAGTGTTAAAACAAAAGTTGTTTAATTTTTTTCATTTAGCCCGCATTCCGCAATGTGCGATAAGGAACTTCGTCTCAAAAATAATTCAGCCGTTTCTAAATCCCACAGGAGACGCAATGTGGGAGCTGAATGTTGACTATTTCGGCCGTCAAAAAATTTAAACCCTTATAAAGCTTTGAATTTTATTTTATTAAAAATATTTTTTGTATATAGTTGTAATGCCACAAATATATAAATAATATTTTTAATAAAAACAAAATTGAAACTTTTCTGATAGTTCAAATTCTTTTGATAGCCGAATTAAATTTAGGCTCCCACTATGCGGCTCCAGTGGAGTCTATGACATTTCAATATGCCACTGTCTTTAGTATAAGACCTCAACTGTATCCGTGTGAAACTTCATCTGGAATGGCGCAGCCATTTAGAAATGGTGGAATTATTTCCAGTTTTTCGAGAAATGTCCCACTGTGTGACGTCCCTTGAAATCACAAGGGTCATGATTGAACTAAGCGAATCAACAATGACAGCCACGTTTACCTAAACATGTAGTATTATCATTTTTTGATATCGAAGCTTGAAAAGTTTTAAGTAATATTATCGCACACAAAAAAATATCAATAAAACTTCTTCACAAATATTCCGTCCGATTTCGGGGGTTACGAATAACATTCCTACATTTATCAAACCACGTATAAGATATTGAATGGGTCTATAATGCTATGAAAACCCCTTCTACAACTATCGCAATATCTCTCCGCGTCTATGGCAATAACAAAATTCACCTTTCCACCGAAAGCAAAATCCACGGACAAAGAAAACCTCACCCCAGAGTTGCCACAGTTGCCCATCCCCAACATCATCGGAATTGCGTTAATGATGAAAATGCGAAACATGTGTTATTGGTTCTCATCATTTTTAATGCCAATAACACGATGGCATGTGAGGGCTATTGGTTTTGGCACATTTATGTGGACCGAGATTATAGAAACATTCCCCCTTGTGGTTGCTCCAATGCCCTTGGCTCATGTAACGTGTGTGTGTGTGTGGTCAGAGATGTTAAGCATTTTAAGAGTCTTTGAGGCGCCAGATTTATCCTTTTTTTGCGTGAATATATTTTCCAGGTTTGGTATTTAATTACAATGTGTACATTTAATTATTTTAACAGACATTACATATTGTGAGGATACAACAAGGACACGCACAACAACAAAAAGTAATAATAATAAGAACTTGAATAGAAATTGGTTTGCTGGAGCGTTATGAAGGAAAGAGTATGTTGAACAATATTTCATTCGCAAAGCGTTTTAATGGTAAAGGTTTTTTCATTTATTTGTGAAAAAGGACTAGGAAAATTGTTTTATTTCACCGAAGGATACTCGAGGACATACGTTTCAAGTAGTGTTACATGAAGTAGTAGAAATTAAGATTGTTCACACTGAAAAAAATCACATGAGGTGTCAGGGGACACCCGGTTGGAACGAAGTTCCTTTTGCTATATATTATGTACTAGTTAGTTCCAATACGCCTAAGGCGCTGTCGAAAAATACGATAATTTAAATGGATCTTTAAGAAAAGATACTTTTTGTAAAATGCAAAATTTGTTTTTAAGGAAAAAAATTTTTTTATAGAATGTATTTTAAAAAAAAAGGATATTTTTAGGTCCTTTCTGTAAGAATATGTATTATATTTCGGTGGTGCAATGGTTAGTGTGCGCGGTTCTTGTACATGAGATCCTGGGTTCGAACCCTGCTCTGACCACCTTCAAAAAAATCCTTTTCGCGGCGGTCAAGTCGCATAGTGACGGCGACACTATCGAGTATATAGCCATGAAATAGCTTCTCAAAATACCGTTCGGAATCGGTGTAAAACTGGAGGTCCCAATCAGTGACTGAAAACTGGAAAGCGCACAGCTCAGTGATTGTGAGAAGTCCTGCCCGGTCCATTCATGGGATGTAATAGGAAACCATTTACTTTTTTTCTTTTTTTTTCCCGAAAAGGTCCTTTTTTAAAGAGAGGTACTTGTTTTATTAAAAACTAATGTTTTGTAAGAAAAGGTACTATTTTTAAGAAAAAGCTCTTATGATTTTTTTTTACAAAGAAGCACTTTTTAAGAACATGTACTTTTTAAAGGACTGGAGCTCTTTTTAGAAAAAGGTTATGTTTCAAGAAAATGTACTCATTTTCAGAAAGGCTCCGTGTCTCAAGGAAATAAAAGAAAAGGTATTATTTTATTTTTAAGAAAAGGTACTTTCAAAAACGAATTTTTTGTACGAAAGGTATTTTTTTAAGGGAATGTATTTTTCTGAAGAATAGGTTTTTTTAAGAATTGGGACTTTATTTCAGAATTGGTCCTTTTCTTCAAGAATAAGTACATTTTTAAGCGTAGGTACATATCTCAGGAAAAGTTATTTTGTTTCACAAAAAAGGTACTCTTTGAAGAAAAGCTAGATTTTTAAGAAAATGCAATTTGCTTTAAGAAAATGTACTGTTTTGAGGAAATTTACTTATTTAAAAAAAATACTATTTTTTAAGAATTTACTTTTTATAAGAAAATTAACTTTTTTAAGCAAAGGTACTTCTTTAAGATAAGGTTTTTTTAATAAAAGGCACTTTGTTGAAGAATATGAATAGGTATTTTTATTGAGAAAATTTACTTTTTTAAGAAAATGCATTTAGTTAAGAAAATTTTCTTTTTTAAACTTCTTTCACGTTGTTTTTCTTATTGGATTCAAAACTACAATATATACCAAATATTGGTTACAGGCTCCACCTAGAAAACTTCCCAGTAAACAAGAAATTTCCCAAAATTTGTGAGACATCTAATTAGTCTAGACACAAACCAAAGCAAAAGTAAACAATATAGTTGATAAAAGTGGGTTGTAGCATAATAGAGTTAAAACAAAGTTGTTTAATCATTTTTCATTTAGCTCCCATCCCGCAACGTGCGATTAGGGACTTCGTTCCAATAAAATATAGATAATAGAAATGCATATTGCTATTGTTATTTTTTTTGGCAATGCAAAAGGCAAAAAACATGTTCAAGTATGTGTATCAACAGTCTTTGTATTCAGGGAACTTTTCCCATTCCACCATTTCTGCGCCATCTACAAGAAAGAAATTTTAATAATAAATTCCTCATATTTGACTTTAATTGCAGGACCTGAATACGACGGCCACAATAACACTCAATCCCTCGACTACCACAACCTTCTCCCGACGACTGTTTCAACATGGAATGAATATAATCTATTTAACAAATTGAGACCATTTTCGAAACAAAAATTAAAAAAATTGTTATCAAAACACCTGCAATGTAATACTAACAGTGTATTTATGTATCATTGTCAATAAATAATTTCAAACACACTTCAAAACATTCATTGCAGCAATGAAACCAAATCATTGTAGTAATGAAACAAATTCATTGCAACAATGACTCAAATATTTGCACCAATGAAACAAATTCATAGCAGCAATGAAACAAATTCCTTGCAAGAGCGATACTTATTCATTGCAACAATGAAACAAATTCATTGCAACAATGAAACAAATTCATTGCAACAATGAAACAAATTCATTGCAACAATGAAACAAATTCATTGCAGCAACGAAACAAATTCGTTGCAATAATGAAGCAAATTCATTGCAGCAACAATCATACTTCACCACAGTTACGAACAATTTGCAGTTGATGAACACATTTTCGTAGCGGGAATGAAACGTTAAGTTAACTCACTTTCGATGACAAAAGTTGTAGGAGTGATGAACATTTTCATCCATGTGACGATGCTTTTCCGTTCAGTGTAGCTTTAGAACTTGCAGCCACGGCATACTTTAAGGCGTAGTTAACATAAGGCAATCAAACTATCATTTATACCACAAACTGTTGGCATTCTTATGTTATTTTGACATACAACACAATAACAATATTAATTTGACAATATTATTTTGTTATTTTGACAAGAAAGCATACATCGTGACAATACGCAAATCATGAAATAGAAACAGCAACGAAATAGCAGAGCCACTCGCCACCGTTCCGAACAACTGAATATGTATCGCACTTCTTTGCGCAGATTTTTGCATTAAGACCTCAGTCTCAGTCCAACTAGACCAAGAACTGAAGACTAGTGACCGTGCGTTGTCGCTTCGCTGAATGACCTTAAGGTCGCTTACCTGAAGATTAGCATATTTACCCAAAAGTCATCTTTTTCAATGAAGCTTACTTTCACCTCGGGGGCTACGTTATCAAACAAAAGTGTCCGATTTGGGGCTCGAAAAATTAACACGTCGTCGAGGATAAGCCCATGCATCCATAATGTGTAACTGTTTGGTGCGATTGTTGGCATGGTGCCAACATAGGCCCATTTTTCTTCGAAAATGAGCAAGGAGCCGTGAATGGCGAGGGTGACTGTGCCACGCTCAGAAATGTTTTGTTCCCAGACGTTGAAAAGGATGAGACGGACAATGTATGATTTCAACAGGTTGGCGCTACGTGCCACACTGCCTAGTTACAATCGATTTTTTGCGCCCTGTGTTCGAATACCGCATAATCAGCCGAAACTCGGAAGTCCATTGGCATTGACGTTTTGCACCGCTTAGACTATTATCTCAGGGGCGCGTGATAGATACGTGTTAGGTAAACAGTCTCGAGTCCATGGATACCTTTTGTTTCGACGCTGTCGTTCACGAAATAGAGGTCCAAACAATCGAAAATGTACTGAAAAATTGGGTAGATTAAATGAGATACGGTAAAGCACGTCCTGAAAGCCATTTGAACGATGCTGTATTTTAGGTCCATAAATCATATTTTTCATTTATTCATAAATTTTAAGGATGGGTCATAGCAATAAAATCATAATTTGGTAAAAATTTCCACTAGTATTTTTTCTGCGAAATTAAGTTGAAACTTGTACATGGCCCATACTTTATTACAGCTGTCAAAATTTCAATTTCTAATTTAAATTTTCAAATTTTCTACTCATTTAGATTTGTATGAAACACTTGTGAGAAAATACGCTACGTTCATTGAAATTTGGCAGATATTAATTTGCTGATAGCTTATTGGAATATTTATAAATATACTCGATTCAACTACGTCCCGATACGAGAATTCTTCGTATTCAATTTCTCCGAATTTATAAACATTATTTAAAATGTTATTAAAAAATTGTTTAATCACTTAATACAGGAAATATTTATATAGATGATTGTTTGAACAGGAAAATATAAATTTTAATTTTACAATACAGTGACTCGTTTCTTATATTTTTTAGATGACCATAATTAAACATTAAGTGTCTTCTTTGACTTGTAACATCAAATTTGATAGCAAACAGAGATAATGATTGAGGGCGCTGAAATGCTAGTACGTTATAATAGATTAACAGAAGCAGATGTTGTTGCCATCGGTGGTGCAATGGTTAGTGTGCGCAGCTCTTGTACATGATAACGTGGTTTCGATCCCTGTTCAGACCAACTTACATTTCTTTCGACGACGATCAGCTCGCTTAGTGATAGCGACACTATCTAGTATTTAGCCAAGAAAAAGATTCTCAATATCCCGTTCGGAACCGGTGTAAAACTGTAGACCCCAAACAGTGAGTTTAAAACTAGAAGAATAAATTTACTTTAAGAGTAAATGTGTGATCTACACCAAAATTTCAACACCGATAGAGTTCGCTGCACTGAGTTCGAGCAGTTATTTCTTTTCTTCCGCTCGGCCCAACTTCTTGAGATATAGATCTTTAAAGCTTCAGTACATACTTATAATTATAATCGGTCATATCTCTGGAATTTATAACCAGATATGGTTCAAATCGATATCAGTACAAACGTATTTTTATTTATTTATTTATTTATTTCTTTATTCTGTCTTTAGAATACAATTCTTTACAGACCAGAAAATATCTTATCAAATAATTCTTATATCTAGTTGTAAGTTAAATCTAACATATTACTAAATTTACCAATAGGCATTGCAAAATCCAAATCATATTTCATATTGATTAAATTAAATTCCTTTAAAGCTCTTGTGATGGGTTCAAACATAGCACAATTTGTTCTATGAACTGATACATTAAAAAATTCTTTAAATCTAAGACGTCTAAAAGGAACATTGAAGCCGATTATACTAAGAAGAGATGGACAATCAATTTGACCAGCTATCAATTTATATACAAGCAGTATTAATCTCTTAGATCTACGGTTAATAAGCGTATCTAAATGTATCAACTTACATCTAGATTCATACGATGGCATAGTATCTGTAAAATTTAATGAAAATAAGGCAAATTTTATAAACTTTTTTTGAATCCTTTCAATTCTATTGCAATATTTATCCTGATATGGATTCCATACTTCAGAAGCATATTCCAATTTCGACCTCACAAATGACGTGTATAACAGTTTACGTATATATGGGTCTGTAAATGACTTACAATTTCTTCTTATATAAGCAAGAACAGAATAAGCTTTTGGGATTATATAATCAATATGCAAATCAAAATAAAGCTTTGTGTCAAAAACTACACCCAAGTCCAATATATGATCAATTTTTATCAGCAGGCTTTTGTCAATGTAATACCTGGAATTTATAATATTAAGACATCTAGCATAGGTTAAATGATTGCACTTTTTAATATTTAATGGAAGATCATTAAGGAAACACCATGAAACAACATGACACAGATCAATCTGCACCGCCACTGCATCATCAAAATTGGCAATCCTGCTATAAATTTTAATGTCATCAGCATAAAGCAGATAATTCACAAACTTCAAACATTTACAAATATCATTAACGAATATATTAAACAAAATCGGACCCAATACGCTTCCTTGAGGAATACCTGACGTCGCACAGTGTCGTGTTTTCATATAACGAGCGGCCAAAAATAGAAGGAGTTGTCGTAGAGTTATGAAATTTGGCACACTTGTTTGACTTGGTGAAAGATAGTCAAATCTCAAATATGGGAAATTTCGGAGCAAGGATTCGGGTCCTTCCCATATATCCTGAAAATTAAAAATGTCATAACAGAAGAAAAAAAAGTTCTACCATTATGAAATTTTGTACACTGATTACCTTAAACAACTTTAACGTTTCGGCCAAATTTGGTCCAATTCAGAGCAGAGACAAGCACAGTTCAAAAATGTCCTTTTTCGAAAATTTAACAAAAATTAACAAAATCCATTTATTTAACCATATTCATTTAAATTTAATATTACAAAAAAAATAAAAGCAATTCTATGTACTTTATACATTAAAAAATAAACATGTATTAGATGTTTATTCGCTTAAGCTATCATATTCCGTTTCATTTGCTTCATATCGATCTAAAATATTATCTATTAAGAAATTATCTTCATTTTCACAAGCTTCTTCGACAATTAAGTCCATTATTTCATTGTTATATGGCTTCTTTTTATTATCTGCTTGTCTAAAGAAAGATATATGTGGCTCAGACTGCAAAATCATTCTTTCAATGAGATCTTTATTTGTAGATAGACGACTATTTTTTCTTGTGTGATTAAGTCGAGTTTTCCTAAATATTTTATGCGTTGCTTCTAAAGCTTCCTCAGATAACATTCCTATTGGTATCTTCGAATGTTTTATAAATTCTGCACCATGAACAAGTATTTTGTGTACTGTTGCAGGCATATAATACCACCCATATTTGTCTGTATACAAATTCCAAGTTTCTTTAAGAAGTTTTTCGAAGTTTTCAACGTTTATGTCTTTACCACTAGAAAGTGCACGCAGTATATGAGAAAAATTTCGTATTAGAGACGGATCGATTTCTGTTATTTGAGAAGATATTTCAATATTGTTGAAAAATCGTCTCGCGGTATTCCCATCGTTAGTGGTACCATAACCCGTTTTTACTTTGTCTACAATAATTCCAATTTCTTCTCTAAATTTCTCTTGAATTTTTAATTTTCTTTCCATTATAATTCTTTTGTCAGCTGGCTTAAAAACTTTCCAAGTTCGTAGAGGTAATCTATAAGAAATGTGCAGCAGGCATTCAAAAAATTTTATCCATGCATGTAATGTTGATAACCCATACGTATAGAAATCTTCTTTTTTTACACTTCTTTCAAAAACCTTAACTGAGTTCATTTCTGAGGGTTTTGCCCCACAAGCTAAACAGGAAGAACTGCTTTTATTTTCTGTTAAAACATTTAGCACTGCTCCGTCTATCATTGTTAGATTCATATTGAAATGAACATTAAAGGTTCTCTTGTCACTTACATAGCAAAAGGGTTCTAAATTATCTATTTCTGCTTGAACATGATTTTGCGTAGATTTTATTAAATTTGGATTTTCTTTTTGTAAATAAAAACGAATGGGCCTACAATGTTTTGTCGAAGAGTGTTTAGAATTATTCCATAATACTTCTGCAGTCGTTCTGTCCAAGAATCTTAAAGGAACGAATGAGACAATAAATAGAAATTCATCATTTGCATTAGGATCGTTAAATTTCTGTTTATAAACACTGTGTCCCGAACTGCCATCGAAACCCCACTTAATTTCACAGATAACATCATTTTCTGATTCAAACTGATGCAGATCTAAATAACTATTCATAGTCATATTGAGAAAAGTTTGTAATGGAACTTCAGCAGACGTTTCTGAAACAACAATTGGTTCTGGAATGTATTTTTGTTTCGCATTTTGCAAGGCATAATAGGATGGAAAGCAGTCTTTATGAACTTCATTAACAGCTGTTCTCATCATATTATACTCTTTGTAAGATAAATCCATGTCCAAAAAAAGTGCCAATGCTTTTTCTACAGAAATATCAGATGAAGTTGTTGGACCTGAAACTCTTTTTGCAGCTTTTTGTAAAAGTGTTGAACTTGTTGTTGCCACAAGCTCTTCAACTTTTCTCCTTTTGGTTCGTTCGGAACAACTTTCGAAATTTACTGCAGGTCTGCCTCTTCTACTCGTGCTTGGTTCCTTTAAAAGGTATTACATTAGTAAAAATAAATTTAACTTATGTTAAATACTTACAAAATTCAAGTTATTATCAGTAACAACAAACAGTGTATCTAGCCACGAAGAAAATTTTTTCTCAAATCGTTTTTTGGCATAATGACACTTTTTCCACTCATTTTTAATTTTTAATAATATAAAATGTACTTCATTAGTTTTCTTTTTATCCAGTGTTATTTTGTAGCATTTTTCTAAATATTGGACTACTTCACACTCTGCTGCACTTTGTGTACTATGCTTTAGCCAAATGTTAAAAAATTGACGAATTTGAACCTGAGTAGCCACTGAAAATTACGAATAAAAATTAGAGCTGGACGAAAGTAGAAGTAAAACCAACTTTTTTTAAATAAACTTACTTGTAGAAATGTTATATTAAAGTATAAAATATACCTTTTTATATCTTTTTTTTTTATTGTCCGCTGAAGTTAAAACTTGCTAATATTGTCACTTATTTCTCTTTGTTTATATTCTTAATAACAGTACATCGCATGTGACAATCACATTGTAGTAAAAAGCAGTGTTGCCATATTTTAACATCACTGTAATTATATTTTAGTTTAAATAATTCTGCTTTATCGACATTTTGTTTACCAATTAACCCTTATAAGTTATAGCATTTTTTCAGATTTTTTTCAATAATTCTGTATTTACTTATAACTTTCAATTTTGAATGCTCAGAACTTCCTTAAAAACTAACTTTTTTTTTTAATTCTTTCAGATTTGTTTTAATTGGAATGTACTTAATAAAACTGTGTTAACATTTTGTTTTAAATTGGATAGTTGACTTTTTTATTTTTGGCCGCCATCACGACACTGTGCGTCGCAACATAAACAGATGACTTACAGTTGCCTACACTTACATAACAGCATCCATTAGAAATATATATGAAAGAATCCAATTCAGAAAAGAAGAATGGAAACCCCACTTACGTAGCTTCATGATTAGTATACCATGAGGCACTTTATCAAATGCCTTACAAAAATCCAAATAAATTGCATCTACTTGACGGCCTTGTTCAAAACTCTCAATACAGTAATTAGTAAATAACAAAAGATTAGTGCTAGTAGAACGATTTCTTAAAAACCCATGTTGACGGTCTGTTATAAAAGGGTTGACAGAAGCGTATATATATTTATATACCAAATGCTCAAAAAGTTTTGACACATTAGATAATTTAGAGATTGGTCTATAATTCTCTATTTTACTCTTTTGACCAGCTTTAAAAACTGGTGTTATTGAAGACATTTTCCAAACATCCAAAAATTTACCAATTCTTAAAGAATAATTAAAAATGAATTCTAAAGGAGTACATAAAGAACTACTGCACCTTTTAAGAAAATGTGCAGAGATGCCATCTTCGTCAACTTTTGTTGATTCCTTCAAATTAATTAACGCTGAAATAACATCAAGTTCAGAAACCTGTAAAGACCCAAAGTCAACAACAGATTCCACGTTGTCTAAAAGCCTACTATCAACTCCATGAGTAGAATTAATTGATTGGAAATTTGACTTACAAAACTCTGCGAACAAATTCGCTTGTTCAGATTTTGAATTAGCTATTTTCTCTCCAAAACCCATTACGGAAGGAAAATTACTATGCGTTTTCTTTGACGCTATGAAGCTCCAAAATGACTTAGGATTATTGTGAATTTTGTCTTCAAATGCCATTATATATTGATTGTATAAAAATCGATTAAAAAAATCAAATTCCCTTGCATAATGCTTATACTTATTCATATGTTCCACAGAATATTGTCTCTCGCTTAAGTTTTCAAATTTATTTCTTAGATTTTTTAGCTTCTTCAGCCCTGTTGTATACCACGGTTTTTTGTAAACTTTCGGCTTCAATTTTCTTATATAAAATTGACATATTAATTTAATTTGTTCAGTAAATAAAAAATATCATTCCTCTAAAGACTTATTGGCAAATATTCTCATCCAATCAATTGCTAGTATTGCTTCATTGATTATTTGAAAATCGCAACTTTTATAGTCATACTTTAAATCACTCATTTCATTAGTAACACCAGAAAAATTATAAAATGCAACTCCCAATACTATGGGTAAGTGATGAACACCAGGAGGATTGATTGGATGATCACATCTACTAATAGTGAAATTAAGATTTTTGCTAACAAAAATTAGATCTAGTAATCTATGAAGCGAATTATGAAACTTATTAATTTGAATCAAATCTGAACCCATCATACTATCAACCATATTAATTTCATGGGATAAATTTACATTACTTGCATATAAATAATTTGAATCGGGAAAAATACTCCAATTAAGCTTAGGAATATTGAAGTCACCAAGCACAACGCAACCATCTTCATTGTTTTCTGGAACTGTTTTTATTATATTGTCTATATGAGCATCATAGAGGCTATCAGTACTGTTAGGTGGTATGTAGGACACTATTATGAACAGAGCACCAACCAAAGCATCAAGACGCACACCAATTTGATCAAAAAGGGAATCATTGCTGGCCAATTGTAACAAAGTTGCTTTAAAACATTTTTTTACTGCAATCAACACTCCACCTCCACGGGTACATCCCGTTTTAGCAAAATCGCGATCTTTGCGGAATACATTGTACAAATGCAGATTAAAAAACTCGCCATCAAAAAATCTTGAGTGTTAATTGGTTTAATTAACCCATTGGGAGTTTATTTAAGAAAAGGGTGTTACTTTCAAAAACAAACCTACAGTATCTATTTTCTTGCTAGACTCCGATAATAGACAAGACTTGAAGCTTTTTTAAGTTGTAATACTACGCATTAACCCCTCAACTACCGGAAATAGTTACGTTCAAAGTTTTGGAATACATTTTTCTACATAAAATAAAAATAAAAATTTTTTCAAAAAAACCACGTGATTTGCCTACGGCGCTTTTCATAAAACTGTTTTCTACATAAAACAAAACAAAAATTTCAAAATATTTTTCATTATTTACCACTATTTTTTATAAAACAAAAATACTGTGTCGAAGCCGGTGTTGGACCCACTCCAGAGGAGAAAATCTCTAAGCTCGTCTGAAGGACTGCCACGCAGAAAGTCTTTTAACACAAAAATTCTTTGCCGAATCCGCGAAACCGGTCTTGGACCCACCCCAGAGCCGAAAATCCATATGCACGGCGAAGACCGGCTGCGCAGAAAGCTTTATAACATAAAAATACTATGCCGAAGATGCGAAGCCGTTGTTGACCCACCCCAAAGGAGAAAATCCCCAAGACCGGCCGAAGGCCGACCACGGAGAAAGCTTTATAACACAAAAGTACTACACCGACGTCGCAGATCCCCTAAGCCCGGCCGAAGCCCATCCACGCAGAAAGCTTTATAACACAAAGTACTATGCCGAACCTACGATGCCGGTTTTGGACCCACTCCGAGGAGAAAATCCCTAATCTCGGCCGAAGGCAGAGCACTCAGAAAGCTTTATAGCACAAAAAGGCTATGCCGACGCCCCTTCCCAGAGGAGAAACCCCTAACCCCAAAGAAGATCCGTAATACTATTGACTTTAATTTTGAATTTTCATATCTCCGGTCTTTGAGGGGTTATTGGTGAATATTACAAAAATATTTTAAAAAAAGTGTAAAATCTTGTCTATTATCGAAGCCTACCAAAAAGAAAGTTTAATAGTGAATTGTTTTTGCAAAAATAAATATATATAAAAAAGCTGACTTAATAAAAACAAATATGTTTATGAACATATTTATAGAGTAATGATACTCATTTCAACCAGATCGGATAATAAATGGCTGACTTATATGCGATTATACCTTCAAATGTTGGAGGCCTATATTTCGGAAAATATGGACAAGCGGCCATTTTTTTGTTCTGGAACGAAGTTCCTAATCGCACGTTGCGAGATAACGGCTAAATTAAAAAAAATTAAACAACTTTTTTTTAACACTATTCTCCTATAACCCAGTATTATCAACTATATTGGGTACTTTTGCTTTGGTTTGTGTCTAAACTAACTTATGTTGGTAAATTTCTTGTTTAATGTGAAGTTTTCTAGCTGAAGCCTATAACCAATATTTAGTATATATTGTAGTTTTGAACCTAATAAAAAGTAAATTTAGAAAAGCTAAAGTGAAAGAAGTTTAAAAAAAGAAAATTTTCTTAAGTAGGTGCCATATCTTAAAAAAAAGTAAATGTTATTTAAAATACTTAAACATATTGTAAAACAAATACCTTTTCTCAAAAAAAAAATATCCCATCTTATAGAAGTACCTTTGCTTAAAAACAGGTAAAGTTTCTTACAAAAAGTACCTTTTCTGAAAAAAATAAATTTTTTGGAAACGTTATGATTTATCCGACCCTTGGTCGTTTTTTTATAAATAATTTTAAATTAATAATTAAAATAATTTATAATTATTTATAAAAAAAAGACCAAACGCCGCTCGAACATCTTAATTTTTGAATAAGTCACTTTTCTTATCCTGAACACCTGTACTCCTGATATCATGGCCGAATCGGCAGCGGCTACGTCCCTGGTGAGAATCAGAGATTGTGGCGTTTTGATATCGGGGCATTCCGGCCACGCTGAATTACTACACCGGATCAACTCTATTCCCGTAAAAACGAACTACTGTATCCCCTACCTTCTACCAGCGACAAATCTAAGGACTTCTATTCCGAACAGGAATACCTGGGAAAAGTCACTGGAAGGGGATACCAGTAGTATCAGGTTTTTCACGGATGGATCAAAGGTGGACGAGCAAGTAGGCTGTGGGGTCCATTCACCGGACCTAAATATAAATATCTCCTTCAAGCTGCCTGATCACTGTAGTGTATATCAGGCGGAAATTACCGTCAAACTGGGGGAGAATATGTATCCAGGTTGCCATAAAATCCCTGGAAGCCATGCTTGCTACATCCCTGACGGTGAAAGAATGCCACTCCTCACTTAGGGTGATGGCAGAGTAATTTGACATCACGCTCATCTGGGTACCGGGACACAGCGACATTCCAGGCAATTGCGTAGCGGATGCGTTAGCTAGACAGGGCACTACGGCACAGGTGGACGGGAAGAGGACTAGACAACTACTTAGCTTGCCGAGAGGCAGGTTATCCACAATGATAGGAACACTTACGGGACATTGTCTAGTAGGAAAACACGCCCTAAGATTGGGACATGGAAACTCCACTCTCTGTAGATGCTACATGGAAGAGGACGAGGAAACTACGAAACACCTTCTCTTGGATTGCCCTGCTCTAGCAGGGCTCAGAAGTAGGATATTCGGAACACATTTAGTTAGCAGCGTAGACCTACAGGATATTCCTGTAGGTCTTATAGACAAATTCATTGAAAGGGCAAATTGGCTAGACGACTAGTCAATAGTTGCTAAAGAGGAAACTGCAGGTATCACCATGGGCTTCTTTAGCCTAAGTTTGCTCGACAGCGTTCTGTCTTGCAGCCTCTTCAACCAACCAACCTTTTCTTAAAAAGTACATTTTCTTACAACAAATTACCTATGCTTAAAAAGCTACCTTTTCGTTGAAGAGTTCCTTTGTAAAACAAAATAACTTTTCTTGAAATAAGTACCTACTCTTAAAAATTTACCTATTCTTTAAAAAAGGACCAACTCGAAAAAAAAAACCCATTTCTTAATAAAAAAAACTTTTCTTCAAAAAAAATACCTTCTCTTATAAGAAATACCTTTTCTTACAAAAATTCCTTTTCTTAAAAGTACCTTTTCTTAAAAATAAAATAATACCTTCTCTTTTCCTTTCCTGAGACAACTAGCCTTTCTGTAAATAGGTTCATATTCCTAAAAAAAATGACCTTTTCCTAAAAAAGTACCACTTCTTGAAAAAGTACCTGTTCTTAAAAAAAGTACTTCTTTGCAAAAAAAAAAGTTCATACTCATGGCTTTTTCTTACAGAAAGTACTTCTTCTGGAAAATAGTAACTTTTCTTAAAAAAAACATTAGCTTTTAAAAAACGAAGTACCTCTCTTTAAAAAAGGACTTTTTCGGGAAAATATAATATATATATACTTCAAAAAAAATACATTCTATAAAAAAAATTTTCTTAAAAAAGTTTACCATTTTACAAAAAGTATCTTTTCTTAAAGATCCATTTAGATTATCGTATTTTTCAACGGGAGCGTGTTGGAACTAACTAGTACTATATAATATATAGCGAAAGGAACTTCATTCCAACCGGGTGTCCCCCGACACCTCATGTGATTTTTACTAAAAATTCATTTAGATAAAAAGGAGAAGACAACAGCGTTTTAGCAGAACTTTGAACACCTCCAATAAGTTGCAACATTGCTGACTTTATCACCGATTTCATGGTGAGATGTTGGGTCAAAGTAGGGTACCTCGGAGGAAAAGCATCGCGATGTTTTACTATGGGTGCTACATCTTTAATAATTCAAAATATGACTGAGGAACGAAACTTGTGTAAAGGGTGCATAGAGAGTAGTAATGATAACTTTGCCAATTGTTTATTTCAAAAGCTGTCAAAGTTAGTAATGACATCTAGCTGTCAGAATATTCAAAATGGTTTGTTATTTAATCATCGATTGTCAAATTAATAAAAAATATTATTGAAATTCCGGCTCAGTTGTAAATATGTAACGTGAGTTTTGGCCACAAAGTTCTCTTATCGGACAAGGCCCATTTTTGACTCAGCGGCTATGTGAACAAGCAAAGTTCCCATTATTGAAGCGAACACAATCACTGCTTCCACAAGACATTTTGTTTGTTGTAAACTGCTGAAAATAAAAACACGATAGACAGCAAAGAAACAAATAAGCGGCAGAACTTCAATTCATGTAAACAATGCTTGCAAACATATTATGTCGTAAGTTTGGAATCAAGTTCCCTATTATCACGCTTCCAAAATGCAGATTCAGAATCGAAACGGATATGATCATGCGCCCCCAGAGAGGTATTATCGAATTCTTACTACTCTATGTCTTAGAATAGGATCCCCTTTGATTCACGCTGCAAAATAACAGCCCCAGCAACATATTGCGGGAACCATGTACATGTTTGCAAGCATTATTTTCGTGAATAGAAAATCTGCTGCTTTTTGTTTCTTTGTTGTCTGTCACGTTTTTGTTTTTAGAAGTTTTCAACAAACAAAGACACATTTGGGTCACAAGCACATATATTATAACATATAAATCATTGTATACCACACATGTTATATTGAATAGCAAACACTACGTGTTTGTGCACAAGTATATTATATTTGCGTCAACCTACAAATACGTTATAGTTGCATCCAAACAACAGAAAAGGAAAATTTTTCAGCATGTGTGCATATCGGTTTGATTAAAAGGTAATAAATTATTATAAAATGAGCCACTTTAATATCAACTATGAAGATGATATTAAATGGAAATCTCCCAATTCAGATGTTTGTTTAACGTCCTCCTTGTTGTGTATATGTATTTATTCAAAAGCACGAGTGTTTTCCTTTGGTATCGTTGTAATTATTATTGTAAGGGTATGTGTATATACATTTCTATGTATGTATGAGAATTTGTGTTTGTATATAAATAAGTATATTTACATAAAGCGTTTGTTGTTGTTGTTGCTGTTGTTTTTGTTGTATAATTTAACCCAAATAACTTTTTATTTAGAGATATTTTTCGCGTCGCGTCTTTTGTTCATTCATTCACTTACTTACCCTCCCTCACTCGCTCACATCCAGTCGTCGTCATTCACTATTATTATTTACTTAACATTGTAAATCATGATGAAAAATCAAATAACAAAGAAACAAGATGCAACTTCCCCATCCCCGGCCACCTTCCGTCGCTCACTATCCATCCATTATAGCGACCAGCCCGATCGACTTCATCTTCATGCAAATGAACCAAAAAAAAAATATCTACTTATTTTTATTTATATTTGAGTAAATCTTTCTACTAGGTAAGAGAAAGAAAATATGAACAAGAACATCGGCATAAATTTTGTGGGAATTGCGTCACTTGTTTATGATGATGATAATGATGGTGGCTGGCGCGCACTCGACATTTGGGGAGAGCTCTTCTACTCGTTACTTGCATTGGAACCCTCCACGTTCTATGGTGATATATTTTAGTGTACAATGAAATTTCTATTCGATTTGGTTACTTGTGCTGGGCGGGTTCTCCCCCTACTCCCTTCATATCGCTGGATAAATACTTGGAGATATGCATGTTGACAAACAGAGTTCAAAGACGAGATAAGATACAGGTGACGGCGCCACATCTATCAAAGCTCACGCACGGTGGTTGTGAATAGAATTAATGTAAAGTTCTTCCAAGAATCGGTAATAACAAAGAGAGTCATTTCAAAATGAGATTTCGTTAAATTTGATTTGCATCAGCAGAGAATTGACGCGCATTATCATAAGAGTTGTGCGCGTGTTTCGAATTTGGCGTGTCCCTCGTGAGCCACGCGTGTTCTTGGCTAACATTAACTTCAATCCCATGATCGTGAGTGCACGAGATTCAGAATTACAATTGCGTGCGTGATCGTGAGATCACGAATTTTTCTCATGAATCACACTCACGAAACCCGCTTACGGGTCACGCTTTCACGTATGAACATGTTATCCACAAAATCTATACAATTTTAACTTTTCGTCTCCATACATTTTTCCAGTATTTTTTAAAAAGCTTATGTTTTTGATGTGTTAACATCTAGAGGCAAGGGTAGGGCAATCTATCAAAGTGAACTCATGCAAACAACACACAGCGTTAGCATCACATAAGTGGTTGTTGTACAACAATAGTCTCTGCCTCAAAAAAAAAGTATGATGGTATTGATGTAGCGGGAGTGAACAAACAAGCAAGTCGTCATCACCAAAGAGTATTGAATAATTGTATCACAGAGCAATAGACGACGACGAGGTAGAAGGCCATTTCGTCGAGTTCGAGTTGCTTTGGTAACATACTCTTTGGATGGCATAATACGGCCAGACATAAAACGGAATGTGTATTTTCGTTCGATGCAAGCAGCATAAAACATTACTTAGCTGTCACTAGTATCAATCAATCACTATTTAAGCGTAGCTTGCAGCATGGTCTATAATCGCTATGTCTTCTTTAGTCTCTCATTCTACATCATTTCCCTACTACCTTTTCGATCAGATATGCCATAGAAACTCCCTGATTGTGTGACTAAAAAGAACTGGCGAGATCTGGTGAATGATTCAAAACGTATTACTCTTTTTGTCATAACTTGCTCCATTCATAATTTTGATGTGAAACATTTATGCTGTTTGTATTGTTTTATGTAATAACATTGTCGAAATGGTGCATTTATATTGAAATATTTTATAAAGAGAATAAGACTCGTGTATGCTCTTTTATTCAGACTCTCTACATGAGAGTGGAAAAAGAGTGCACTACGTTCTCTATACTATTCAATACTTTTTGTCGTCGCTCTGTTTATGACAAAGCAAATACTATTATTTCACTGAGCTAAATACTGCTTTATTTATTTTAACAATATTATATCTAATGTTCAAGCAGATGTAAGAAAAAAGAAAGTGCAATAGCAAAAGAGCCTTCAGCACAAAAACTACTACTTTTTTATTTTCCAATGTAACATTTACTAATGTGTTTATAGAAATCGAACAGGTACCGGGTAACAAAAAGGTGTTAACACATCGCCCGTGCGTTTTTTTGTTTTGATTTTTTTCGGATACCTGCCAGTTTTGTAACAATCACATGATACAAAGTTATATTTTGGCGATATCGCCTTGAAGACAAATTGTATTGGAAAATAATCATTTTCGTATTGCAGAAGTTTCCTTCGTCGAGAGAAACTATTGTCCGAAAGCAATACCACCAAGCAACACCAAAGCAATACTTCTAGAAGATAATGTTGCAATATTCTCTGATAATCACTATGAGGACAATTTAGAGCTATCACCAGAATATCAGAATAGAACGAAGCTATCGCTAGATAAACTCCCAGAAGAAAAACGGAAGACTGTATTTTTTTAAATTTTGTTATAATTTTCAATATTACAAGTAAATCTGCAATGTATTATGGAAAAATATGAATACTTATATAGTGCAGACGGGAAAAATATGAATACTTATATAGTGCAGATGGTTGGACACTGGGTCGAATGAACTACTTGGTGGTGTGAGCAACTTAATTTTTACATTCTTTACTCTAAAGAGTGAACAACGCGAATCTACAGAGAGTGAACTATATTTTACTAACAATCTACACTAAAATAGAGTAGATAACAGTTGTAAATGTCTGTTTCCTACTCAGTTTTCGTGTGTATACATGGGTGCCATTCACGAAGCCATTATGATGGAAACGCAATTCAACGTACGTTGACGCACAGGAGTCTTCCTGTACATAACCGACACAATTTCTTAAAATTTTTTGACAACTCCTCGAATGGTTGACACATTAAGTGCACTTTTTCGACTGAAACTTCTTGGAAGTGTGCGAGCGGTTTCAGCATAACTTTCCCAGTTTTTGTAATAAGTTTTCACAATTATAACGCGTTGCTACATTGCTAATTATCGGAATAAACATACGTGACAGTTGCCAAATTTCAGAGTTGACCCTTGCGCAAAAAATATTACACTAAATTTAAAACAGTGCAATCGTACTGATACACCCTATATAATCTTTTAGCATATAATAAACAATTAGAAAAAATTTATAAATGCATTTTAACTGATAACAAATTGTATAGTATTTCCTTATTAAACATACTAACACTCTGTCAAAACAACAACATTTCAAAAATAATTCGGTTGAGGCAACTGTAATCTTCAGTTTTTACAACGTCTAAAGCCAGTTTAGACAACCTCTAAAGTCGGTTGTGACAACCTTTAATTTAGGTTCTGACAACCGTTAAATTCAGTTGTGACAACTTTTAAAGGCGGTGGTAATAACCTTTAGAGGCGGCTGTCACAACTATTAAAGTCGGTTGTGACAACTTTTAATGTAGATTGTGACAACCTTTAAAGTCGGTTAAGAGAACCTTTAAAGTCGGTTGCGACAACCATTAAAGTCGGTAGTGACAACCTTTAAAGTCGGTTGTGACAACCTTTAAAGTCGGTTGTGGCAACCGTTAAAGTCGGTTGTGCCAACCTTTAAAGTCGTTTGTGACAATCTATAAATTCGGTTATAACAACATTTAAAGTCGATTATGACAACCTTTAAAGTCGGTTGTGACATCTTTTAATTTCGGTTGAGACAACCTTTAAAGTCGGGTGTGACAACCTCTAAAGTCGGTTGGGATAGCCATTAAAGTCGGTAGTGACAACCTTTAAAGTCGGTTGTGACTACCTTTAAAGTCGGTTGTGCCAACTGTTAAAGTCGGTTGTGGCAATCTCTAAAGCCGGTGGTGACAGCCTCTAAAGTCGGTTGTGACTATCTCTAAAGTCGGTTGTGACAACCTATAAAGTCAGTTGTGATACCATTAAAGTCGGTTGTGACAACCTTTTAAGTCAGTTGTGATAATCTTTAAAGCCGGTTATGACAATCTTTAACGTTGGTTGTAAGAACCTTTATAGTCTGTTGTGACATCCTTTAAAGTCGGTTGTGACAACCTTTTAAGTCAGTTGTGATAATCTTTATAGTCGGTTGTGACAACCTCTAAAGTCGGTTGCGACAACCTTTAAAATCGGTTGTGACCCTATAAAGTATGATGTGATGACCACTAAAGTCGGTTGTGACAATCTTTTACGTCGATTGTACAAACCTCTAAACTTAGTTATAGCCAATTCGGTTGTATTCGACATTGAGATCTAGAACCCAACTTTCAATTTAAGCTTTTATAGGAAACTCCGCAGACAAGAAATTTCTATTCATTTTTATAAAGTTTACTAAAATTCATTCACAAACATTTTTATAACTTACATTTTAAGTTAACCAACATATTTCTCGTCGTCGTTGCTGGTAACAATAAATCAAAAATCAATTTTTAGGAAACCTGGTTATGGTTTCAAAATTTTGCATGACACGGTCTAAATAGTTTTCGGTTTTTTCTTAAATTGACTTTCAAGTGTTCCATTTACAATATATTTACTTACCGACCGTTTCGAATTTTTAGTCGGGTTTAAATCCACAAATTTTGTAGTAAAAATGGTTTTCCTTTACATCCCATGAAGGAATTGGGGAGAGCTTCGTCCAACAAGTGAGCTGTGCGATTTCTAGTTTTATATTCACTGATTGGGTCCTCCAGTTTTTACACCAATTCTGAACGGTATTTTGAGAAGCATTTTCATGGCTATATAGTCGATAGTGCAACCTTCACTATGCGAGGTGACCGACGCCGAAAGAAATTTAAGGTGGTCAGAGCAAGGCTCGAACCCAGGAGTTCATGTACAAGAGGCGCGTGAACTAACCATTGAACCACGGTCAAATTTCATAACTGTATTTAAATATGTCAATCAAGTTTAAATTTTAAACTAAAATGTCATTCCAATTTGGAATATGTGTTTAATATAAAATTGAATAAAACACTTTTATTAAAATGCACATTAAAATTAATTAAATATGAATTTAATATTCAAATTTAAAAGAGATTTGTATGCATCAAGATCTTATTAAGTTTAAAAAATTATTTTATACACTAATATAGATTTTGAAATTTAAAAAAAAAATGTTTGAATAGCTAATTTACTTCTTCTTCAAATTATAAAATAATTTTTAAATATTTGTATTCTGTTGTTCGACCTTTTCTTTATCAATCGATAATCTATATTCTACGAGCTTGAGATCAGATTTGCTTTTATTGTATTTATTTTCCTCGATATTTCGCTACTCCATTGTGGACCATGATCAGGAGATATAAACAATATTTAATTAATATTTAATTGTTAAATATTGTTTATATCTCCTGATGATGCTACACCATGGAGTAGGGCAATATCGAAGAAAATATATACAAGAATAGCACATGTGACCTCAAGCTCCGAGAATATAAAGGGTCCGCCATCTAACGTTTTTTTTTCAAGTACTGCTTATTTCGTGAATGGTAACACTTAGCTCATGTCTGATTTGACAGATAATAAGTTTTATCCTTCCGCTGAACGAATATGGTTGTGTATATGCTTGAACTACGCTGGGAAATATTGCGACATTACTTTGAAAATCATGGTAATGTTGCAGATGCCAATTTTGCCGATGTTGCCAAAAAAATCATCTTTTCAGATGAAGCTCATTTTGATCTTGGCGTGTATGTAAACAAGCAAAATTGTCGCATTTGGGGCACAGAAAACCCGCACGCATACATTGAAAAGCCGATGCACCCAAAACGAGTCACTGTTTGGTGCGGATTTTGGTCCAGAGTCATAATTGGGCCATTTTTCTTCGAAAATGAGCAAGGAGTGGCCGTTACAGTCAATGGCGATCGTTATTGGGCCAACATTTGGTTTCAACAGGACGGCGCTACGTGCCACACAGCCGAAGCTACACTCGATGTTTTGCGCCCTGTTTTTGAAGATCGCATTATCAGCCGCAGACCTGATGTCGTTTGGCCACCTCGGAGCTGCGATTTGACACCGTTGGACTATTATTTGTTCGGTGCCCTCAAAGATAAGTGTTACGCCGACAAGACAGAGACAATTGATGCTTTAAAGGACAATATTCGTGAAGCCATTGGTGAAATACAGCTGCACACAATCGATAATGTGCTTAAAAATTAGACCGATCGTGTAGGCTACTGCATGGCCAGCCGAGGCAGCCATTTGAATGAAATTATTTTCCATTATTAACCGGGAGGGTTGTACTTTCAAATAAAAAAAGAAATTTGAGAAAATATTCAGTAGTTTTTTTATAGCATCTAGCGGACCCGCTAGATTTTTTATAATTTAGAAATTTTAGAAAAATTGTTTGAAAATTCTATTTAGAATTTATTCAACCCGTAAAATCTTATTCGGAAACAGACATGGTGTTTTAGGTCGAAAATTTGATTCAAATTTGAAAACCATATTTTTTTTTTATTTAATTTTTAAATGTTTTAAGGATATCGTATTTAACACAAATTGAGCAAAACCCAGTTAACCGGTTAAGTGGCGACAAATAACCGACTTTAGGTTTATTCGAAAATTAAGTTTTGTTAAACACTGCTGCAGTGTTAACTGCAAAAAACCGTTACCCGGATTTTCGGTTTTAAGCACTCTAATTCTAACACATTTCCAATGGTAGAGAAGAAATCCTGTATATGAGAACTGAGTTCAAGTTATACTACTGCCTATGAGAACGTGAGTTTAATTTACACAGTAAATATCTTTAATAACTTCTTCCGCGACAATAACATATTTTAGTGACGTCGTCATTATTATTTAACTAAGAATGAAACACCTATTCACACCAATACCCTTCGAATCATCTGTAAAACTGTAAGTTCCGATGGTTGTCTGAAATCGAAATCAAAACCCCCGCCAAATGACTACGTGTAATCAACCCGGTTGACCGGTTGCGGCTTCGTTTCCCCTAATGCAAACATAACTATTTTTAATTTTGTCATCATAGTATAGTTAGTTAGAAACCACAAATCCCTTTTTTATTTTATTGAAATTTTTTATCACAAAATTTTCATTGGTGTTATCAATAAATTGATTTATAATTGCGGTCATTAAATAACGATTTATTAGAAATTACGAGTATTTCAATGGAAAGACCATAAGCAGCGCATTGTATACGAAGGGGACATTACAATGGGATTATAAAATCGATTGACACAAAATCAATCAAAACAACATAAAAATCATCGAAAGGCCACAGAAATTGATGATCATAAAAATCACGAGTTTAATTTGTAGTTAAACAGCATAAAATGTATGCAATCATATAAAATTAAATTTGTCCTTGTGTGGTAACAGAAATGATGGGACAATTGCAGGATATGCACAAAAGTGACCAGTCATTAAGTTCCAGCGGTTTGATGTAGTGTATACCATTTCAAGCTCATAGCATTTGTGGAACAATGTAACCTTAAGTGTTTAGACACGAAATTAGGCTGACCCAGAATGAAGCTTAAATACAGACCCATGTTGCAAGTTTCAATAAATTACATTGCATCTATCGGCTGTTGTTTCCTTATCTATTACTCCTTCTTCGATTGCCAGCCTGAATGCCACGAAGGCTCTTAAAAAGTCTCTACAAGCGTCATACTCGTATAAAGCCTCATAATGAAGCCACGGCTGAACACGAAGCATGTTGGAAATTATTTAACAACGCCCAGTAAGTCTTCAGAAGACACTGGAGACTGGAATATGTACAGAGTGGAAAGGTTATGACGGTAGCCGTTAATATTTCGAGAATGTTGTTTAATCAAATATTTAACTTCAAAAATGGCTGAATTAGTTTTCAAAATACACGCCTTGATGATTAGTAGACTTTTAAATTCGTTCGAACCAATTTCCCACTCCATACGCTGTAATTCTAAAACATGTGTTTTTGTTGTGCAACAAAAGCAGTCATTGGGTGTCAAATCAGTGCTGTTTGACGGATGACCCCCCAATTCGTTGATTTGAGTGCTCATAAAGTCACAAGCTTGAGTGCTCAAAAAGTCACAGCTGTCGGAGGTTGATTTTGCTTATTTCCTAATAGACTTCAGGCAATTAAATGATGGTGTACAAATGCGAACTGTTAATTTTACAATGATCTAACGGCACGGTGGCGTCAAATCCGATTTTTCAAAAAAAATCCAATGAGTGTTCGAACTCTGGGGCGATGTGTTAACACCTTTTTGCTACACGGTACCTGTTCGATTTCTATGAACACATTCGTAAATGTTACATTGGAAAATAAAAAACAGCGTTCAATCATATGATGACGTTACAGTTAAATAATGTTAATACTTAAAATTATATAAAGGCCCAGTGCAAGCACATGTGTCATTATTTTCTTGCTCGATACTTTTTGTTTTATTCCCACAAAAGTCAAAGAATGCAAAGCAACAGCCACTTGTACATATATACATACATACATTGTTATATTCGAACATACGCTACACAAGTTCACAAAATTGTCGTTGCTCTTTTGCTATCTCATTTTTATATACGTATAATACGTCATTACTCTCTTTGCTCTGAGAGTGCTCCGCATCCACATTTTATTGGACTTACCTTTCACTATAATAAAAAAAATTAATGTGAGTCCGATCACAGGGGAGATGTGTAAACATCTAGTAATGAAGTTGGAAGTACTTATGCTTTTAGTATATTTTTTTAATTAATCAATTAAAAGTACCAAAACTTTCAATATTGTAAATACATAGGAATTTGCTGGTTTTTGTTTGTTTTATTTAACTTATTTGGTTAGTAAATGGGCCCACTGCAGTATATATGTACTGCATTAAAAATTACAGTAAGCAGTAAATTTACTGATTACTGAAAAAATTCAGTAAATTTTTACTGATAATGAAATTTAATTTGCATTACCAGTAAAATCATAGGGCCGTATTCATAATAATCAGTAATCGGGCATTACTGATTGCTGAAAAAAATTTTAGTAATCAGTAAAAATTTACTAGTTAAAGAATTATTTTTACTGAAATTTTAGTAGTACTGCAAAGAGCCCATCTATGGTAAATCCTTAAGTACAAATAGTTAATATTGGCTTATGGTAACTAAAATAAGATATATAAATTTTTGACTCGATTGTATTTAAAAATCTATGCAAAACTGCATCTATAGTAGTGGAATTGTTAGCTGTGGGGGTTTGTGGAGAATTGCTCATATGCAAGTGGAAAACGTCAAATAAAAATTTTGATAAAGCTTGCGGCTGTGGGTTTGCAAAATTTGTATTAAAATCTCCACCCATAATAATTGGCATGAGATGGAGATTGTTACCCAATTGTCGTGCACCAGTTTCAGTGTAAGGCAACAGTACGTAGTGAAGATATGTTATAATCTTAATTTATATTGGAATCTAATAGAAATTTTGTTAGAATTAACATTACCTCCATTCTGCTTTGATACACTTTGTGTTGTTTTATGTTCTGAGTTATAATTTTTTTGGTGTTTTGTAAAATATTTTATTATTTTGTATTTGTTGTGGTTGACAAGTTATTAATCAGCTGTTTACTGAAATGTAATGTTATTTTAAAGCAATGGTTTTCGAAAATTAGTAGCTAATATTGCACACTAGATGGTGCTTATATGCAGCTGTTAAGTATGAATGACAATCTCAAAGATGAAGAAAACTTTTAGTTTTTAGTTTTCCTTATATTTGACAAGTTTAGTTTTTAGTTTTCCTTATTTTGCTTTGTTTTAGTACATTTTTTATTAAAAGTGCAAAAAATCTTTTTAAAAGTTGTTAAAATTAAATGTTTTTGTATTCATTTTATTTATTTGGTTTCATTTGCCTACGATGACATAATGTACGACAATTAGTGAAAATTAGTCGCTACTAAGGGCTAGCACAAGTGCATGTTTCGGTTCATTTAATTCATCGTGCAAAATGTAATGCTGTGTGTGTTAGTCCGACGCCAGCAGCGGTTCGAGCCATACCATGTCTACACGTAAACCCACTCATAGTAGTCATTGCGACGCAACCGTCAAGATGCTATTACTACCCAATGATTGGGTTGAACTGTGTTGTGATACGTGTTGTACTTTAGCAACATAAAAAAGGAATTCATTTAAAAAATAAAAAAAGAAACAATTAAGTAAGGAAAAATTAATTTTTTAAGAAAATTTACTTTTTTTTATAAAAAGCTGATTATTTAGGAATAGGATTGTTTTTTAAGAAAAGATAATTTTTAAGAAATAGTACTTTTGTTAAGTAAAAATACTTTTTTAAAGAAAATGTATATATTTTAAGAAAACAAGTGGAAAATAATTAATTACGATAATTTAAACATCAATATTCTCCATTTTCCCTTTTTTTTAATTACAATCGTGCGCACACAAATCAAACGTTAGAATATCATAAATTCAGTGTGGGCGACAAAACGTCATCCATACAGTCTTGGATGAGTGGTCGTATGTACCAAGCAACACTCAAGTAAAATGATTCATGTTCGAATACGTTGGATTGATTTACTTGAGTCGAACGTAACATTGCCGTCGAAGTCCTATGTATACCAAGTAGTAACAACATGCATGACATGACAATTATTAGTGTCACACAAATCACAACTCAATCAATTCATCTCGCGCTAGCCTCTAGTCGCTACTATTGCACACTAGATGGTGATGAGTATATTGTATGCAGCGTATGAGTACACTAATCAGTCATACATACCTCACACCGATTTGATAACGCTTTACGATTGGTTAACGATTACATCGCACATCTTACTCTAAATTTGTGATTGTATTGTGAAAAAGATTTTTACCCCCAGCGTATAGATGTTTACACATCAAAAACAACAACACCAACAACAACAACAACAACTACTACTACTACTACTGATATGTTGGTGATTTATTTGCGCTTGCTGTGTCGTGGTGTGTTTGTGTGGGTGGTATGTGTAGGGGGGGGGGTACCTAAAATAAAAACTGTTAAGGGAATGCAAAGGAGTGGAGAGTGGAGTGTAACTTGTCATGGTGGAGGGTATATAAGCTTCGGCCCGGCCGAACTTAACACCATTTCTACTTGTTTTTGTATACACCGGGCAATGCTGAACATCAAATGACTTGCTTCGTTTGGCCATAGCAACAACAACGAAACAACCAAACACACAACATCACACATACTTTGTCCGAAGTAGCTGACGTATACGTGTGTCACATAACCACATGTTTGCCATATCAACAGCAACGAAACAGCCAAACACACAACATCACACATACTTTGTACGAAGTAGCTGATGTATTAGTGTGTCACCATGCGTCGACTGCGCAAGCCCATGCGCTTGCAAATGAAATTTTGCGTGGCTATGCTTTATATCTCCGTTCAACAACAGCGACAGACACATGTACATACATACATTATTATGTTAATACATACGCTATAGACACAATTTCGTTTGCCTCACCCCTGCCACACCACTCTTTCATTGCTCTCTTGCTCGTTCATTTTTGTTTAACACGTCATTATTCTCTTTCGCAGTCGCAGAAAATCTGGTTTTAGCAGCAGCATAAAATCTGGTTTTAGCATATTTTGACTTTGATAGATTTAGTCCCTATACGCCGCTATAGATGTTAACACATCAAAAAAAAACAGAATGCCATTTTCTTCAAAGTGTTGCGAGAGGGAACAACTTCTGTTGAATTCGGCTTACCTTGAAAACCCCATATATTGTAGACTGTTGCTTGGGTTCGTTCTCGTATATATACACGCTACAAAATCTGTCTTTTTTGTTGTTTGGATGCAAATATAACGTGTTTGTAGCTTGTCGCATACTATATTTTACTTGTGTTCAAACACTTTATGTTTGCTATTCAATACTACTTAATGTTGGAGACACAATGAAAATATGTGGAAAAGAGTAGTTGGAAATCAATCAATTCAATTCAATATTTTATGATAGTAAAAAATTAAAAATTACTATAACTCGAAAACGGTGCGACCAATCGCAAAAATAGTATTTTTATCTGTATAAGAGACTTTAACGTATTGTCTTGAACACGACATCACTTTTTTAAAAATCGCTAAAATTAAAATTTCTCGAATCAAAAATATCCAATAAATACCAATATCTCTGAAACGAAGCGTCTTATCGAATAAATAACTAATTTTTATAGGTTTCTAAGGATTTTGCATAAAGTGAATCAAACGTATGGAAAATTTTATTTTTAAAACTCAACAAATTAAGAAAATCGCTAAACTAAAAAACGGATATAACTCGAAAACAGTGCGTCCAATTGCAAAATAATAAATTTGTTTCGAAGCTTTAACCAGTGGATGTCATTAGTACGACATCACTTATTTTATAAAAATAAATTGCTAAGACATACATATGTGCGTTTTACCGACTTTTGATGTGTTAACATCTATACGCGCGCCTCTAGGGCAGTAAACTATCAGTTTAATACATACGCAAGTGTTAGGTTTGAAGAGTAAATCATCGTTTGTGTGTTCGTTGCTTGGCAGTCGGTATTGAAAGTGATTATTGGGCGATTTTCATATAATTTTCCCACGCGATTTTCTCCGGAAATTCATAGCCGATTTTATTAATTTTTGGATTAAAAAGCTAGTGCGGGTTTCGACGAAGAGTTTAGGCCAAAAATTAAGGCGATCCGATATCGGCGAGCCGAGATTTAAGTGTTTTAATTTGGAGTATTAATTTGGAGTAATATTAAAAAAGTATTTTATGTTGATCTTCGGTTATATCGTACGAATATAACAATGTATGTATGTATGTACAAGTGTCTGTTGCTTTGCATTCTTTGACTTTTGTGGGAATAAAAAAAAGTATTGAGCAAGAATATAATGACACATGTGCTTGCACTGGGTCTTTAAATAATTTTAAGTATTAATATTATTTAACTGTAACGTCATCATATGATTGAACGCTGTTTTTTATTTTCCAATGAAACATTTACGAATGTGTTCATAGAAATCGAACAGGTACCGTGTAGCAAAAAGGTGTTAAAACATCGCCCGTGAGTTCGAACACTCATTGGATTTTTTGGAAAATGTTACTTAAACGCCTCTTATGGCGTTAACAAATTTATTATTTTTGCGTTGGGACACACTGTTTTCGAGTTATAGCTATTTTTTATTTTAGCGATTTTTAAAAAAAAAAGTCGTCCATAGGAATTGGACCACTTTATGAAAAACCCTTAGACACCCGGAAAATTGGTTATTTTTCGATTGAACGCTCCGTTTCCGAAATATAGACATACTGTTGTTTCAGCGATCTTTTATTCGAAAAATTTTAGTTTTAGCGATTTGTTGTGATGCCGTATTAAATACGAGGTTTGCTATTTATATTTCGGGAACTGGTACCACTAGTGTTATATATATTTTAGAAAGCAATGGAATGTTACAAAAATGGGTGAGAAGACTTCCGACTCAAATTACTGGATTAGTGCATATATGGCAAAACTCGGAAATAAACAAATTGTAATAATGGCGGTGTATAGATCACCAAGTAGTAGTGAAGCGGAATTTTGTGAAGTTTTTGAACGAATAATCGAAGACATATGTGAAACAAGTTACGATATAATAATAGCAGGTGATTTTAACATAGATTGGAGCAAAGAAGAAACATACAAGATCAGATTAGAAAGTATTTTAAATGATAATGGACGAAAATAAATAGTTAACGAATATACTAGAATCACACAAAACTCGAGGACAATAATATACTATGTAATAACAAATAATGGTAACATCTCAACAAGAAATAACAATGCAAACAAAATAGCAGATCATGAAGCAATAGATATAAAAATTGAATATACAAACGAAAATCAAGGCCAAGTAAATAAAAAAAAACAGCAGACAGTTGTCCGAGGCCTTCGGCCACGGACTGTCCCTGCAGGCTGTGTCAGAGACACGGCCATTAAGTTTAACGTAGAATACGCCATCCGATAAGACAGAAAACATATATAACAATAAATGATAAATAACATAAGCAAATGAATTTATTTATTTGATAGTTACTTTTGATAATATACATAGCAATATGTCAAAAAAAGTGGTTTTTCCAATTTAAAGATATATGTACCAAATTATATGTACTGATTTGGGGATACATTCGGCTATCTGAAACGCTCATTAGGGTGGCCCTCAATTACATGATATGTGAATTATAGGGTGTTCTTGTTGTCATTGATTTTTCAACTGATTACGAATTTTTTCCTGTAATTTTATTAATATCCGAAAAACTGGAATTTTTTAATTTTTTACAATAAACTGGGTTAGTAGCCTTTCATTTAAGATGAATATTTCAATCGTACACTGAGAGAAAAAAAATTATTATAATAATAAGTGGTAAAGGTAGATTTACGACTTTTTCATTTAAAATGGCACAAAAACGGCTAAAGATTTTTGGCCAAAATTTTCTATTTCTCGTTTAGAACCTTAAAATCTTAAATTCTACCAAGGCGCTTCGCCGTACAATGTTTCGTTTGGAAAAAAAATTGAAAAAACTTCAAGAAAAATGGAAAAAATCGAAAATTTTTAGCTTTTTTACCTTCCTCAACTCATAACGTCCAAACTAAGCTTTGTGACGTGAAGCGCCTTGGTGGAATTTTAGATTTTAAGGTTCTAAACGTGAAATAGAAAATTTTGGCCAAAAATCTTTAGCCGTTTTTGTGCCATTTTAAATGAAAAAGTCGTAAATCTACCTTTACCACTTATTATTATAATAATTTTTTTTCTCTCAGTGTACGAATGAAATATTCATCTTAAATGAAAGGCTACTAACCCAGTTTATTGTAAAAAATTAAAAAATTCCAGTTTTTTTTTTTTTTTTAATTTAATTTTATAATTTTTAAGCCCACGAAAATGGTTAAACTGTGTTATATTTTGAAATACAACTAATTTTTAAAAACAAACTCGTGGAATAAACATTGTTTCTGAGTCCCCAAAGATTCATATTCAACAATAAAAAAGTTCTTTTTCGCAAAAAGTCGATTTTGACATATTGCTAAATATACATAAGCTTATGGTAGGAAAAATAGGATAAATATGTTTTTAAATTAAAAGAGTAAGGATAAATGATAAATAACAGACGCAAATCAATTTGATTTATATTTTTTATAATTATATATCCATGTTAAATTCAAATTCACATTTAACATTTTGTTTCACTTAAATACATAAGTAAATATACGAAATTACAATATTTCATCAATCAAAACAACAGCCGAAGGTTTGTGTCCACACTGAAACAGCAGCAAAGTTTGTGTTCACGCTACAAACTCAAACACTCAACCAAACACCACACATATGTTGGAGTGTATGTGTTTAAACAATTTTCATTTGAGAAATTTAAATATTAGGAAGATATCAACTAATATGAAATGTATATCAAACGAAAGATAACATCTTCATTTACCTACAAAAAAATTTTTAAAAAAAGTTATCTCGCCGTTTCCTGATAATCAATGAAATAAATATTACAACAATAACAATCTGACATGACTCCCTATACCGTAAGGTAAGACGTATTCTACGCCAAAAACAGTTGAAATATTTAAATATAAGAAGGATATATTTAATAGAGAACTCGGTGCAATATTAAAAGATAACGAGAATAATAATGTAAATGAATGCGCTAATATACTTGACACATGCCTAGAGAACACGGTTAAAAAATTTACAAACAAAAAAATAATAAATACAAGAAATGATACCAAAAAATGGTTCAATGACGAATTAAAAATACTTAAAAGAGAAAAAATTAGTAAACACCAGATTGCCAAAACAGAAAATACAGAATTTGCATGGGCCGAGTATAAATAGACAAGAAATATGTATAAAAATAAAAGTGAAAATGAAAAAAACAAATATGTTAATAATAAAATAAATAATGCCAAAGACCAAAAGCAAATGTGGAAGGAGATAAAAAACTTTGTACGAAAAAAAGAGGAAATATCTTTAAATATCTTTAACTGAACTTAAAAACGTATGTAAAGGCCTAAAAGAAAAACCAGACTTCAACAAAGTTTCAACTAAGATTGCTTTAGATAACTGGAATATAATTGGTAAAAATATGTTTAATATTATAAATAAATCCCTAGAAACAGGTGTTTTTCCTGAAAACTGGAAGTATTCAATGATAACGCCTATAGAAAAAATAAATAAAAAAAAAAATAAATGTGACGAGTTCCGCCGCCCAATAAACACTTTGAAAACGTGTGAAAAAATTTTGGAAAAAAATCATTAAGGAACAGCTTGAAAACTATATGGAAATAAATAACTTACTATCAAAATATCAATCTGGATTTAGGAAAAAATACTCATGTGAAACAACAGTTAATTATGTGATAAACAGAGAGGATATAAATGCATATTTGCTTACTTTATAAGCATTTGCATATTTTTCATTTTTTTTTGTTATAATGCATATTTTGGGTTATTTTGCATATTTTTGCATATTTGAGCATTTTTTCCTAAATCTTTTATAAAATTGCCCGGCTAGCGAAATTTTTGTGGGGGCACTTGGGTAAAAGCAGCCGTTTACTACAGCGACAATTTTAACGTAATTGAGGCAGCTCTTAGAGAACTCAATGAAGATGATGCTGAAACCATCAGAGTAGCTAAAAATCTATTAAAATCTGCAAATTTAAAAGCTGAGCTGAGCTACATAAAAAGCAATTTTTATGTAATAGTTCAAGCCAACACAAAGTTGGCAACACCCGGGCTAGAACTTAAGGAGAGCATAGGCGTTTTTGAAAATGTACGCAAAACATTGGCCTCTTTGAATAAGTCGGATTATCGTATCAAGTTTGAGAACGTCATTGCCCGAAACAAAGGTTACAGTGCAATTTTTGATATCCATCGAACCCTTAACGAATGTGTTGGTTCAGAGGGTGCCTTTATAAAACAGTATTCGCCTAGCGAGGTGGCACTCTTCAAATACTGTCCCGTTACTTCATCGGACGTAGAACGTTCGTTCTCAAAATATAGTGCAATACTATCTGAGAAGCGTCGCAATTTTTTGTTTGAAAACTTAAAACAGCATTTGATAGTTTATGCAAACATAAATGTGGAAAACGTAAACGAATAAAGAAACTGTTGTTAATTTCGTACGTAAGTTTGCTGCTGTAAAATAAAAAATAAACTAAATATGCATTGGATTAAATAAACCTACATCTATTTAATCTTGTTTTGGTCATTGCGGAGGTTTTAATAGATTTTGAAGTTGGTTTTTCGTGCATATTTAAATGCATATTTAAGGGTTTTTTAAGCATATCGTATGCGCTTAAAACGAGTTTAATGGTGCATATTTTTGTCCTCTCTGGTGATAAATAAATGGAAATACGTAGATACAAAAAATAAGATTATGGCAGTTTTTTTTGGACCTCAAAAGAGCATTTGAGACTATTGATAATTATTAATTCAAAAACTTTCTATGTATGGGATTAGAGAAAACGAAATACAATGGTTTAAATCATATCTGACAAATCGTAAACAAATAACTAAGGTAAACGGTGTTAAATCAGAATATTTTAGAGAAATGCGAAATAGTTATGTATGCTGATGACACACTGATATATGCTAAAGGAGATACAGAGGAACAATGTACAGACAATTTAACGCATGATATGAACAACATAAACAATTGGCTGAAAATGAATAAATTAAAACTAAATGAAAGTAAAACTAAAATAATGAAAATACACATGAACTGTGTAAAATAAATAATGAAACAATTGAAAAGATTAAGCAAATTAAATATCTCGGATTCGTTATCGACAAAGAATTAAAATTTAACCAACACGTTGAATATATATGTAAAAAAATGGGAAAAAAATGGATTTTTTAAGCGAGTGCGAAATAAAATATCGGTAACAACGGCAATAAATATGTACAATACTATAATAAATCCGCACTTTGAATTTGGCTCTACAATTGTGTACACTTGCTGCACAACAACACAACTTGAAAGACTACAAATACTCCAAAATAGGGCAATGCGTGCAATATTAAAATGCAACAGATATACTCCGATACAAACAATGCTTGATACACTGAAATGGCTAAATATGCAACAAAGACTGGCTCTAAACACACTAAACTTTGTCCAAAAAATGAAGATGGGAAATGCTCCAACCTATTTAATCGATCAACTGAACTATGTGGGTGAAATGCAGCCATATAATCTAAGTAACGCAGAAGACTTCCGATTACAAAGGGTGACGACAACAGCAATGCAACAATC
Source organism: Phaonia tiefii (assembly GCA_963931995.1). Classification (NCBI taxonomy): domain Eukaryota; kingdom Metazoa; phylum Arthropoda; class Insecta; order Diptera; family Muscidae; genus Phaonia; species Phaonia tiefii. The sequence continues at coordinate 245,187,983 of OZ008368.1, forward strand.
GCTGTTCTTCAAAGGACTTAAACTGTATAATATGCTATCTAATTATATCAAAACAGAAAGAAACATAAATATCTTTAAAAGAAATATCTCAACATTTGGCAAGAATAATGAAATAACACAGTTAGGGAGAATTTAGAAATATTGTTAAATAATATGTAATGAATTTTAATTAAAAGTATAATAAATACTACTTATATATATATAGAAAAAATAAAAATAAAAAAAAAAGATGCAAACTGGAACTTCCATTGGAAAGTTTGAATTTTTTTAGCATAAATATACATAAATATAATATCACTTACGACCACTATTTGTTGCATTTACAGTGTGTAAACCTGGAATTAAACCGTGACATTTTTCAAGCGATGATTTTTTGACGATTTTCATTGTGGATTATCGAGACAACAGTGTCTCAATCAACTTGTTAAAACTTTTGGTGATCAAGTACCATCAAAAACCAAGATTTCAGTGTCGGCCGCCGTTCGCTCCGGGATGAATTTCGTAGAGTTCGTCCTAAATAGGTTGTTCTGCCACAAAACATCGATGCAGTGCGTGAACTGACAATGCAAGATCGACATGTAACATATTGTGAGATAGAGGCATCCTTTCACAATTAGTTCCACTTCAATTCATTCGATTTCTCATGAAGATTTGGGTGTAAAAAAGATTTGTTCGCGTTGGATCCCACATAATTTGAATGGGTGTAAGGAAATGAGTAAAAAGTTCGACCATGGTGCTTCAAAAGACGTGTATAAAATCGTGACACTTGACGAATCAGGGATATATGTGCATTTGCCAGAAACAAAAAATCGCATGACGTGTCAGGGGACATAATTTGTTTGAAAAAAATCCAATGAGTGTTTGAACTCACGGGCGATGTGTTAACACCTTTTTGCTACACGGTATCTGTTCGATTTCTATGAACATATTCGTAAATGTTACATTGGAAAATAAAAACCAGCGCTCAATCATATGATGACGTTACAGTTAAATAATGTTAATACTTAAAATTATTTAAAGGCCCAGTGCAAGCACATGTGTCATTATTTTCTTGCTCAATACTTTTTGTTTTATTCCCACAAAAGTCAAAGAATGCAAAGCAACAGACACTTGTATATACATACATACATACATTGTTATATTCGTACAAGGTGGCGCAAAAGTAAACTTCCGATGTTTTTTGGCTGTAATTTAAAAAAAAAACTTTGATTCTTCTTGTGGATTATTTTTATTTGGTCTTTTAATTTTTTTTACATCAAGTCAAGAATATGATGTCATGTAAATGGCCGCCGCCACAGTTGATTGTCATTTGAGGCCATGGTATTTTCCATCACTTTGGCCAAAACTTCCGGCGATACGTCCTCACATTCTTCACGGATATTGTCTTTAAGAGCTGCAAGAGTCTGAGGCTTGTTGACATAAACCCGCGACTTCAAAAAGCCCCACAAAAAGAAGTCTGGAGCGGTCAAATCAGGCGATCTTGCTGGCCAGTGCAAATCGCCAAAACGGGAGATTAGGCGCCCGGGAAATGCATCCTTCAGCATATCGGTTGTGGCACGTGCAGTGTGTGCCGTTGCACCGTCCTGTTGGAACCACATGTTTTCCAATCCCAATTCATCAAGTTGCGGCAAAAATAACTCGTTGATCATTGCTCTGTAGCGCTCACCATTCACAGTAACCGTTTGGCCCGCGACGTCGTCGAAGAAAAAAGGTCCGATGACTCCTCCAGCGAAAACAGCACACCATACAGTGACTTTGAGCGGGTGTAATGGCTCTTCGTGGGTTACACGCGGATTTTCAGTGCCCCAGAAGCGTAAATTTTGCTTATTTCCGTACCCGCTAAGATGGAAATGGGCCTCATCACTCATGATTATTTTTGATGAAAAATCATATTCCTCTGGTCAATTATTGGTCAAATAAATAGTCAGCAATATTCCGCGTTCTGGAGCAGTGTAGCGTAACATTGTTTAATAACGTGTATTTTGCATGTGATTACTACACAAATGTCAAAACAGAACTGACATTAGGGGCCAATCGCAAAATCTATAGCATTTTCTGATAGGAGGATTACTTTTGCGCCACCTTGTACATACGCTACACAAGTTCACAAAATTGTCGTTGCTATCTTGCTATCTCATTTTTATATACGTCTAATACGTCATTACTCTCTTTGCTCTGAGAGTGCTCCGCACCCACATTTTATTGGACTTAACCTTTCACTATAATAAAAACACAACAACACCAACAACAACAACAACTACAACAACAACTACTACTACTGATATGTTGGTGATTTATTTGTGCTGGCTGTGTCGTGGAGTGTTTCTGTGGGTGGTGGGTGTAGGGGGGGGTACCTAAAATAAAAACAACCAAACACACAACTCACACATACTTTGTCCGAAGTAGCTGACGTATACGTGTGTCACATAACCACATGTTTGCCATATCAGCACCAACGAAACAGCCAAACACACAACATCACACATACTTTGTACGAAGTAGCTGACGTATTAGTATGTCACCATAACGTTGACTGCGATGGTTTTAGCAGCAGCATAAAATCTGGTTTTAGCAGATTTTGACTTTGATAGATTTAGTCCCTATACGCCGCTATAGATGTTAACACATCAAAAATATATTTTTTCTCCTTTTTGTAGAAACATGTATTAAATATTCCCGAAAAGGTCCTTTTTTAAAGAGAGGTATTTCTTTTATTGAAAGCTAAGGCTTTTTTAAGAAAATGTACTATTGTTAAGAAGAAGTACTTTCTGTAGGAAAGAGCCATAAAAGTATGCATTTTTTTGCAAAGTACTTTTTTTAAAAACAGGTACCTTTAAAAGAAGTGGTACTCTTTTTAGGAAAAGATTATTTTTTTAAGAAAAATTACTTATTTTCTGAAGGGCTAGAAAAGAAAAGAAGTATTATTATTTTATTTTTAAGAAAAGTTTCTTTAAAGAAAAGGAATTTTTTTAAGAAAATCAATTTTTTTTTTAAAAAAAATGGCCATTTTTTTAGAATTGGTCCTTTTTTACAGGAATACATATGTAGGCACTTTTTAAGAGTAGGTACTTATCTCAAGAAAAGCTATTTCGTTTCACAAAATAGGTAATCTTTAAAGAAAAGGTAGTTTTTAAAGAAAAGGCAATTAGTTGTAAGATAATGTACAATTTTAAGGAAAGGTACTTATTTAAAAAAAATTACTTTTTTTAAGAAAATATACTTTTTGTAAGAAAATTTACTTTTTGTAAGAAAATTTAGTTTTTATAAGAAATTTTGTTTTTTTAAGCAAAGGTATTTCTTTAAGATAAGGTATTTTTTTTAATAAAAGTTACTTTGTTTAAGGATATGAATACATAGTTTTTTTTTTTTTTAGAAAATTTACTTTTATAAGAAAATGCACTTATTTAAGGAAATTTAATTTTTTTAAACTTCTTTCACTACAATATATACTAAATATTGGTTAGACCCCTTTCACACTCGGCAAGTTACTTGCGCAAGTCTCTTGCCCAAGTCTTGGTTTGATGATGACAGAGGTAAGGTCGGGTTAGGGGAATAAATTTGAGGTACAGACTTGCTTGTACTCGGAAAGTTGAAAAACTGACTTGCGCAAGTATCTTGCCGAGTGTGAAAGGGGTCTTACAGGCTCCACCTAGTAAACTTGCCATTAAACAAGAAATTTCCCAACATATGTGAGACATCTAGTTAGTCTAGACACAAACCAAAACAACAGTAAACAATATAGTCGATAATAGTGGGATGTAGCATACTAGTGTTAAAACAAAAGTTGTTTAATTTTTGCTAATTTTTCATCCGATGAGGAACTTGGTTCCAACAGCAATCGACCGTGTGGGTCTTTCAAGACTAGCTAAATCCGACAAATCTTATCCGTGGAAGAGACACAGCGAAGCAAAAGGTCACCGAATGGGTCTCTTCGTCCGAATGGGTCATGTAGCCACTGTTCCGTTTGAAGAACGTAGGACGGTCAATTCAGAGTGGGACACGACCACTTCGGAGAAATTCGTAAAACCAACCGCCAAAGACAAATCATTCTCAATCATGACAATGCGAGCTCTCACACATCTCGTCAAAGAGGTGAATTTTTGAGCAGTCAATTCATCGAATTGATTGATGATTCACACTCCGTACAGCCCTGACTTCTTCTTGTTCCCGAATATCAATGGTAAACTGCGTGGTCAACAATTTACGACCCTGAAGAAGCAGTTGAAGCGTTGAAAAACCATATTTTAGAGTTGTCTCAAGAGGAGTGGATAACCTGCTATGACAAATGGTTTAAATGAATGCGAAAGTGTGTTGATCATCAAGGGGAATATTTCAAAAAACAATAAAGCCATTTTTCTTTTAAGAGTGTTTGTTAATATTTGTTATTCCCGAAACATAAATAGCAACCCTCGTACATTCAATGGTTTCAACCTCCTATGAAGGTAAAAAATTTATTACATTTGGGATTCGTAACACCGTTTCCGAGTTATAAACATATCTTTATTTTAGCGATTATATTATTTTGGCGGTTTTTTTTTAAATTTCAATAGGAATTGGAGCACTTTATGGAAATCCCTTAGAAACCCGTAAAAATGTATTATTTTTTCGATTCGACGCACCGTTTGCGAGACATAGACTCGTTTTCATATTTTCAATCAAAAATGGGGATGGGTTTGCCAGAGTAACCTATTACCCACGAAACACGAATCCTAGTTACAAATAATAATAATGTTGTTTATATTTAAATATAAAATTCACAATGTTAAAAAAAATAATTTTTTTAGTTATTTTTCTATAAAGTTCATAATGGGTTAAAGCATCACCAAATGGTTGTGACAGCCATCAGGTTCAAGTAATTAGTTGACCATATAGTGTATGATATAGTTGGATTATTTGGTACAACCGAATTAGTTTCAAATTTTTCGTCGATCCTACCACTAATTTCGTCGTCCAATATTCACCACTACAGGATAATTTGATTGAATACTTTTGACTGAATAATATGATAGTAATAAAATACAGTTTCCCATTACATCCCATGACGGAATTGGGGAGAGCTTGGGGAGATCTCATTCACTGATTGGGACCTACAGTTTTACACCGGTTCCGAATGGTATTTTGAAAAGCTTTTTCAAGGCTAAGTACTCGATTGTGTCGCCATCACTAAGCGAGGTAGCCGTCGTCGAAGAAAAATTTAAGTGCATGGATCGAACCCACATTCTCATGCAGAAAAGCCGCACACACTACCCATTGCACCACCGACGGCCACAAGGGACTGATAGTACAGGCGACCATCAAATTTTAGTTGGCTGTAAATATAGTTGTGACAATGAATCTCTTCTGTTGTGTATGTTTTTGTGGCCCAAATATGGTTTTATTTGTTGGAAAATTTTGAAAACAAAATCAAGCAGGCAACAAAGAAACAAAAAAGCAGCAGATCTTCAATTAGTATATCGATGTTCCCAACATATAACTACATTGTTCCTTTATAATGTTACAGAGGGCTTTTTAAACGTCTTTCGAAGCACCAACATTCAAAGTTCTTCAACTTTTCTTTACACCAGTGGGCATGAGCCTTTTGGCGAACGATGTAGAGATATGCATGTTGATACAACATTAATTGTGTGGCTGTAAGTCACATGAAGATCTTTTAATATCAATTCCCTCACGACATCGATGTTTTCTGATACAACAACAGATTTTCGACGACCTTCCTGAAGTTTGGCCTAGAGTAAAGAGCTGCCACATTTGAATTCCGTACATCCATAGAGTATATTCATTGAGTTATATACCTAGATGAGTCATCTGTCCCATCAGACGTTTCATTTCACACTCTTCGGGGTGAGATCGATGCGATACACAGATGTTAAGCCTAAATTGACTTACACCAGGTGGAGTTACAACAACTATTGACATAAATTTGTCATGTCGTTTTGGTTAAGAATTGTGAAATTTAAACGCATTTTCGATATTTTTGTTATCTTTTATTATTAGTTTGCATTTGTGTTGTATTTACTACACAAAACAAAATGTTGTTGTTGTTTATTTGTTGTTGTTTTGAACTAATGCCTCTATCGGCTATTATTAAAGCAATACTTTTCAACATGCAACGCCCTTATGTAACCAAGCCAAATCTCACAAATTTACTGAGAGAAATGGTTACACTAGGTATATACAGGGTGGCGCCGAATGAGCTATATGGTTTGAATTCTTTATAACTTTTTTAATTATTATTTTTTAATTTTTTGATTTTGATAAATTTGTGAAGAAGTCTTGGGCAATTAATTATGAATCATTACACGATCGACCAACGTGCACAAATAATTGAATTGAAAAGCGGAGGAAAATCCAGACTTTATTCACAATTTGGCAATAAGCGATGAAGCCCATTTCCTGTTAAATGGGTATGTCAACAAGCAAAACTGCAGGATTTGGGCTACGGAGAATCCAAGAGCAGTGCATCAGCGAGAATTACACCCACTTAAGTGTACTGTTTGGTGCGGTGTATCCTCCGAAAGGATAATTGGCCCATATTTTTTTGAAAATGGAAGTGGTGTCTCAATCTCCGTCAACCGTGCTGCATATCGGACGATGTTGGAAAATTTTATTAGGCCAGCTGTGGAAAACCATCCAAACTTGTGGTTTCAACAAGATGGAGCCACAGCACATACTGAACGTGCCTCAATGGCTTTGTTAAGGGACATATTCGGCGAACGCATTATTTCGCGCACAAGCGATTTTAACTGGCCTCCACGTTCACCAGATTTAACAGCTCCTGACAGTTTTCTTTGGGGATATTTGAAAGAAAGAGTGTAGGTTAACAAACCAACAACCATTCTCCAACTAAAAACCAACATTCGAAATGAAATCATGGCCATTACACCCGAAATTCTGCGAAAAGTTATGGAAAATATGCTAAAAAGAGCACGTATGTGCGCAGCAGAAAATGGACATCACTTACAGGATATCATTTTTCAAAGCTAATTGCAAAAGATTCCCCAATAATATACTGTATTTAAAAAAAAAATTATAATCATCGCATAAATAAAAAAGTTATAAACCATTTAAACCATATAGCTCATTCGGCGCCACCCTGTAATTACACAGTGGGTATACCACCGAAAAATGGTAGTCGGGATGGTGATATATCACCAAAATCTGAAGTGAGTTGTTCGGCACAAATGACATAAAAATGTTCAAGATTCAACAGCATTTGTTCTCTGAGATAAATTTTTCAAGTCTCTTCAAATAATGGAAATATCACTCGTATGACTATAGATTTGGGACGGATCTACACCATATCTTAAAACATTATAGGCAACTCTCGTATAAGAATGCGCTCTGATGGGCTAAGAAGAACTGTTCAGGGTTCTTCTGTACTTCCATTAAAGATGCGCCGTTTTTTCAGGGTGTTGACATGTGGTGAGACTAAAAGTCAATGCAAATTTCTTTGTGGAAAGTGTCGGTAGTACAATGTTTAACATGCCGGACTCTCCTATATGAGGACGTAGTTTTAATCCCAGTTCTGACCACCTATCGTTGCAGTCGGTGACGTTAAGCTCGCTCAGCGACAGCGACACTATCGAGTAATTTGCCATGAAAGAGTCCCTCAAAAACCGTACGGAATCGATGTGAAAGTAAAAGTCCAAACAGTGAGACTAAAGTTTAAAAGCGCACATCAAAGCTCACGCAATGAGTGCGATAAGCTCTCCTCTATCCCTTCAAAGTCTGTAATGAGAAAATTAGTTTAATATGTGGCACAAGAATGTCTAGTAAAGGATCCTAATTATTTATGCAACTGAAAGAATTGTCTTCTTTATTAGTTGATACGATTTTAAGCTTCATGAAGTAAACTGTGGCTATGTCGTGCTAACATTAAGTGAATCGTAGATTGTCACCACTTTGATTTGTTATTCAGTCAGAGATCATCTTTGTTTCTTATTAGTTAAACTGTATTTTAGCTTGCAAATAATTTTAAGGTAAATGGTTAACAAGTGCTTAACCGGATAAAATTGGGTGATTAAGTCATTGTTTATTAGTCACTGACTGTCATAGTAACCATTTTATATTTGCCAAGGTTACCATATTGTACAAATAATAGAATAAGTGTGGAATTTACCCAGAGTTTTCGAAAATGAATTGAGTGAATGGTTAATAGAGTAATCAAAAAATAAATTAAACTGATTCTAAAGCTTTGACTCGACTTCTCTTCTGGTTTTTATTTTTGCAGGTGACAGTGATTTCGACATAAAGGCACCCTAATTTGCACCTAAATATTTAGAATGAAATTTTTGTTTTCGAGCCAGTATTTACGACCAAGTATTCGTGTGTTTTCTTCCAAACGAACGATTACATGAAACTAAAACGCATGAAATTAAAACGCAACATATCTGTCAACATAAGAAATAATTTGAGTCACTTACACACACATTCAGGAGTATTTATTAATCCCTGTCTGAAAGAGTAATGTATTAACTTTGGCTGAGAACAACCTCTCTTTGTCCCTCCTTTATTATTTTGCTGTTGACAGAGCATACCTACAAAAAAAATTAAATAAACAGTGCACCAAACACAGATGTATTTGTATCACAAAAAAATCAGTATTCGGATCATTAAGACATATATTATAATATATTAATCATTGTGTCTCAACCAAGTAATATTGAATAGCAACCACAATGTGTTTGGACATAAATATACTATATTAGTGACAAACTCCAAACACCTGTTATATTTGCATCCAACCCAGAAAAAACTGATTATTCAGCATGAATAAACTTTTGGAATTAAGTTTAAGAATTAAATAATACGTCATTACTCTCTTTTCTCTGAGAGTGCTCCGCACTTACCTTTCTTACCTTTCACTATAATACAAGAACAACAACACCAACAACAACAACAACTTCTACTACTACTACTGATATGTTGGTGATTTATTTGTGCTTGCTGTGTCGTGGAGTGTTTCTGTGGGTGGTGGGTGTAGGGGGGGGTACCTAAAATAAAAACAACCAAACACACAACTCACACATACTTTGTCCGAAGTAGCTGACGTATACGTGTGTCACATAACCACATGTTTGCCATATCAGCACCAACGAAACAGCCAAACACACAACATCACACATACTTTGTACGAAGTAGCTGACGTATTAGTATGTCACCATAACGTTGACTGCGATGGTTTTAGCAGCAGCATAAAATCTGGTTTTAGCAGATTTTGACTTTGATAGATTTAGTCCCTATACGCCGCTATAGATGTTAACACATCAAAAATATATTTTTTCTCCTTTTTGTAGAAACATGTATTAAATATTCCCGAAAAGGTCCTTTTTTAAAGAGAGGTATTTCTTTTATTGAAAGCTAAGGCTTTTTTTAAGAAAATGTACTATTGTTAAGAAGAAGTACTTTCTGTAGGAAAGAGCCATAAAAGTATGCATTTTTTTGCAAAGTACTTTTTTTTTTAAAAACAGGTACCTTTAAAAGAAGTGGTACTCTTTTTAGGAAAAGATTATTTTTTTAAGAAAAATTACTTATTTTCTGAAGGGCTACTTATCCCAAGAAAAGAAAAGAAGTATTATTATTTTATTTTTAAGAAAAGTTTCTTTAAAGAAAAGGAATTTTTTTAAGAAAATCAATTTTTTTTTTTAAAAAAATGGCCATTTTTTTAGAATTGGTCCTTTTTTACAGGAATACATATGTAGGCACTTTTTAAGAGTAGGTACTTATCTCAAGAAAAGCTATTTCGTTTCACAAAATAGGTAATCTTTAAAGAAAAGGTAGTTTTTAAAGAAAAGGCAATTAGTTGTAAGATAATGTACAATTTTAAGGAAAGGTACTTATTTAAAAAAAATTACTTTTTTTAAGAAAATATACTTTTTGTAAGAAAATTTAGTTTTTGTAAGAAAATTTAGTTTTTATAAGAAATTTTGTTTTTTTAAGCAAAGGTATTTCTTTAAGATAAGGTATTTTTTTTAATAAAAGTTACTTTGTTTAAGGATATGAATACATAGTTTTTTTTTTTTTTTAGAAAATTTACTTTTATAAGAAAATGCACTTATTTAAGGAAATTTAATTTTTTTAAACTTCTTTCACTACAATATATACTAAATATTGGTTAGACCCCTTTCACACTCGGCAAGTTACTTGCGCAAGTCTCTTGCCCAAGTCTTGGTTTGATGATGACAGAGGTAAGGTCGGGTTAGGGGAATAAATTTGAGGTACAGACTTGCTTGTACTCGGAAAGTTGAAAAACTGACTTGCGCAAGTATCTTGCCGAGTGTGAAAGGAGTCTTACAGGCTCCACCTAGTAAACTTGCCATTAAACAAGAAATTTCCCAACATATGTGAGACATCTAGTTAGTCTAGACACAAACCAAAACAACAGTAAACAATATAGTCGATAATAGTGGGATGTAGCATACTAGTGTTAAAACAAAAGTTGTTTAATTTTTGCTAATTTTTCATCCGATGAGGAACTTGGTTCCAACAGCAATCGACCGTGTGGGTCTTTCAAGACTAGCTAAATCCGACAAATCTTATCCGTGGAAGAGACACAGCGAAGCAAAAGGTCACCGAATGGGTCTCTTCGTCCGAATGGGTCATGTAGCCACTGTTCCGTTTGAAGAACGTAGGACGGTCAATTCAGAGTGGGACACGACCACTTCGGAGAAATTCGTAAAACCAACCGCCAAAGACAAATCATTCTCAATCATGACAATGCGAGCTCTCACACATCTCGTCAAAGAGGTGAATTTTTGAGCAGTCAATTCATCGAATTGATTGATGATTCACACTCCGTACAGCCCTGACTTCTTCTTGTTCCCGAATATCAATGGTAAACTGCGTGGTCAACAATTTACGACCCTGAAGAAGCAGTTGAAGCGTTGAAAAACCATATTTTAGAGTTGTCTCAAGAGGAGTGGATAACCTGCTATGACAAATGGTTTAAATGAATGCGAAAGTGTGTTGATCATCAAGGGGAATATTTCAAAAAACAATAAAGCCATTTTTCTTTTAAGAGTGTTTGTTAATATTTGTTATTCCCGAAACATAAATAGCAACCCTCGTACATTCAATGGTTTCAACCTCCTATGAAGGTAAAAAATTTATTACATTTGGGATTCGTAACACCGTTTCCGAGTTATAAACATATCTTTATTTTAGCGATTATATTATTTTGGCGGTTTTTTTTTAAATTTCAATAGGAATTGGAGCACTTTATGGAAATCCCTTAGAAACCCGTAAAAATGTATTATTTTTTCGATTCGACGCACCGTTTGCGAGACATAGACTCGTTTTCATATTTTCAATCAAAAATGGGGATGGGTTTGCCAGAGTAACCTATTACCCACGAAACACGAATCCTAGTTACAAATAATAATAATGTTGTTTATATTTAAATATAAAATTCACAATGTTAAAAAAAATAATTTTTTTAGTTATTTTTCTATAAAGTTCATAATGGGTTAAAGCATCACCAAATGGTTGTGACAGCCATCAGGTTCAAGTAATTAGTTGACCATATAGTGTATGATATAGTTGGATTATTTGGTACAACCGAATTAGTTTCAAATTTTTCGTCGATCCTACCACTAATTTCGTCGTCCAATATTCACCACTACAGGATAATTTGATTGAATACTTTTGACTGAATAATATGATAGTAATAAAATACAGTTTCCCATTACATCCCATGACGGAATTGGGGAGAGCTTGGGGAGATCTCATTCACTGATTGGGACCTACAGTTTTACACCGGTTCCGAATGGTATTTTGAAAAGCTTTTTCAAGGCTAAGTACTCGATTGTGTCGCCATCACTAAGCGAGGTAGCCGTCGTCGAAGAAAAATTTAAGTGCATGGATCGAACCCACATTCTCATGCAGAAAAGCCGCACACACTACCCATTGCACCACCGACGGCCACAAGGGACTGATAGTACAGGCGACCATCAAATTTTAGTTGGCTGTAAATATAGTTGTGACAATGAATCTCTTCTGTTGTGTATGTTTTTGTGGCCCAAATATGGTTTTATTTGTTGGAAAATTTTGAAAACAAAATCAAGCAGGCCACAAAGAAACAAAAAAGCAGCAGATCTTCAATTAGTATATCGATGTTCCCAACATATAACTACATTGTTCCTTTATAATGTTACAGAGGGCTTTTTAAACGTCTTTCGAAGCACCAACATTCAAAGTTCTTCAACTTTTCTTTACACCAGTGGGCATGAGCCTTTTGGCGAACGATGTAGAGATATGCATGTTGATACAACATTAATTGTGTGGCTGTAAGTCACATGAAGATCTTTTAATATCAATTCCCTCACGACATCGATGTTTTCTGATACAACAACAGATTTTCGACGACCTTCCTGAAGTTTGGCCTAGAGTAAAGAGCTGCCACATTTGAATTCCGTACATCCATAGAGTATATTCATTGAGTTATATACCTAGATGAGTCATCTGTCCCATCAGACGTTTCATTTCACACTCTTCGGGGTGAGATCGATGCGATACACAGATGTTAAGCCTAAATTGACTTACACCAGGTGGAGTTACAACAACTATTGACATAAATTTGTCATGTCGTTTTGGTTAAGAATTGTGAAATTTAAACGCATTTTCGATATTTTTGTTATCTTTTATTATTAGTTTGCATTTGTGTTGTATTTACTACACAAAACAAAATGTTGTTGTTGTTTATTTGTTGTTGTTTTGAACTAATGCCTCTATCGGCTATTATTAAAGCAATACTTTTTAACATGCAACGCCCTTATGTAACCAAGCCAAATCTCACAAATTTACTGAGAGAAATGGTTACACTAGGTATATACAGGGTGGCGCCGAATGAGCTATATGGTTTGAATTCTTTATAACTTTTTTAATTATTATTTTTTATTTTTTTGATTTTGATAAATTTGTGAAGAAGTCTTGGGCAATTAATTATGAATCATTACACGATCGACCAACGTGCACAAATAATTGAATTGAAAAGCGGAGGAAAATCCAGACTTTATTCACAATTTGGCAATAAGCGATGAAGCCCATTTCCTGTTAAATGGGTATGTCAACAAGCAAAACTGCAGGATTTGGGCTACGGAGAATCCAAGAGCAGTGCATCAGCGAGAATTACACCCACTTAAGTGTACTGTTTGGTGCGGTGTATCCTCCGAAAGGATAATTGGCCCATATTTTTTTGAAAATGGAAGTGGTGTCTCAATCTCCGTCAACCGTGCTGCATATCGGACGATGTTGGAAAATTTTATTAGGCCAGCTGTGGAAAACCATCCAAACTTGTGGTTTCAACAAGATGGAGCCACAGCACATACTGAACGTGCCTCAATGGCTTTGTTAAGGGACATATTCGGCGAACGCATTATTTCGCGCACAAGCGATTTTAACTGGCCTCCACGTTCACCAGATTTAACAGCTCCTGACAGTTTTCTTTGGGGATATTTGAAAGAAAGAGTGTAGGTTAACAAACCAACAACCATTCTCCAACTAAAAACCAACATTCGAAATGAAATCATGGCCATTACACCCGAAATTCTGCGAAAAGTTATGGAAAATATGCTAAAAAGAGCACGTATGTGCGCAGCAGAAAATGGACATCACTTACAGGATATCATTTTTCAAAGCTAATTGCAAAAGATTCCCCAATAATATACTGTATTTAAAAAAAAATTATAATCATCGCATAAATAAAAAAGTTATAAACCATTTAAACCATATAGCTCATTCGGCGCCACCCTGTAATTACACAGTGGGTATACCACCGAAAAATGGTAGTCGGGATGGTGATATATCACCAAAATCTGAAGTGAGTTGTTCGGCACAAATGACATAAAAATGTTCAAGATTCAACAGCATTTGTTCTCTGAGATAAATTTTTCAAGTCTCTTCAAATAATGGAAATATCACTCGTATGACTATAGATTTGGGACGGATCTACACCATATCTTAAAACATTATAGGCAACTCTCGTATAAGAATGCGCTCTGATGGGCTAAGAAGAACTGTTCAGGGTTCTTCTGTACTTCCATTAAAGATGCGCCGTTTTTTCAGGGTGTTGACATGTGGTGAGACTAAAAGTCAATGCAAATTTCTTTGTGGAAAGTGTCGGTAGTACAATGTTTAACATGCCGGACTCTCCTATATGAGGACGTAGTTTTAATCCCAGTTCTGACCACCTATCGTTGCAGTCGGTGACGTTAAGCTCGCTCAGCGACAGCGACACTATCGAGTAATTTGCCATGAAAGAGTCCCTCAAAAACCGTACGGAATCGATGTGAAAGTAAAAGTCCAAACAGTGAGACTAAAGTTTAAAAGCGCACATCAAAGCTCACGCAATGAGTGCGATAAGCTCTCCTCTATCCCTTCAAAGTCTGTAATGAGAAAATTAGTTTAATATGTGGCACAAGAATGTCTAGTAAAGGATCCTAATTATTTATGCAACTGAAAGAATTGTCTTCTTTATTAGTTGATATGATTTTAAGCTTCATGAAGTAAACTGTGGCTATGTCGTGCTAACATTAAGTGAATCGTAGATTGTCACCACTTTGATTTGTTATTCAGTCAGAGATCATCTTTGTTTCTTATTAGTTAAACTGTATTTTAGCTTGCAAATAATTTTAAGGTAAATGGTTAACAAGTGCTTAACCGGATAAAATTGGGTGATTAAGTCATTGTTTATTAGTCACTGACTGTCATAGTAACCATTTTATATTTGCCAAGGTTACCATATTGTACAAATAATAGAATAAGTGTGGAATTTACCCAGAGTTTTCGAAAATGAATTGAGTGAATGGTTAATAGAGTAATCAAAAAATAAATTAAACTGATTCTAAAGCTTTGACTCGACTTCTCTTCTGGTTTTTATTTTTGCAGGTGACAGTGATTTCGACATAAAGGCACCCTAATTTGCACCTAAATATTTAGAATGAAATTTTTGTTTTCGAGCCAGTATTTACGACCAAGTATTCGTGTGTTTTCTTCCAAACGAACGATTACATGAAACTAAAACGCATGAAATTAAAACGCAACATATCTGTCAACATAAGAAATAATTTGAGTCACTTACACACACATTCAGGAGTATTTATTAATCCCTGTCTGAAAGAGTAATGTATTAACTTTGGCTGAGAACAACCTCTCTTTGTCCCTCCTTTATTATTTTGCTGTTGACAGAGCATACCTACAAAAAAAATTAAATAAACAGTGCACCAAACACAGATGTATTTGTATCACAAAAAAATCAGTATTCGGATCATTAAGACATATATTATAATATATTAATCATTGTGTCTCAACCAAGTAATATTGAATAGCAACCACAATGTGTTTGGACATAAATATACTATATTAGTGACAAACTCCAAACACCTGTTATATTTTCATCCAACCCAGAAAAAACTGATTATTCAGCATGAATAAACTTTTGGAATTAAGTTTAAGAATTAAATAATACGTCATTACTCTCTTTTCTCTGAGAGTGCTCCGCACTTACCTTTCTTACCTTTCACTATAATACAAGAACAACAACACCAACAACAACAACAACTTCTACTACTACTACTGATATGTTGGTGATTTATTTGTGCTTGCTGTGTCGTGGAGTGTTTCTGTGGGTGGTGGGTGTAGGGGGGGGTACCTAAAATAAAAACAACCAAACACACAACTCACACATACTTTGTCCGAAGTAGCTGACGTATACGTGTGTCACATAACCACATGTTTGCCATATCAGCACCAACGAAACAGCCAAACACACAACATCACACATACTTTGTACGAAGTAGCTGACGTATTAGTATGTCACCATAACGTTGACTGCGATGGTTTTAGCAGCAGCATAAAATCTGGTTTTAGCAGATTTTGACTTTGATAGATTTAGTCCCTATACGCCGCTATAGATGTTAACACATCAAAAATATATTTTTTCTCCTTTTTGTAGAAACATGTATTAAATATTCCCGAAAAGGTCCTTTTTTAAAGAGAGGTATTTCTTTTATTGAAAGCTAAGGCTTTTTTTAAGAAAATGTACTATTGTTAAGAAGAAGTACTTTCTGTAGGAAAGAGCCATAAAAGTATGCATTTTTTTGCAAAGTACTTTTTTTTTTAAAAACAGGTACCTTTAAAAGAAGTGGTACTCTTTTTAGGAAAAGATTATTTTTTTAAGAAAAATTACTTATTTTCTGAAGGGCTACTTATCCCAAGAAAAGAAAAGAAGTATTATTATTTTATTTTTAAGAAAAGTTTCTTTAAAGAAAAGGAATTTTTTTAAGAAAATCAATTTTTTTTTTTAAAAAAATGGCCATTTTTTTAGAATTGGTCCTTTTTTACAGGAATACATATGTAGGCACTTTTTAAGAGTAGGTACTTATCTCAAGAAAAGCTATTTCGTTTCACAAAATAGGTAATCTTTAAAGAAAAGGTAGTTTTTAAAGAAAAGGCAATTAGTTGTAAGATAATGTACAATTTTAAGGAAAGGTACTTATTTAAAAAAAATTACTTTTTTTAAGAAAATATACTTTTTGTAAGAAAATTTAGTTTTTGTAAGAAAATTTAGTTTTTATAAGAAATTTTGTTTTTTTAAGCAAAGGTATTTCTTTAAGATAAGGTATTTTTTTTAATAAAAGTTACTTTGTTTAAGGATATGAATACATAGTTTTTTTTTTTTTTTAGAAAATTTACTTTTATAAGAAAATGCACTTATTTAAGGAAATTTAATTTTTTTAAACTTCTTTCACTACAATATATACTAAATATTGGTTAGACCCCTTTCACACTCGGCAAGTTACTTGCGCAAGTCTCTTGCCCAAGTCTTGGTTTGATGATGACAGAGGTAAGGTCGGGTTAGGGGAATAAATTTGAGGTACAGACTTGCTTGTACTCGGAAAGTTGAAAAACTGACTTGCGCAAGTATCTTGCCGAGTGTGAAAGGAGTCTTACAGGCTCCACCTAGTAAACTTGCCATTAAACAAGAAATTTCCCAACATATGTGAGACATCTAGTTAGTCTAGACACAAACCAAAACAACAGTAAACAATATAGTCGATAATAGTGGGATGTAGCATACTAGTGTTAAAACAAAAGTTGTTTAATTTTTGCTAATTTTTCATCCGATGAGGAACTTGGTTCCAACAGCAATCGACCGTGTGGGTCTTTCAAGACTAGCTAAATCCGACAAATCTTATCCGTGGAAGAGACACAGCGAAGCAAAAGGTCACCGAATGGGTCTCTTCGTCCGAATGGGTCATGTAGCCACTGTTCCGTTTGAAGAACGTAGGACGGTCAATTCAGAGTGGGACACGACCACTTCGGAGAAATTCGTAAAACCAACCGCCAAAGACAAATCATTCTCAATCATGACAATGCGAGCTCTCACACATCTCGTCAAAGAGGTGAATTTTTGAGCAGTCAATTCATCGAATTGATTGATGATTCACACTCCGTACAGCCCTGACTTCTTCTTGTTCCCGAATATCAATGGTAAACTGCGTGGTCAACAATTTACGACCCTGAAGAAGCAGTTGAAGCGTTGAAAAACCATATTTTAGAGTTGTCTCAAGAGGAGTGGATAACCTGCTATGACAAATGGTTTAAATGAATGCGAAAGTGTGTTGATCATCAAGGGGAATATTTCAAAAAACAATAAAGCCATTTTTCTTTTAAGAGTGTTTGTTAATATTTGTTATTCCCGAAACATAAATAGCAACCCTCGTACATTCAATGGTTTCAACCTCCTATGAAGGTAAAAAATTTATTACATTTGGGATTCGTAACACCGTTTCCGAGTTATAAACATATCTTTATTTTAGCGATTATATTATTTTGGCGGTTTTTTTTTAAATTTCAATAGGAATTGGAGCACTTTATGGAAATCCCTTAGAAACCCGTAAAAATGTATTATTTTTTCGATTCGACGCACCGTTTGCGAGACATAGACTCGTTTTCATATTTTCAATCAAAAATGGGGATGGGTTTGCCAGAGTAACCTATTACCCACGAAACACGAATCCTAGTTACAAATAATAATAATGTTGTTTATATTTAAATATAAAATTCACAATGTTAAAAAAAATAATTTTTTTAGTTATTTTTCTATAAAGTTCATAATGGGTTAAAGCATCACCAAATGGTTGTGACAGCCATCAGGTTCAAGTAATTAGTTGACCATATAGTGTATGATATAGTTGGATTATTTGGTACAACCGAATTAGTTTCAAATTTTTCGTCGATCCTACCACTAATTTCGTCGTCCAATATTCACCACTACAGGATAATTTGATTGAATACTTTTGACTGAATAATATGATAGTAATAAAATACAGTTTCCCATTACATCCCATGACGGAATTGGGGAGAGCTTGGGGAGATCTCATTCACTGATTGGGACCTACAGTTTTACACCGGTTCCGAATGGTATTTTGAAAAGCTTTTTCAAGGCTAAGTACTCGATTGTGTCGCCATCACTAAGCGAGGTAGCCGTCGTCGAAGAAAAATTTAAGTGCATGGATCGAACCCACATTCTCATGCAGAAAAGCCGCACACACTACCCATTGCACCACCGACGGCCACAAGGGACTGATAGTACAGGCGACCATCAAATTTTAGTTGGCTGTAAATATAGTTGTGACAATGAATCTCTTCTGTTGTGTATGTTTTTGTGGCCCAAATATGGTTTTATTTGTTGGAAAATTTTGAAAACAAAATCAAGCAGGCAACAAAGAAACAAAAAAGCAGCAGATCTTCAATTAGTATATCGATGTTCCCAACATATAACTACATTGTTCCTTTATAATGTTACAGAGGGCTTTTTAAACGTCTTTCGAAGCACCAACATTCAAAGTTCTTCAACTTTTCTTTACACCAGTGGGCATGAGCCTTTTGGCGAACGATGTAGAGATATGCATGTTGATACAACATTAATTGTGTGGCTGTAAGTCACATGAAGATCTTTTAATATCAATTCCCTCACGACATCGATGTTTTCTGATACAACAACAGATTTTCGACGACCTTCCTGAAGTTTGGCCTAGAGTAAAGAGCTGCCACATTTGAATTCCGTACATCCATAGAGTATATTCATTGAGTTATATACCTAGATGAGTCATCTGTCCCATCAGACGTTTCATTTCACACTCTTCGGGGTGAGATCGATGCGATACACAGATGTTAAGCCTAAATTGACTTACACCAGGTGGAGTTACAACAACTATTGACATAAATTTGTCATGTCGTTTTGGTTAAGAATTGTGAAATTTAAACGCATTTTCGATATTTTTGTTATCTTTTATTATTAGTTTGCATTTGTGTTGTATTTACTACACAAAACAAAATGTTGTTGTTGTTTATTTGTTGTTGTTTTGAACTAATGCCTCTATCGGCTATTATTAAAGCAATACTTTTCAACATGCAACGCCCTTATGTAACCAAGCCAAATCTCACAAATTTACTGAGAGAAATGGTTACACTAGGTATATACAGGGTGGCGCCGAATGAGCTATATGGTTTGAATTCTTTATAACTTTTTTAATTATTATTTTTTAATTTTTTGATTTTGATAAATTTGTGAAGAAGTCTTGGGCAATTAATTATGAATCATTACACGATCGACCAACGTGCACAAATAATTGAATTGAAAAGCGGAGGAAAATCCAGACTTTATTCACAATTTGGCAATAAGCGATGAAGCCCATTTCCTGTTAAATGGGTATGTCAACAAGCAAAACTGCAGGATTTGGGCTACGGAGAATCCAAGAGCAGTGCATCAGCGAGAATTACACCCACTTAAGTGTACTGTTTGGTGCGGTGTATCCTCCGAAAGGATAATTGGCCCATATTTTTTTGAAAATGGAAGTGGTGTCTCAATCTCCGTCAACCGTGCTGCATATCGGACGATGTTGGAAAATTTTATTAGGCCAGCTGTGGAAAACCATCCAAACTTGTGGTTTCAACAAGATGGAGCCACAGCACATACTGAACGTGCCTCAATGGCTTTGTTAAGGGACATATTCGGCGAACGCATTATTTCCCGCACAAGCGATTTTAACTGGC
Source organism: Phaonia tiefii (assembly GCA_963931995.1). Taxonomy (NCBI): domain Eukaryota; kingdom Metazoa; phylum Arthropoda; class Insecta; order Diptera; family Muscidae; genus Phaonia; species Phaonia tiefii. The sequence goes on from OZ008368.1 coordinate 245,208,038, forward strand.
CTCCACGTTCACCAGATTTAACAGCTCCTGACAGTTTTCTTTGGGGATATTTGAAAGAAAGAGTGTAGGTTAACAAACCAACAACCATTCTCCAACTAAAAACCAACATTCGAAATGAAATCATGGCCATTACACCCGAAATTCTGCGAAAAGTTATGGAAAATATGCTAAAAAGAGCACGTATGTGCGCAGCAGAAAATGGACATCACTTACAGGATATCATTTTTCAAAGCTAATTGCAAAAGATTCCCCAATAATATACTGTATTTAAAAAAAAATTATAATCATCGCATAAATAAAAAAGTTATAAACCATTTAAACCATATAGCTCATTCGGCGCCACCCTGTAATTACACAGTGGGTATACCACCGAAAAATGGTAGTCGGGATGGTGATATATCACCAAAATCTGAAGTGAGTTGTTCGGCACAAATGACATAAAAATGTTCAAGATTCAACAGCATTTGTTCTCTGAGATAAATTTTTCAAGTCTCTTCAAATAATGGAAATATCACTCGTATGACTATAGATTTGGGACGGATCTACACCATATCTTAAAACATTATAGGCAACTAGAAGAACTGTTCAGGGTTCTTCTGTACTTCCATTAAAGATGCGCCGTTTTTTCAGGGTGTTGACATGTGGTGAGACTAAAAGTCAATGCAAATTTCTTTGTGGAAAGTGTCGGTAGTACAATGTTTAACATGCCGGACTCTCCTATATGAGGACGTAGTTTTAATCCCAGTTCTGACCACCTATCGTTGCAGTCGGTGACGTTAAGCTCGCTCAGCGACAGCGACACTATCGAGTAATTTGCCATGAAAGAGTCCCTCAAAAACCGTACGGAATCGATGTGAAAGTAAAAGTCCAAACAGTGAGACTAAAGTTTAAAAGCGCACATCAAAGCTCACGCAATGAGTGCGATAAGCTCTCCTCTATCCCTTCAAAGTCTGTAATGAGAAAATTAGTTTAATATGTGGCACAAGAATGTCTAGTAAAGGATCCTAATTATTTATGCAACTGAAAGAATTGTCTTCTTTATTAGTTGATATGATTTTAAGCTTCATGAAGTAAACTGTGGCTATGTCGTGCTAACATTAAGTGAATCGTAGATTGTCACCACTTTGATTTGTTATTCAGTCAGAGATCATCTTTGTTTCTTATTAGTTAAACTGTATTTTAGCTTGCAAATAATTTTAAGGTAAATGGTTAACAAGTGCTTAACCGGATAAAATTGGGTGATTAAGTCATTGTTTATTAGTGACTGACTGTCATAGTAACCATTTTATATTTGCCAAGGTTACCATATTGTACAAATAATAGAATAAGTGTGGAATTTACCCAGAGTTTTCGAAAATGAATTGAGTGAATGGTTAATAGAGTAATCAAAAAATAAATTAAACTGATTCTAAAGCTTTGACTCGACTTCTCTTCTGGTTTTTATTTTTGCAGGTGACAGTGATTTCGACATAAAGGCACCCTAATTTGCACCTAAATATTTAGAATGAAATTTTTGTTTTCGAGCCAGTATTTACGACCAAGTATTCGTGTGTTTTCTTCCAAACGAACGATTACATGAAACTAAAACGCATGAAATTAAAACGCAACATATCTGTCAACATAAGAAATAATTTGAGTCACTTACACACACATTCAGGAGTATTTATTAATCCCTGTCTGAAAGAGTAATGTATTAACTTTGGCTGAGAACAACCTCTCTTTGTCCCTCCTTTATTATTTTGCTGTTGACAGAGCATACCTACAAAAAAAATTAAATAAACAGTGCACCAAACACAGATGTATTTGTATCACAAAAAAATCAGTATTCGGATCATTAAGACATATATTATAATATATTAATCATTGTGTCTCAACCAAGTAATATTGAATAGCAACCACAATGTGTTTGGACATAAATATACTATATTAGTGACAAACTCCAAACACCTGTTATATTTGCATCCAACCCAGAAAAAACTGATTATTCAGCATGAATAAACTTTTGGAATTAAGTTTAAGAATTAAATAATACGTCATTACTCTCTTTTCTCTGAGAGTGCTCCGCACTTACCTTTCTTACCTTTCACTATAATACAAGAACAACAACACCAACAACAACAACAACTTCTACTACTACTACTGATATGTTGGTGATTTATTTGTGCTTGCTGTGTCGTGGAGTGTTTGTGTGGATGGTGGGTGTAGGGGGGGAGGGTACCTAAAATAAAAACTGTTAAGGGAATGCAAAGAGTGGAGAGTGTGAGTGTAAATTGTCATGGTGGAGGGTATATAAGCTTCGGCCCGGCCGAACTTAACACCGTTTCTACATATTTTTGTATACACCGGGCAATGCTGAACATCAAATGACTTGCTTTGTTTGGCCATAGCAACAACAACGAAACAACCAAACACACAATATCACACATACTTTGTCCGAAGTAGCTGACGTATACGTGTGTCACATAACCACATGTTTGCCATATCAACAGCAACGAAACAGCCAAACACACAACATCACACATACTTTGTACGAAGTAGCTGACGTATTAGTGTGTCACCATAACGTCGACTGCACAAGCCCATGCGCTTGCAAATGAAATTTTGCGTGGCTATGCTTTCTATCTCCGTTCAATACAGCAACAGACACATGTACATACATACATTATTATGTTAATACATACGCTCTTGGCACAATTTCGTTTGCCTCACCCCTGCCACACCCTTCTTTCATTGCTCTCTTGCTCGCTCATTTTTGTTTAACACGTCATTATTCTCTTTCGCAGTCGCAGAAAATCTGGTTTTACCAGCAGCATAAAATCTGGTTTTAGCAGATTTTGACTTTGATAGATTTAGTCCCTATACGCCGCTATAGATGTTAACACATCAATTAAAGTAATTTTTCAATTCAATGTGGGATTTTTCTAAAAAATATTTATATATTTTCCGTAGGAAAGTAAAAACTATAAGTACATATGTGTCTGTTCTTGGCAAAATTTCAAGTTTGCCTTATTGTTTCTAGGATTGTCATTTATACAGTTGGCAACCCTGTATAATAGAAACATTTTTTTCTCTTGATCAGTGCATAAGTTTTATCTCCAATATGGAGTTTTAAATGAACCACTTTAAATATGGGATAACATTAAAAAGTATTGCAGTCACTATTCCGATTTTTGGATGTTAAAGTTACGAAATGGATTCAGCGACCTCAATACAATATCCATTCTAGTTTATTGACGTATGTAACCGCCTTTGGAAATTTGGATCCGCCATATTAAATTGTATTATTTTAAGTCCATTTTTGAAATTGTCATGATAACAGCAGTTAACCTTTGGCTGTTCTGAAAGAATTTCATCTAAACGAGCCTGGCAAATGATTTGCAAAAATACCAAATCAAGCCAGCGACTCCCATCTAATCCTGCATTTATCATTTTATTCTCTCAACATTCTGACTTCATTTAAATGCATACTAAACTGATAAACTTATCAAACTACCCTCGCAAATGTATATAACAATTACTATGTATATGGACACATTTTTGGTATATTATTGCTCAGTTTTTGTGGTTTCCTTTGTAGTTTCTTGTCTAATTGGTGACTTCCGAGACATACAGACGCACAACGGCAGCCACAAGAGAATAACTTAATTGAAAAAAGACACAGATAAATGAAATAACTAAAGAAGATATAAAATAAACATTAGATCAAAACAAAACCACATCTCTGAAAAAGCTAAATATTCGTCAATTTCAATACTTAAACAAAGAAACTAATGGCCAAATGGACGGACGATCATTCGATTTTTCTTTTTACGCCAAACAACCAAAAAGTATTCAATCCGCACTTGTATCTGTGTGATTGAGAATCTTGAAACTAATGGATATAAATTCAGAGTCACTGTCAAATTATCTGCTGTAGTCATGGATATCCACTACGGAAGAACGTCCACTCCCCCATTAAAAGAGAAGAGCATTTAGCATAAAACGACTGAAAATGTTTACTCACCACAGTAGTCGCTACTGATGCTTAAGATACTGTCACCGATAGACATGACAGATAAGTGGATGAGGAAAAATGGATAGGATAGTAGGATGAGAAGGGCTGGGATGGGTAGAACAATTGTTGGCTGGTTGTGCGGTCAGATGTGCGGGAAAGATACGTAGCTAACTAAGCAATAGTTATCGCAACTAATTTTCTTCCATTACGCCAACTTACGAGCAGAGTGTTTTGATTTAATTCATTTGGAAAATCTCGCAACAGTCGCAGCGAGAAAAAATATAAACAAATCTATTCATTAGAGTGGAAGATCACAACAGAAATTAAGAAGCGACAACAGATTTGTTATGATTTTCAATGTTAGATTTACATAAAGCGCACAGATTGATGTCTAGCTATACGTTAGTGTATACAAAATAAATTAAACATTTTCATAAAACCCGGATTTTGAGTTGGAAAAATGTAGGGAGGCATTCCAGATCAATGTTTAATCCTTTGAACAATACATTGAATGGAAAAGTTCATCACAAGTGTGAAACTGTTCGTCGCCGCGACGAAAATTTTCAACATAATTGAGCTATCATATATGTATATTCAGCACTGCAACGTAACTAGCTATAAATATTTTTCATTTTCCGACGAATACATTTCATTTACATTCGTGTTATACATATTTGAAAGAGTGTTATTTGCAAGTTCAAAAATTTCCAGTTGCCACCTTAAGACTTGCAAATAACACTATATAATGTAGGAGTAATTTTCCAGTAGGGATCCAAACTGACATGGTGTTTTTATGCAGTATTGCTTTCGACCAACATTTTATTTACGTTTGGGGCCCATTTCTGGCTTTAAGGCAATAACCAAGAATGCCGTATTTAGGCAAATCCAAGAGTTTCAAGAGCATCAATTCATTTTAATTAAATTCAGTTCAATTCAATGCAATTAAATTCAATTTAATTCAATTCTATTCATTTCAATTCAATTCAATTCAAGTCAAGTCAATTCAACTCAATTCAATTCATTTCAGTTCAATTCAGTTCAATTCAATTCAATTCAATTCAATTCAAATCCAATCCAATTGAATTCAATTCAATTCGACTCAATTCAAATTAATGTATAATCCTTTCAACAACACCTTAAATGGTAAACTTCATCACAAGTGTGAAATTATTCGTCGCCTCGACGAATTCATGCCCTAGTTCATCTCAGCTCATGCCAGTTCAGTTCAACTCAATTCAATTCAATTAATTCCAATTCATTTCAATTCATTTCAATTCATTTCAATTCATTTCAATTAATTTCAATTCATTTCAGTTCATTTCAATTCATTTCAATTCATTTCAATTCATTTCAATTCATTTCAATTCATTTCAATTCATTTCAATTCATTTCAATTCATTTCAATTCATTTCAATTCATTTCAATTCATTTCAATTCAATTCATTTCAATTCATTTCAATTCATTTCAATTCATTTCAACTCATTTCAATTCATTTCAATTCATTTGAATCCAAATCAATTCAACTGAACTCAATTTACATCAATTCAATTTAAGTCAATTCAATTCAGTTCAATTCAATTCACTTCAATTCAAAACAATTCAAGTTAATGTAATTCAATTCAACTCAGCTCTACTCAATTCAATTCCATTCAATTCAATTCAATTCAAATCTATTCAAGTGAATTTAGTTCTAGTTAATTCAATTCAATTCAAATTAATTCAATTCAATTCCATTCAAATGAATTGAATTCAATTCAATTCAACTGAATACAATTAAGTCCAATTCAGTTCAGTTCAGTCCAGTTTAATTCAGTTGAGTTCAGTTCAAATCAGTTCAGTTCAATTCAGTATAATGCAATTCAGTCCAATTCAATTCAGTTAAGTTAATGCAATTCAATTCAATTCAATTGCATTCAATTCAATTCAAATCAATTCAAGTCAATTCAGTTCAATTTAATTCAATTCAATTCAATTCCATTCAAATTAATTGAACTCAATTCAACTGAATACAATTAAGTCCAATTCAGTTCAGTTGAGTCGAATTTAATTCTGTTGAGTTGAGTAAAGTTCAGATCAATTCAGTTCACCTCACCTCACTTCAATTCATTTCATTTCAGTTCAGTTCACTTCACTTTACTTCATTTAAGTTCAGTTCAATTCAGTTCAGTTCAGTTTAACTCAATTCAATATTAGCTGAAGTGAATTGTAAAAAGTTATATTTGTCAATAAAACTTGAAATGAGAAAAAAGTCAGTTCAATTCAGTTCAGTTCAATTCATTTCAGTTCAATCCAGTTCAGTTCAGCTCAGCTAATGTCAGTTCAGTTCATTTCAATTCAATATTAACTGAAGAGTATTTTTTTAAATTAAAATTTTATTTTTGGTTAATGTATGAGAAATTCACACTACAAGCTTACAAGTCATGAACATTTTTCTAATTGAAAAATGGTTGGTTTTTGTTGGATATAATAGACAATTCAGTTAAGCCCACTCACTGGCATGACTAGTTTCAATTCTGCGATTAACATGTGCGACTTAGAAGATCATCAGAAAACTAATCGAGGTACATTTTAAGGGGTGGACAAAAACACTTCTTTCCCTCCACATTTAAGGACAAAAAAAATTGGTTTGAATTTGAACAATATTTGTAATTAAATTAAATAAAATTAAATTAAATAAATAAACGGCTGGACAGATCTTTTTGAAATTTTCACGGAATATAAGTGTATGTCTGGGGGTGAAAAAGGCTTCTTTAATATTTGATATATCAAGTGGGCGTGCCCTCGCCCATAGAAACTTGTTGTTTAACTCTCAATATCTGGAGGACTATTCCACCAATCTCCTTGAAATGTGATATAGATTCATTTGAGATTAGCGAATAAATATTTAAAAAAATTACGGGATTAGATCAATGGGACGCCATTAATAAAAATTAAATATCTAGAACCGGGTTGGAAATATTGGCACAATTGTAGTTTTTATACCCTCACCAATAGGGATGGACGTAGTGTATATCATTTAATGCGCAATAAAATTTAAGGCATAGAAGGTGCCATATTAGACCCTTAGTCTCTTTGGACGAAATTCGTTTTATTACTTTTGACATGCTAACATCTATAGGCACGGTTAGGACAATGTATCAAAGTGAACACATGCAAACAACCCCCATCGTTAACATCACATACGTGGTTGTTGTACAACAATAGTCTCTGCCTGAAACTAAGTATAATGGTATTGATGTAGCAGCAGCGAACAAACAAGCAGGTCGTCGTCGCCAAGGAGTATTGAATAGTAAAGAGAACTCATGGAACGAATTGTATGACTCAAAAGCACTGCCTACATCTGGCAAATGATTCAAAACATATTACTGTATTTTTGTTATAACTTGGTCCATTCATAGTTTTGATGTGAAACATTGATGCCTATTGAAATATTTATTCTTTTTATAATGTTTTATGTAACAACATTGTCGAAATGGTGCATTTATATTGAAATATTCTATAAAGAGAATAAGACTCGTTTATGCACTTTTACTCAGACTCTCTACATGAGAGCGGAAAAAGAGTGCCATAAGTTCTCTATACTATTCAGTACTTTTTGTCGTCGCTCTGTTTATAACAAAACAAAAACATTTATTTCAGTAGTTATCTCTTTATTTATTTTAACAATATTACATCTAATGTTAAGGCAGTTGTAAGAAACAAGAAAGTGCAATAACAAAAGAGCCTTCAGAACAAAACTATTCAGTTTTTATTTTCCAATGTAACATTTACTAATGTGTTCATAGAAATCGAATAGGTACCGTGTAACAAAGAGGTGTTAACACATCGCCCGTGAGTTCGAATACTCATTGATTTTTTTAAGACAATTGAAGCAAGTCCGACTGTCTGTCTGGCTGGCTTGCTGGCTGGTTAACACTATGACTGCTGTAAATCTTTACCGATCACAATAAAATTTTGCCAGTGACTTATATTTGTCAAAATTTAGTTTTGGATGAAGCTCATTTTCTCCTCGAGGGCTACGTTATCAAACAGAATTGTTGTATTTGGGGTTCGGTAAATCCACACGTCGTCGAGGAGAAGCCTATGCATCCAAAACGAGTGACTGTTTGGTGGGGTTTTTTGTAATTTTCATCAAAAATTTGAAAGTAGCCTCGATTACCTTCAATGGCGAAAAACTACGAAATTGACGCTGTCTATCACGAAATAGGGAGCCCAAACAATCAAAAATGAACTGGAAAATAGACCAAATGAGGTAAAGTACAGAAAGCCGTGGATGTCATTGAAACGACATTGTGTTTCTTTCACAAATACCAGGAACATTTTATAAAAATCTGATTGGTGCTGTACTATTTTCTGAATACTAATTTATCCATTCCTTTCCGGGGAATGGCAAATAGGTAGGAAAATGTTAAATTTGTTGTTTTTCTGTTGATCTTTCGACACTCATTTATAAATTTGTTTTAAATGCAAAACGAACAGTTGGACCAGTTCCACCGGTTTTTCATTTTGTGAAACCGAAAACGGCGCAGTGCTATAATGCCATAGGCAATAAAGCCATATGGCCTTGTTTTTCATCACTTTGAGAAATAAGGTCATATGGCTTTATTCCCGCCGACGAAGTGAAATAAAGGTATTATGGGAGTATAGCACCTATTTTTGCTTTCGTATTTTGGTATTTGATTTCGTATATTTACAAACAACAAATTAATTCAGTTAACAAATTGAAAATTTTGTAGTCATTAACAAAATATAAGTGCGCCATTCTTTATAATGGCACCACAAATTAGCCACAATGTTTGGGTTCCTTTTTCCTTAGCCCTTTCTTTTAATTGTTGGTAGCGTGGTTGACAAAGTTTGAAATATTTGCATGGATCAGACAGAAGAAAATAATTGGATAAGCTGTTCTCTCGCTGTAACCTATAGTGGAATAGCCTTGATGCCTTGATGCGTAGACAATGTCGCTACTGTCTCTCTCTTTTCACAAGTCGATACACAAAGTGCAGTACTTTAGAAAACTTGAAATTTTGGTCAGCGAAAAATGACAAAAGGTGGCCGAATATATTGAAGAACGGCCACCAAAATGCAATACAGCACTCCACCGTCACACAGGGCGCGAACGGCGCCGCACCGCTGTCCCCTTCCTACACCTGTGAAATACCTTTTCAGCACTTGACAATGACAACTCATTCTTTCAGCAATATGTAACTATAACAATTGTTTCCGTTTTCCACTGCTATGGCGTTAGTTGGTAAGGATCTTACCGAACCTTTCGAAACTAAGCGAGGCCTCAGGCAAGGCGACACCCTATCGTGCGATCACTTTAACATCTTAATGGAGATCATTATGAGAAAAGCTGCAGTCAACATGAATAAACCCATCAGCAGCAAAAGTCACATGCTGCTCGCATATGCTGATGATATAGATATCATTGGGCGCACAATTAGAGAACTTACTGCGGTTTTTTCGAGAATTGAGAAGGAGTCAGCAAAAGTGGGTCTGACGGTAAATGAGGACAACACAAAATTAATGGTTTCAACGAACAGGGCCTCCACATGATTAGACCAAAGCGTGAACGTTGATAACCGTTATAACTTCGAGGTAATGGACGAATTTATATGCCTCGGATCTGCCCTGAACAAAAACAACAACGTCAGCCTTGAGATCAAGCGGAGAATTGTGCTTGCGAATAGATGTTATTTTGGGCTAAGCAAGCACTTTAGAGATAAAGCCCTCTCTTGAGTAACAAAAGTCCAGCTGTACCAGACTCTCATTCAACCTCTCTTGCTTTATGGCGCAGAATCCTGGGTCCTATCGCAAACAGACGAAACATCTGTAAGAGTCTTCGAGAGAAAAATACTCCGAAAAATGTATAGCCCTATAGTGCACAACGACGAGTATCGGCGACGCATGAATCATGAGCTGTATGAGCTTTATCTTGACATTGACATAGTTAAGCGGATCAAGATAACGCGATTGCGCTGGCTAGGCCATGTCAGTAGAATGGATGAAGACGAACCAGCACGAAGGGTTTTCGAAACCGAACTCGAAGGAAGAGGAAAAATAGGAAGACCGAGACTCGGCTGGACGGATCAGGTTGACGAATCCCTGCGTACACTTGGTATTGCCAACTGGAGAAATAAAGCAAAAGATCGAACTGGTTGGCGAAATATGTTATCTTCGTTTTGTAAGGTCCCTGACCCCCCGGGGTTGTCCGAGACCGGATAAGTAAGTAAGTAGTATGGCGTTATTTCCACTTTGGCTGCTAAAGTGGTGACTGTTTAAATAACTGTTAAAAATAAACCTCTGTTCTGTGTAGCTCGTAGGAAATGCAATCATTCTTCTAGATGGTATGGTGTTATTGCAATTGTTCTTTGGAAATAAAGCCATATGGCTTATTACCTTATAACACTGCACCACCGAATACCGTTTATTCGGCAATGAACGATTTTTAACACTCCAGATATAACACACTTTTTTATAAATAAACCATATTTCATTTAAAACTGCCACTAATTGTCTGATTCTACCTCGTAAGCATTTTCTTTTAACCATTATTAATAGCACTATAGTGGATCACTCGCAAAAAGACCTAACATTTGTTCCATCAAGTCTATACTCACAAAAAAAGTTAGCTTTTATCAGCTAACAATGTTTGCTTCTTATCAGCAGGCAATTTATCTGTTCTTACAGCAAATGTTTTGCCATAACAAGAAACTGCAGTCTTCCAAGTAAAATGTTTGATGGAATCGGTTGGGTAGTAGTGGTTGTCATCACTACACGCTGAAAAATATCGTCCCCAGCAACATATTGCAGGAAACATGTACATGTTTGAAGGAATTGTTTTCATGAAGTTAAGATCTGCTGCCTTTTTGTTTCTTTGTTGTCTGTCTCGTTGTTGGTTTTAGCAGTTTTCAACAAGCAAATCCACATTTGGGTCTTAAAACATAGATTACAGCCTATGAATCATTATGTCCCAAACATGTTATATTGCATAGCAAACACAATGTTTTTGCGCACAAGTATTGTATATTTGCAAAAAGCTACAAACACGTTGTATTTGCATCCACAGATTAAAAAAATATCAATTTTTCAGCGTGATTTGACACATTTAGAGCAATAGGGATTATTGTGATACCACGGGACACCATGTTCCGTACTAATCGTGGAACCCGTATATTGACCAGGTATGGTTAAGGGTAATTCAAACCATATGATATTATATTTAAGGTTTTCCAAGATGAGAGGTAAATTAGTATCTGATGAACCAATGTACCATCCAGAAAAATATTCTATGATCAATCACTTTAACTACTCAGGTAGTTAGATCCAAAAAGAAGTAAGACCCCAAATATCCGCACACAAAATGTGTGGCAGGAGCATATCAGATATCTAACTTTTTCATCCTCCCGTTCATTCTCGGAGAGTCTGCAGTAACCAAGAGCTGAAATTCCAACTCTAGACGCGTGTCTGTCTACCAAGCAGTGCCGAGTGATCACAGTTACTACCATAGAGATAAACTGCATAACAGTGGATATCAAGTTTTTCGAACGAATTAGATCAGAAATTGTGGATCCTGCAATATGTGCCTCCAGACCATCTTTCGCTCGCATGTCTAAGAGCTTCGGTTTTAAGCATGAGCTTGTATATAAAGGGTGTCCCAAAATGCACGCAAGATTTCCCGCCGGTAAAGTGTTTTTGTTGATAAAAAAAAAGGATAGCGTAACAGTTCAGGGTTGTTAAATATGGATCGCTGCAGAAAAAAACAACGCGTTTTAATTTTTGAGAAATATTTGAAAAATAAGGAAGGTTTGTGAGCTACAGTTCACGACTAATGATAGTCAGCGATTAGCCTAATTTTCATCTTCATGGCTTCAATTCCGAATTTGAAGTTACCGAGTGATTGTTGAGGAACCAATGTGTCCCATATTGCCACTGTTTTAGACGAATTTTTATCTGGATGCAATATCGGTATATTCTTGTTCGTTAATGCGACCAGCCATAACAATTAATAGTACTCGATATCGGGACTTAATCCCTCCTCCATAGGGATGAGGGTATATATCATTTAATATAAGTACAGAAAAAATTTAACACATAGAAGGAGTCACATTAGACCGTTGGAATTTTTGGACGAAATTCATTGTACGAGGAAATCTTGCACAGTATCAACGAAATTCATTTATGTATATGAAATGGTCATGCCAAAATTCGGCAAAAGATTGTGTATGTTCCAGCGAAACCATGGAGGTCATTTACCTGATATTGTATTCCATGTCAGGGTTAATTTCTGTATTGTATACTTTATGAATCAATAAAACAATTTAAAGTTGAATGAATTTTGTTACACCCTTAAGAAAGGGGCATACCCACATGCTCAATATCCAGTGAAACAGATAAGAAAGTTCCTGATCTCGCTCAACTACTGCCGTTCTATGGAATATTCCAGTGCTTCTGCAACCAGATAAGGTAGATATCAAACTACCATTTCTTTTAGAGATCCGAGGCAATTGTGGGCAGTACTTGAACTGAAGAATACAGATTGTAGAGATTGTATAGCAATCTGATTTTCAGAGAAGATATTGATACTCTTTACAGTGATAACTATACACCCCAGCCAGCATGCTACTTTTCAGATTACCATGACTTTTGCCTGAAAAATTCTACAGTGATGTGGTAGGCTTTGGGCTTCCTCTTTGGAATAGTCTCCAAAGAATACTTTACCACCTAGTTTGGAGCCATCAGTATAGAAGCATAAATATCTTCTATTCCCTGATGTTATTTGCTTCCAGTCCTGTCTCGCTGGGACACGGGTGGGGAATTTTCTCTCAAAAATAGACGGTGGAGTCATGTAAACCACTTCTATCTTGGATTGGCTTAAAATCGTATTGTGATCAAAAGTACTGTTGATACATAGTGAATAAAGTCATATGATTGAAGGAAGTAGAATTGCTTGACGTGATTTGCCTGCCCAGAAAATCTAATGGTAACAGGTGAATGGTAACTCCCAAACCCTCAGTAGGATCTGGGCGAACGGCAGCCGTTATTTACACCATTGTCATTGTTTGGACATTTGTCAAAAGACGTAGGTAAGAGGATTTCTATAGCACCCGTCACCAAACGACAATGTTGTAAAGCAATATCGGGCGGTCAACTGCAGTGTATATCCTATAAACTACATTCGCGGATTTACCCCATCGACCTCAAATGGCCTTTTTGCTCGATAAATTACCACTGTGGCATTACTGATCCCTTCCATAGTGTTATGTCTGAAACTGAGTTTTCTGACTAGAATCAAACCTAAGTATTTTGTGATATCTTCCAAGCACATTTCCATACCATCTAACAGAGTTCGTATTTACCCCAAATGTGTAACCCATACACATCGTCGTGGAGAATGTGTAAAGAAATTTTTCCAATAAAATAATCGCTAAAAGACTGGTCCAATTCGTATGGATTAATTGTTTGCAAAAAATCACCAAAATAAGAAAATCGCTAAATAAAGAAGTGGCTATAACTCAAAAACGGTGCGTCCAATCGTAAAAACAATGAAAATTTTACCTCCTTTCAAAATGGCTTCATCCAACGGAGGGCTTCAATTTGACAAAATAGCTAAAAAAAAATTTTTCTATTTTAGTGATTTTCTTAATTTGGCGATTTTTTGAGAAATAAAATTCTTCCGAAAAATTACTAATTTTCTCGATTGGACGCTCTGTGTCCGAGATATAGACATGAGGGCGTTTTAGGGATTTTTTTATTGTAAAATGTCAGCTTTAACGGATTTTTTAAAAAAAAAGTGATGCCATGTTGAAGACATCCATCGGTTAAAGCCTCCCATAGAGGTAAAACATTTATTATTTTTGCAATTAGGCGCACCGTTTCCGAGTTGTACCCACTTTTTATTTTAGAAATTTTCTTATTTTGGCGATTTTTTGAAAAAAAATTCTTCCATATGAATTGGACCACTTTATGAAAAACCCTTAGAAACTCTCAAAAATTTGTTATTTTTTCGATTCGACGCTCCGTTTCCGAGATATATAAATTTTTTCTAATTTTGTATAATTTTTTCATGTTTTCGATCCTGGGTAACCCATTACCCATCGCCGTGGGTAACTACCCATTATTTTCCCCATTACCCTGAGGGTAATTGTCCATTACCTTGAGGGTAGCTACCCACTCGTGGCAAGCTACCCATTATTTTCCCCATACCCTGTGGGTAATGGGTAAACGATCGCTACCCATTCCCGATGGCAATATTAATTGAGTAACCCAGGGTAACTCATTACCCACGAAATACGAACCCTGTCATGCAGAGATAAAGGCTCAATGTACAGAACCTTCTGGTTGCTGATAAAGAGTATGACCTCGCTTTAATCTGGATTAACTCGTCACCCTTTCTTCTTTGCTCACAAAGTCAGACCACTGATAAAGACCTGTAGCTCATATCTATATGTGTAAGGGTTTTTTCCATGTACATACGCTGAAAAATTTTCCTTTTTTTGGTGAGGCAACTCTAACGCGTTTGTAGCTTGTCGCAAATATGGTATACTTGTGTCCAAACACATTGTGTTTGCTATTCACTATAACATGTTTGGTTATAATACAGGGTGTTTCAAAAGTGACCACCCTATTGGAAGATGCTCTTATTTTCGCAAATGGCCGCCAATGTCAAATCTGTTTTGACATTTGTGGACTAGACAGATGTAGAATACAAGTAAACAAGCCATGAAGCGATGCACTCCCCAAGAACGCAGAATAATCGTGTCTATTTTTATGCGTAATAATTCCTCTGTGGTGTTGGCGCAGCGCGAATACCGTCGCCGATTCCCCGGCCTTCCGACACCGACTGCGCAAACACTGCGTCATTTGGACCCTAACCTTGAAGAGTATGGGACCACACGAGACGTTGCCAGGAGAGGCCGGCCCCGGAGCGCCCGTTCTGCCGAGAATATCGCCGCTGTTGCCGAGGATGTCGAGCTGTCGCCGGAAACATCGACCAGACGCCGTGCCTCGCAATTAGCCATCAGCCGGTCGTCCCTATGGCGAATTTTGGTCAACGACCTGCGCATGTTCCCATACAAAGTCCTGTCCGTGCATCATCTGCTGCCTGTCGACCGCCAAACGCTTGTGACGTACGCCCAAGCCATCCTCAATCTCGTGGACGAAGTGGACGATTTTTCCACCAAAATCATAATGAGCGATGAGGCTCATTTCCACCCCAGCGGGTACGTGAACAAGCAAAACCATCACTTCTGGGGCACCAAAAATCCACGAGTGATGCACGAGGAGCCATTACACCTGCTCAAAGTGACTGCATGGTACGCTGTTCACGCTGGAGGAGTCAACGGGCCATTTTTTTTCGAGAACGCCGCTGGTCCAACGACAACAGTGGACGGTGCGCGCTATAGGGCCATGTTAACTGAGTTTTTTCTGCCGCAATTCGACGAATTAGGACTGGAGGACATGTGGTTCCAACACGACGGAGCAACGGTACACACTGCGTGAGCCGCAACCGATATTCTGAAGGCGGCGTTCCCGGGTCGCCTCATCTCTCATTTTGGCGATTTGCACTGGCCCGCAAGATCGCCCGATTTAACCGTTCCAGACTTTTTTTGGGGAGTTTTTTGAAGTCCCGTGTTTACGTGAACAAGCCCGACACCCGGGAAGCCCTCAAGGTCAACATTCGATACGAGTGCGAGAGTCTGTCGCCCGAAGTCGTCGCCGAAATGTTGAAAAATGTCATAAAACGAGCCCTTATGGAAACCAATTGTGACGGCGCCCATTTAACCGATATCATCTTCTCAACTTAACCAATAAAATTCTAAAGGTTCAAATGAACATAATCTAAAAACAGAATCGAAGTTTTTCATTTAGAAAAAAAATGAGAGCCAAACAACATCGGATGACTTCTTTTAAAACACCTTGTGTATGTATTTGGGACGCAAATGTGGCTTTGCCTGTTGAAAACTGCCGAAAACAAAAACGGGACAAACAATAAAGATACAAATAGCAGCAGATCTTCAATTCACGAAAACAATGCTTGCGAACATGTACATGGTTCCTGCAATATGTTGCTGGTACCATTATTTTTCAGCGTGCAGCAATCGTCAGCAAACAGTTGTTTGCTGAGATAGCAAATATGTTTGTTTTTTCTCCGTCGCCAGTGTTTTCTGCTGTGTTCCTAACATAATTTTTTGAGTGTAACAATTTGTTTTTCACAGCAGCGCCGGTTAGATAATGTGTTTATCAGCAGTTGTCAACGTCACTTAGTAAGAATAAAACGAAAAAAAGTCAGCATAACCCACTCCAACTAACAGATTAAAATTAAGGTGTTCTAAATAAATTTTAATGCAAATCACGCACAAATATAAATATTTCATTGACATTCTCATGGAATATCCCATATGTTTAAATTTCATTAATCTTCATCATGACTTGGCTTTGCGCAATAAGAACAAATGGAAGATTTTTATAGTAAAATTAGTCTATTAAATTAAGTGCGATACGTGTATTAAATAAATAAAACAGCAGTCAAAAACAACAACAACAACAACAGCAAAAACACTTTCTGATTCACAGTGACCATCATTTGATTTTGTTGTGATTATCATCAGTGTTGTTGTTGTTTCTGTTTTGTCTTAAGATTAAACTAAAGATTAATATATCACTCGCATCTCATCGCAGTGGACAGCATCTTCATATACATTGTAACCAACGAATGTCGGTGTGAGGTTTCTAATATCAGATGGCGGTGGTTGTTTCTAATGTGTCAGTTTTCGCAGCCTTGTAGAGGGTAAATCTCCCGCCGTCACATTTAATTCAACCCAATTACGCCGGACTGAAAATAAACTCACACTCGGACTCGGACGCGCAGTATCGTCAAGTTTTGCCGTAAAGGAAATGACATTAGGAAAACATTTACGAGTGGTGTGTAGTTTCTTGTTATCACTTAAGACGGTCACTCGGTTAGTAGCGAATTTCGACCGACAAATAAAGCTTGACGGTCAATGGCAATTAAGTCAAATTGACATTGTCATTTAGTCAGCGCTTTTACTATTGTTTTTATTTACGCTGCTACGACACTCAAAGACAAACACATTAAGTCCAACAAAGACTTTGAACTAGAAAAAATTACACATTAACTAGGAATACTGCATTAGCTGTGGCACAATTATAAAGATCCAACAGTAATTTGCTTTGCCGGGTAATTAGGGAAATCTATTTGGAGTGAAATGTTTCAGCTGAATGGATACAAACTATTTTAGGTGGCAACACTTTGAATTTCATGTGCAAGAAAATGCAAAGGGAAAGTAATTGAAATGAGTCTAAAAGAAAACTATTTTCACAAAATTTTCTATCAGAAACATGTGCTCTCAATTAACTTAAGTTTTCAACACTTCTGTTACGATATAATTTAGCATTGCTAAACCGGTTCCGGAACAAGGTTTAAGAAACCGGTTCGAAATACCGGTATTTAGAATCTGTTTTAATTTGAAAAACGATTTCCAAACGTAGACCCAGTGATCGAACCTCGTTTTCGGCACCGATTCCCAGTTACAACCATTGGAACCGGTTTAAAAATCCGGCATTTTTTTTTTTTTGATTTGTGGTATCAAATGTGAAGAAGCACGTGAACATAAAAATTAGTGATTCTACAAAATTAGTAAACAATTTTTCTTAAACCAGAACTTTAATTTGCTTCTAAGAAACGTTAAATGAAAAATTTTTCTTTTTCCCCTCAAAAACATACTTTCTTACTTAGGTGACCTCAAACAACCCAGAGGGTCAATGGCCTTACAAAATGAGGATAACATGTTTTTCCAACCGGCTCGAACTTCAGCTTTTTCTCCTTCATTTGGTAACACCAAGCTCTAGCATGCAATATTCCACCTGGTCTTTCCCTTAAAGTCTATTTCGATGTCCTTCGAGTACATCTTCGAAGACCTTTCGCACTAGTAATGGGTTTTTCAATAAGAGCGCTACAAAAGTTTTTTTAAATAAAACAAAACCGGTTTTAGATACCAATGAAATTCTTTATTCCTGTGAAAGTACGTTCGATGCCATTATGTATGGAACTCGATTTCTTTTGTATGTCCACCACGGGCACGCTTGCAGAAGTCCAGACGCTGAACCCAATTTCCGACGGTTTTCAAGCATAAATCGGCCGATACTGCTGCAATTTCACGTTCGATATTCGTACGAAGTTCATCAATCGTCGCTGGCTTGTTGGCATAGACCATAGACTTGACGTAGCCCCACAGGAAATAATCTAACGGCGTCAAATCGCACGACCGAGGCGGCCAATCGACTGGGCCATTTCGTGAGATAACACGTTCACCAAATTTGGTTTCCAATAAATTGATTCTGGCATTTGCTGTGCGGCTTGTGGCGGCGTCCTGTTGGAACCACAAGTCGTCCAAGTCCATATTATCCAATTGGGCCAAAAATATTCGGTTATCATTGAACGGTAGCGATTCGCTTTCACAGTAATGTGCCGGTCTTGATCATCACGGAAGAAGTACGGGCCAATGACGCCGCCGGCCCATAAACCGCACCAAACCGTAATTTTTTCAGGATGCAATGATGACTCATGGATTACGTGTGGATTGCTGTCTGACCAATAATACATATTGTGCTTATTGACGAAGCCATTCAGCCAGAAATGAGCCTCATCGCTGATTGTTGAGGCATCTTAAAGTTGAGGCCACTGACTCCAAATTTCGGTAGTCAATTTTAATAATTTCGACTCGTTGTTGGCTCGTATATCAATTATTGTGTTCCGTATCACCAAATGTTACGCATCCATCCATCTTGTTGAATATCGTGAGTCCAATGATCTTCTTAATGATCGGCAGTAGGGCTTCCGAAGAATAAGATCTACTGGAGAATTAATGGCGTTCCTTTCGGATCAGTGGAGTCGATCCATCCACCGGCTTGGTGAGAGTAAGCTTGTGGGTGTTGATATTTCCAAGGCCTTTGACAAAGTATGGCACGATGCACTCTTGTCAAAGCTCGCTGCTTTTGGTGTCGGTGATAACTTCACTCGATTTATATCGAGTTTTCTTAGAGATCGCACTATACGAGCTGTTGTGGATGGGGTTTCATCCAACGAGCATAAATTGACTGCAGATTTACTACATGGCTCTGTTCTTTCTCCTTCTCTTTTTCTTATTTTCACTGACGATCTCTTGGGTCAGACTGTGAATCCAATCTACTCTTTTGCGGATGATAGTAATCTCTGTCATTTTTATTCATTCGACCGTAGGCCAAGTCTTCAAGAGATTGAAGTCATACGCCGGACAATGAATGAAACACTCGGCCGGGATCAGGTGTCCATTGTTGAATGCGGTCGAATGATTAAAGTAGATTTTAATGCGGGTAAAACCCAGTGTTGTTTGTTGTCGCATAAGCGGATTGCTGACCCAGGTGTGTCGTCATTGTCTATGGACGGTGTGGAATACGGTGCGTCTAATCGCAAAAAGGGCTGAATTTCGTGATCACTACTTGAAAATATAAAAATGGCCATATCTTCTAAACGGTGCATCTAATCGAAACAAGGGCTGAATTTCGTGATCACTACTTGAAAATATAAAAATATAAATGACTCAGACGCTCTTGATATTCTAGGCATGAAAATACAATGTAATGTCCGTTGGGCAAAACATGTTTTTGAAGTGTCGAGAGATGCATTCAAGTGTTTAGGCTTTTTAAAGCGGTGCAAGAAATACTTCACTCCATCTGATCTTCTCAATATCTACACCACCTACACGCTTAAAAATCCGTTGTTTTGTTGTTGTTTGGATACAAAGATAACATGTGTTTGGAGCTTGTCGCAAATATAATAATATATTACATGTTTGAGACACAATGATTAATATGTTACAACATATGTATTTACGACCCAAATATAGTTGTGTTTATGATGACAGCCGTGTTTTGTTGCACTGTTTATGATCTCTCGAGAGCAAAAGAGACTGTTTATGTTGCACTGTTTGTGGTCTCTCGAGAGGAATAAAAGAGGGGGCAACGAGTGTTTGTATCTTGTAAGTGTCTATCTGCATTCTTGCATTATTCTCTCAGTGAGTGATTCATAAATATTCCTGAATATGGGTGCAAATTGCAGATGAAATCAGTGCTACTTATTTTGGCTGATGTCTTGCGATTTAATTTCATGTATTCAGCCGTCAATGGTTTATCGGACAGACGATATCAAAAGTGGTTGACCAGTGAAAAAATACTTAACAAACGCTTGGACGTTTAAATGGTCTGCTATGTTGCTTTGGTTTTTGTGTATGTGTTTCGCATATATTTATGTGTGCTACCAAAGTGAGAAGCGATTTTGAGTAAAGAAACTGGAAAGTGAAACAACGTGAATCACTTTTCCTGCCAGAGCCTTTACTGATAAAATTAGAATGGCGGACCATTTGTGAAATGTAATAAAAAAAAAATCAATGAGTGATCGAACTCACGGATGATGTGTTAACACCTTTTTGCTACACGGTACCTGTTCGATTTCTATGAACACATTAGTAAATGTTACATTGGAAAATAAAAAATAATAGTTTTTTTGTATACACCGGGCAATGTTGAACATCAAATGACTCGTTCTGTTTGGCCATAGCAACAACAACGAAACAACCAAACACACAACATCACACATACTTTGTCCGAAGTAGCTGACGTATACGTGTGTCACATAACCACATGTTTGTCATATCAACAGCAACGAAACAGCCAAACACACAACACCACACATACTTTGTACGAAGTAGCTGACGTATTAGTGTGTCACCATTACGTCGACTGCGCAAGCTTGCAAATGAAATTTTGCGTGGCTATGCTTTATATCTCCGTTCAACAACAGCAACAGACACATGTACATACACACATTATTATGTTAATACATACGCTATAGACACAATTTCGTTTGCCTCACCCTTGCCACACCACTCTTTCATTGCTCTCTTGCTCGCTCATTTTTGTTTAACACGTCACTATTCTCTTTCGCAGTCGCAGAAAATCTGGTTTTAGCAGCAGCATAAAATCTGGTGTTAGCAGCAGCATAAAATCTGACTTTGTTCGATTTTAATTTTTTTTTTGATTATAATTAATACACGGTTGTCTTGCATGAACTAGAGTCGTATACACGTATATTGTTTGTACACCAACGCACAGGGATAACCAAGGAATAGTTGAAACCTTCTGAAAACAAAAACGTAAGAGACAACAAAAAAAAGGAGAAGCAAAAAAGCAGCAGATTCTCATTCCATAAAAAAAAAGTATTTTAATTTATTTTTTAATAATTACACTAGCCAACAGTCGTTTTGTGATTTGTTTCTAGCATACTTTTTCTCATTGATTTTGAGCTACTAAACACGAAAATGGGTTTTAAAAATTTTTCTGTTGATTGGTTTTCGAGATACAAATTTTTGAACTTTTTTTTTTAAATTTTTGGAGGTACACTTACAATTTTGAGCATATCTTTCGTCTTCTTTGACGTATTTGATCCTACTACTACTCAAATTAAAGCAAATTGAGCCGTCTACAACTCATTCTCAGAAAATTTTCAAATCGGGTGAGTAGTTTTGATGTTGGCGGCTTAAAAAGGTTAAAAAACTGCGTTTTTTTAGTAAAAATGTGGCAGAAAAATTCTTATAAAAATTCATATAAAATATAAAACACGATGCTAACAGCGATTTTGGTTTTTTTACGTATAGCTGGCATTTTTCCAAAGAAAATAAGCACTTACTTAACAAAATCTGACAACAAATGGCGGACTTATAATTTTTTTGGTAAAACACCGAAATTCCGCTATTTCACGATATTTTGATTTTCATTATTTGCACAGCTTACCTACCCAACGCAAACGAATAAATACATTTGAACTTAATTTAAAATAAACAAATTAGTCTTAGTATATTATTTTTTAATTTATTTAGAGCACTACATACTCAATGTATGGCACAATTAGAAATGGATGTGCCAGGTTAGCTAAACTAACGAAATTAACCAAATCAACGCCCATAAAAAATGAGTAGAAACAAAGATATAACTGTACATTTTATGCCATGTGGAAAAACAGCTGACTTCTTCTTTGTTTTTTGTATTCGCTGCAATTGGTCTCACGTATTAGGGTCCAAATGTAGTCACCCATCATAGCCGTGTCATAGATGCCCTGATAGCGTCGTTCCATAGCCTTCAATTCCTGATGAAAGCGCTCGCCGTGTTCGTCGCTCACGTCTCCTAAATTCTCAGGGAAAAAATCCAAATGAGAATGCAGAAAGTGTATTTTAAGTGGAAAAAAACGAGAATTAAAACGCTATTTAAATTAACATTTGTTTCAAAAAAAACCTACCCATTGCTTCATAGTTCTTTACCAGATCCTCAACTATGTCCTTATAATTATGGCTTTTGTTGTTTCCTAAAAAGTTTTCCACAACAAGCCTGAAGGAATTCCATGCTGCGGCTTCGATGGGTGATAACAGCTTCGGGAATTTTTCATCTTTCAACATTTTTTTTATATCGGGTCCTGCGAAGACTCCTTCTTTAATTTTTGCCAGCGAAAGGTAAGGGAAAATTGACCGTAAATAGGCAAAAGCTTCACCTTCTTTGTCCAATTTTTTGGCAAAATTTTTTATCAAACCCAATTTTATGTGCAGCGGCGGAAGTATTATATTTTCACGGTTCTCTATTAGTGGTTTGCGCTGAACATTCGCTTCTCCAACTACAGGTTTCGTTCGTTCCGGCCATTTTTTTTGAATATAATGCTGATCATCAGCGCGGCTATTTCAAAGGTACAGAAAACAGCAATGTCGCGTATAGCCTCCTTGGAGTCCACACAGAATGGCCACAACTTTGAGGTCGGCGCATATTTTCCAATTATATTTGCTATACTCTATGCATTTCAGCAAAATGTTCATAGTTTCATAGTTCTCCTTTGAATGAACCGCATTAGCAATAGGAAGAGATGGCTTTTCATTCCCATTATGTAAGAGAACTGCCTTCAAGCTCTCTTTGTTGCTGTCAATAAACAACCTCCATTCATTGGGGTTGTGAATTTGGTGAAGCTCTTGGAACAAGCCGGAAATGTCGCTGCAAAAACATATTTGGTCTTTCTTTGTATAAAATTTTGCATACTGCTGGTGACGCTTCCTGTACGCTGTTACTTTCACTTCTGAATCCGCAAATCCACACTGTA
This sequence comes from Phaonia tiefii, assembly GCA_963931995.1. Lineage (NCBI taxonomy): Eukaryota > Metazoa > Arthropoda > Insecta > Diptera > Muscidae > Phaonia > Phaonia tiefii. The sequence continues at coordinate 245,231,228 of OZ008368.1, forward strand.
CCATCCGAGACGCAAAAAGTTCGGATTTCTCCTTAGTGAGACCAAAATCGCGCACCCAATCGTTTAGTTCGGCCTGTGACAGTAATTTTCGCTTTCTGCACGCCCCAAATTCGCTTGCACTTGACTCGGACTCTTGATCTGACGATTCTGGTTTTTGAAGAGATGCACCAGGGCACACTGGATATGGTACATCATTCGAATGTGGTACTGGAAGTGCAAACGATCCCACTTGAGCGTAGTTCCATTTTAAAAATCTCCCTACCCCACTGTTTGTGGTGAGGCAAAAATAACAGTCTGTGGAATGGCATAGCGGCTTTTTCCACATCATTGGTGTATCGAATTTCATATGGCGCCTAAAATTAAAATAAATTACTATATTTGCTTTGCTTAATGTGTTTAAATAAAAATTCTTACCTTCCGCCAGCTGCCCAGTTGGTTAGGATTATATAGCAAAGATCACATAGCGACTTAGGTGTCCATGATTCTGTGATATTTGGTGAAATACCAAAATAATTCAAATAGTGCAATTGCACTGCTGGAGTAAACGTGTGTGCGTGATTATTCTTTATAAACTCGCCACAAACATTGCAGAAATTGTCTGGATTGTTCAAACACTCGAACACACGTAGTCTTTTACTCATTGCCTTACTTGTTGGGTAGGTATTATATGCACTTAAATTCAATTTGTTTCACTTTTTACTCGTACTACTCGCGTTCGTAGACACTTGTTGAATGACAAAAAACGATAAATGAACACCTATAAATAACACCAAATAATGACCACTCACAAATGTGGGGGGAATTTCTGTAAAAAAAACCGATACATGTAGCCATCGGGAAAACACACATCAATAAAAAAGTGTAATTCCCTTTAATTGACTGTGAACGGAGTAGCAGTCATAAAGGAACACGAAGAGCGTCCACGCACATTCAGAAGCGTATATTACTCTGCAACCACAATCATAAAAATTAAATAACTATTTGTGTATTACTTATTTTTTTTAATTCTGAGAATCATAAAAATTACGTAAACGTTTTTTCCAAACAATTTTGTACATGTAAAGTGGGTTTGCCAAAATTCGTATCGTAAAATGCACCTGTGTTTCTATGTTCTGCATTTTCATTATACCATTTTCTTAAAAACATCGACGAAACGTCCCTACGGTATTGTAAATAGGTTTTTTACAATTATGAAATATTTGTGTTATTAATATTAATTTAAAAATTTTATCAAAACTGCTAAGTGCTGTGACATTTGAAAAAAATTTCCAAAAAAAAAAATTGCTGATTTCACTAAATTTTTGAAATTTCACGTCCCTTGCCAGAACAGAAGACATTAACCCAGGGTGGTGAAATTTTGAACAGAAGTAACTTATGTATAGGAGCAACTGTTCCGTTCTATTCCAAAAGGATTATAAAAAACTTGCTTTTTCGATCCCTCCTAGTAGGTTAGCTGTGCAAATAATGAAAATCAAAATATCGTGAAATAGCGGAATTTCGGTGTTTTACCAAAAAAATTATAAGTCCGCCATTTGTTGTCAGATTTTGTTAAGTAAGTGCTTATTTTCTTTGGAAAAATGCCAGCTATACGTAAAAAAACCAAAATCGCTGTTAGCATCGCGTTTTATATTTTACATGAATTTTTATATGAATTTTTCTGCCACATTTTTACTAAAAAAACGCAGTTTTTTAACCTTTTTAAGCCGCCAACATCAAAACTACTCACCCGATTTGAAAATTTTCTGAAAATGAGTTGTAGACGGCTCAATTTGCTTTAATTTGAGTAGTAGTAGGATCAAATACGTCAAAGAACACGAAAGATATGCTCAAAATTGTAAGTGTACCTCCAAAAATTTAAAAAAAAAAGTTCAAAAACTTGTATCTCGAAAACCAATCAACAGAAAAATTTTTAAAACTCATTTTCGTGTTTAGTAGGTCAAAATCAATGAGAAAAAGTATGCTAGAAACAAATCACAGAGAAAATTTTGTTATTTGTGACCTAGTGTTATTTATTTTAATTATAATACATAAACAAAGAAAGAATAATTCGTTTCTAAATATTATTATGTTTGGGAGAAAATATGAATATGTTTCCACGTAAGTATATGGAGCTTTGGGGAAAACACGCGAATTCTTTCACGTAAGTATATGAATGTTTGGGATGAAGCAGTCATATGGTTCCACGTAAAAGCTTACATATTTGTCAGTAAACATACTAATGTTTGCATTTAAATACACCTGAGTTTGGGACTTGCAAACATATAAGTGTTCGAAGTGTGTTCCAAACATATACATGGTTCCTGCAGAATATGTTTGGGAGAATATGTTAGAGGCCGTGTTTTTCATATCAAAGATGGAATATTACTCTGATGAATGGGCAGGTGCTCCTAGGACATCTTTGGAGCTTCTCGACCGTGTCCAAAGCAGAGCGACCATGTTGATAGGAGTCATTAGAGTATTCAACTCTAATTCCTCCATTGACCATGTTCGAAATGTGATTTGCGTGTCGATGTTCTAGCGATACTTCCACGGTATGTGTTCCTTGGACATCCGTCAACTTATGCCAGACGTGAGGATATCTAGCCGCAGTACGATGCTTTCCAGGAACTCTCATCCATTTTTCATCGAGTGGCCGGCTGACCGCCCCACACACTATAGAGAAAATTCGTTCTTCAGCCGTAGAGTCCGTATGTGGAATAAACTTCCGGATAGTGTATTTCCAACCAATTGAGACATACAAAAATTCAAGGCAAACGTCAACCGACACTACTCCCTCTTTCCACCCTCCACTACCTCAATTTTCCTTCGCCAACAGAATGCACTGCATTTATAGGGTGCATCCACTGAATGCTGTGGCCGTCGGTGGTGCAATGGTTAGTGTGCGCGGCTCTTGTACATGAGATCCTGGGTTCGAACCCGGCTCTGACCACCTTCAAAAAAAAAAAAAAAAAATTTCTTTCGGCGGCGGTCACCTCGCATAGTGACGGCGACACTATCGAGTATCTAGCCATGAAAAAGCTTCTCAAATTACCGTTCGGAATCGGTGTAAAACTGTAGGTCCCAATCAGTGAGTGAAAACTGGAAAGCGCACAGCTCAGTGATTGTGAGAAGTTCTCCCCAGTCCCTTCATGGGATGTAATGGGAAACCATTTATTTATTTATCCACTGAATGCTGGCTTGATAACACAAATATCAATTGAATTCCAATAACTGAAGTACAACAGTTTTGGTGGCAAGAACTGAAATATTTAGTTGAAGCCACAGTAACAAGAAATAAATGTTCCACCAATCAAACTATCCGGTAGTGGTTTATATTCTATTTGTTGGATCAACGAAAAATGTAAATTCTAATTCGGTTGTACCAACTAATATATTGGTATGCTCAACTAATTACTTGAATTTGATGGCTGTCACAACCATTTGTTGATGCTTTAATCCATTTAACCCATTAAAAAAGGAAAACAAATAATTTTCTATTACTAATATAAACAAAATTATTATTATTTGTAACTAGGGTTCGCATTTCATGGGCAATGGGTTATCTATACCCATTTTTTTTTTACCGAAAATGTGAAAAAATTAAAAATCGGAAAAGGAACGTCGAATCGAAAAATACCTAAATTTTGAGGGTCTCTAAGGATTTTCGTAAAATGGTCCAATTCGTATTGATTTTTAATTTTAAAAAATCACCAAAATAAGAAAAAAAACATGGTGTCCCATAACATCCCATGAAGGGATTGAGGAGAGCTTCTCACAATCAGTGAGATGTGCGCTTTCTAGTTTTACACTCCCTGATTGGGACCTACAGTTTTACACCGGTTCCGAACGGTATTTTGAGAAGCATTTTGATGGCTAAGTACTCGATAGTGTCGCCATCACTAAGCGAGGTGACCGCCGTCGAAAGAAATGTAAGGCGGTCTGAGCAGGGATCGAACCTACGTTCTCATGTACAACAGTCGCGCACACTAACCATTGCACCACTCGGAAACGATGCGATCAATCGCAAAAATAATAAATTTTAAATTAAACTAAAATTGTTCGAATAAAAAATCGCCATTATGCCTATGTTTCGAAAACGGAGCGTTCAATCGAAAAATAATAAACTTTTCCGGATGTCTAAGGATCTTTTACAAAGCGGCCAACTTTGTTTTAAAAAAATCGCCAAAATAACAAAATTGCTACAACAAAAAAATGGCTATAACTCCGATACTATGCGTCGAATCACAAAAACACCCACGGCATGCTGTAACCAATGGATGTTAAATACATATTAAATAATGCTAAATGCCGTATTACTATAAATATGTGTTAAATTCCGTATCAAATATACGGCATCACTTTTTTTTTAAACAAATGTCTAAAAACTAAAATTTTTCGAATAAGAAATCACTGAAACGCCATTATGTCTATATTTGGGAAACGGTGCGTCCAAACGCAAACATAAAATATTTACCTCCATAGAAGGATTTAACCGTTGGGTGCCCTTCGTAAAAAAATTGTTAAACTAACAATTTTCAACTAATTTTTTTTTAAATAAGTGCCCGCGTTCGGGAGTCATGACCTGCAAGGCCTGGAACCATGACCAAACAGGGTTTCTTTAAAATACGGAAGGCCTTTCCTACACATTACCTCCTCCTTTCTTTTTAACATTGCGTGAGATAGGGAGGCAAGGCCTTCCTTGCCCATTGCCTAAAGAAGACCTTAGATGGCATGCAAAAAAGGAAGGCCTTAGAACGGATTTACTTTAATTTATATTTATTAACAAAAAAAAAATACAGCCGACAGTTGTCCGAGGCCTTCGGCCACGGACTGTGCCTGCAGGCTGTGTCAGAGACACGGCCATTAAGTTTAACGTAGAATACGCCATCCGATAAGACAGAAAACATATATAACAATAAATGATAAATAACATAAGCAAATGAATTTATTTATTTGATAGTTACTTTTGATAATATACATAAGCTTATGGAAGGAAAAAATAGGATAAATATGTTTTTAAATTAAAAGAGTAAGGATAAATGATAAATAACAGACGCAAATCAATTTGATTTATATTTTTTATAATTATATATCCATGTTAAATTCAAATTCACATTTAACATTTTGTTTCACTTAAATACATAAGAAAATATACGAAATTTCAATATTTCATCAATCAAAACAACAGCCGAAGGTTTGTGTTCACGCTACAAACTCAAACACTCAACCAAACACCACACATATGTTTGAGTATATGTGTTTAAACAATTTTCATTTGAGAAATTTAAATATTAGGAAGATATCAACTAATATGAAATGTATATCAAACGAAAGATAACATCTTCATTTACCTACAAAAAAATTTTTAAAAAAAGTTATCTCGCCGTTTCCTCATAATCAATGAAATAAAGATTACAACAATAACAATCTGACATGACTCCCTATACCGTAAGGTAAGACGTAAAAAAAAGACGCCAAAAAGTAAAATTATTTATTTTATCACAAAATCATTATCCACTTCTACATATTTATTTATAAGTATGTATGTATCTATCTTAGCAAGTTGTACCACGCCCAATTGCATTAAAAATTTTAAAAATACCCTGAAAAATATTAAATATAAAATATAATTTTAAAATTTGTATGAATTTTTCCAATTAAATTACGGTTAAAAAGAATCGGAAAAAAAATTTCTCAAAATTGCAAAAATCTTCTTCTGCAAAAATCTTCTTCTTCTTCATTACAAAAGAACCATTCCGCAAGCCTTATTTGTGGAAGGCCTTCCGACATTGGGTGATGCCGTATTAAAGACACACATTAGTTAAAGCGTACTATGGACCTATTATTTTTGCGATTGGACGCACCGATTCAGAGTTATAGGTATTTTTTATTATATCAACTTTCATACTTTTGGGTTTTTCTGATGTGTTAATATCTCTAGGCACGGGTAGGGCAATTCATCAAAGTGAACACATGCAAACAACACACAGCATTAGCATCACATACGTGGTTGTTGTACAACAATAGTCTCTGCCTGAAAATACGTATGATCGTAGTGATGTAGCGGCAGCGAACAAACAAGCAGGTCGTCGTCACCAAAGAGTATTGAATAGTATAGAGAACTCATGGAACGAATTGTATGACTCAAAAGCACTGGCGACATCTGGTGAATGATTCAAAATGTATTACTCTGTTTTTGTCATAACTTGGTACATTCATAATTTTGATATGAAACATGGATGTCTTTTGAAACATGTATGGTTTTTGTATTGTTTTCTGTAATAACATTGTCGAAATGGTGCATTTATATTGAAAAACATTAACCGCCAAACCTTCCCGCTCACGGGCCTGCTGATAGATAAATCTACCATGATCTATATGTATAGCATTTACAGCGCGTTGTTGTGAACAATTTAGTTACAATTTTGTTTTCAATCGGAAATAACAATCTATCTTTCAAATTTAGAGATATAAAAGTATACGTAGTCTTCCATTAAATAAAATAATTTTAATGAACTTAAAATGTGTAGGCCATTATGCAAATTTCTGCCATGCATCCCGCCTTGATAACATTTTCATTTGCAAGAAATGATAACAAAATTTATAACTTTTTGTTGCTATTTCTTGAAATTGAACATGTGGCAACATTGTCATTGCTCAAGTCGGAATTTAAGTGGGAAATTGAAATGCCACCTAATATCGCTTAGCTGTCATATACAAATTAAGCTTTAATTAACTTTAGTGGGGTAAAAAAGCAAACTTAGTGTAAACTTGGGGACAAGATATTGACAGATCTGTTAGATTTCTCTAATTTTTTGATTGCTGAAAAATTATTTGATCAGGATTGCATTTTGAATGATACGAACAAAAACAGAGATTAAATAAGAAGACTTTATTGGATATTAAAAATCATTATCCATGTTTTATATTAATTTAAACTTAAGCGCCTCTAAAAACGTCCTTTATTTTATTCCCTCTCTTTATATTGCATCCCCTACCTTGTTATAAACTCTGAAGGATTTCATTGTATAGTTGAAATCGTTTCGTCTATTCTATGAAATATTACTTTGGTAACAAAAAAGTGGAGAAGTTTGTAGCATGTTTACAGTGTTTCGCCGTGCTCTACGTTCAAATTGATCAGGGATGAAAATTTTTATTTTATTTATTCAAGCTCAAGTACTTTTCACCACTTCTTTTTGATAACTATATCTCTATTACGAAAGATATAGAATGGATATAGTAGTATTTTCGCGAATATATACAAAATACAAAAATGTTTCGTAATATTTTTAAATATTATTTAAACTAATTATAAAAATTTATAAGTTTTAACTTTACTTACCTCCATACATAACAAACAGCGTAATCTTCAGCATAATCAAATTCGGGTTAATGCCATGACGCTGGCAGAATTCAGCGAAACGCGAGTTTTCCGGCATATAAACCGTTTCCGTGCCAACTTCTTCACCTCCCATGTTGATGGTTGGCGGTCTTTTGTTATTTCCTCCTTGTGTCAATTAAATGTTATTAATTATAATTAGTAATTAGACAGATTATTACTTAATCTAATGCACTTGTCTTCGTTTAAGATTCGAATTTGTTATGGAGATCTTATGTGGTTGGTTGGTTCTATTTGTATTGAAAGCTTCCTTTTTGCCAGCTGTCGGAGAAGATTCTTTTTTTAGTTATTCAAATCACATTTGCACTTCACTTAAATGAAAATTAATTGTAATTTGATTTGAATTTAACGTTTTTCGACACACTCTCACGCACACCAACACGATCACGGCGAGAATAGAGCTCGGAACATCCACGGACAATGGCGGACAAACGACGATGACGTTTATGGTTTTGAATTTGAATGATTATTTATTTATTTATTTTTTTCTCCTTCTGAATATTCGTTTATATGAATAGCAAAGCAGAACGTCTTGAAATTATAATACACTGATCGCGGCGAATGAAAAGGTGACTATACACTCACACACACGCTCTCAAAATGTTTGTGTGTGCGTTTGCGCTCACTAACTCGTCACACACACACTGTCATTTGAATTTGAATGTCGGTTATTTGTGATTAAATTCAATTGAAATAAAAAGCAAAAACGTTAATTTTTTGGTTATTTGGGATACGCTTGATTATCATCACTATTATTTATACATTTTATACGACAATAGCATGAGCTGAAAATTTTCGTCACGATTTGAACGATTATTCTATGAGATTTAATTTGGTTTTGTTTGCTGGCCAGTCTTGAAATTTTGTTTTCGATTTTATTTGTATATTTTTGTACCCTTCTATTCGTTTAAATGCATTTACAGGCGTTTTTTTTTTTTAATTTTACTTTGATGTCAACTTTAAGAATTGAGTATCATGTTTGCAATCCTCAAGCAGTGGAAAATTATTTGTATCTGAAATAAAAAAAAAAACAAATTAACGAATTAATGAAATAATTTCCAATCGCAATAGGAATTAAGCCTTTGTTCATTTTCAAATGGAATCCACAGAAAATAAGATTGAAATTTAAAAAATATCAATTTAAATTTGAAAATTATCAATTGAAATTTGAAAATTATATTTGAAATTTGAAATATATCAATTGAAATTTAAAAAACCTCAATAGAAATGTAAAATACATCAATTGAAATGTAAAACACATCAATTGAAATTTAAAAGACATCAATTGAATTTTAAAACACATCAATTCAAATTTAAAGTTTGTTTATTTTGTTCATTTCGTATATTTTATTTTTTTTAATTTGGTTTGTGTAGATGTATCTCTGTAGGGTGGTGTTATTGCGACAACATAGCAGCAACAACAAATATTTTATTTGTGTTTAGTTTCACTTTGCTACGAAATTCTGCACAAATACATACCACCAATACAAGTAAACAAAAAAGGACGAAAATCATATGAAAAAATTTAAGTCAGTTGTTCTAGCAGTACCAACTGATATAAATACATCTTGTGTTTTGATTTTTGTGTTTTTGTAAATTTTTCTAGTAAATGGCATATTTTCTAGTGATGGACTCAAAAATTATCGAATGTGAAATGATAAAGTAAAATTTTCAAAGATGTTAAGCTCACAAAGTGTCAAGTATGTATAGGGAAATGTTAACATCTTTGGATGAAAGTGTAAAAGGTGGCCTAGTGTGAAAAGGCTATATAAGTCAAAAATTTAATCTTTTAACGAAACTACAACTATTTGAAATTCAGAAAATAAATAATAAAATTCACAAGATTTTAATTTATATAATACTAAATAAAAAAAACATCTGTTAGATCAAATTATATCTATAAGTACATATATAGTAATATATAAAAAATCACATGAGGTGTCAGGGGACACCCGGTTGGAACGAAGTTCCTTTGGCTATATACAAGGTGTTTCAAAAGAAGTCATCCGATGTTGTTTGGCTGTAATTTTTTTCTAAATGAAAAACTTCGATTCTGTTTTTTGATTATGTTTATTTGAACCTTTAGAATTCTATTGGTTAATTTGAGAAGATGATATCGGTTAAATGGGCGCCGTCACAATTGATTACCATACGGGCTCGTTTATTTAAAAAAGCAAACGAAGACGTGGAGGCCATTTGAAAGACATTTTACTCAGAACTTAATTGTGTCGACTGTACTTCTCAGTAAATAAAAAACATTTGAATTTCCTTAACAATTATCGTGTTTTTTTTTTTAAAGAAATCGTATCACTCAAATTCGAAAAATCTTTATTAAAATTTTCCAAAATGTGGAATTACATCTCGTTTTTGCTTCAAGTGCATTGCGGGTCATGAAGGGTTTAATTTTTTTTTCTTTTTTGAAATTGTGTGTGTGTATTCTACTTGACCCATGGAACGATTTTTTTCTCACCAAATACTGTACGTTGATTTATATCACAAGTATTAAGTAATACACGCACCGAAATATAATAATATATAACACCTCATGTAATTTTTTTTTATTTAACACAAATAGAGTAGAAACCCGTTAACCGACGTCAAATAATCGGTTTTCGTTTTGTTCCAAAATTAGTTTTTTAAAAAATCGGCATACGGTTAATAGCAAAAAAAACGGTAAAACCGGTCTTGGACACCCTAGTTTGGACACAAGTATACTATATTTACGAGAGGCTCCAAACACACATTATATTTGCATCCAAACAAGAAATATATACAAATTTTTCAGCGTACACACTGAAAAATTTCTTCAACAAACACTTCTCCGCTTAAATCGCAAACCCGGTATTAAAACCTGCCATCGATATTTTAAATTGCAGCCCATGATACCTCGATAACTAAGCGAGTTATCGATAACTTTTGTTTAAGTTTTTTGACTTAGTTTGAGTTTGTCTACTAAACAGAGTTATTGGATTCAGGAGCATCGGATGTCGTTCTCGGGCTACTGTTTTTAATCACTTCTGGCTTAATGACTACGCCGTATTTGGGATACCAGTGCATTCAGACAAAATAACATAATACAAATAAATACAAAATCTTCAAAAATGAGGATGGCCCTTTGGATTCTTTGTAATCTAAATTTAATGACCGTGATTTCGACGGCATTTGCGGTGAACTGTTAATTTCACATTTCGAACCTTTGAATTCGCCTCAAAGATCATGGGATAACACACCTCTAAACTTTGTCCAAAGTCTAAATGGATAAGCCAGCTAAAGGGTGTCTCAGTAAGATTGCAATTTTTAAATTTAATGTCTTTTTTTGTACAAGTGGCAACTCTGAAATTTGACAGTTCTTACGTATGTTTAATCCGATTATTAAAGATGGAGCGATTTACGAAAGAACAAGAATTGTGAAAACTTAGTACAAAAATTTGGAAAGTTAGGCCCCGTATTCAGTTCTTGCGAAATTTTCGTAAGAAATTTTGTCATTTATCTCTAAACGGAAAATTTTGTTGCGGACAGTTTCACTTATAATTCCTTATATATTATAATATCACTTATATATTATAAAGTCAACAAAAAAGTGCAAAATACATTAAAAATTTTCAGTTCTACGCCAAAACTACATGAAAAAGTTAAGTGAACATATTTTGTAACTCCACCTGGTGTAAGTTAATTTTAAATTTAATTTCTCTCATTACCACAAACCTACGATGAAGAGTGTGAAATGAAACGTCAGATGTGAGAATAAATGTATCTATGTATGTATTAGTCTATGGCAATAACTTGCGGTAGCAACCCTGTAATTGATTTTGCCTACGAAGTTTTGACAAAGAGCTGAGTACCATGCAAATGTAAAGGGACCGAAATTTCCGCGTCATGAAATTTTCGTTATTTTTTATACACGTACTTCTTTTGGCAATGAAAATTTCATAAAACCTGAATTATGCAGAGACCGCTCGCAAACTTCGAAGAATTTTGAGACGAGACGGGAGTGTCGCCGAAAACCCGAAAATATCAATTCGGCATCGTTCTTAACAACTTTAAATTTCACGCAGCACTACGCAGCGAATTTTGATAAAAGGCCTCCTCCCTTCTTTCTTCATGCGTACAAAATTCATCTTACTCAGGATCTCAAACCGGCAGGCCATAGAAAGCGCCGGCAATTCGTTCAATGGCTAATGGAGCAAAGTGAAGTCAATGCCAATTTTTCAAAAAAAAAAAAAGTAATCTTCTCCGATGAAGCCTATTTCCATCTGAAATACACAAAATTATCGAATTTGGGGCTCAGAAAATCATCACGCAATTCCATGAGAAACAAATGCACCCACAACGAGCAACTGTCTGGTGGGGATTTTGGTCAAGCGGCGTGATTGGGCTTTATTTTTTTGAAGATGAGGCCGAAATTGCAGTGACTGTGAACGGCATTCGTTACAGGAACATAATAACGGAGTTCTTGTGTGGCCTCAACTGGACGGCATGGATCGGGACGACATGTGGTTTCAGCAAGACGGCGCCACCTGCCACACCACGCATGAAACAATCGATTTATTGCAGCAACGATTTCCAGAACAAATTATCTCAAGAAATTGTGATGAACTGGCCGCCTAGATCATGCGATTTCATTCTTTGGGGTTTTGTGAAATCTCGAGTTTATGCGATTAAACCAGAAACAATTCCTGAGCTCAAATCCGCGATCCAACACGTCTTCGGTGAGTTACAGCTACATCTTTGTAAAAACGTCATGAAAAGATTAAAGGCCTGTCATCAGCGCCGTGGGGGCTATTTGACGGGTATTTTATTTCGGAATATGTTTTCTTAATCGGAACATGTTTTCTTTACAATCCATTAAAAAAGTCACAACTATCTCAAAAAATACGTGTTTTTATTGTAAAATGAAAAAGTGCATTCTTACTGAGACATCCTTTACAATTAAATATTTCGAAGCCAACATTACTCGCTACATTCACTAAATTCCATCCATTTGAAGTGTTCGAACGCGTCATTGGAGCCCCAGAATGGGCCATGTTAACCGCGGTTACGGCCAATATTTGAAAGAAATCATCTTTACAAAATAAATGTAAGGAATTGTGCTTTTGTATGATAATAAAAATTTTTCAGTACATTGATTTTTTTGTTATATTTGAAGATTGTGCCTATAAATGAATCACTCGATATCATGCTATGGATTTTGTCGGACCCTTCAATAGGCAACAGGTAATAGGTTTAACAAGTTGAAGTTGGATCTCTGAGTACATGTGACTTAGTATTCTGTGCAGATTATGGTTGGAAAATATCTTTACAATTCGGTTTTAATTTACAATTTCAATTTACAACTTGTTATTTGTTTATGATGTGTTCGCCATTCAATTTTTTGAATCTACGCAATATATTATTTATTTTAAATACTTTTAATTTCAAGTATTTAATTTTTATTTTTGAAAATTATTTTATTTACTTTTGTCACCTTTAATAAAATACTTTTATTGAAGCTTTTCGGATTATTTACATTAGTCAATTTTATCTTTTTCATTTATTCACATTTCTTTTTCATTTTTCTTTTATTTTATCACTGATATTTAAATTTCGTCAAGAGTACAAAAGATTTTTATCCGATATTCCAAAGTTTGCTGCGTCGTATTATTAGTATTGTTCATCATCCACGTTTATCGCCCGAAGTATTGCTCGCTCCGTAGTCTGAACAAAGACTAAAATTATGTGATCATTTATCCTAAAGTTTTTAATAAAATGTCAAAAAGATTTTTTTATTATCATTTACTTCTTGCACAGGGAAAATAAAACGCCACAACACGAATTAAACGTTGACTACGGTGATCTTAATATGTGTGCATCTTACGCACAAACACAATCACACGTTTCACCGACACACATGTGAACGCAACTATTTCACGCACACTTGTACTGCCAGCATCTGTAGATAGATGACATGTAAATGGACAGGATTGAAAACTATTTTAATAAGGAGTGATGGAAATTCATTGCAGTTATCTTATGTACACGCAAGGGTAAATATTAAATTATAAATATATTTCTTTACTTAATTAGTCAACTGTTGTGTTATTCGATTAATCAGTAAAATCGCCGCATCAATAAAATTCAGAGTTACTGAAAATGACTTAACAAGAAGTCTTGTCAGTTTGTTACATTAGGGACGACTGGTCTAAGTCTGTTACTAGATCGAAACTGAAGAGTTTTGTTGGCCACACCTAGAAGTGCTAGATTAAACTAAGAAAACCAAAACTATATGAAGAATTTACTTAAACTGCACAATGCAACACATAAAATGCAAAGTCCTTCTTGTGTGAAATTTCTCGAAGTACTTATCGAAATTAACAAACCCCTATTTGGGTTTTTCTAGTTTAGCTGCTGTTTGGATTTTATGGCCTCATGTATATTTTGCCTAAAACTTAACTTTTTCGAAGAACATTCGATTTTTCTCACGGCTATATATCGGAAATATCATCGGAAAGCTGCATCGGAAAGCTGCAATTACCAGAGGTAGCCACAGCCTACTCAAGGAAGCTCTCGCAACTTTTGGCACAGAATCCTCCCCCTCCCGATGATGATCCTGATGTGCAGTGGAAACCCATTTCCGACTCTATAAAAACTGCCGCAACAACCGTACTTGGTTTCGAAAAATCGCTTCGCAATAAACCGTGGTACGATGAAGAGTGTCGCATTGCAAATGACAAAAATAACGCTGCACGTATGGTAATGCTTCAGTCAATTGCAACGCGAGCTGCAACTGAGCGGTATAGGGAGAAAAGAAAGGAGGTAAACCGTCTCTTTAGGCGCGAGAGTGAGAAAATTGAGACATAAATTCTACCAAAAAGTTAAAAACGGAACTAATGGGCATGGTTCAGGGCCCCCCTTCTGTAAAGACAAGGACGGAAATCTCGTCGCAGATGTGCAGAGCATGTTGGGAATATGGAGAGAGCATTTCTCCGCGCTACTAGTACCTGAGATATCCAATGACGATGGGACAATCGATCACAATATGGACGACGACGTCGATTGCCCCCCTCCTAACCAAGACGAGGTCAGAACAGCTATTGCCCGGCTTAAGAACAACAAAGCCGCAGGAGCCGATGGATTACCGGCGGAGCTGTTTAAGGCTGGCGACGATGAGCTGATAAGGTGCATGCATCAGCTCATTAGCAAAATTTGGTTAGATAAATGCATGCCTGGCGATTGGAGTCTCAGTGTGATATGTCCCACATTTAAAAGAGGTGACCCGAGTATCTGTGCCAACTACCGTGGAATAAGCCTTTTATCCATAGCAGATAAGGTTATATCAAGTATAATGTGCGAAAGACTAAAACCAATTATCGCTGACCTGATTGGACCATACCAGTGTGGCTTTAGGCCTGGAAAGTCGACAACTGACCAGATTTTCACGCTACGCCAAATCCTGCAGAAGACACACGAAACACAAATCGACACCTATCGTCTATTAATCGATTACAAAGCGGCCTTCGATAGTCCGATACGGGAGAAACTCTATGAAGCAGTGTCTGAGCTTGGTATTCCTGCAAAAACCCGTACGCCTTTGCAGTATGACCTTGACGAACACCAAATCCGCAGTGAAAGTCGGTAAGGAACTTACCGAACCTTTCGAAACTAAGCGAGACCTCAGCCAAGGCGACACCCTATCGTGCGATCTCTTTAACATCTTAATGGAGATCATTATGAGAAAAGCTGCAGTCAACGTGAATAAAACCATCAGCAGCAAAAGTTACATGCTGCTCGCGTATGCTGATGATATAGATATCATTGGGCGCACAATTAGAGAAGTTACTGCGGTTTTTTCGAGAATTGAGAAGGAGTCAGCAAAAGTGGGTCTGACGGAAAATGAGGACAAGACAAAATTAATGGTTTCAACGAACAGGGCCTCCACGCGATTAGACCAAAGCGTGAACGTTGATAACCGTTATAACTTCGAGGTAATGGACGAATTTATATGCCTCGGATCTGCCGTGAACAAAAACAACAACGTCAGCCTTGAGATCAAGCGGAGAATTGTGCTTGCGAATAGATGTTATTTTGGGCTAAGCAAGCACTTTAGAGATAAAGCCCTCTCTCGAGTAACAAAAGTCCAGCTGTACCAGACTCTCATTCAACCTGTCATGCTTTATGGCGCAGAATCCTGGGTCCTATCGCAAGCAGACGAAACAGCTGTAGGAGTCTTCGAGAGAAAAATACTCCGAAAAATTCATGTGCACTACGGCGAGTATCGACGACGCATGAATCATGAGCTGCATGAGCTTTATCCTGACATTGACATAGTTAAGCGGATCAAGATAACGCGATTGCGCTGGCTAGGCAATGTCAGTAGAATGGATGAAGAAGAACCAGAACGAAGGGTTTTCGAAACCGAACTCGAAGGAAGACGAAAAATAGGAAGACCAAGACTCCGCTGGAGGGATCAGGTTGACGAATCCCTGCGTACACTTGGTATTGCCAACTGGAGAAATAAAGCAAAAGATCGAACTGGTTGGCGAAATATGTTATCTTCGTTTTGTAAAGTCCCTGAACCCCCGGGGTTGTCCGAGACCGGATAAGTAAGTAAGTGAGTAAGTATATCTCGGAAACCAATTGAAATTTTGTGTTCCTGTCTTCAGCATAATTGTAACTATAGACTAGAAGAAAAAAAGTGTGAAATTAACTAACCCCAAAAAACTGCATTTAGAGCCTCAAAACTGCGAAAACGTCGCATAATTTTTAATTGACGCACCGAGTTATGGACTGTGCAAGTTTGAAGTGAAGTGAACGTGACGAAGAATTCGAAATATAACCTAAGCGACGCAGTGGATTTCAAGACGTGGATGAGGAACATGAGCATTGATGAGGATGAAACAATAGCTCCATCAACTTATTCCCCAGCATACCAATTAATCTAGCTCTAAGGACTATAGAGGATAACTGGGGCGGAATTGCACCGTACACGAATATACCACTTACAGATTTCATGGAAATTTTGACAGTCGGCATTTTTTCCAGTATGTAGATGGATTCTACGAACAGAGGAAGGATATTCCTATAGGGTCCCCAGCATCGCCAATTATATCTGACATCATTGTGGTGGTATTATTGGATGCAGTACTCGACACATTGGGGGAGAAGCCGAAAATCTTGACGAAATATGTGGACGATTTATTTGTTGCTTTCAGAAGAACCGAAGTGGGCAACAAGATGACAGCATTGAATTCTTTTAATCGACAACTACAATTCACGCTCGAAGAGGGAAGGGACAATAGACTACATATGTGGACACTTTGGTTATAAGACAAGGAAATGCTCTCAATATGGACTGGTACCAAAAACTTACAGCGTCAGGACAATTAATAAATTATCATTCCAAACACCCAAGAAGAACAATTATTAACACTGCGAGCAACTTCATTAACAGAGTTATGAAGATAAGACAAATAAGGGAAAAATGGTGGAAATACTTAAATTGAGTAGTTTCCCCAGGAAATTTAATATCACGAGCAGAGACAAGCAAGCCGACAGAACGAATCTGACAGAATGTATAAAACCACAACGTATGTTCCGGGTTTCTAGTTTAATTATCAGGAAAAGTCTATTATCGTATTGACAAAAATGACAAGCCATGTAATGATGACATGTCCAACAGATGCCAGTAAGTATATGTTGGTACTACAATGAACAAATTGAAGACTAGAATATATGCACATACGTCGGACCAAAAACCTCATTATAAGGCGATAGAACAAAAGACAGCACTCGCAACCCACTGTACTTTAACAGGATATAAACCTAACTGAGACGAAGTGGAAATTGTGGCTGAAGGGAAAAATTACTCGTGACGTCTCTTCCAGGAAATGCTGCATATAGTTGACGTCCATCGGAGAAAAGGGGTAACTTTAAACGAGATACAGGTCAATGTGCACAAGTGTATATGCGCACAATTGACAAATTCAAGAGAAGAACAACTCACTTGATATACATAAGCCTGCGGAAAAACTTGGACGCGCTCTGTGTCATCTCAAAATGTAATTAAAATTAATCGTTCTCCCTTTGAGGAAAATAATATACTTGTTTTAAGTTGATTCTTGTTTGAACTGTTCACTAATGTTTATGAATACTCTCACTTTATTGTTTAGATCCTTGAAAATGATCCTTGATCCTTGAAAATGATCAACGACGTTGGTCGTAATATTGGAAAATATTAATAAAATTCTAACAAAAAAAAATACTTGCAGTGTTTTATTTTTATTCCTATGACCTTGAGCCAAAATAAATAAAAACCAATTAATAATACTTATTTCTCTTTTGGCGTTTCTACCTCTAGCAGAAATTTTTGCAGACTGTAGGATATGAACAAAATTATAAATGACAAATATTTCGGAAACGGTGGGTATAATAGCAAAAAATAATCCAATTTTTGCAGGTTTCTACACTGAACGGGAAAGCATCGTCACACGGATGAAAATGTTCATCACCCCAACAACTTTTGTCATCGAAAGTGAGCCAATGTAACGTTTCATACCCGCTGTGAAAATCTGTTCATCAACTGCAAATTGTTCGCTACTGTGGTGAAAGTATGATTGCTGCTGCAATGAATTTGCTTCTTAATAGCAACGAATTTGTTTCGTTGCTGCAGTGAATTTGTTTCATTATTGCAATGTATAGGTATCGTTCTTGCAAATAATTTGCTTCATTGCTGCAATGCATTTTGGTCATTGCTGCTATGCATTTGTTTCATTAGTGCAACGAATTTGAGTCATTGTTGTAATGAATATGTGTCATTACTACAATGATTTTGTTTCATTGCTGCAGTGAATGTTTTGAAGTGTGTTTCAAATTATTTATTGACAATTGTACATAAATATACTGCTAGTATTACATTGCAGGTGTTTTGATAACAATTTTTTTTATTTTTGTTTTCGAAAATCTATTTGCTAAATGTTGAAATGTTGATGTTGAAACACTCGTCGGGAGAAGATTGTGGTAGTCGAGGGGTTGAGTGTTATTGTTGCCGTCATATTCAGGTCCTGCAATTAAGAACATATACGATGAATTTATTGTTAATTAAATTAATGTCTGTACTTACCATGAACATAAGCTCTACTCC
Source organism: Phaonia tiefii (assembly GCA_963931995.1). NCBI lineage: Eukaryota > Metazoa > Arthropoda > Insecta > Diptera > Muscidae > Phaonia > Phaonia tiefii. The sequence continues at coordinate 245,249,722 of OZ008368.1, forward strand.
CCCATGCTCTACTCCTTTAATATAGAACCACATCCTTGTTTTGTTAAATCATGCAATTGCTGTTGAGTTGAGGATTTTGATAATCAATTGTAGCACCAAATTTCCCCGTCATTAAGCCAGTGATCGCTCTGCGAGCATTTTCTCCAACTGCTCTTTTATTTATTTTAACCAAATTTGTTAAAATTTCGATTGGATTCATTTGATTGTATGTTGAATTGTTATTTTTTATGTTCGTCATACTTGAAACACTTTTTTTTTTGGCTTCGACTGTCCGCACAAATGTATGAATCCAAATACCAACACAACGAAACAGGCGCGACCGAATTATGATTTAAACACAAAAACACGTACATTTTGTTGCGACTTGTACCGTCACGCGCATACACACACACAAAAAGTTCAGTTACATATTTCGGGATAGTTTTTCTGTTATCGATGCGTCACTTTCTCCGCTGTCGTGTTGCTCATTGATCTATTTATTTTATTATTATTATTATTTTATTTTGGACTTCCTGCACAACAAGATTGAATCTTATAATTAAAGTACACGATTTTATATAGTTAAACAGTTTGATCAGTCTATTTGATTTATAGATTCGCAAGTTACACAAACGATTACAGCAAATACATAAATTCACACAATTTAGTGTTCACAATAAAAGATTATTACTAAGTATAAGTAATTAGTCTGTTTTAACAAATTTATTTAAATTATTCCGACTGAGAAATATGTCTACCACTTTCGATTATTGCAATGGAACAGATTTAAGATGTGTACGTGACCCACCACTCACGCTCACCATTTTCTCTTGCTGGCCTCTTTTTTGCGCTCGCTCATTTTTTCGACTGCTTCTCTCTTTATACCATCATAAAAATTAGTTTCGTTACAATAACGAAATTATTTCGTCAACTAAAAATGCTGACAATCCTCCAAAATAAATAAATAATTAATACAAACTATAAAAAGTAAGAGATAAACCAAATAACAGTAGTTTAAAACTCGTGCATTTACTTTTTTTTAATTTTCAACCCATTTTCCTACAAAATTCAAAATAAATTAAATTGTTGCAGGTACAACCAATAAGTTGTTGCAGCAACGAAATGAAAAATTGTCAAAGAAGTCAAGTATGAAAGTTTTCGTCGCAGCGACTACCAAATTGTCAGATATACGACACTTGTCACTATAACAACGTAAAAACTTTAACGAAAATGTTTCATCCATGGGACGAAGCGTTTTTTTTTCAGTGTAAGGGGTTGGGATAAACAATTTGTTGAATCGCCAAAATAAAAAAATCGCTAAATTACAAATATGATCATAACTCAGAAACGGAACATAAAAACGCAATATTTGGTTTATAGAGTCGGCAGGCAATTTTTACAGAGTCGGAAATATTTTCCACTGTGCTTCAAAATAATCTGAGGGGGTGTGTTCTGTGCAATAAAATGAGTGGGAGTTACCGGATGTAGCCTCTAATTAGTAGAGTCTCATAGAGTGTGACAATTTCTGACGCGATTGCAACAACAATGTGATTGTGGCAAAATCTAAATTCGATTATATTTTCTGAGGGAGTATTAATCCGCAAGCAATTGCGTGCTTCTCATGGCAGCTGTGGTATATGTTGCAGTTCCTCCTCCTTGGATAGCCATGTGCTGTTCATCGCATTTCCTGGATAGCAGTACCGCCAGCCTTACAATATCCGAATTATCTGCCGATTGAATACTGCCACCGGATCTGTATAGAGTTCTTACATTCCAGGTGAATATCCACAAATTCTGGTTGCTTTATCATCTATGGGTCAACAAATATTCGTTTCTCCTGGCTTTGGTATTTTCAGTGCCATAGCGCATCGGAATTTTGTGTTTTACCAACTACCGGGATTAATATTGCCTATTATGGATCACAATCTGACCAGGATACAGCTCTCCTTGGGTATTTTTCTTTGTTTTTTTGTTTGTCCGATAGTTGGATGACCTTCAGAGATGGTTGACACAGGATTACCTGAGCCTCACCGGTATTAGCATGCCTTTCAGGCTGCTTATACAGACGGTATTAATTAATATTTGTTTGTTCACACTGTAACCGGATAGGATAGGATTAAATTATATTATTAGATAGAAGTATCAGTCACGAGAGTGAGTGTGAGTCAAATTTCACTTATATGCCATTCACTGCTATAAAACATATGGCATAGACATCTGGCGTAAACATTCAGACAAACTTAACGCAATTATTGAAATTCAGATGGAGAGAAAACATGGTTAGGAGCTATTCACGATAACACCGGCCTGAACTAACTTAATAAAGCCAATGAAAAATCGTACCCTTATAGTTCCTAACTACCTTTTAAGCCAATGTTACGCTAGCAGATTAAGTAAACGTTTTACGCAGATAAAACTGGAATGAAGGTCACTTCAACTTGAGAGAAATCGCACCCTGATTTTGGTTAAGAATTTCACTATCAGTTTTGGAGAATGCAAACACCTATGTCTGCAAAATGGTAAGCGAATAAATGGCTTGGGTAGTATTCTAAAAGCCCCGAAAGTGAACAAGAACGCAAACGCCAACGCGAATGCCAAAGTCTGCCAAATGAGAGATGCGTTCGCTATCGACATCTGTCATTAACATTTGTGGTTTATCGTGTTGCCAACTAAAAAAATATAGATTAGAAAAAGTTATCTCGAGTGAACTGCACACACTGAAGGAGATATTTAAAAACTAGCTATATTTCAATTCAATAGATCAAACTGTAGTGAAATATACTTGAATTTGAGAATATGTAACGGGTTTTTCAATAAGAGCGCTACAAAAGTTTTTTTAAATAAAACAAAACCGGTTTTAGATACCAATGAAATTCTTTATTCCTGTGAAAGTACGTTCAATGCCATTATGTATGGAACTCGATTTTTTTTGCATGGCCACCACGGGCACGCTTGTAGAAGTCGAGACGCTGAACCCAATTTTCGACGGGTTTCAAGCATAAATCGGCCGATACTGCTGCATTTTCACGTTCGATATTCGTACGAAGTTCATCAATCTTCGCTGGCTTGTTGGCATAGACCATAGACTTGACGTAGCCCCACGGGAAATAATCTAACGGCGTCAAATCGCACGACCGAGGCGGACAAACGACTGGGCCATTTCGTGAGATAACACGTTCACCAAACTTGGTTTCCAATAAATTGATTGTGGCATTCGCTGTGTGGCTTGTGGCGCTGTCCTGTTGGAACCACATGTCCTCCAAGCCCATATTATCCAATTGGGGCCAAAAATATTCGGTTATCATTGAATGGTAGCGATTCGCATTCACAGTATTGTGCCGGTCTTGATCATCACTGAAGAAGTACGGCCCAATGACGCCGCCGGCCCATAAACCGCACCAAACCGTATTGCTGTCTGACCAATAACGCATATTTTGCTGATTGACGAAGCCATTCAGCCAGAAATGAGCCTCATCGCTGAAAATGATTTTCCGATGAAAATCCGAATCATTTTCAAGTTGTTGCTCAGCCCAATTCACGAACATACGACGCTTATGGTGGTCAAGCGGCTTCAATTCTTGCGTCAATTTGATCTTGTAAGGATGTAGGCCAAGATCTTTTCGCAAAATTCGCCACAACGACGTCACAGAGATGCCCAACGCTTGGAAACGACGTGTGAGAGAGACATTTGGGCTTTCTTGAACTGAAGCCTCAGCGGCAGCAATATTCTCGACACTAAGAGCACTTCTTTGTAACACTGGCACGGGAACATTTTGTACTGTGCCTGTGGATTCAAATTTTTCCACTAGACGCTCAATTGTTGATCTGGTAGGCCGATTATGACGACTCGTGAAGTTGAGGCCACTGACTCCAAATTTCGGTAGTAAATTTTAATAATTTCGACTCGTTGTTACTTCCGGCTATCCTTCCACGCTCGATATATTTGTTTTTTTAAATTTAAACTATCGTATCTTCAACTCCTGCGAAGAATTATGGTGTGTTGAATTTGATAACTGAAGTGATCGAAAACGTTGCGCTCCGTTTTATGAAGTACCCATTAAATAACGCAACTCAACGCAAGTAGTCACGGAACAGCTGTAACGTTTTATAAATCACCAAAACGAGAGAAGTGACGCGGTGACAGATTTACGACTTAAAGAAAACAGGATAGAGAAAAATAAATATTGTGAACAAATATTAAGCATTTGACGAAAGCGAAAAAAAAAATTTTTGTTCCTGTTTTCTTTGTTTTTGTTCGTTGCCTTGCAAATGCATCCCTGATTGCATCATTCAAAGAGGATGAAGAAAGAATGGAATGCCAACAAAGACAACGAGTGAAGCGTCTGCTTTCTGTGCTCTGTCTATTACTCTCTTCGCTGAATATCTCAATTCACGAGCAGTGTTTCGATGATGTTATAGTATCTAACCAGTGGCTGTCGGTGGTGCAATGGTTAGTGTGCGCGGCTCTTGTACATGAGATCCTGGGTTCGAACCCTGCTCTGACCACCTTTAAATTTCTTTCGGCGGCGGTCACCTCGAATAGTGACGGCGACACTATCGAGTATATAGCCATGAAAAAGCTTCTCAAAAATACCGTTCGGAATCGGTGTAAAACTGTAGGTCCCAATCAGTGGGTGAAAACTGGAAAGCACACAGGTCAGTGATTGTGAGAAGTTCTCCCCGGTCCCTTCATGGGATGTAATGGGAAACTATTTATTTTTTATTTTATAGTATCTAACCATCGTAAAAATACCAAGTACTCGTAGTAGATAGACAGACATTTTGTTATTGTTTAGGCTCTCCTCATGTCAAAGCCAACACATACGTATACCAACAAATAAATGTAAAGAGAAAAGTACAAAAACAAAACCTTTGAATCTGACAGAATCGGCCAACTAAATAACAAGAAAAAATTGAAATCCGCTGTCTACTGAGTTTACCTTCTCATTCTACCATGTTTCTAACTATAGAAATTCCAGCCATGTTTAAATAAAATTATTAATATAAAGTATGTTAAAAGCATGAAATGCTCAAGTTATGAAGCGATGAAATGCGTTTGATTGAATCGCGTCGACTTTTTGGTTCTCTTCTACGAGGGTTACCAAATTGCACACTTTTTTCTACTCTACCTGTATTCATCCTCTATGCATCATTTATAAACCAATCATAAAGTTGGCAGTCAAAATTTCTCTCGGGTGGAATGCCAAGAAGGAAAATGAGTAAAGCGTTTCGTTTCTCTGCTCTCTCTCTCTCTCTGTCTTATTCTCTTCAACTATTTTTCAATACCCGATCAGTTTCTTGAGAATGTTATTGTATATGATTCTATGGCACAGCTGATCGAAAAGGTACAAGGCCGATGATACAGAATGAGAGAGCAAAAAAGACAGGAACTAATTTTAAATAGTGTTTATTGATGCTAATGACAGCTAAATTATATTTTATATTGGTTGAATTGAACGAAAATACGAATTCCCTTCGATTTCTGTCCGTTTTATGTCCAACGAAAGCGTAAAATTGGTAAAATACCGCAGCAAATAAAACTCTATGAAATGGCCTACTACCTCATCGTCATGAAGAGGCAACGAAGAGAGTAATGGAAACTCTTAAGTATTTTTCTATGATATAACTACAAATTCTTACAATGTTTAAGTAAAATTTCTTAAAGAGCGTTAAAAGTATGATATAATCATGATATGAATCGAGAGAGAAATGCATTGAGGTGAATCGTGTCGACTCTATGGTTCTCTTTTACGAGAGTTGCCAAATTGAGTACTAATATTGTTCGTATAGCATTATTTGTTGTTGTAACTGTTGTAAATCAAAAAATGGATAACGGGTTTAAGAACTCACACTTAGTTTTTTATAATTTTACAAACCCGTATAGGTTTCGAAACGAATCCTCATCCGATTTTGTACACGTTGTCATTGTCACACTGTCAACGCCAAGTAATGTAAAAACCCAGCAAGCAATTCTTTCCCTCACGTCTGACGCCCGAAAAGTCTTTTAAATCTCTGTTACCTCCGATAACTATCAGACAAATCTGCACATTCTCTGAAGGAAATTTGCAACATCGCAAGGAAATTTAGCAAGAGAGAATTGAGCGAGAAATATGCTCACTCTCTGAGCGAAAAATCTGCTCACCCTCTGATGGGAATTTTGTGTGTTCGACTTTGTTGTTATGTTTGCATTGCGTTCTCTACTTATTCTCTGAAGGGAGTTATTTGTTTGGTTTTGTTATTATTTTTGCATTCCATTGTAGTTATTAATGCGATTGTTTTTGTTTTTAATTCCGTTATCTTGTAATTTTTTTTTGTGCGATGGCTTTGTCTCAATCGATCAAGCGGCGAGTAAGCAACTGCACATGTAAGTGATTTGTGTTCAATAAAAATAAATAAATATAATAAAAATAATATAATATAATAAATAAAATTAAAAATAAAACAATAAATGCCACGAAATCAATGTTATTGTTTTTTAAAAGGTATCATATTGGACAAAATGTTCGGCAAATGTGTGAATTGTGTGAACATTGTCGGTCAAAATATTCGACAAATGTCAGAATTGTCACAAATGTTCGACAAATTTCAGAATTGTCTGAACATTCTCGGACAATATGTCCGACAAAGCTCAAAATTTTCTGCCCATTCTCGGACCAAATGTCAGATTTCCCTCCGAATTTTCCATTAGACTTCGGACAGAATTCTGTAAGAAAAGTCTGCACAAGTATCAGAATTTTAACAGAAATATCGGTCTGAATTCTTGTCAACCATTCATACAACTTTCTGTAAGAATTCTGACCGAATTCGGCATCAGACTCGGCAACTTGTGCAGACGTTCTGTCAGAATTCGGAAGGAATTGCTAGCTGGGAAGGGCTGTAGCAATATTGTATTAATTGGCAATACAAATTCAAATTTCTATCATTCCCATTGTGACACGCCTCCTTTAGAACACTTTCAATATCAAGATAGTATCGCTTTTAAAAGAAAAGCGTTTTCTTTCAAATAAAAACACATACAACTGTGCTGATGCACACATTCATAACTATTCAGTTATATCTTACAATTGTGTGAGTAAGCGTTTGTCTGTACTGGGCTATGTAATTGTCATCTAGATGTGGCTGTGTATATTTACAATACTATATGACTTATGTATATCGTATATTCTCATCATATTTACTATACGTAAGGCGATTCTTGATATTCAGTTATTCTTCTTCTTCTTCGTATTGTTATTATCATTTCCATTATTTCCACTTTTTTTCAATTTGTTTTTCTTTTTATCTTAAGATAAAGAAGATAAAACCGTTGTCTTCGTACGTCAGGTATCATTGTTGTGATTATTATTTATGTACACACGAGTACATATGTACTATGTATATCATTTTGTAGATTCTGCATGTTGTAGACTATCTTTGCGATGATAATGGATGGACGGACGTTGCGATGTCGTGCTACTGTAAATAATATTCTTTATTTACATTTTGGAGTGCAGCAATTTACATTTGGCGTAACACTGTGGCGATGTACATATGAATGTAACTGCTGGTTGTATGTATGCGTGTTTGTATGTGTTACAGCTACAAATGTGTAAACAGGAACTTTTATTGCAATGACATTATAAGGCAAGGAAATTTAAGTTGGTCAAGATCGAATGGTATTTAGCTCCAAAACGCGTGTATGTACGCGGCAAATCGATAAGTTAGTCAACATTTAAATAGCGGGTGATTTTTGAAAATTGAAGAAAACACAGAAAACTTGTACAAGTGAATGAAACAATTATTTGGATCGATAAACCCATTCCTATCATATACTTTTGAAATATTATTGTTGTGTTACATCGATAGGCACGGGTAGAGCAGTCTACGCAGCGTTAGCATCACATGCGTGGTTGTTGTACGAAAATAGTCTCTGCCTGAAAATAATTATGATGGTATTGATGTAGCGGCAGCGAACAAACTATCAGGTCGTCGTCGCCAAAGAGTATTGAATAGTATAGATAACTCATGGAACGAATTATAGGACTCAAAAGCACTGGCGAATGATTCAAAAACTTGGTCCATTCAGACGATTGATGTGGAAATTTTATGCCTTTTGAAACATTTATGCTTTTGTAATAAAATTGTCGAAATGGTGCATTTATATTGAAATTTTCTATAAATAGAATAATACTCGTTTATTCCCTTTTACTCAGACTCTCTACACGAGAGCGGAAAAAGAATGCAATAAGTGCTCTATACTATTCACGGTAGAAATGTAATGGTAGAAACTTGGCTGATTGAAAAATAATGAAAATATATACAAAATTGGAAAAAGTGTCATTTACAAAATGCGTGTTTTTTTTTTTTTTTTTTTTGAAAATGATTAATTTTGAAAATTAAAACGTTTCTATGTCAAATTAAACAAACTTTGAAATAAGAAAAAAACTCACTCCAGAAAAAAGGTCAAGTAAGCTGGGCTATTGATTCTACCATTTGTTTGTACCATGAAAAACGAGTTCGAACACTCATTGATATTTTTTATACAAATGTTACCTCCGACTACGCTTCACGTGGCCCAATCTGAAAGTCCATTAGTTGACACACTGCTACCAACATTTCGGCCGATATCTCAGCTAGATATAGAGATAGAGATACTCTTGAAAACACACTTCCACCCACAGAAGTGCGAACATTATCAACCCGATACTTAGATTCTAACGGTATAGCGGATATAAACAGACCAGACAGGATTTCCTGAGCTGTCTATAGCTTCTCACCATATAAATCTACGAGGCCAGATGGTATTATGCCGAAAATGCTGCAGAGGATGGACGTCATAATTAAGGATCGCAAAGGATTTCTCTTGGAAGGCTAATTGACGCATATAGTCACAAAAAAATTCGATTGAGACAGTTGAATTAGCCGTAACCGAAAAAAGACGTTGTCTCAACCGAATTAGAGGTTGTCACAACCTCATTAGAGGTTGACAAAACCTCAGATTTTGACAAAACCTCATTAGAAGTTATCACAGCCAAATTAAAGGTTGTTACAACCGAATTTACATAGTGTACAAATGAATTATTAAAGTTTTGTTATTATTAAATGATGATTTATTTTCCTGTATTCTTACAAAAAATTAAAAAGCGAGAAAATAAAGTCATATATATAGGGTAATATATAGGGTAATAAGGTTGTTTTACATGCCTCTTCCGTCATATTTTCAAGCCATGGCCATCATGAGACACCGCACTAATTCTGACATGTTGTATCGGTTGATTTAGGTCCTAAACCGTTTTGTATACAGACGATGGTAGCATATCTCACATGACCGACCTTGAAAAACTTGAAAACTGTTGATATCTGCTTGAATAATTTCTGCAAAATAAGACGTTTTTTTAAAGTTGTAATTTCCTTTAAGGCTGTACGAGATCATGTTGTCTCCGGTTAGTGAAAAAAATGTAAATGCCGCGGGTGGGATTCGAACTCACATTCGCTGGACGATCGTTTCGATGTTTGTGAAGCATCATCTTCAGCAGCGTCTAGCCCGTTAAGCCACTGCGGTGTGTATTTACACAAGTCACTAACCGAAGACTTATTTACTTATTTTACTTGCCTTTTTTAATAACCACAAAACAATTCTTGACATTCTTTAATACTTTTTATAAAAATATTTGATTATAGAATTTTAAACGTCAGATATTAAATACATAGAATTATGTTGTGGTAACGGAATTGAAAATGAATTCGGTTGTACCTACAGAATTCATGAGAAATTCGGTTACAGCAACCGAATTCACAACAAATTCTGACGTTGCAACCGAATTAAGGCTAGATTCGGTTATTGTGACCGAATTAATACCGAATTAGATAGTTGCCACCGAGTTGATGCCAAATTCGGTTACTACAACCGAATTAATGCCAGATTAGGTTATTCCAACCGAATTAATTTCAAATTGCAACGACTGAATTTGGTGTGTATTCTTGGCTTAACGAATATAATTGAAGATTCAGTTTTCACAACCGAATCAATTATGAAACGAGGTTGCGTCAACCGAATTTCGGTAGTGAGGACTAAATTCGGTCGTAAGAACCTCAATTTGGTTGTGGCAACCTCAATTCGGTGGTAACAGCCGAATTTACGGTTGGTACAACCTCTTTTCAAACAATTAGTTCTCTGGGTGTACATCCGCATGAAAATGGATGGATCGTCCAAAATATCATGCAACCAACATGCATATCTGAAAGTCCACTCAACCAATACAGCCCTGCACGAAGTCGTCAGAACTATTGAGAGGTCCTTAGAAAACAAACAACATACCCTCGCAGCCTTCTTGGATATAGATATAGAATAATGTGAGTTCAGCGGCTATAGAAGAATCACTTGAACGTCTAGGCGTGGAAACATACCTCAAGAGTTGAATAGTCACAATGCTACAGCGCAGAATTATCAACGCCTCTATAGGCAACAGTGAGTCATCAAAGCGAGTGAATAGGGGAACTCCTCAGGGTGGAGTCATCTCTCCCCTACTTTGGTTACTCGCGATCAACAAAATATTACCAAAACTGGACAATATGAGGATCAAAACCGTGAGTTATGCAGATGACGTGTAATAATCGTATTGGGTTTGTTCCCATCCGTATTGAGCGAAATTATGAATGAGGCCCTGAAGTCGCTTAACGACTGGGTCACTGGGAGTGGTCTTGGAGTGAATCCAGGGAAAACTGAGGTCATGCTTTTTACCATGAAGACCAAGATACCAAAGTTTAATCCTCCTCGGCTAAGTGGAATAGAGATTCCACTATCAACTCACGCCAAGTACTTGGGCATAATTCTAGACCCGTAACATAGAGCATCGCGCACAGAAAGCAACCGTTGCGCACTACCCTTGTCGGGTAGTGTCGGAACCAATGATAGGTTTTGACACCAAATATTTACGGACGGATCCAAAATGGAATGTGGACCCAGCTCGGCTGTCTTCTCCGAAGAGGCAAGCCTCAATTTACCATTCAAACTCCCAGATAAGTACAGCTTTTCCAAGCGGAGGTACTGGCCATCAAGGAAGCCTACGCCGAACGTATTTTACAACGGAGAACAGAGCGCATTGGAATATTTGTAGATAGCCAGGCGGCTTTTCTATCACTTAAATCAAACAACACTATCGATACTATCGATATTGGATGCCCTAGTGAAGACTAAATTCGATCGCGACGATCTCAATTCGTTTGTGGCAACTCCAATTCGGTTCCAACAACCTAATTTAGGGTTGAAACAGCATCTTTTTAAGCACTTAGTTCTGTGAGCGTGGTAAGTTCACTTTTTACTCCTTTTATAATACACCTTTTGTTATGACTTTGTTATGACTTTGTTATGACATTTTTTGAATACTTTTTGTTAATTTGTGGGGCATTCAAAGTAGTACTATATGAAATGCATACCGTAGTTTTCTTTATAATTTCCACTCACAATGGGTGAATTCAAAATGTTCTTCTCATTTAATTATAAAAAAAATCCACACACGTGATGTTAGTTCAGTGTGGCTTTAACTCATTCTGATCTCAACATAAATACGACTACATAATAATTTCGAAATCACTCATTCAAAATTTATCACCTCTACTTTATCAACCAAAATCGTAATCCGAATTCTCGACAAAATCTTTGATCGTATCCAAATATCCGCTCTTAACGCCAACAATAGTAATATTTGAAACACAACCGAATATAACTAGACAACTTGTATACATCGTATTGAAAATCTTAACCGATACGAATTACGAATTTTCCGCCACGCATGAAAATTGTGACCACCTTCAAATAACGCGTCCAAAGCAACTGTCACATTTGCGCTTTGAAATCACAACTTTTTAAATTAACTGCCAACTAATGTTATACATAAAGTAGATTTTGCCTGGGAAATAGAACATACCATTTGGATTATATGGAATTCCATCGGTAAATATTGATAAGAACAAGTAGGTCTACTGAAAAGCAAAATAAAATCGGGAAACATTTTGAGAGCTTCAGTTGCATTTTAATGATATGACATGATTGATTCATAGTCATGGAGAAAAATGTAATTACCTGTGTCTGCATTGGGGACACGCATATACATAAGCAGAGAAAATAGTTGAGACTTAAATGGCAATGCCATTACTATTATTATTAAACGTCAATGAAATTGTATTGCCATCATAACTCAATCAATTTATATTCCTGCGGTAGCTGCATTCTCTGTTATCAGGTAATTAGATTGATATGAGAGTTGCGACACCTGATTTGATACAAACAACTCGTGTATGATGAGTGGAGGGTATTAAACTTATAAAAAATTATAAAATATAGTTTTCGAAAATGATACATGTTACTCTCGGTTAAGGTGGGTACTATGCTGACTTTCCACGGTGAAAATCCATATAAAAAAAAATGGTCGTGAAATTCTAGCTAAATTTTTCCACCAGACAGTACTATGTTCTTTTCACGAGGAAAACTTTTTGGTTTTTACAACACTGGTTTGCAAGCAGCTTTCTTAGAAAAAAAATGACAGCGGCAAAAAGTAAGTATGTTGTAATATTTAAAATATTTGAGTTTTATACTTCACAGATTATCTTGTTTTATATATTTCTGTAAACTTGTTGGCAATGGCAACATTCAACGGACGCCGTTAAATATCAAGGCATTGACAAAATCTCTAACATTGGTGGCCATTGGACCTGTCTCATCGACCACATCATTGTCTTCGTTACACTCTCAGTCATCCCTAAACTATGGCCAATCAGCACAACTGCAGCAGCAACAACAACTATTGGCTTTACCTCAATCCCAGGAGGCGACAACAACAATTCAGCCACAACAACAGCAGATGCCACCACCGCTGCATTCCATGCATCACCAACATTATAATCAAAACATCATAATGCACTTCAAAATTCCATTAATAAATAGAATAATGGTGTATCACACATAGTATAGAGTAATTTCGGGTATTGTGGAATATGCTGGTAAAGTGGACCGCCCTAAACTCCGGAAACTACAAACATGGATGAATATCTTAAAGGCCGTGCCGAATTCTGTACTGTGGCAGTTACGATTTCCCGCAGTAGGAGAAACGAACATTAAGAAATCTGTAGAGGATATGGGTAAGTAAAGTAACTCAGCAATGGCAACATAAATTGATATCATTTCCGTGTGGTGATTATCTAGGTGTTTCACCGGAACGCGTTCCAATGCCGCTTGTAAGGAAGAATATGTGCGCCGAAGCCAATTTACTGAAGTGTGCCTTGATACGCCTTTGTGCATCCACTTCAGTGGATGTTGTATGGACTGGCACACCTGTTGTTACATTGCCAGGTGAAATATTGACGTCAAGATATGCTTTCGTTTGTATTTTTTAATCATGCTTTTTATGCTAATATATATTTTTTGTGTGAGATTATTAACATGTTTTGTTATATATGTGGATTTTACAGAGTGTCTGCTTCCCAATTGGCTACTTTTCCAAGAAATTTCCACTCGCTTGGGTACCGATCGTGAATATCTCAAAGGACTACGGGCAAAAGTGTGGAAGGCGCGAGATGAAATCTCGCTTTTTGATTGCGTAGACATTATTAACATAAGGTGATCAGTGAAAACATATGTACTCGAGGTTTTTTCTGTGCGCATTCGAAGAATACATATGTATATGTATACAGTCATGTTCTGTGAACAGAACCCAAACAGAAAACGTTTCAGAATATTTGGGTTTCTGCAAAACAATTCAGAAGAAATATATCAGTTTTGAATTAGAATGTAAATGCCTTGTGATTTGAAAAACAAACAATTCAGAACAAAAATATTTTATGTTTTAAGAACATCAAAATTGTAGGCTTTTTATTCTGAAAGAAAATCCTGATTCAAAATGATTCTGTATTTAGGATTTTTATTTAGGATTTAGGATTTTTATACTTACAATTTTCAATAAGATATTCGGCCTTGTTTTGTAAACAGAATCCAGACAAACAAAACGTTTCAGAATTTTTGGGTTTCAGAAAATCAATTCAGAAGAAAAATATCAGATTTGAATTAGAATCTAAATACCTTGTGATTTTAAAAACAAACATTTCAGAACAAAAATATTTCATGTTTTAAGAACATCAAAGTTGTAGACTTTTCATTCTGAAAGAAAATTCTGATTCTGAAAGCAGATCAGTGCCGATTGTACAGAATGAACTAAGTAATAATTTCATTCAGTTAATAACACTTCCACCTTACCGGGTCACTAATTTTGTTTGTAAATTCTTTGTATTAACTTCACCTGTCTGTATACATTCATGCATGGCGAAAAAACTGGATTGATTTTTAACCCTTTCCCGGGATCCAATCGAGCTGACACTTCGCAGCCAAAGTAATGGCGACGACAAAAATTAACTCTCAAAATATGGGCGGAATTAGTCGTATATAATAACTGGTCATATATAAATAACTTATAGTCAAAAACTGTTTTTACGGGTTGGTTGTTTTTACTTTTATTTATTTATTTGTATAAAACTATATTTACGTGATTTCTTAAGTTATTTTGTATTAAAAACAGATGGTTTAGTGAATCTAGTAAGCCAGACGGACAAAAATAAATATTTAAAGTATTGCCAATATTGCAAAACACTATTCAGTCGGTTAAAATATGTATTAAATGTACTCTTTACTCTCATTACTCTCCAATTTTCAAAAAATTGGAGGACAATGCGGAACGCCCTACGCGGGTAATGTGAATTTCTATGCCAACGATAACATTTTAATACTATTTTAATTGATTTTGCACAGTATTGTTCAATACTTTAAATATTTATTTTTCTAGTTTACTTTCTTTATAATAACAACTTTAAGAAATCATCTAATTACAATTTTAAGCAAATAAATGAATATATACAAGAAAAGCAAAATTAGTGAGCGGGTAAGGTGGAATAGAGAGCTACAACCACCAACTTCAGGTGATCCACATTAGCTGATTAGCAAATAATTCACAACAAAATTTATAAAAATTTTAAGGCAGATTAAATTAACGTATTTTCTGAATAAAATTGTTACTTAGTTCACAATTTGCAATATCTTATTGAAAATTGTTGAAAAATCCTAAATATGTTGAACAATATAATACTTGAAATACAAACAATAAAGCCAAAGCAACTGAAATCTAACGGTACACTCATATTGATAACTAAGCGACATATGCTAATATTTTCTCTTGTCCCATACAAAGACGGACTTGTCAAATAATAATGTTTAGTGTCCGAAATAATTCCACATACCCTACCTCATATTTTTTGGAAAATAATTTTTTTTTATATTAACAAAATGTATTGTTTGTAGGGAATGCAAATTCCCGGACTTTTTCATTTCCCGGGAAAGCGGGCAAAATAAATAATAAAATAAATTCCCGTTTGAAATGTGAGTCCATTATTTTATAAGGTTTTTATTTCGATTTTTATGTAAATTTTGTACCACAAACGAGAAAAAACTTAGTAATGTGTAGTGTGCAGTGTGTTCCGAAATCTAAAATTAGATGCATCTAATGCTGACGAGGTTGTCCTTCTACTTTACATTTTAAGTCAAATTTCTGTGAAACTTACTTAATTTTACATCAATCATCTCTAAATCTATACGTTCATCTGCCTAATAACATACAGCACGCTGTTTATATACAACCAACAAATATTTGACCGCTTGAAGAATTGGAAATAATCGAAATTCCCGGGAAATTAAGGGCGAGAATTCTCGGAATGCGTTCTCTAATTGTTTGTCACAGATTCACTTAGACAAACAATCAACAAACATATTACATATTAGAATCAGGTGGACAGAATAGAAAATGGTTTTTCGCAATACCAGAAATTACTCTATACATATATGTATGTAAGTATGTACAAGATAAAAACAAAAATTAATTTTAGGTTTTCAAACTTTGATGAAAATTATTTTGAAAAGTACTTACTTCATTACAGTGCATTCATTCATGAGCATGAACATCAGCTATTGTTTACCGTCCTTCCTGATATCGAATACGAATGTAATCGAAGTTGTTCGTATCACTATTATGTTTACAAATTTGTTTCATTAATATTTATTCAAATTTATCAGACAGATAAAAAGTTATCGACTGAGCTCATGCTCATAAATGACCGAATATTGTTGAGAAAGTTGCTTAAATTTTGAGTTTAAAATTAATTTTTAACTTGTGTGATATTCGTTTTTGTTGATTTTCCGATCTTTGCGTTAAATATACTGAATGAATAATTTTGAATTGTAGATTATGCTATTTAATAAAAAAAAGTTATAAACTATATATTTTCTGTTTTCTACTTTTGTTTTATTGAATGTACAAAATATATTAGTATCTTTATAGGGTTATTTGTTTGGGGTTAGAGTAGCTACTGTTATATGCTTAATGCCTTTGCACCACATTTTGCATTGATATTCCAGTTCGTTGAACTGTTTCAGTAGCATTTCGATTGAAGAGCAGGGCCACATTATAACAGTTCAGTCAAGCTGCCTCATTTCCTGGACAATTTTAGTTGCACGTTTGACACAGCGCACACAATTTGCCTTTCAAATTACCGCTGGGTACTGCTTCCGATAAAGGTCTCATGCAATAGATGTGTTACGGTATATTACATCCGTTACAGATTATGAAGCGAGCTTTATTTTTTTTTTGCCACAATCTTTGCATACTGCATATACAGTAGGCAGGGCCGAAAAAAAGTCAAGCTACATATATTGGTAATTTCTTCGTCTACAAAACCCATCTATTTTAAATTCTCAAAATTGTGTTGCTGCAGTTTTAAAGAGCAAAAACAAGAACAAATTTACTTTTATTCCTTAAAATGTAAAGTAAATTGCATTTATTGCATACGTATAATTTTTTTCTCCAAAACTTTTGCAAAACATACTACATTTCACCATCCTTACAATTTTGAAAATATAACGCAATTATACTAAAATTTTCGAAAATGTGAAATTTAATCTCGTTTTTGCTTCAAGTGCATGGGGTAATTGTGTATTATACTTGAACTATAGAACGATAGTTTTGCTACCCAAATCCTGTATCTTCATTATTTTTTTTTCGGCCCGTCCTACTGTTTGTTTCATCATTGTTAGGTATTGCGACATTAGCACAATGTAGGTATTATCATAGTATTAAAAAAAACAGCAGACAGTTGTCCGAGGCCTTCGGCCACGGACTGTCCCTGCAGGATGTGTCAGAGACACGGCCATTAAGTTTAACGTAGAATACGCCATCCGATAAGACAGAAAACATATATAACAATAAATTCATTTGCTTTTATTATTTATCATTTATTGTTATATATGTTTTCTGTCTTATCGAAGGCCTCGGACAACTGTCTGCTGTAATTTTTATATTTACCAACGGCATTTGATTCAAGTCCGTTTAAAAAAAAAAATATTATGTTCAATTTTTTTTAAACTTAATTTAATTTATGTATTTTAATTAATATTTTTATTGAAATAAGTTCTGCGAATGTTGAGAGGGCCGCCCTAATATTAAAAAAGGTTTACCTTATCGAGTCTTCGCATTAGCATTCGAGCGTTGTGTGAAAGCTTTACGCTTTACAATTCAAAATTAATGTTACAACAGCTTTATTGAAGCTTTCGCAAAAAAGCTTTATTACGTAAGCTTACTGTTTGTTTCACTTTTTACTAGATACATGTTGCCAAGCAACATTAGCTTGCTGTTCGTTTCACTTTTTACTAGATACATGTTCCTAAGCAATGTTGAGCAACCAAAAACACTCAACCAAACACCACACATATGTTTGAGTGGATGTGTTTAAACAATTTTCATTTGAGAAATTAAAATACTAGAAATATATCAACCAATGTGAATTGTATATCAAACGAAAGATAACATCTTCATTTACCTACGAAAAAAATTTTAAAAAAATGCATCTAGCCGTTTCCTCAAATTCAATGAAATAAAGATTTCAACAATAAAAACCTGACATGACTCCTCATACCGTAAGGTAAGACGTATTCTACGTCAAAAAAGGGGTTCCTTTCTAGGGACGTCTCCTCCGAGCTTTGTGAGCTGTTTAAATCAGTGCTCGTTTTGTGCTGAGTAAATCAGCAGCTGCCATCCTTTTTCCCTCGATTTATTTGGTTAAATACACCTCCCTTGCCAGCGAAGAGATCACTTACACAGCCACTTCAGACTATATCCTTCAGTCCTATTTTCTTAAAAATCTTAAGAGGATCAAACATTCTGGAGAAGTCTGACATGCCCGCTATTCTCCACTTGCCGGCATCTCATCTGCAGCATTACTGACAATTTCAACCAGATCGGGAATCTGTATGGAAGTAGAAAGGGGTTTGAGCGGGTCGACAGCAGACTGTTTAGGTTTATAATTACCTGGAAAGTTGACCAAACCAACAGTTTATATGGAAATGGGCACCACAAGTGGAACAAATGTCAAAACGATAATAAAAATATTGTTGTGTCGATTTATGTGTTGAAAAGGAACAAAAAAACATGTCGTGTCTGTGTCGGAAACAGTCAAAAACACGTAGAAAACATACTTTTCAACTTCACAACACTGGTATTGTTTTCACGAGGAAAAAATAAGCCCAACCATTTTACCAACCTTTAAACGTGAAGGATAATAATATGTTCACACTTAGAAAAAGTTAGAGGAAAGGAGGACACATGTATCAAAGCAAATCTGGGGAACAAGCAAATTTGCACTGGTTGGTGTACCCCGTTCGCTATGATCATTTAAAGGGAGTATCATTGGCTCTACCAGTTAACTGAATACTGCAATTGTATGATTCTGAAATACTACTCGAAGGTTTCACATCAAGTCGCAAAGTATTTAAATTGCATCCGCCTCCCAACCTCCTATTTCAAAATTTAGTTTTATCTTAACATCGTGCAAGTGAATTGCATTTTTTTCTCATATATATATAAAAAAAAATTTCTTCAACCCCACGTCATTTAATCACATATATATCGGATATATGATAATGAAGTTTCTGTCATGTCACTTGTCACACTATGTTAATCTCTTAAAAATTACAACAGTAAAGGAGATGATAGTGATGTTAGTAATGCAAGAGATTTCAGTAATTTCTATGATAAATCGAGATAAGTTATCTTGCATATTAGCTTTACATTCTATATAACTTAGCTTTTATTGTGTAAACATAAGATTCAATGGATAATATTTTTCGAAATTTTAAAAAACAGCCCAGATGCAAGAGGAAGATAAAATGGTTAAACTTGCCACTGAAATCCTTCAAAGAACTCGTACGAAAAATACGTTCCACTTAGATTAAACTAATATCTGAATATCAACAGTTTTTCTAATACTAGTTAGTTTTTGGATGTAGACTCTCCACACACTGGTTGATGAATTCGCTAACTATGGAGCATTCTGGAAAATACTAGACATTTGTGGAATAATATAGATAGCGTTATGACGTCCACCAAAAGAATGTTCATAAATGCGGTAATTGTAGAGCATTGTGGAAAAATTAACGTCCTTATTCGTAAAAAAATATGATAGGTTTGTTAAAGGTTGAAGAAGAATCGAAATCGAAAAATCCCTCTGGTAAATGTTTACTAAGGTTACCAGTTTTTTTGAACTTGTAACCCTTCTCTAAGGTAATTTTGGCCGCAAGTGTACACAATAAAACTCATTTATTCACTTTGCACACGTTTTATACACAAATATTTATGCAATATAAAAACAAGGAACTATTTTGTGTACATTTGCGGCTTTTATACACTCACATCGCAATGTCAAGCCACCAAAAACAAGTTTTCCAGCTTCAAACGATTTTAAAATTTTTCGAAATTAAGTAAAGCTAAATAAATTTGTAGTATGAATTTCTCATACATTAACTAAAAATAAAGTTTCGTTTACATATAAAATCAAAACATTGACTCAACAACCGATTATCCGGTTTTATATTCGACTACCCAAAAATGCAACACAATTTCCAAAACAACACATCTTTCCAAAAATGCATTTTTAATTCGGTAATTGGTTAGGCCCAGTATTCAGTTTTATTGAAATTTTCGTTGCCATAAGAAGTACTTGTATAAAAAATAACGAAAATTTCATGTACAAAAAATTTCGCTCACTTTTCATTTGCTTGGTATTCAGATCTTTGCGAAAATTTCTTAGGCAAAATCAATTACAGGGTTGTTACGCCAAAGACATTTCGTACGAAAACAATTGTTTGATAACACTGTTGTAGTCGAAACATTTATCAGCATTCTAGTAAATTGTAATTGTTAGAAGCAAGCCTACTGACGTGATCGGTACCCCTGAAATGTCTGTATCACGTGAAATTTTTGAAAAAATCGATTGTTTTGGCAATTCTCAGATTTTCTACACTTTTTTTTAAAAAAAAAGGTTTTTTTCACTTTCATCAGCATAACTGGAAGGGACTCGAATTTTTTCACCGACACCATTTAGCAGAATTGTATCCACGGTAAAGCTGAACAACTTTTGTGAACATATTAATAAAATCTGAACGTGGGTATGCACCCTAAATAGCTCATATAAACCACTTTGTAACTTAAAAATAGTAATTTTTTTGTATATGTCATCATAACTCAAGAACGATGTGTCGGATTTTGTCCAAATAAATCTAGAAAAGTCAAGAATTACAATACCTTTAGTTTATTTTGGCACCACTTCTGTATGAAACTAATAGTTTCGAAGTTTTCCAATAAAATCCAATCCAATAAAATCCGTAAAATTTAAAAAAATGTGTTGCTTCTTTTTATTAAGAATTGCATTAAAACTTTTTTTGTATCTAAAATTTTACGTATTTTATTAAGTTTTTTCCTTCTCCTGTCAAGTAACAAAAAATCGAGTTAGGCCCTTTTTATATTAAGCCATCGATATGTTACATTGAAAAATAAAATACAGCGTTCAACCATATGATGACGTTACATGTAAATAATACTAATACTTAAAATTTTTTAAAGACCAGTGCAAGCACATGGGTCATTATTTTCTTGTTCAATACTTTTTGTTTTATTCCCACAAAAATCAAAGAATGCAAAGCAACAGACACAAAATTTTCGTAGCTCTCTTGCTATCTCATTTTTATATACGTATAATACGTCATTATTCTCTTTTCTCTGAGAGTGCTCCGCACCCACATTTTATTTGACTTACCTTTCACAATAATAAAAAACCAACCCGTAAAAAACATAGTTTTTGACTATAAATTCTTTATATATGACCACGCCCCTTTGTCTAATCCCGCGCATATACATATGTAGCAGATCTTAGAATATATACACCTAACCAACATACCCAATTTTGTTCAAATACCGTTAACTGGAGCAGAAATAATGGATTTTTAATTTGTGATTTGTATGGGAGGTACCACTCCCCTTTGCCCAATCCCGTCCATATTTTTATAGTTCATTTTTGTCGTCGCCATTAGTTTGCTAGCGAAGTTTCAGTTCGATTGGATCACGGGAAAAGGATTAAAAATCAGTCCAAAATTTTTTCGGCATACATGCATACGGACAGGTGAAGTTAATAGAAAGAATTTAAAAAGGCGTTCAATCATATGATGACGTTTCATTTAAATAATATTAATACTTAAAAACACTTAAAAATATTTAAAGACAAGTGTCATTATTTTAACGTAGAATACGTTATACGGTAAGGTAGGGGTGTTGATCTGGAGCACAAAATTTTGAGAAAATGTTTGTCAACTTTCACCCACTTTTACTTAAATATTGAAACATATTTTAGCAATTTTTATATGTTACTCAGTTTTGGTAATATGTTTTGTTTCGAATTACATTAAAAAAATTATATGTCTATATATAAAAGTTTTATGTAGTTAAGGAAATAAATATTTTAGAGCATGATATTTTAGACTTTTTTTGTACATGCCGCTGTTGTTGTTGGTTTGTAAATGCCGCTGTTGTTTTTGTTGTTGTTGTGAAATCAAATGATTTTGGCTTTGGTGTGCTTTGTTTATTTACCGAGCAGCGTGTAAATGTGTGTGTGTTTACATTTCGTTTTGTTGGATCGGTCGGGTATTAGTTCGTTTGGAGGGGAACATAAAATGAAGGGAGGGGAGCGTGGACACTTGTGTATGCTTGAAAGTTTACAGATCTTTGCTGTCGTTTGTTTACTTTTGCGAGCAGCGTGTAAATGTGTGTGTATGTACATTAATACAAAGGATTGGCGATGTATACGCTCACTACATGGTAGAAATATAATGGTAGATGCAGTACGACAACAAATACAACAAGCCAAAAACAACAGGCATTTTGTTTTTGCTCAGTGTCTGTGTTGTGTCAAGTCAGCTGATAGAAAAATTATTAAAATGTAAAGAAATTTGCAAAAAGTGCCATTTAGAAAATGATTGAGTGTTATTTGATATATTGAAAGTGTATAAGTGTGAAAATTAAAACGTTTCTATGTAATTTTTGCAGAGAAATATTTCAGAAACAGCAGTTGCTGGCGAACGGGGGTTGCAGACAAACAAATGTAAACAAACTTTGACATAAGAGAAAAACTTACTCACACTCAGTCCAGAAAAAAGTTCAAATCAGCTGGGCTAGAGCTTCTACCATTTCTTTGTACCATGCGCTCACTATATCAATGGCGTTTTTCCTAAACACATTTCTGTGAATAAATTGGGAAGTAGTTGGAAAGCAGCTAATATATGCGTATGCTGTATGCGTATATATTAGATAGATTTAAATCATTTATCAAAAATTATATTTAATTCATATATTTTAATTGCAAAATGACTAACGTATTCTACGTCTGACCTATGCGCCCGTGTTATCCAACACAGGCTTGATATTTTTTTTTTGCTTAATACTTTTTATTGACCCCTTTCACACTCGGCAAGTTACTTGCGCAAGTCTCTTGCCCAAGTCTTGGTTTGTTGATGACAGAGGTAAGGTCGCGATATGGGAATAAATTTTGAGTACATACTTGCTTGTATTCGGAAAGTTGAAAAACTGACTTGCGCAAGTAACTTGCCGAGTGTGAAAGGGGTCATTTTATACCCACACAAAACAAAGAGAATGCAAAACAACAGACACATGTACATACATACATTGTTATGTTCATAGAGTAAATTTATAGTAGAGCCGCCATTTGTCTCATCTGACGTTTCCTTTGACACTCTTCGTGATGCGGTCGGTGTGATAGAGAGATGTTTGACGAAAAGTGATATACACCAGGTGGAATTACAATAACTTCTTTCTTTAATTTTTCATGCCATTTTGGGTGAAAAACTGTGAAATTTAAATGTGTTTTAAACTTTTTTATTGACTGTTATTGTTAGCATACATTTGTGTTGTATTTAACACAATAATTTTAACACACAAAACGAAATGCCGTTGTTGTTATTTTGTTCGTTGTTTTGAACCATTGCCTCTATCTGGTATTAGTAAAGCAATTCTTTTCAACATCAAACGTAAATATCACACCAGGCCAAATGTCATAAATTTACTATAAGTATTAATCTATGGTTATGTTCGTACATACGCTACACAAGTTCACAATTTTTGTTGCTCTCTTTCTATCTCATTTTTATATATTTACGTATAACCAGTGTTGCCAGATAAAGTCGGTCACAAATCGTCAAATTGGAGGTGCAGAAATCGTCAAATCGTCAAAAAAATTTTTCGAAATCGTCAAAAAATCGTCAACATTAAAAACTGCAATTGCTGTACCAAATATCAATATTTTTGTGGGGGGAAAACAGTAAAACAAAGCAATTAAATCAATATGTTATAGTAATATTTTTAAAATTCATACATCTTTATTTGAACTCTATTCCGAAATCTCTTCAACTATTGGTCAAACAACCAACGAACAGAGTTGACAAATATGTGTACGAACACAATCGGAGCGATAACAAATTTGTACACGTATTCTTATGGAAGAAAAACAAAAGCTGGCATTTGACGTCGCTTCTGGCGTAAACGACAAAAATTAGAATTCTTTTTATTTCCCTGGCGTCAAGACGCAGAATGTTGGCGGCTTAATACAAAAATAAAACAACACTGGAGATTTCTGAAAGAAATGTGAACAGGAATTGTAAATTTATATTTTATAGGGTAAAAAAGAAGAGTCGATGCAGTTTTTGTCCTTCATGAATAATTTTCATTAACCCCTAATTGGCTGACCCCCGATTCAATTGTGTGAATTTGATTAAACGTCACACAGATAATATTAAGGGTATTTACATACATATGTATGTATATTATTGACACGGTATGTTTTATACATTAATATCGTAAGTTTTTAATAGTTCTATACTTCCCCAGCCCGTCTATAAAAATGTAATCTCGATAATTCTATTATTTCATAAATGGTTCCATTTGTGGGGAGTTTTTCTACCCAATATCCCTTGATGGGTTAAGTTTATGTTTAAATATAGTATATAGCTGTCGCTCTTGCATTACCAACAATTTCAATTTTGGAATAGACTACAAATCGTTATTCCAGAAGCTGAAATCGTCAAATCGTCATTTTATGTTTTTGTGACTAAAAATCGTCAAAATGACGATAAACCGTCACTTCTGGCAACACTGCGTATAACCATGTCATTATTCTCTTTGCTCTGAGAGTGCTTCGCACCCACACAATATAACTATTCGCTGCCGCTACATCAGTGTGTGTTTTTTTTCGCAGTTTGACAATCTGTGTTTCGCAGTCGGACAAATCTGTGTTCTATATAGGGTTGGGTCACCCTTCTCATTTAGGGGTATGAAAAATAGATGTTGGCCGATTCTGACACCTACCCGATGTGCAGACAAAATTTCATACAAATCGGTGCAGCCGTTTCGGAGGAGTTGAACGGCAAACAATATGTGATCGCTGTCGGACAATCTGTGTGAGCGCAGTCGGACAAATTGTGTTTGGATGTATTCACTTTGTGAATTTAGGCCGTACCCGCGCCTATAGATGTCAACACATCAAAAAATATGGTGAAAAATAAGTGTTTTGCCTAAAAAATTCAAATATTTTATTTTTAAATCATTAAAGATAACAACCGGCAAAAAATGTTAAGTTTTATTAGTTAATACTAAAGTCACGTGACCTATGAACCAAATGAGACCTGGACCATGAAAATGGAAAATGGAATTTAGTGGATATATCATGTTGAGTTGGAGGTTTGAAAACTAAATATTTTTTTTATTTTTATTTTATATATTAGTTTATATTTATGTGTTTTTAAAATTATAAGAAAACATATTTTTTCATTTCTTTTTTAGAACAAAAAAAGTGTTTGATATATTCTTCCTAGAAAATATTTATATATGCAAAACTGAATCTTAAATTTAATTCTTATTCTTATCCAATTAAAATATGTAATTAATATGATATTGAGTTGCCCTTGTGTATAACAGTGCTATTCTCGACCGAGTGACAAGCGCATTTGACGTGATTGTAACTACATTAGTGACAATAACTTCAATTTGCTATTATGGCTGTCAAATGAAAGCTCTTTTTGGTTCAGTTGACACTGATAGTTATAAAGTTCCCAATAGCACATGACAATACAAATTTTGTGTAATTAAACAGCACAAAATTACAGAGAACGAATATATCTCACATCGCAAAAAATTGTGGAGATTTTGAAAAAAACCAAGTCTTCTAAATCACTTGGAAACCTGGAAAATTGGTTAATTTGTTGTTTGGACGGTTCGCTTGGATGTAGCCATTTTGCTAATTGGCAATACCTAGCGATCGGATTTCCATTCCATCCATGATTTTTCCCAAAAGTCTAAAAGTAATATACACTAATTATCTTGACGAATCATGCAATTTGCAGAAAAATCACATTGATTTGTTAGTGCATATTTTGGAAATTTTTATGAAAAAAACACATTTTTCCATAAATGCATATTTGTGCATACTTCAAAAAATTGCCGGAGTTCAAGATAGGCTCAAAATTCCGCCAAGAAATTAGTCTTAAATACTAAAAATGAAAAATTTTAAAATTCTTGAAGGACGGACCCATGGGGACCACTTGGTACAAAAATGGGTTGCGAGGACGATGTGCTTTTTGTAGAAGCCCTCAAAATAAATTAGCTAAATAAATTATATAACAATTTTAGATCACTCAATGAGATATCAAGTGATCGGAGAATTAAATTTGTGGAAATAGGCGATAAATTTGATAAATACTTTTGATATTACTTCTCCGTTGTTCATACAATAATAACAACAAATCGACAATAATAAATTTCGCTAAATTATCGAGATTTAGAATTTGATAATAAATCCTGGTTGGAAAAAACTAAATAAATTTTTTCGAAAACTCACTTAATTACCGAGATATCGAAAGTTAAAATTTATAAAAATGCAATTAAATTGGAACTTACACAAAATTTAAAAAGTGGGACTGTTTATTATCTTTTTATAGAATCCGATTTTACCATATTCTATAGTTTGCGGAGGGTCCGACACAGGATTCGGTGTTTCGGAATAGGAGCTTTTCTCCCCTGGGAAGAGTCCAACGCCGGCTTCGCTGCATCGTAATAAATCTTTTGTTTAATAAAGATTTGAAGTAAATGTGTATAATGCGAATTTCACGCGCAATTTTTTAAAAGAGAATTTTAAATTTTCTTTAAATTCTGCAGAATTTGTAGCACTGAACTAGGTTTATTCATTCAGTTTAAGTTAAGATTTCCAATTAAGTGTTTCGAGGTTTCCCAATCTCAAGACCACCTAAATTGTGCTAAATTATGGTTATTTGAGTCCCCATTTAAGTCCCCAAAAATAAATGCACAATAAGATTTCTGAAAATAATGCCTTTCATTTCAGTAACAGCACTTGCCTGTTTTTAGCCGCGCCTAAAGGGACCAGAATTTTAGACGCTGTGAGCTTCATATATCCGACCGACAATAAAAATAATTTTTAGCGTTTTTTTATTTTTCTCTAATTTTGTTTTTTACCAAGTCTGAAGCCTCGCCTTAGTCTGCCATTTCAACGCTATTGACAATGCATTGCTGAATTGATAATTTTTTTGTTGCCATGGGTAATAATAAATGGTGAAAAATATATTTTTGTATGAATTTTTATAAATTTGTAGGCAAATTTTGATATTTTTCGAGCATATTGTTCTACAATAAATGCATGAAAATCCCATACCCAGTAATACGTATTTGTTAGGAAGAGGTATTGCCAGATTGACAAATTATGAATTTCAATTGTTTTCAACAAACCCAAAAGCTCTTCAAAATGAATTTTTTAGTTTTGGTAACAATGACATAATTTTTGAAACAAAAAAAAGCTTTAATATTTTCATAGCAATTCCAGATGCCGATGACAAGAATTCAATGACAAGAAACTCTTGAATGACGGTTGTCATGAATGCGAGAATTGCACGTAAGTCTGCGTGGCATAGAACTCACTAAGTTGCTTAAAGTGGACATGCCAATTTTCTCCCATTCCAATATTGCCAATTTTCTCCCATTCCAATATTGTAGTTTTAGTTCTTTAAGCGTCGTATACTACTTCGACTTTGCAAACACCTTAGCGGAAAGTATCCCCCAGAGGTCTTCAATTGGGTTGAGGTCGGGACTTATTTCGGGTGTTTAAAAAACCCGCACGAATTCGGGTGCGGATTTATAGTTGGCAGGAGACTGCGACAGCTAGTTTCAAGGTTCAACCCAGTGAGTGAACCCATAGCCACAATTCGCATCAAAGCGAAATATTACAACATCTCGTTAATTTGTGTGCACGCGCCGACAAAGGATAAAGATGATGAGGTCAAAGAATCATTTTATGAGCGTCGGGAGGAAGTATACGAACGCTGCCCTGACCACGACATTAAGATTATTCTAGGCGATTTTAATGTCAAATTGGAAAAGGAAAGTGTATTTCGACCAACCATCGGTAATCATAGTCTACATGATACCACCTTCGATAATGGAATAAGACTGATAGACTTCGACGCTGTAAAGAACATGAAAGTTAGTAGCACACGATTCCAGCATAAGAACATACATAAGGCGACCTGGGTATCTCCTGATCAGAGGACGAAGAACCAGATTGATCACTTGGTAATAGATGGCAGGCACTCTTCTAGTGTAATGTATGTACGTGAGATTCGGTGGCTGCGAAAGTTTGCACAAGACTGAGCAGGGCGAAAAACGTACGAGGCCGAACACAGGAAAAGATAGATATTGACAAGCTACAAATACCGGAGATATCAATGCCCTATCAACAGAAGCTCTCTCTCTCCTGCTAGGGCAGAATACCCCCTCTCCCAAGGACCCACATGCGCAGTGGAAGCACATCTCCCATTCTTTGGAAATCGCTGCAAGGACTGAACTTGGCTATCAAAAACCGCAGAAGGATAAGCCATGGTACGACGAAGAATGTCGCATTGCAACTGATGAAAAAGACGCTGCACGTATGGCAACGAAACAATCAGTTACAACGCGTGCTGCGAGTGAGCGGTACAAGAGGCTGAGAAGGGAGGAAAACCAACTATTTAGGTGGAAAAAATGACAGTGGGAGCAGAGGGAGTGTGAAAAAACCGAAATGTGCAGGATGAATGGTGAATCCGAAAAGTTTTTCCAGAGGGTAAGAAGATCGAATAACGGGCCTAGTAATAGGCTGCACTCCTGCAAGGACGAGAATGGGAACCTCGTGACTGATAAGCAGCGTGTCCTCAAAATGTGGAGAGACTACTTTTCAGCACTACTCCACTCAGGTTCTTCCACTGAAGATCAGGAGGTAATGATAGTGGAAGATAGTGTAGATTGTACCCCTCCAACCAAGGCGAGATTAGAACGGCGATCTCTCGCCTTAAGAATAATAAAGCCGCTGGTGCGAATGGGCTACCCGCTGAACTTTTTAAGGCAGGTGGCGAAGGACTGCTAGCTCGCATGCATCGGCTTATATGCGGTATATGGCTGGAGGAATCTATGCCTGACGATTGAAGTCTCAGTGTATTATGTCCTGTATTCAAAAAGGGTGACCCGTGTGTCTGTTCCAACTTTCGTGGTATCAGTCTTTTATCCATCGTGTATATGGTGTTGTCGAGCGTATTATGTGAAAGACTAAAGCCAATTATTGAAAACCTGATTGGACCCAGGCAAGTCCACGACTGACCAAATATTCACGCTACCCCAAATCCTGGAAAAGACCCACGAAAATCAAATCGATACGTACCATCATTTTGTCGATTACAAAGCTGCTTTCGATAGCCCCATATGCGAAAAACTGTACGAATCTATGTCTGAACTTGGGATTCCGGCAAAACAGATCACCAAATCAGCCGTGAAAGTAGGGAACGACCTCACTGAACCATTCTGTACCAAGCGAGGACTTTCGTGCAATCTCTTCACCATCTTAATGGAGATAATAATGAAAAAACCTGCAATAAATACGAACAAGACCATTAACACGAAAAGCCATATGTTGATGGCGTATTTTGACGACATAGTCATCATTGGGCGATATTTGCGAGAGGTTGCTGCAGTATTTTCAAGAATCGAAAAGGAATCAGCGAAGGTGGGTCTCGCTGTTAATGAGGGCAAGACAAAATTGATGGTGTCAACGACTAGAGAAACCTCTCGACTTGGTCCGCACTTGAGCGTTGACAACCGATGTAATTTTGAAGTGGTAGATGAATTTATCTATCTTGGATCCGCCGTGAACAAGGACAACAATGTCAGCCTGGAGATAAATAGGAGAATTGTGCTGGCAACTAGATGCTATTTTGGGCTCAGCAAGCAGTTTAGGAGCAAAGCCCTCTTTCGACGGACAAAAGTCCGCTATATCAGACTCTCATTTTACCTGTCTTGACATATGGCTCCGAAACTTGGGTCATATCGCAAGCGGATGAAAAACACCTGGTATTTTTCGAGAGAAAAATTCTACGTAAAATATATGGTCCTGTTAGAGAAAACGGCGAGTACCGACGGCCCTGGAACGCAGAGCTATATAGCTTATATTCTGACATGGACATAGCTAGGTGAATCAAACTACGCGAATTGCGTTAGCTAGGCCATGTTATCAGAATGAATGAAGATGAGAAAGCGCGAAAGGTTTTCGATAACGTACCCGATGGAAGCAGGAAAAGAGGACGACCAAGACTCCGCTGGAAAGACCAGGCAGAAGAATCCCTCCGTATCCTTGGTGTTACCAACTGGGGAAGGAAGGATAGAGCCAGTTGGAAGAATATGTTGAAATTTGTTTAATTTGTTTGTTTAGTTAATATGTGTAAGACGTCTGACCCCATGAGGTTGTAAAATAGTCAATAAAGTAAGTAAGTACTTGGCAACTTTCACTGATCATCTAACTGATACTTTCCTTTTTTCAGTAAACTCAACATTTTCATCATAGTAAAGTGCATGAACGAACAACGTATGCAAATTATAAAAATGTACTTCCGAAATTCGGAGTCGGTGACCGCGACTTTAAGAGCGTTAACTCCAATTTTCGGTCATTATTCTCGCCCTAGTAGACAAGTAGTAACAAGTTTAGTGCAAAAATTTGAGTCTAAATTTTCATTGTGTGATGCTGCCGTGCTATTGAGACAACGGGTTGGTCGAAGTGACGAAAATATCGCTGCCGTTCAGGATGCCGTTCAGCAATCGATCCAAACCAGTCGATTCCGCGGCGTTCTCAAGAACTGGGCATCGCCAAGACCACTTTCTGGCGAATTTTGCGTAATGATCTTGGTGTACACCCATACAAGATCAAGCTGACTCAAGAATAGAAGCCTATGAACCATTCATCATCTTCAGTGACGAAGCTCATTTTTGGCTAAATGGGTTCGTCAATAAGAGAAATATGAATTATTGGTTTGGTGAAAATCCACATGTGTTTCGTGAATCACCACTTCATCCACAAAAAATAACTGTTTGGTACGGTTTGCATGCCGGCGGCGTCATTGGACCATATTTTTTCGTCGACAATAACGATCGTCACGATTCTGTGAATGGCGATCGTTATCGCGCCATGATTACCTATTATTTTTGGCCCGAATTGGAAAACATGGAATTGGACGATATGTGGTTTCAATAGGACGGTGCCACAAGCCACACAGCAAACATCACAATCAATTTATTTAAGAGTAAATTTGGTGAGCGAGTAAAAATCGTTCTTGCAATTTAACGCCTCTAGAATTTTTTCTTTGGGGCTACGTCAAATCATTGGTCTATGCCAACAAGCCGACGACGATGGAAGAACTCAGAGCCAACATTGAACGCGAAATAGCGGTCGTCACGGCCGAAATGTGTGACCGAGTCATCGAAAATTGCGTCCAACGAATCGACCGCTGCCGACGTGCCGCGGTGGCCATACGAACGAAGTCGAGTTCCATTCATAAATGTTTTGATTGTATTTCAAGTCGATCATAAAGTTTTGGAAATATCTCAAATGGTTTGCGTTTTATTTTTAAAAAAAAGTTGTCAAGGCCTTATTGGAAACCCCTTTACATATTTGTTGCAGTTATTAGTTCAACTAACAATGAATTATTAACAACTAAAACATTAGTTGAATTTATAAGTATAGTATAATGCCGTTGGTACAACTATTGTGGATAATAGCCGAATAGTATGTACTGCTAATACATTTATGGTTACCACGAGTTCACGAGTTCATTTTTAGTAAAACAAAATCACTTTTAAATATTTATACAACTTTTGTACATTACGAGTATCTATCAACCATTGTGACACTTGTTTATTTTATACCAGAAGTATAAAAAACGTTATCGCTTTCGCAAACGGTTGCTTGTTTTCGGATTACGGTATATTTTACGTAGCGATTTGCGAGATTTGCCAAATTTATTATGCATCAAAAAGGGTGGAGTTTATAAATTTGCTTTGATATGATCGACAAACAGTGATTTCAAAAATCAGCCCATGTGGGGAAAGATTGGGAATGAAATGTATGAATTACACATTCGGTCCGTTTTATTTTAAGCAGATATATGTATATAAGCTAATAGTGACAATAAAACACACAATTTTACGTATTTCTTATTGCAAATCCTTATCAGTACTTCCTGCTAACATTAGACTGAATTCATTTTGAAGTAGAAATACTAATTAAAACATACCGAAGGCGTTCAGAAAAGTCTCACAATGTCGGTCGTTAACAGAGGGAATATAGGTGGATCCATCTCCAGAGACAGACTGGTGGTTGCTCTGCTTAGCCTTAATACTGTATACTTTGATATCTGTGGAACTCTTCCTGTCTTACCTGCTTAATGCCGCGTTTACACAGACCAATATTAGGCCATTTAAAAGGTTGGCTCCGTACAATCTAGTGCATCACTGCTAAGTGACAACAAATTCCAACCATAATAAAAATATACAAAAAAAGTCTATAGTCTTGCTAGCCACCCACAGACGGAAGATGAACGAAAATTTGCCGCCGATCCACAAAAAAAATTGAAGCTCACAACGCCGCCCGTAAAAATAGCTCTCATGGATTTAAAATGTGAGCCGATTCGACCGATGCTATTTTAAAGGTTCAAGTATTTCAAAAATATCCCAATTTTTTACAAAACTTCGATAATTTCGTGTCGGATTCATTCACTGCATTTCAGGACACAATTATTATTTAATACTGTGTTTTGATTTAAAAACTCTAATTATTTCTACGAAAAAGTTTTAGCTAAATTTTTTTCTTTCTATTTTCTCAAAAACAAATTTGGTAACACAAATCACAATAGTATTTCCATTCGACTTTATATTTCTCCTTTTTTGTGCTGTACATAAACCAAAAATTGATTCTATTTAATGACGAAGTTTAAAAAATCAGACCACGGAGTTGCCACCTGAAATGTTAGTTTAATCTCAAATTCAGCGGTGTAAACGAAAAGATTATAGAACAAGGTTGTCGCTAACGTAATGCGGCATTTAGACAGCAGTTTAAATTAGTGATATCCTTGTTCTCTAATCGTTGCCGATTACACCACCCAATTTGAGATTAAATTGACACTTCATGTGTAAACTTTGTGCTTATACCAATTTAGAGCAGCTTCGTGCCGAGGCCAAATTATTAAATTAAAATGGCGGCTCTTGGTATTGCAGTTTTGTACAAATTTGTTGTTTTTGAAATAAATCAACCTTTAAAATTAAACATTTTAAAACGATGAGAGCAAACGACGCCGTGAGCTAGAAACAATTTTTGATGGCGGCGACGTGTCGAAAAATTCTCGGTCGGCTTCCGTCTGTCAATCAGCTGATTTGTTGTGCATGTTTTTGTTATGGTTGTTATGGTTTTTTGGTAATTAGCAGAGCTGCATCAAATTGTACACCAGTTTAAAATGAGTTTAACAATTAAACTTCAGTTTTAACAGATTAAAATTGTATGAGTAATCTTCTGAGTTAGCGTGGGTTAACCGAGTTAAGCTTCGACATGCGCTAATCTTGGTCGGTGTAAATGTCCTATAAGCAGCGGTTTACTTCGAATCGAGATATTTTTTTATAACAGGTGATACCAGTATTACGGCCAATATGTCAAGACCACAATAAAATATATTTTGTTTTCGTGTCCAGTTCAACACAAATGTATGTCAATAATAAAAGTAAACTAAAAATTACAAAAACCGAAAACATTGGATTTGGATTGTTCATATAATGAACAAAAGGCGAAGCAAATAATTTAGGTTGTTCTTATACCACAACCTGTATTAGTTGCATCATGATTCGACTGTACATACAGGTTTGTATTTTGAATATTAAAAAATTTAAATGTATTTAAACATATGCATTTGCTATTATAAGCTTCTACAGATAAAATTACGTTTTATAATGCATATTGTAACACAAATGGCTTCAATTTTCATTGTTGTTTATAAGAAAATGAAATTCAAGATACTGCGCCATCTACCGCTTAATAGTACATTATTACCGCTTAATAGTAATTATTTATTCGAACAAAATTGTAGATGGACCTACCTACTTCTACGACAAAGTTAAACATTTTGTACAAAAAAACGAATGGTGTGGGTGGGAACGAAAGAGGATGATGTAAAAAATGTTGCCGGCATTGTGAATGCGGCTTTATACAAACATCTCCATTCGAAGTAAACTATTGCTTACAATGCGAACGCCTATTAAAATGTCGCTTGCTTTATCAAAGGAAAATGCTAGCGCTCCACGTGGATAATAGCAAAGAGCAGAGAATTTCGCCACTCACCAGTTGAGTTTTTCACCAAATACGTGTTTACACTTATTATAATCAACAACCATTTCAGAGCAGGGAGCTATTGTAGGTTAACAATTTAAACGTCACGAAAGATGATACAAATACCTAGACGGCATATTCGACTATTAACCATTTTCACCAGATGGCATAGGCTATTTTCGTTCGACAATTTTTCTCTTGGATACGACGATAAAGCACTCTCAATAATAATTTGTATTTCTATTCTGTTGTTTGAATTTGAAAATAATTATCGAAAGGCATATTGCTTTTGTACTTTAAGACAATATAAAAGGCAAAAAAGCATGGCTAAATAGTTTTTGCAATAGTTTTTGTTTTCAGAGAAATTTGCCCAATTCAACCATTCCTACGCCATCTCGAAAAATTGTCATGCCTTTCAAATCCCCACTAGCGCTTTCTATCATCATTGAACGACGTAAGCAAAAATACCACCAACTTATTTTTGCGACTGAAGGTGTCAAAAATAAAACAAAAACAACAGCAAACACAAAGAACGGTATATTTTTCGTGGTATACATACTATATGCAAATACACGTTGTGTGTGCGAACAACTGAAAAGACATGAAATTTCTTGAACTGCCCCTCCTTGCATCACCTTAGGTGTATTGAAGTTGATAGTTACAGTAGTAACAACTGCTACATACAAAACTAGACGAATATGCGAAGATTGTGCAACAACTGTTTTCTTGGACCGGAAACATTCAAAAGTCATTGGAATACTTGGAGTTCGCATATAGTTTAAGTTTTAGATGGCAAAACAGTTATCATATATGTATGTCTATGGCATATATCAGAGATATATAAAAAACCATAGATGGTGAAAGATACGATAAGGATTTGAAAGTAGAGGGCAATTTTCTAGATGGCGCCGGAGTGGAGGATATGGGCAAATTTTCCTGAAAAAAAACCCATCGAAAAAACTATATAACCATGCTTTTTTGCCATTTGTATTGTGAACAAATATCAAAAGCGATATGGTTTTTTATTATTTATATTCTATTTTCAAATTAAAACAACAGGATTGAAATAAAAATATTGTTTGAATGCTTTTTCGTCGCATCGAATTGAAAAATGGTCGTACAGAAACAGCTTGTGCCCTCTGGTGAAAATGGTGATTAGTCAAATGAGCCATGTATGGTTTACGGTCGTTTTGAAATACTGCCACTAGATGCTGTCCTGTCGTTCTGTAACTTCCATTCAGTGTTACCTTGCTGACATAAGTTGTGCCGTTTTGGCACTTGTTTTTTGAAAAAATATGACATTCCGTTTAGCACAAATTTCCCAAATATTTTCCACATTTTTTAATTTTAGTGTAATTTTTTATCACAATTATTTTCAAAACCGCATAATTTTTCGTACTGCAATTTTTTCCCCTTTAATTTATCAGAAAAATCTACTTTACAGCAAATTTATCGGTATCTTCATTTTAAGGTACCTACGACCGGCTTCGCACTGTTTATTATGCATCAATCCACATCAAAACATATAATATTTGTCACGCCAACTTGTTCGCATCAAATACGCACAATACAACTACTATGATCCCCCGGATTCATTACAAGAGAAACGGCAGACAAAGAGAATTTCGAAGAATAGACGATTTGATCACTGTTCTTTAGGACAAGTGGAACGGATACCAAAAAAAAAAATTATTCAAAACATGGGAACTTCAATTCCAAGAAGATCGAAAGAAATTGTTAAGAACACAGGATCTTCAACAAAATATAAAATTTTTTTTTAAAATTTATTTAAAAATTATGATACTTATTGGAGCTCAAAATCACACTTAGTTTCGCTTTTAATGTGGTAGAAATTTTAAAAATATTTTAAGTTATTCGTTTGTATGAAATTTTTAAGTTACGTTTTCAAATGCAGATAAGCTCATATTTCTTGGAGTGACTACTGTGTGTGTTTTGATCATAGAATTACAAAAGTGACTAAAATGCAAAATTTTGCATAATGATTTTGTAAACGGCACAATTTTCGAGGACATTTGGCATAACTGCTTTCATTGAAGTCTCGCTTGGTTCATTGACGTTTATTCAACACTGGGAAATTTTTTCATAAAGCAACGATGGTATAGAGAAGAAAATTTACTCATGGAGTGGAATGCAAACAAAGAAAACGAGTGTTTGCATTCGTTGAATATTTCAATACACGAGCAGTTTCAAAACACACAGACGTTAATATAAAAAATTCAGTTTTCTGATGATGTTATTGTATCTAACTATAGAAATTCCAACCATATTTAAATAAAATTACATAAAGTATGTAAAAAGTGTGAAATAATCGAGTTATGACGCGGGATAGAAATGCGTTTGAGTGAATCGCGTCGACTTTTTTGGTTCTCTTGTACTAGGGTTGCCAAATTGCGCTGGTTTTTTTTCTCTACTTGTACATCCTTTTTGAATTTTTACATAAAAATAAAATCAATGAGTGTTCGAACTCACGGGCGATGTGTTTACGCCTTTTTGTTACACGGTACCTGTTCGATTTCTATGAACACATTATTAGTAAATGTTACATTGGAAAATAAAAAAAATGTCAAGCTCTTTTAAACATTAATAAATTCATTTAATAAGTATTGATCAAGGTTTATATTACGCCCAGAATGCAGTCAATTCCAAA
The DNA here is from genome assembly GCA_963931995.1 of Phaonia tiefii. NCBI lineage: Eukaryota > Metazoa > Arthropoda > Insecta > Diptera > Muscidae > Phaonia > Phaonia tiefii. The sequence goes on from OZ008368.1 coordinate 245,286,506, forward strand.
AGCCATTATACCTAATATACTTACCTACTTCCATTATACATAAAATTTAGTTTAAAATTGTTTTGTTGCGGTTTGCAATCGTTTTTTTATATGCTGAAGGCTCTTTTGCTATTGCAGTATTCTTTTTTCTTACATCTGCTTTAACATTAGATGTAATATTGTTAAAATAAATAAAGCAATATTTAGCTCACTGAAATAATTGTTTTTGTTTTGTCATAAACAGAGCGACGACAAAAAGTATTGAATAGTATAGAGAACTTATTGCACTCTTTTTCCGCTCTCATGTAGAGTCTGAGTAAAAAAGCATAAACGAGTATTTTTCTCTTTATAGAATAATTCAATATAAATGCACCATTTCGACAATGTGATTACTTATACATAAAACAGTATAAAAAGCAGAAATCTTTCAAAAGGCATCAATGTTTCACATCAAAATTATGAATGAACCAAGTTACAATTCAATTCCTCCCATGAGTTCTCTATACTATTCAATACTCTTTGGCGACGACGACCTGCTTGTTTGTTCGCTGCCGCTACATCAATACCATCATACTTATTTTCAGGCAGAGACTATTGTTGTACAACAACCACGTATGTGATGCTAACACTGTGTGTTTTTTGCATGTGTTCAATTTGATAGATTGCCCTACCAGTGCCTATAGATGTTAGCACATCAAAAATATAATAAACGTTTAACACACAAGTCCCAACTTTCAAATTTATTTTGTTTATATCCTTTTTGTTACTGCTATTGTTGGTATTCGTTTGTGTTAAATGCCTGTTGATGTTGCCTATTCAGAAAAAATAGACGTTAGTAATATTGCCCAATTTATGTTTGGTGATTTTTTATATGAAGACAAGAAACGGTGGGTGGGTTGCCTAAATCAAAAGTTCAAAACGCACTACCAACAGCAATACTAAATTTACATTATAATGTTAACAAATTTCCTGTTTCTCGTGTTAAAGAGAGACGAATATAAGGCTTTAGAATTTGTGTTACTACTATGTCGCCGTATATTACTTACTTACTAATCCGGTCTCGAACAACCCCGGGGGGTCAGGGACCTTACAAAAGGAAGATAACATATTTCGCCAACCAGTTCGATCTTTTGATTTATCTCTCCAGTTGGTAATACCAAGTGTACCCGGAGATGCATCAACTTGATCCCTCCAGCGGAGTCTTAGTCTTCCTATTTTTCGCCTTCCTTCGAGTTCGGTTTCGAAATCCCTTCGTGCTGGTTCGTCTTCATCCATTCTACTAACATGGCCTATCCAGCGCAATCGCGTTTATTTTGATCCGTCAATGTCAATGTCAATTTTGAATATTAATGTCGGGATAAAGCTCATACTGCTCATGGTTCATGCGTCGCAGATACTAGCCTTTGTGCATTATAGGGCCATAAATCTTCCGGAGTATTTTTCTCTCGAAGACTCCCACAGATGTTTCATCTGCTTGCGATATGACCCAGGATTCTGCGCCATAAAGCAAGACAGGTTGTATGAGAGTCTGGTATAGCTGGATTTTCGTCATACGAGAGAGGGCTTTATCTCTAAAGTGCTTATCGCTGTATATGTACACCATTAATTTGTGAAAAGAAAAACAAAGAAGGAATTTTGTTAAAGTTTCTAAACATCCTTTTTATACCATTTTTTCAAGAAATAGTGCGGATTTTCAATTTCGAAAAAGCATTGTGGTTTCCCATTAAGGAATTGAAGCAATTGGGGATAGCTTCTCACAAACCAGTAAGCTGTGCGCTTTCTAGTCTTATACTCACTGATTCGGACCTACAGTTTTTCACCGGTTCCGAACTGTATTTGAAAAAGCTTTTTCATGGCAAAATATTCCATAGTCTCGCCGTTACTATACGAAGTGACCGCCGCCGAAAGAAATATAAGGTGGTCAGAGCAGGGATCGAACGAAAGATCTCACCACCGAATGCCATAAAATTCTATTATCAAATTTGAGTAATAAGAAAAGTGTATTTTGTTTTGGTGCTGTCTTCTTAAACACTCGATCAATGAAAAAGTGTCATCATAGGTACATCAAAACCGATAAGTGTTTAATAAGCGAAGGGAAAATAAGTATCGCTTAGGCACTTGAAGAATAGAAATATCTGTCCAAATTTGATAGCACAATGTATGTTAGTTTTATCTAATCTTTAATTAATTTCTTCACTGGATAATTATGAGAACGTGATTGGAGTTCACGACAGAAACAACCCAAGGATGAAATTATATTTCAAGAGCCTGAGACTTCGTTATTATAATATAATCGTTTGTTTAAATGTTAATCGTAATAAAAAAAAAACTGATTATTCAATAAATGTCCTATACTATAATAATACAATACAATAATAAAATAGAACACAATTTGTTTCTGTAAATAGGAAAATATGGGCTAAATATGTATATTTCAAATTAATATATTCACCTACACTAAATTCTGTTAATTGCCCTTTCGCCGTTGGGAAAATCTGCAAATATACAAGCAAATTTCCCTATGGCTTGACAACGTAAAATTGCCCACGTTAATGTGTAATATTGCCCAGTTAAACATCTGGCCACTTTACCAGCTGGTGAAAATAGTGAAGAATCGAAGGCGCCATCTATGGAAACAAAACTAAACTTAAAAATCGTATCCAAGACATAGACGAATTATATATTATATAACTTAGACAGTCAAAAAAGCGCGCCAAACTTTGTCGCTAGGGGATTACGTGTATAACGACTTATAACGGTGTTCCCGCACCACTCAAAGTAACAGGGTCATACTCAATGACGTCACGTTTTTTCTCAATAATATTAGTTTCGCACTCAAAACATTATTTTCACTCGTACATTCACATCGTTGCCATTCAATTTTTATCATTTCTAACTCAATTTGTAAGAAAATTGATGGTTAGCAAGGAATTGAAAAATAATATTCTGCCAGACGCATTTCGGCAGCCGCCGAAAGTTGTCGTAATACATTTGCGGGGATTTTGCGCGCCGTTTTTTTCAGATTAGTATCATCGGGAAAAGACGTAATTTTGTTAGGCAAAATTTTCATTTCATTGTATTTTATTTTCAAAATTTCATTTTATTTTATTTTAATTTCTTAAAAAAAAGGAAAACAACAATTTAATTTTGTTATAATTTTTTAAAAATTTTGAAAAATTAAATATACAAGTAGATGACAGAATCAGAATGTTAACATTTCTGAAGACCCATGATCAGGGGAAAAATTTTACCTGCGGAGCAATTCGCATCACAAATTACAAACCTCATCAAAATGAAGGAAATTTAAAAAAAAAAATTTTTTACTTTAAAAAAAAATTGTCAATCTTTTCCCTTTATGAAGACCCGTAATCAGGGAGATTTTCATTATATTTTATTTCTTATTTGGAGTATGTATTTTGTTAATTTCACTAGACCCGGTATAATATGTTAAAATAGAGTATCCAAAACTGAAAAACCGGTTAACCGGTTATTTTGCTGTTAACCGTGTGCCGGTTTTTCAAAAACGTCATTTTCGAATACACCGGAAACCGGTTTTTTGACGTCGATTAACCGGTTATCGGATTTTACTTAATTTGTATTAATATCCCTAAAAAAATAATAATAAATGATATTATTTTCGAATTTTAGTGAAATTTTGGAATTAAGAAACATGATTTCCATTTTGAAATCTGATCTAAATGACATATCCAAACAATTTTTTTTTCAAAATGATTTGATGATTGGAATTACAATTAATTAAAAATGAATTAAGAATTAATTAATCTTTCCAAACATTTTTTTTTATCAAATTTCAAAATGAAATTTATTTGATAACTAAATGATTTAAACTTAATAAGATTTTCATACATGAAAATCCTTTTCGAATTTGAGTATGATTTTCGATTTTAAATCATTTTAATGCGAATTTGAATAAAACTTTTAAAATTTATATTAAACACGCATTCCAAATTGGAATATGATATCTAGTTTTTAAAATGTGATGATTTATTCGAGCATTCGTATTAAATTTAAAATTAAAGTGTTCGAGCCTTAGGTCTATTTAATATAAGTATATTAAATGGTCGTTAAACAAATGTATTGTAAGTTCTACATGTGTAATTTAATTTAAAGCTAAAAAACCGGTTCCACCAGTTTTTGCCAAAATTAAAAACCGAAAACCGGTTTGTTGAAAAAATGATTTTTCGAACAAACCGGTTTCTAAAAAATGCCGGTTTTTGGACACTAATTCAGCTAACTTAATTTTTTCCCCCAATTTTTTTTTTATAAAATATTTTTTATTTCGCTACTTTTCTTTTAAATTTCTTTATTTTTATTTTCTTTTTTATTTTCTGTAAATCGAGGGTTTTTTTTAAAGTAATTTTTTGGAATAAACAAATAAAAAATATTTTATTTACAAAAAACAAATTACGATTAGAGGGCCCCCAAGCGGTTAAGAAAATTTCTCATCTGGCAAGGCCGATTCCAAAAAAAATATTTTCACTCAAATTCAGTAACTACTGAACACAGCCTGTACAACGGTACAAATACAAGGTAGTACCGTTAGCGCAGCCGATTTCCTTTGTTTACATTTGATCGTACGCAGCAAACTTGAAAGTTGTATGTTTGAGTGTTTTTTTTTGATTTCATCTATCTATGTTCAGAATAGTACAGGATTGTGTGACATTTTTATCAGTAGTTTTTGACAAAAGTAGACGACCAGGATGTGAGCACAATTTGGCGACCCTCGTAAAAGAGAACCAAAAAGTAGATGCAATTCACAAAAACGCATTTCTCTCTCGTGTAATATCTTGATTATTTCATAATTTTTATGTACTTTATATAATTTTACTTAAACATGGGAGGAGTTTGTATAGTTACATGCCCGTGTATTGAAATAATCAACGCAGAGAGTAAGAGAGAGAGCAGAGAAACGAAGCGTTTCACTCACGGTTGTCACAGTTGGTAATATCCAACCAAAATTGGTAACATTTAAACGGCTTGGTGACATGGTAACATATTATTGATTTTGGTAACATTTTCAAATTAAATAATTAGTATAAGAAAAACCATTTGATTTCATACTCTATTAGAAAATTTGACGAAATGTGATCTAAAATGTTACTTACAAACAGAAGAAAATCTGGCAACACTATTTGGAAGAATTTAATGGTTATGCAAAAAAATGTAAATGCAAAGAAAGTAAAGTTTATGGTTTTTGGTTTATGTTTTGTTATGCCATATTTTATATTTTGTTTTTGGTTTCTGTTTATTCTTTATATTGATGTATGTATGTAATATGATTTTCTATAATGAATTATTTTAAATAAACGTTTAATGTTCTAAATAAAAAAAAATTTAAAATTTGGTAATTTTTGGTAACATTTTTGGAAAATTCTGGTAATTAAAAAATTATCCATGCGTCAACCGTGGTTTCACTTGTTTTTTGTTTTCTTCTACGATGGTTGCCACATTGCTGTGGTTTTTGCCTGTACTAAGATCAATATATCACGTAGTAATTTAAGAAGTCCCCAAAAGAAGCAGAATTTTCCATTTCAAAATTTTTAGTTTAAGTCGAAAGTAAATAAGAAACATGGTTGGAAAAATATAAACGAAATAAATACGATGTGAACAGTTATTTAAAAATATTTACAGAATATAACGTTTATACAATATCCATTGAAGAAATTGTACATGTTAGAATTATTCATCGTTTTTAAATTTTGGTCTTGTTTTCAATTTTGTTTAACCATTTTCATGCAAAATAAAATAACATCGCATTTGCATTAAAAAATTACATTCCTTTATTTTAAATCAGCTCAATATTGACAAAAGTAATTAATAAAACTTAGCTAATGTTATAACGAATTAATATTTCCACTCAAGTCTTTGAGCCAAAATTTTTATCCGCAGGGGAAATTTTTCTGGTCTTTTACGCCACCAGTGTGTTGATATCCACATTACTTTTATCCAGAGCATTTATAATTCTCTAGTAGTAAATGCTCTTTGTCCAAGATGTTGCACTAAGTCCCAATCCACACAGGGAAACTTTTGTCGCCGGCGACTCGAGTTCGTGGGAGAGAGAGGGACGACGTAAGTACCCCTCTTCTTATTTCTCGCCTCCCTCTCCCACGAACTCGTGTCTCCGGCGACAAAAGATTCCGTGTGTGGATTGGGACTAAGCAACTAACTGATGATTTCCAATAGGTTTATGTTGCCCATAGAAAAAACCCATAGATAAATAAAAAACCATAGATGGTGAAAGGTAAGAGGTGGAGTTGAAAGTAAAGGGAAGTTTACTAGATGGCGCCAGAGTGGTGGATATGGGTAAATTTGCCCGGAAACAAAAACTATTGATAAAACTATACAACTATGCTTTTTGGCTTTTTCATTGTCAACAAATATCAAAAGGGATATGTTTTTCAAATATTTATATTATATTTTCAAATTTAAACAATCGAAATAAAAATGATATTTGAGTGATTCTTCGTCACATCCGAGTGAAAAATGGTCGTTCGGGAACAGCATGTGCCCTCTGGTGAAAATGGTGATTAAGCAAATGAATCATCTATGGTTTTTATTTATCTATGTGTTGCCTCAAAATCATTAGATTTCGTCCTAATCAAATGTCCTAACAAAATCAGAAGTGTTCGCATTGGGGTTTTTCTTGATTGTATTGAAAGTCAAGGCGCATTGACGAGGTAGTGTTACTACGACAACAAACACACCAAGCCTACAACAGTAGGCATTTTGCTATGGCTGGTACTTTTCCACAATCAAATTCAGCAAAAATGAATTCCAAAAATAAAAGTAAACATAAAAGTATGCAAAATATGAGTTTGAGAAACAAACAATACCTAATGCTGTGTGTTTATCGAGCCAAATAATTTTGATTGACCAAAATTTTGGCATTAGCGTGGTGAGTATTTATTGTCAACATTTTCACTAGCCCCAGGGCTACACAAAATTTTAACATGTAGTCTAAATTTTGACGTTTGTCTTTTATGCAGCATATGCTCGGAAACATGGTAATAGCAGCATGTGTTGTTGCAGTTGTAGGCAGCAACAACAGGCATTTTGATTTTGTCTCATTCGCTTCAGTTGTCGAACTCTACACAAATACATACATACCAACAACACAAGAATGCAAGACAAAAACCAAATATATGAGTTCTGTTACAAAATACATGAGTTCCATACAGGTCTATATTACGGCTTACACTTAAAAAAAACATTTTTTGAGGCGTTCAGAACACATTATTTTAAGCAAAAAAAGTAAAATAACAAAATCTGGGCAAATGCATTGTTTCCGAGTTATGGTCTCCGAAATTTCGGATGTGTGAGAGGGTAATGGAGTAAAGCTACTGTGTAAAGCTAATAGTCAAAATAAACTCGAAAAATTAGCTAGCATTTCTCTATAACTCGCTTCGTTATCGAGTTATGGGATGTTGAAATTTTTAAAAATTATCGATTTTTTTTTTAAATCTAAATTTATTCATTTTGTTTATAATTTGAATAAAAATAGCGACATATTTTTTAAAAATTATGTTAATTTCAAAAAAGTGCAAGCACATGATTTTCAGATGTCAAAATTTTGATTTTCCATTTCACACAGCAAAATCGGAATTGTATCTTCACCACACAAAAATAAATTCAACACAATTTACCACGACCGAAATATTTTCGATGAACACACAGCCTAAGAAATGAGAAAAATAAATAAGTCGGCTATTTTAGTGGTACCACCACATTGATACGCCGTGACTTTGACCGTGTCATTGAAATAGTTGTAAATAAACGTGCTATTCGTTCGTACACAGAAAAAAAACCTAGTGTAATATTACCTAAATTAATAGTCTGATATCAGCCAATGCATTGGGCAACATAGGGTCAGCTATTTAATAGGGCAACATTATTAATAAATGTAGGCAATTTTACGTTCACCAACAATATGAAAACTTGCTTTGCATATTTGTAGATTTACACAATACAAAAAGGGCAATGTACACAATTTATTGTAGTTGAATTACATTAATTGCAATGTGCCAAATGTTCAGCCCATTTTTTAATATGTAGGAAACAAATTTTGTTTTTGTTTTTAATTACAGAAGTATCAATTGCATTGTTGCTTACAATAGTAACATTTAAATATATTATAATATAATCACCAATTATCATGCTCCTCAAATGTAGTAGCACTTCTCGTTTGTCACTGCCGAAGACTCCAGCTATGTTCACTGCGAAGAAATTTATTAATGATTACATAAAAGTATTAAACTCTTGGGCATCAAATTTGTTCGTTTCTACAAAGGATACACATTTCTATTCCTCAAATGGCTAAGAGATGTACATTTTCCTGTTGCTTATTAAAACATGATCGACACTTTTCCATTGATCAATATATAAGAGCCACAAGCAACAAAACTCACTTTTCACACAGTTCTACAATATAGACTTTTGGCCAGTAGAAATGTATTCTTTGTTAAAAACACGTGCAGATTAAATTTTTACTCACATTTCTTTAAGAAATTTGTAAATTCACCCTTTGCTAAGAAATTTATACAAACGGACGCTTACAAACTTTGGCAAAATTCTTGTTTTGTTTTCCTTTTCAGAAATTAATGGTTATATACATACACAGCGACACATACTACGTTTATAAGCACACCTTACTTGCGAGTAACAATATCGCGAGTATAAAATTTGAGCGTATAAACGGTGAGTTATTTCCTTACTCGCAAGTAGCTAACTCACGAAAATAAGTCATGAGTAGCGACGCTACTTGCGAGTAAATTTTAAAGTGCTGTCATATGTCTCAACAATGAAAATCTGGTAGCGCATCAGATGTTTCTTTTACAAACAATTCAATTGTGATTGTGATATTGACGTGCATGTATGTCTGAAATGTCTGACAAATGTCGTTCACTTGAGGCCATATAACTTAGCTGCATCTGCAGCATTATTTTTGCAGCCATTGCTTCCTTTCTCGCATTAACTGCTTTGCAATAACAAGCTTTTTTGTTGCCGACATTTAACACTTTACGCACTGAAAAGAATTTCACTCAATGAATTATAATTAAATATCAAAACAAACAAAACATCTGTTGATGCTGCCACAGTTATATATATTTTTTAGTTAGGCAGCACTGAAAGCGCTGTAACTCCTGAATGCAAACTACCGTATAAACAGTGAGCTCAGTACTCGCGATTAATTTTACTCGCGAGTTGGCTGCCGTAATAATAGTAGTAATACAAATTCTTTGAGGTTTATATTCGTCTGCCACGTGCCTAGTCGGGATGTTGCTGCCTCGCCACAGATCTTGACATTCAAATAAGAAATTGGAAATTTTCCAACTTCCATATGCAAATTTAGCATTGTTGTTGATAGTATGTTTTGCACTTTTGATTTAGGCAATAATGACACCATTTCTTGTCTTCATACAAAAAAAAATCACCAAACCCAAACAGGGAAATATGTATTACCGACGCTTATTTTTTCTGTGTAGTGTGAGATAAAACAGCGTTGCATACAGCAAATCAGGCATTTTTTTTCCTGATTCCTAGACAAATAAGAAAAAATACCCGATTTTTCGTCTGTCAAAACGTATGGGAAATCAAGCAAATTTTCTTGATTTCTGCTTGAAATCAACAAAAGTGGCAAAAAAGTGGTATAAGCCGTTTATATTGGCACAATTTGACATTTGCCTAGGTATCAATACTGGAACATTTAGAAGTGTGACCAGATTTTAATTAATTTTAAATTTAGTTTTTTGTTTTAAAAAGTAAATAATTATTTGTGCGTAGTTTCTGTAATGAAATTAAGGAAAATAACGACATGTTCTTAGAATTACAAATTATAGGAGGAAATGTAGCAAAAAAAATTTACTTTTGCAGCACCTGAACAAAGACAGGAGGATCACATATGTACTTATATTCCTAATATGTGTTTCCAACTAATAAACCAACTGAGACTGTCTCTTGCGTTTCTAGGAAATAGGAGATTTGTGAAACATCTACTAAGTGTTCCACTATATGTCGGTCAATTCGGAGCTAAAATAGGTGTATTATGATTCAAGTTAGTTTTGCCTACACAGAAAAAATCCTTGTGTAATATTATCCAAATACATGATCTGATATCAGCCAAGCACTGGGCAACATAGGGCCATTTGCTTAGTTTGGCAATATTATCGAAAGAATTTTAAGGTGGTCATAGCAGGGATAGAACCCACGTTCTCATACACAAGAGCTGAGCACACTACCATTGCACCACCGACGGCCAGAATAGATTTACCCAATGCAGAAAGGAAATGAACAAAATTTACTGTGGGTGATTATTTGGTGTAAATGTACAAATGTGTGTTTACGTATTTTCTTTTAACTTTTTATTAAAGTACGTTTTGAACAGCGTTTTGTTATTACTACGTATATATACATATACTGATTTAATCTTATAATCTAAACGTAAAATAAAATTACACGTAAATCTTTTAACAAATTAACAAAATCACACAAAACTAATAGATTTTGTGTATATTTCATATTTTATTATTGTTTTCGTTTCAAACATTTGTTGTGTTCGAATTTGTATGTTAAGTTTGCAATTTCTCATGGAGCTTGTTATAAGTCACCAAGTCCGATTCCAGCGGTGGAATGAGGCTACAATATTGTCCTGCGTTTCTAAAATACGGGAATGATTCGCAGCAGTGATGCCAACTTAGCCCTTTTGGGGCTAGATTTAGCACTTTTCGACCTTTTAAACGCGAAAAAATGCCATTGGCGCTTTTTTGCAAAAACGCGTAATGTTCACGCGTTTTGGGTTGATTTTTTTTTAGCCCTATAGCCCGTTTTCTATACAACACCAATTTACTAAAGAATGTTAAATTTGTAGCTTCCACCGTTTAACACCGTTGACTGTTTGCTTCTTTTTTTGTATTGGTTATTACGCTTAATACTTATAAATTTTTAGGTGGAGAGACAACCAAATATATCGGAAGGTATGAAAAGCAGACCCCTCTTTTAGGAAATTGTTAAACTCCCAATGACGAGTCCAAGCAGGTGGTTTCTATGGCACAGCTGATCGAAAAGGTACTAGGGAAATGATGTAGAAAGAGAGACCAAAGAAGACATGCAGATCATAGACCATACAGCAAACTAAGTTTAAGTGTTTGGTTGATACTAATGACAGCTAAATTATGTTTTATGTTGTTTGCCTCGAACGAAAATACGTATTCGCTTTTATTTCTGACCGTATTGGTCCAACCAAGAGTGAATTACAAAAGCAACTCGAACTCGATGAAATGACCTACTACCTCGTCGTTGTCAAGGGAACGCGAAGAGAGGCATAGCGGCTCTTTTCTCTTTCTCTATTGTCCATGGCAATATATATTTATTACAAATGTATGATAGCTGCAAAACACTTCTCAATACGCAACAAACTATTCTGGATCACAAAAACGTATGAAAGACATGGAAAGACACGGTTAGTACAAACAGAGACAACAGGAACAGAAAATAAAAATGTCAGGCAAAGCTGGCACTCGTCAAATCTGCATTACAAACATCGTTTTCTTCGGGTGAATATCTGAAAGAATATTCCAACAGAGGATGTTAAAATTTAATGGAACAAGTTACGTATGAGATATCACGGAATGCTTTGTTTTATTTGAAAGGCTTATCAAAAACATTGTGTGGGGAATATGCCATCATTCAAACGACCGCCGCGGCTTCGGTGTATATCAGGCTAAACTTGAACGCCCCATCTATGTTGTCTGAGTGCACTGGTATTTGTGTTATATTGGCATGGATCTGCGACTTAAGGAAACCCCACAAGAAAATGTCTAAGTGGGTCAAATCACGCGGTGTCTGTTGCCAATTCACGTCGCCTTTGCGTCAGATAATTCTTAAATCGGTCATTCAGAATGCCCGTTGTGGCATCGGCTGCGTAGCAATCAACCAACAATCAAGACCAAACAATGGCATTATGTACATGCATTGCCACTTGATATTGATTGGCATCGTCCTAAATCCGGCAATGCTTGTTGATGTAAACATTTATTCATTTTGATAATAAAGTCGTATTATTCGCACGTGTTGCTCGATACCGGAACTTGCCATGGTGATTGCCTTTATGGTCGGAAATATAAATAACAGAAAAATTAACAGAAGATAAAACAACATAATCGACGTGAACTGTTAAAATCTGCCTGGCCCTATTGGAAATCACCTTAATTACACTCAAAAAAATTATAGCTACATGGGCTATATTTTCTTCATGCTAAATGCTATAAACATAGTAAAAAACGGGATAGTAGATTTTTATTACTGCATCTGCTATATTTTCTACGAAACTTTAATATCTGTTATTGTTATAATTTAATGTAACTCGTGTTTCACCAATAGCAGTTTACTCTACGCTTCCTCATAGTTTTTGCTATATGAGCATAATATCTTCAGATATAAAATATAGCTAGTCTTGCTATAGCATTTGGCGCACTTGTCTATATGCCATATTATATACTGATTCGAAATATACCCACTACTACTATAGCATTTGGCATACTATTCTATATGACCATATTATGTACTGATTCGAAATATAGCTACTACTGCTATATTTTCAGCACTGCATAGTGTATACTATTGCGCCAGTTGCTATGTATGTAGTCTACAATAAAATATAAGAGATTAACGCTAATTTAAACACAACAATATTGATTGCTTAAAAATATTTATTTTTATTTTGTAATAAATGTGCCGCGTACTTTAACATTTTTTGTACAAATTACTACAATTCATTGCACTGAAAACCACTACACAGATGTCGATCAGTTGTTTTCTTCCCAAATTAACTTCATTTTATTTCAATTTAAACAAAGTTACCTTCAAAAATGTCTATAAGTGAGGATAATCCCCATTTACTTAATTTATTTCCCACAAAATTCTCCATTATAAAAAGGTTGTTACTCACTTCACAATAGCTTCACAAATGAATGATGAAATCAGACGCTGGAAGATGTAAGGGAGCATGGCGAAAATAACAACACTGCTAGCCAGTGATGGCAACCAAATTGTACCAAAAAGGCTCCAATTGTACCAAACCAAAACATACATTTTCAAAGGAATTAGTGTTTTATTTATTAAGAACAAAAAAAGGAATTAAAGTTTAAATAGCATATACATTCATTTATACATTCATGAATCTGTATTTTATTTATAAAAAATCAATTAAATTCAACGAGAAATTGAAAGAAGTTTATTTGAAAGTAAAATATATTCATTCTTTAATTCATTAACAGATTTTGGAAAATAGTTTTTGACATTCTCTTTGAATAATAACATATGTATGTTGATGGGAAATATTATTTTGAGATATAAAATCTGTAACGGCTGCGCCACAGAATTTTTTTTTCAAATGCAAGCCGGCTATCAATTACAGTCATTAACCAATTTCAACTACTTTTTTCCAAATTTATCTATTTTGCCCGTTAATGTTGTACTAAATAGCAAAGAATATCTAAAGAGTATCTGAAGAATATCTTATAGCTTGCATTTGAGCACAATCCGTCTGACAAGTATTGGAAAAATTCAAAGAGAAGATGAATACATTTACACGATGATGTGAATAAAGGTGAAGATTTAATCGATGTGCAACATATCATGAATTCTGTACCAAGAAATTGCCGAGAGTACCATAGTTCAGTTTTAGAGAATTTGAAATTGTACTAAAAAAGTATTGAGAGTATCACGGTAAAATTCAGAGTTCAATTGTACCACAAATAGTACAATTGTACCACTTTTTGCATCACTGCTGCCAGCTATAACAAATACCACATTAGCTACTTATAAATACGCTCAATGCTATGAAATTCCTTTACTCATTATAGCTGCATATGCTATGAAAATGGCCGCTGATGCATTAAAATCATTCACCTGCGGCTATAATGCATTTCCTAAAAAAATACAGCTATTTTGGCTATATTTGATATAAATCAAGACATTTCACTAGCTGAAATTAATATAAAATTTACCAAATGCAGTAATAACACCGTTGCTATAGTTTATAGCAAACAAGTAGTAATTCTGTTTTTTGAGTGTATTAAGCGCGATTTACCACTTTTCTGATTTTTCGACGGCGCGTTTCGTTTCTACACAGTTGGCATTTCAAATGCATTCAATATCTCGAGGACGGCACTAATCCTAACCGTCTTGTCGGAAATAAACCAGCGTTTGACAGTCTCATGTTTTTTAGCAATTGAAATACTGCACTTTCTTTAATAATCGTTTAGAAAATACTTACTATTAATTATAAAATCAGACATTTTATCTTTTCTGCAGCACAGAAAACAAATCAAACTAAAGCTTTCGTCGGGACGCTGAACTGCAGCAACGCCTGATAGACATGTAAAAAATAGCAGGTACAACACTAGGACATTTTATGAACAAATGAATACCATAGGTAAATAAAAAAAAAGCACTCAACATCATTTTTATTTCGATTCTGTTGTTTAAATTTTAAAATAGAATACAAATAATACAGAAGCATTTCGCTTTTAATATTTGTTGACAATACAAAATGCCAGGAAGCATAATTATATAGTTTTTTCAATAGTTTCTGTTCCCAGGGAAATTTGCCCATATCCACCACTGAGGCGCCATCTAAAAAATTTCCCTCTACTTTCCCTTTCCAACACTTATCTTTCACCATCTGTTTCTTTTATTTACCTATGTGAATACCAAATTATTTATTAATTGTATTAATAGATTGGTATAGCATCTTTACCTGTTAGTTTCGAGACCTCCTGACGGAATGTAGTACACTCTCGGAAGGGAAATTTCCGTACACAATCGCGTATTGTAAAGTCCAGAAAGTAAATATCTCGGCGAAATCATGTGTATTAGGTTCCTCGGCAGTGGCAGATGCCCCTTTCTCTTTTGCACATAAGTTCCAAAACCTTTTTAAAAGCCGCCAGATATTTCACCAGACCGAAGCGTAATGCGCACGGGGCTCATATATGAGTCCACCACAAACTTATGGACATGTCATCGTTATATTTACCCAATACATCCAAGATCCAAGCAACAACTTCCTTTTCACTTTTAACGAGTATTCTATCAGAATTCGCGAACAAAAAATTTATTTGAACTTCATTACCATCCACTAACCAAAATATGACAATAAATGAGATTGGTCTTGTTGACATTCAATATCAACAAAGAAGAGTTGATATTGAGCAAGTCGAGTGTTTTGATTTTAATATTTGCGGCCTAGAAATCAGGAACTGCTTTTTTAATTAAAAACTCGAACTAAATTATTAGTTTGGTGGTTGAATATCAAGCTAATTAGACCTATAATTGTATCTAAATAAAAAGTAGTGTTTATTACATTTTAGGGGTGGTATTCTATAAGTCGTGAATTTATTTATTTCAGTGTATGGATACACAATCCTTACAGACTAGCTTAGGGTGATATTCTATTAGTCGTGAATCAGTCACTTCGCGTTACTTTTGTTGTTTTTATAGTTTATAAAACGGTACAGCTGTTCGGTGACTTCCTGCGTTGAGTTACGTTATTTAATGAATAGTTTATAAAACGCAGTGTTTTTGATGACTTCATCTGTCAAATTGAACACGCCACCGTTCTCGCGTTAGTTGAAAAAAAAATTAAAAAATTTAAAAAATGAAAAAATGTCGATCGAGGACGGGCAGGTAGAAGTATTTCGCATTTCATTGCCTATAAGTAGTTGGAAATTCTGGCTTAAATGCAATTGATGGATAGAGCTCAAACTATTTTTAAAAAAAAATTCACAATTATATTGTTTACTCGCTGAAATTCTTATTTACACTAATACAATTAGAAATGGTTTTTTTTTACACATTTCATGTGAATATTGTTGGTATTTGCAGTATTAGAAATAATAGCAATCTAAAAATCTGTTGATCTTTTGAAAAAGAGCTAAATTTGTTAATCTTTTTCATTCTGCTCATTTCACTCAAGATTACTTTTTCTAATCTATAACTGTTTATTTCAGTTGGCAACTCTATAAACCACAACCGTCAGTGACAGCTTTCGTAAGCGAACGCAAGCAAAGATGATTTACAATTAGACGACGAGAAGATGTGCTCAACTTGGCAACCCTGGTAAAAGAGAACCAAAAAGTACTAGGAGTTCACTCAAACGCATTTCTCTCTCGCGTCATATCTTGCTTATTTCATACTTTTTGCATAGTTTATGTAATTTTACTTCAACTTGGTTGGAATTTGTATAGTTATATACAATAACACTATCAAAAGCTGCTCGTGTATTGAAATATTCAATGAAGAGAGTAAGACAGAGAGTAGAGAAGTACTAGGGTTTAACTCGTTTTGTTTTTTGGCATTTGAGTGAAGAGAAATTTTGACTGTCTACTTGTACATCGTTTTTGACGCAAGTGTGAAGTGATGTACAAACTACCATTTTTTGACTTTGGCGTTCGCGTCAAAGACGATTTACAATTAGACGACCAGAAGATGTGCGCAACTTGGCAACCCTGGTAGAAGAGAACCAAAAAGTACTAGGAGTTCACTCAAACGCATTTCTCTCTCGCGTCATATCTTGCTTATTTCATACTTTTTGCATAGTTTATGTAATTTTACTTCAACATGGTTGGAATTTGTATAGTTATATACAATAACACTATCAAAAAGCTGCTCGTGTATTGAAATATTCAATGAAGAGAGTAAGAGAGAGAGTAGAGAAGTACTAGGGTTTCACTCGTTTTGTTTGTTGGCATTTGAGTGAAGAGAAATTTTGACTGTCTACTTGTAAATCGTCTTTGTTCGCGTTGGATTTTGCGTTTACGTTCACTTTCTGTACTTTTAGAATACTACCCTTAGTCCCCTTTTCCACTGGCAAATATTTATTTGCCAAATTTTTTCTTTTCTCTTGTGGTATTTTCGATTGCTTTTCCACTTACAAATGTTTCTTTGCCAAATTTTTGCGAATCAAAATACAAAAGAACGAAAAAAACGTCAAAAGTGTTTACATTTTAAAACATTTTCCTAAGAAGTGTATAAATAATTTAAAATCGGTGTAAAAATGGTAATTTATAAATTAAATGTCATTTGTTTACTTCAAGCAATCACTACAACCAACAAGTTTGTAAACAAAAACCGACTGTGTCAGTAAAAACGAATGGGTTATAAACGACATGTCAAATAAATTTGTTTCAGCGAAAATAACAAAGCAGACTTTGCGAGAACAGCAAATACTGAACTGACAAAGATTTGTTTCGCCAACAAGCTCAAGAATTTGCAAAGCAATATTTGCTAGTGGAAAAGGGGACTTAGTCAATTAGTCACTTCGCGTTACTTTTATCGCTTTGGTAGTTTATAAAACGTTACATCTGTTCGGTGACTACATACGTTGAGTTAGTTTATTTAATGGGAAGTTTATAAAACGCAGCGCAACGTTTTTGATCACTTCAGCTGTCAAATTGAACACGTCACAGTTCTTCTCGTTGGTTGAAGAAATTACAAATTTAAAGAAAAATTGTTGATTGAGGACGGGCAGATGGAAGTATTTTGCATTTCACTGCTTATCAGTAGTTGCCAATTTTGGCTGAAATGCAACCGACGGATAAAGTTCAAACCATAGACGACTATAGTATAGACACATTTCTTCTCTCATCTGAAGTTTCATTTCACACTCTTCGTCGTAGACTAATCCATACACAGATACTTTTATTCTCTCATCGCACGTTTCATTTCACACTCTTTAAAATTAACTTACACCAGGTGGAGTTACAAAATATGTTCACTTAACTTTTTCATGTCGTTTTGGTGTAGAACTGAAAAATTTAAATGTATTTTGCTCTTTTTGTTGACTTTTATCGTTGGTATACATTTGTATTGTATTTAACACAACTAGTTTGCCACAAAAACACGAAATTCGGTTGTTGTTCCTTTGTTGAACGGTGTTTACTATTGCCTCTATCTGCTATTATTGAACCTTTGTTTTCCACATTCCAATGTTTACTTGCAACCATACATATGACGTTTAATTTATTGAGAGAATAAATGTGTCTATACTATATTCGCCTATTGCTCAAACCTTTTGTAAAAATAATTCCAAATTATATTGTTTACTCACTGAAATTCTTATTTACAATAGTAAAATTAGGAATGGAAAGTTGAAATAAATAATAAATAAATAAATAAATAATTATAACATCAGTGACAATAATAAACTAAAGAACCAATACATTAAACCAATACATACCGCCAAACGGCACGTGTTTTTGAAAGACAACTAATTTAATATAGTAGATTGGAAAATTTATTCGACATTAAATAAATAAATAAATGGTTTCCCATTACATCCCATGAAGGGACCGGGGAGAACTTCTCACAATCACTGAGCTGTACGCTTTCCAGTTTTCACTCACTGATTGGGACCTACAGTTTTACACCGATTCCGAACGGTATTTTGAGAAGCTTTTTCATGGCTATATACTCGATAGTGTCGCCGTCACTATGCGAGGTGACCGCCGCCGAAAGAAATTTGAAGGTGGTCAGAGCAGGAATCGAACCCACGATCTGAAGTACAAGAGGCGCGCACACTACCCATTGCACCACCGACGGCCACATTGCCACCCAAAATAACATAGGTTTTTTACACATTTTTTGTGAATACTGTTCGTATTTGCAGTATTACAAATATTAGCAATCTTAAAATCTGTTGATCTGTTGAAATAGAGATACATTTTGTATTTATTGCCAACCCTCGTAAAAGAGAACCAAAAAGTCGACGATTATTTCATACTTTATGTAATTTTATTTTAACATGGTTGGAATTTCTAAAGTTAGATACTATAATAACATCATCAAAAACTGCTCGTGAATTGAAATAATCAACGAAGAGAGTAATAAAGAGAGCAGAGAAACGAGGCAATTCACTCGCATTTTCGACTTTTATACGATGACTTATGACCCTGGGACACGAGTCGCGACTTACGATGCTTCAGGGTGAGGGGGGAAGAGAAGAAAGAGGGGTAGCATAAGAGTCACGATTTGGAAATTCAGGGGGATTTTGATAATTCTCTTTCACCTCTTTCGTGTTTTGACATGGCGGTAAAGTAACAGTATACAAAATATGGTGAAAAATTGTTTTGAAGCAATTTCATAACAATTTAAAACAATACAAGTACAATTTTTTCAGCCATTGTTCATTAATTTTTTAAAATGCTGAATTTGAGATTATTATGAATAGAAAAATAAAGAAGATTAACCGACAAAGCGTCACCCATAGTTGTATACAGAGAGTCATCGTCCGAAAGCACATGAATTTACGAAGCGTTACCCAAAGAGAATGAACATAATGACCCAG
Organism: Phaonia tiefii; assembly: GCA_963931995.1. Lineage (NCBI taxonomy): Eukaryota > Metazoa > Arthropoda > Insecta > Diptera > Muscidae > Phaonia > Phaonia tiefii. The sequence goes on from OZ008368.1 coordinate 245,305,845, forward strand.
GGTCGTAAGTCATCGTATAAAACACGAATTTCTTGGTTTTCATTCTTTCCACTCCATGAGTAAATATTCTTCTCTAATTAAAATTGCATTCTCTTTGTTAATTCAGGGAATAACATCTACATGGTAATAGCAAGAATACAAAAAATTACAAAAACTGAGACGAACAATCGAATGAAAAAAATTAAACCAGCTGTTCAAACAACTTTACCTGATAGATAACACACGAAAAAATATAACCATATACCGACACCACTATGTGATAAAGACAAAAAAAAGACCTGTGTCTCCCAGTTTTGCCCAGTCATGAAATTTTTTTTATGGGCCCCAAAGATTTGGGGCCTCGGTGTCATTTTAGCAAAAAAGTGATAATTTTGTCAGGCTCATATCTTGCAAACCGTTCGGAATTTTGATTTACTCTCTGAGGGATTTTACCACACAAAATGAACTTATGCTGTGGGTTTATCGAACCAAATAATTTGGATTGACTAAAATTTTGACATTAGCGTGATGAGTATTTATTGTCCAAATTTTCACTAGCCCCAGGGCTACACAAAATTTTGACAAGTAGACTAAATTTTGACGTTTGTCTTTTATGAAGCATTTGCTCGGAAGCATGGTGCAATATCTACATGGTAATAGCAGCATGTGTTGTTGTAGTTGTAGGCAGCAATAACAGGCTCTACACAAACACATACCAACAACACAATAATACAAAAGAGTACAAAAACAAAATACATGAGTTTGTCAACTGAATCGAATAATGGCATGAAAATATTGAAATCAATTGTTCAAACGACTTTACCATGAAATATTATTGTAGAATGCTTGGAATTTTGTACGCGAAATAGTAAACAATTCAAAATGTCAGGAAATAAAAAGCAAAAGAAAACCTATACAACGTGTAAGTATAAAATTGGTTTCAAGAAATATTTAATTGAACTTAATATGTTGTTTTCAAATGCAGGGAACAATTGTGGCAGGGAGATACTTGTGGAAAACCGCATCGCACTAGATCAATTATTTACAGGGAAGATAGCAAATAACGTGGATGGCTGGAGGTTCGTAGCTTTAAAAATGTGTGTGAAAAAGTGCAACCACATGAATTTTCAACTGTCAACATTTTGATTGTCCATTTCACACAGCAAAATCGAAATTCTATCTTCACCACACAACAATAAATTCAATACAATTTACCACGGCCAAAATATTTTCAGTGAACACACAGCCTTAGTACATTTTTTGCACATATGCACGATAAGGAAGTCGACAGAAAATTAACCGGTGCACCGCCTGTAATTACTATCAATCAAACACTAAGGCTGGTTTTTTATTTCATTAAGCTATTGCCGCTAATGACTTTAAAAAATAAACTTGCACACTTAATACTACGCAACGTGGCAAGATTTGATCTAAAGAAGAAAAACGGACGCAATTTGGCAACCCTAGTAGAAGAGAACCAAAAAATTGACGCGATTCACTCAAACGCATTTCTTTCCCGCGTCGTATAATTGATGAAAATTTCTGTGAGGATACAACATCAGCCCATGGAGTTCCACAGGGTTCAAAACATGGTCCCATCCTATATATTATTTTTGCCAACGAACTTATGAATATATTAAAAGACAGTATGGCGTTTGGTTATGCGGACGACACGGCCATCATTATAGCCCACGAATCTATAGATACGGCGTCGTGTATAATGCAAAATGAGCTGAATACCCTGACAAGATGGTGCCATGACAGAGGACTTGTTATAAATTCGTCAAAAACAAAACTTATGCACTTCAGACCAAGACATTTCCCACGCACGAACATCAAGCTAACGTTCCATAACACAGATTGCGTACATAGAACATCAAACAATAACACCACACTAATTGATACCCGCTCAACACAAATTGTACTTGTAGACACCTACAAATACCTAGGAATCCATTTAGATCAGCATTTTAAATGGAAGGCTCACACGGATGATCTGCATAAAAAGCTACGAAAGACATCCTACGCCTTGTATCACTTAAGCAATTGCTGCCCATATAGCGTCCTAATACAGGCTTATTTCTCATTGGCTGAGACCTATTTGAGACACGGAATTAATGCATGGGGTACGGCAACATACACCAAATCATTACAAAAAACGCAAAACCAACTACTTAAACTCCTAAAGAAAAACCAACACAGAACACATACTATATTAAATCAACCAACACATAATACGGAACGCACAAACCCAACAATAAAGGAGAAATACTAACAAAAATAACCTCGGTACAATTATGCAAAAACCTTAAAATACTGAACATCCAAAACATTTTCAAAACATCAATTATAAATGAATACTACAACAACACCCAACTACTTCAAAAAATAAACCACGAACAAAACACGAGAAATAGAGAGCAAGGGCGCTTTAAGGTACCACGCTTTCGAAACCAGTATGGAAAAAACTCTCTAGCCGTAACACTTCAACCAACGTTGAATCAACTGCCAATTAACATAGTTAATCTGAATAATAATTTTCTTTGTTGGTATTCCCCTCCGTGAGTAAATTTTCTTCTCCACCTTTCTTCATCCTCTTTGCCAGTATTCAAAGAGGCCTTTATTCACTGTATCGGATTCATATATTAACAAAGACGATTATATTAATATTAAAGGAGATGCACCAACTCGCTCTTAATTTTTTATCGGAAGGTAATCGAACGTCTGGAATTTACAAATTTTAAATTTAAGAGAAGAATTCTGTCGCTGAGGTATGAAAATCAAAGCAGAAATGGTTACTGTAATTTGTGTAAACCTATGAAAATCGAGAGAATGTTCGATGTTACAGCAAAGGAGATCAAGAAATAGACGACCAGAAGTTGTGCGTAATTTGGCAACCCTTGCAAAAGAGAACCAAAAAGTCGTCGCGATTCACTCAAACGCATTTCTCTCTCGTGATATATCTTGATTACTTCATACTTTTTACATACTTTATTTAATTGTATTTAAACATGGTTGAAGTTTATATATGTAGTTATATACAATAACACTATCAAGAATCTCTCTCGTGATATATCTTGATTACTTCATACTTTTTACATACTTTATTTAATTGTACTTAAACATGGTTGAAGTTTATATATGTAGTAATATACAATAACACTATCAAGAAGCTGCTCGTGCATTCAAATATTCAATGAAGAGAGTAAGAGAGAGAGAGCAGCGAATGACTAACGCTTCACTCGTTTTGTTTGTTGGCATTGGAGTGAAGAGACATTTTGGCTGTCTATATTAGTACATCGTTTTTGTACTGTTATTGCCAGGCGTTGTCGACTATTTATAACCAAAGCGAGCTAGTCTTCAGAATCGAAACGTATAATATAATTTTGAGATGCATAAAACCGTAGTTGTATTTGTTTTGATGTGTTAACATCTATAGGCCCTTCAAGCATTTCAATGATCGTTTTCATCGCCATCCCTAAATATTTACTTAAACGTCACTTTTCTAAGTTGATTTTTAGATGTAAATATGTAAATATTTTCATCTTTTAAAAATATGCCTTCACGACAGTTTGCATTTTTAGAATTTACCGTTTTTGCAAAGTGGAAAGAGAAGTCAGAAAAGCAATTCTCTTAGTCCAAGATCTCAATTGATCTACAATTTACCTCAAAATTATTAATTGATCGCAAACGTATTTTTAAAAAAATAACTTTAAACTATAAATGAATGAAATTTTAAGTTTTTGTTTAAATGAATAAGTTTTTTAAGTTTTTGTTTTGAAATAAAGTTTTTATTTTGTTGCTAAGCACTCAAAATATATGTATATATTTTATTAATTTGTGTTTCAAGTTGTTTGCGCCATATTACAAATACACACAAGATGCTATTGTTGGCATGGGTAAGACTCTTTAATATAACTTGTAAAAGATGCTATAGGTTACTTTTTATTGTATCGTGATACAATCTTATGAAAGTGTCACAAGAGTTGAAACATCATGGTATCTTCGGCGGGGTACACTCTCTCACCAAACAAGATGCAATTAAGATACAACTACGATATCATATACGATGTTTTCATCCAGACAGCGTTACAGTCACGTAACTTATGCGATAGAAAATGTTTGCAGGGGGCGCGGGTACGGCCTAAATTAACAAAGTGAATACATCCAAACACAATTTATCCGACTGCACTCACACAGATTGTCCGACAGCGATCACACCATAGTAGATCTACTAGTTCTCCCACCAAATTTATGACATTTGGCCTGGTGTGATATTTACATACGTTTGATGTTGAAAAGAATTGCTTTACTAATACCAGATAGAGGCAATGGTTCAAAACAACGAACAAAATAACAACAACGGCATTTCGTTTTGTGTGTTAAAATTATTGTGTTAAATACAACACAAATGTATGCTAACAATAACAGTCACATTTAAATTTCACAGTTTTTCACCAAAATGGCATGAAAAATTAAAGCAAGAAGTTATTGTAATTCCACCTGGACCGCATCACGAAGAGTGTGAAAGGAAACGTCAGATGAGCCAAATATTCTCTCTAGTCTGAGATTACTCTATGGATCACACATTGTTTGCCGTTAAACTCCTTCGAAACGGCTGGACCGATTTGTATGAAATTTTGTGTACCCGATGTCTCAGAATCGGCCAACATCTATTTTTCATACCCCTAAATGAGAAGGGTGACCCACCCCTATATAGAACACAGATTTGTTCGACTGCGAAACACAGATTGTCAAACTGCGAAAAAACACACACACTGATGCATAGAGTAAATTTATAGTAGAGCCGCCATTTGTCTCATCTGACGTTTCCTTTCACACTCTTCGTGATGCGGTCGGTGTGATAGAGAGATGTTTGACGAAAAGTGATATACACCAGGTGGATTTACAATAACTTCTTGCTTTAATTTTTCATGCCATTTTGGTGAAGAACTGTGAAATTTAAATGTGTTTTAAACTTTTTTATTGACTGTTATTGTTAGCATACATTTGTGTTGTATTTAACACATTAATTTTGTTAATGAAATGCCGTTGTTGTTATTTTGTTCGTTTTGAACCATTGCCTCTATCTGGTATTAGTAAAGCAATTCTTTTCAACATCAAACGTATACATCACACGAGGACAAATGTCAGAAATTTGGTCAGTGAAAGATTTTCTCTACCCATATTTACTCTATGCACTGATGTAGCGGCAGCGAATAGTTGTATTGTGTGGGTGCGAAGCAGTGTTGCCAGAGACCGACTAAAAAATTATGCCAAATTCCCTCAAAAATTGTGCCGTTTGCAAAACCATTATGCTAAAATTGTTTTTTTTTTGTTTTGTAATTCTAAGTACAAAACTTACATACAGTCACTACAAGAAATGGGTTGTTATACCGTAACCTTTCATCTTAAAAATAACTACTATTATGGTTGTATTTATTATAGTCAGTATCTTAAATTCATACAAAAAAAAAAATAACCTAAAATATTTTTAGCATTTCTACAACAAAAGCCAGCTTCATTAAGAGTCACATTTCTTTTTAAATAAAATTTAAAAAATCCAAATTAAAATCGTCGAGCGTTTGGTCTTTTTAAAATAATTTTCTTCTCCAATATTTCGCTGTACTTTGGGTAGCATCGTCAGGAAGATAATCACAATTATTAACGCTGGAACATTTTAAATTTTAATATAATACGAAAGTTTGGATAAATCATCACTTTTTCAAATTTTTAAAAAATTAATTTATTATTTTGTTTGAGATTAATTTTTTTAACAAACTCTTTCAATCCCTTTTGAATATAATTTCCAAAGTTTAGGCTAAATCGGCTTGGAATCCGTTACACTTGTCCTAGAGAAGAGTAATCAAATCTCTTCTTTGAAATTCTATTTGTCGGACTTTTCTCTCCTAATGAGCCCGAAGATTTTTTTCTCGGTTTTATATCTGGAGCTGCGGGAAGAGCTTTAGTCGATTATACGAATGGCACATCTTAATATTGAAGTCACTGTACTGCCAAAACCGACTCATTTAATTTGTCAATAATCGTCCATATTTCGATACCAGGTACAAAAAGTATCCATATGGGAACGTCTGGCTTTTCGTTGAGGCATAGCAATTCCACAGAAGCAAAGTATACGGAAAACAATTCAGAATCTATACTAATAGTTATGTGAGCATATATGTAGTTATCGAGTGGAATTGTGTTGCGCATATGTGATATTATTCTACAAGACACCGATAAATATGAAAAATTATGCCGTTTGGAAAACAATTGTGCTAAAAATTTAACTAAAATTGATAGAAAATGTAAAAATTCAGGGGAAATTGTGCTAAACGGCATTTGGCATAATTTTTCAAAAAACAAGTGCCAAAACCCAAAAAAATATGCCAAAACTGCACAAATTGTGCCAACATGGTAACACTGGTGCGAAGCACTCTCAGAGCAAAGAGAATAATGACGTGGTATTACGTATATAAAAGTGAGATAGCAAGAGAGCAAAGAAAATTGTGAACTTGTGTAGCGTATGTACGAACATAACAATGTATGTATGTATGGCTTGTGTCTGTTGCTTAGCATTCTCTTTGTTTTTTGTGGGAATAAAACAAAAAGTATTAATCACGAAAATAATAATTTAAATATGGTCGGGATTGGACAAAGGGGCGTGGTCATACATAAAGAATTTATAGTCAATAACTATGTTTTTTATGGGTTGGTTTTTTATTATTGTGAAGGGGAAGTCAAATAAAATGTAGGTGCGGAGCACTCTCAGAGCAAAGAGAATAGTGACGTATTATACGTAAGTATATAAAAATTAGATAGCAAGAGGGCAACGAAAATTTTGTGAACTTGTTTAGTGTATGTACGAATATAAAAATGTATGTATGTATATACAAGTGCTGTTGCTTTGCATTCTTTGATTTTTGTGAGAATAAAACAAAAAGTATTGAGCAAGAAAGTAGTGACACATGTGCTTGCACTGATCTTTAAATAATTTTAAGTATTAATATTATATATATATTATAACCGAAATCTCGATTGTCTAGATTTCATTCACAGGAACAGCTGATTTGTGTATGGAAAATCAGATGTTTAGGCCACGAAATATAGATATCTCTAGATTTCGAGTGCAATATAAACATGTTTTAACGTCATCATAAGATTGAACGCTTTTCTTTATTTTCCAATGTAACATTTACTAATGTGTTCACAGAAATCGAACAGTTACTGTGTAGCAAAAAGGTGTTAACACATCGCTCGTGACTTCGAACACTCATTGGATTTTTTTTAAATTGTTGCCTGTGGCACTCTTTCGTTTCACACAAAACAACAACTACGGTTTTATGCATCTCAAAAGTATCATTTCTGTTAACTGTATTACACGTAATAGCACTTTTCGATTCTGAGGATCTACATGTTATATTGGAAAATGGGTTTATCTTGGTCCACACATTTCAGACTGAAAAATAAATACACCATTTAATTCGAGAGAATACCTTTCATTTGAGTACCCGCATGTGCCACAGAGTTTTGGGCCCACAAGAATTTTTCCATTTTCGACTTTTTATATTTTACTCTAATATTGCTTTTTTTTAAATATATTTTGACAATCGCCTGGAGGTCGACAATATTGCCCAAATTTGTATAAAACTGGCAAAACCAAGAGCCACCAATTTATGTTTTCTGTTGTGGCACCGTCTGCGATAATTTGTTCTCGACACGGAGCTACTCTATAAGCACAAAGTTGCCACCTGAAACGTCAAATTAATCTCAAATTGGGTGGTGTAAACGGCAAAGATTAAAGAACATGTTATCGCTAACCTGGCCGCGATAAACTGCATTCAATCAAACACAATTCACTCTCGCGTCATAATTTACTTTTTTTCATACTTTTTACATACTTTATGTAATTTTACTTAAACATGGATGGTATTTCTATATACAAAAACATCATCAAAAAATTGCTCGTGTATTGAAATATTCAATGAAGAGAGTAAGAGTGAGAGTAAAGAGTTGTAACGCTACTCTGGTTTTGTCTTAGAGGAATAGCAAAGAGCCGCTATGCCTCTCTTCGTGTTCGTCGAGTTCGAGTTCGAGTTGCTTTTGTGAAATGAAAGGGAATGCGTATTTTCGTTCGATGCAAAGAACATGAAACATAATTTAGCTGCCGTTATCATAAATCAAACACTTTTAAGCCTAGTTTGCTTTGTCTAGATGGAGCTGGATGCAATAATTACAACGTTTGATCCCAAACAAAATATACTTTGCAAGATGTATTTAGAACAGGTGCTAACAGTAGGTATGGTAGGCAACATCAACACCGATATTGTTTTGGTTTTGTGGTCCGTTGCTCTCATATCCAACACAAACGAACACCAAAAATACCAGTAAACAAAAAGACGCAATCAAAATAACAAAATTTTAACTTGAAAGTGGGGAACACAACGACATGAAAAAACCTAAATTAGTTGTTTGAATAGCACAACCTGTAAAATGATTCTATTTTTGTATTGAAAAAATGTCCCACACTGTTGAATAAACGTCAGTGAATCTTATGAGAAACGTCAATGAAAGTTACAAAACGACAACACAGCACCTAGTGGCTGTACTTGACAACGCCTGTGATATATCTACTTAATTCCTTTATCTATGCTTTAGTACATCGTTCTATATTAAATTTTTTATTTCAGAAATTTCTCTCAGTGCACACGACTACAATCTACTCTGGACTTAAACATATCAAATACAACTCTACCACCGTAGTACAACTCTGTCTTCAACCGAATAATAACACCACAAACTTAAGAGAAATTGCGGACAAATTGTATAAACCAGGCGGAAAAGCAAACAAAGAAAAAATCACAATATACGGATTTTTTGATTTGTACACCACGAAAAGTCGTTTCGCTCATTCAACGCAGTTTATTTCAAGACGGAACCGAACAAACGCGCGTGTTCAATAACGAAAAATTAACCGAAGGGAACGCAAGCGAATCTTGTGTGATTGAGTGTCTGTATTTTTCAACAAAAGTCGCGAAATTCACATTGTTAAGCAAACAATAAAAAGGTAAAAGATTTAGAAAAATCAAAACGAAAAGTGCAAAGTGACAAGAATCTAAGATGGAAAATTGGGTTTTTTCTGTTGAAGTAAAAAAACCTATAAAAAGAAGAAAGAGAGATAGGGAGTGTGAGAGTATTGTGTGTGCAATGAGAGCCTTGGGTGCGAGAAAGAGAAAAAAAGAGTGACGATTCGTTGTTGTTATTTTTTTGTGTCGTATGGTGGTATTCTCAATCGTTTTTTCCATCTTCTGGTTTTTTTTGGGAAATTGGCAAAGTTCAAATAGAAAAGGGTATAAGTATAAATAAGAGTCAGATGTATTGTGTTGCAAAAGCTATAAAAACAAAATTGAATTAAATATCATGGAAAATTTGGAGACACAATTTGTTGATAACTAAGAATATGTATTAAAAATATAAACGGCTATAGGAAGAGCAAAGCAATACCGTAAGAAATTAGTGTCGTGAAGAAAAAAAAAGAGTAGACAAAAATCCTGAGAGTATCTGATTTTGAAAAGCCGTATAGAAGTGTTTGTGCGCGCGTGTGTTTGTACGATACCAGTGAGTCAAAGTTTTGTGATATTACGGCTCCAACTATTTAAGAATCCATAAAAGGTTTTAAAAAAGAAAATCGCCCCATTTGCATGTATTGCACAATTGTGAATGTTACACCAACAACATCAGCATCTTTTAGTAACTTTAGAGGTGGAAAAAGTCGCAAAGTGAAAAAAAGAGCAAACCGACGAACGCATAAATTTTTCTGTTGAAAAACGAGTCTTCATTTTTCCCCCACAAAGTTGCTGAATTGTTTGTCATTACTCTTTGTACATGTTTCGTCGTTTTATCTGTTTAGAATTTATCCAGTGTTGCCAGAGTATAGTGTTAGAAAAAGTGTTATTGCACATAAGTCCGAATTAATGTTGGATTTCTTATTGTTGTTTTTATTGTGTCTAAACTGCAATTGGTCCTTTTGCGGACAATTCAATTACGCAAAAGTTTACTTTTGTCGTAATAGTGTAAGAGGGAGTCTCGATGCAGACTATGCTATCGCAAATGCTATGGATGTAGTTTATCCAATGCTCAATCCAGTGTATGTATGAAGTAAACAGACGGTGCCATGTGGATAAAATAACTAAATATGAACATTTAGTTCCCCGCAGAAACTACAATAAAGCACCTATTTGTTATATGTTTATTTTACCACCGGTATAACTGTCGCAACAATATATCTATTACTTTTTTTTGTATTGAAGAGTATTACTTATCAATATGAATCCGTCTCATGCCCACTTCTACACAAAAATATTTGTTTTAAATATCGAAATGTGTTACCAGTAATACGTCATGTTATACGAGAAGTATTCACGTTAAGAAACACTTTTGCGACTAATGGACTACTATTACGCTGCCCTTTATTATTATCTGTTGATCTTCTTCGTCTTCCCGGACATCACAATATTCAATACAATCTTATTAACCAATAACTTACAGTATTCAGTCTACTATCACAACGTCTGGCAGCACTAGATTGCATTTGTTAAACGAAGAGAATAAACCTAATAGTCACCGTACTCTTATTCTTCATTTGTGTTTTTTGCGCCTAATCAAGGGGAGCATTCGACTCGTTGCCTTTGTCGTATTTTCTTGTTATTCATATTTTTCTCAGTGTTTGGTGTTTTATTTGCTGTCGTTTTCCTCTTTGTTTGTGTGTGTGTTCGACGACATTTTGCGAATTCGCTCGGTTTTGCGAAAAATTTGCCAGTTTGAAAAACGGCGAAGAGGCATAAAGACCACTGAAAAAAAACCTGAAGAAGTCTATAAACGCGAATGTGTTGTGTGTTAACAAAAATTCAAGGTGAAACTATTAAAAAAATCTAACTAAACTATCCAAATACCCAATGAAAATGTAAAAATTTACTGAAAGTAAACTTCAAAGAAATCTGGCGAAATTTTTCACCAAAAAATCAATCTGCCAAAGTGTTATATACAAACGAATCATCTGTGAAAAGTGAAAGAAAAAAATTAAAGCGAGAAAAAAATCAATGCTTCGTGAAAAAAAAGTTGAAAATAAAAACGAATCCAACGAATCAAGAAGGCAGTGGAAGGAAAGAAAAGCAAAAAATGTGCTGCGGAAATGTGAAGTGACGTTAACTGAAAACGGCGACGACGAGAAAAGGAATAAAGAAGAAAAGCGAAAAGAAAAAGAAGCAATAGCCGTCAAAGCCTATGAATATGAAAATAACCCACCATGCCTGTGTTGTGTATGGTTTTCAATTGGTCTTATAAAAACAGCAACAACAATAAGCAACTCAGATATTGAAAGAGTAGAAAAGAAGAGAATAGATGAAATGAATTGGGACTACAATTTGTCCAAATTACCCCAAATGACAGCAGAAAAACTGAAAAGTGAAGTAAAATTGATATAATGAGTGGGCACAGTTTATAAGCAAAGAGATAAAATCTAATTGAACTCGTGTACTATGGGAGTAACGTGCAATATTTGTTCTTCTTAATTTCTTCAAGTAAATTGTACGCTTTTGAATGTTTATGGATGCAACAAATATTTTCTACACCATCGACAAATTGTAGCAATTGACAATCCTTTGTAAAGTTCTATCTCACTCCCTCTTTCTCTTCCTATATGTTTGCAATCTTTTTTTTTTTATTTAGCAGTGAACAGGGATGGCAAAAAGCATTTACAATTGTACCAAATTGCTTTCAATAGTACTATGGGCAGCAAGATGTATCTATTACAGGTGGAAGCGTTAGAACAGATGATTTAAATTTTTTCTTGTCGTTGTGGTCCGACCTTGTCAAATATTAAGCGTGTTTAAGCGCTTGCTTATATATTCGCTTGTTTTGTATGAAGCACTTAGCGACGACTTAGCGACAACTTGGCGACGAGAATCATTTTCGCTAAGTTTAAACAAATTTTTTTGACGTCTTTTTTTTATACGTTTTCAACCCTTTTTCATATTTTTGAATAAAATTACTTATCGCTATATTGCCGTTTTCTTTGCAGCTTAGCAAGCGATAATCGCTTGCTTGTAACAAAAACACGACTATTGTTTATACCAATTCCAAGATGTATCTAGTACAGGTGGTAGCGTTAAAACAGCAGGTTACATTTTTTCTTGTCCTTATGGTTGTTGCCGAAAATTACACCAATTCCTCCTGATATGACCTGAAATAGATACATCATGACAATTTCTATCAACTGAATTTGACAAGGTCGGCTCCTGAAATAAGAACAAAATGCCTTTAATTCCTACTGGTACTACCTTACTTATTTTGCCATGTATGGGCAGCTAGAATAAACTAAGTCAATCCATATTTAGAAATATCTGTTAATATTACAAATGCAATTCAAACGTTGAACAACCACAATGGAGTTAAAATTCGGATTTATTTAATAGAAGCGAATGTTACACTATAAAGATCGCATTTACTGGCACCGGAAAATGGAAATATAACTCAGACCTTTAAAAAAATTTCGTGACCAATAGATCTCGTCACTCTTAACTCAACAAAATTTTTTTTTCAGGCGACACCTAGTTTCTGAGATATGTTCGTTCGAATTTTGAATATAAAATTGATCTCTAATCGAAGAACCCACTGTGGGTTTTAGTGCAAAAGCTAAGGAAACTCACGAATTGTTATAAATCTTACAAATCTATTAATTTTGTTTCTGCAAACCGTTCTCCTAATATTTACTATATACATACAGCTGCGGTCAAAATAATAGCACCACGCACAAATTTATATTGACTCCGTTTACATCTGTTTAACAGTTGGGCCAATTTACCTCAAAACAAGATAATAAATTCTTTGATGTTAATGGTTTATTATCATAAGAAAATTATTTGGTTTTTTCAACAGTTTATAATTTACTAATTAATTTAAACAAAAAACTTAAAAACTACCCAGTCAAAATAATAGCACTTAATTTCATTTTTAACAATCTTGTTGATAAATTAATTGTATTGTTTCAATACTTTGTCGCGTGACCTTTGTTTGCTATTACCGCGGCACAACGCCTTCCCATGGAATCGACAAAATGCTGGCATCTTTCAACTTTAATGGAACTCCAAATTTTCTGCACAGCCTCCCAGAGCCCTTCAACGCTTGTTGGTTTTATTGTTGATAAACCCTTCTTTATATCCGTCCACAGATTTTCAGGCCACTCCATTACATTGATAGAGTTATCGTTGAATCAATTTTTTGCCATTTGGCTGGTGTGTTTGGAGTCATTGTCTTGCTGGAAGACCCACACCAGCGGCATTTCGTAGGAAGCATACGGCAGCATAATGTCATCAAGGATTTTTACATAAACCGATTCATCCATAACGGTTCCCATACCATGTTTTATAGTTTTTTATGTGAATTTTGGCATGTATTCACTGTTAGGTGGCCTACGGACAAAAGATCTGGAACCCTTTCCACCAAAAAGGACAATTTTGGATTCGTCAGTCCAAAGCACATTTCTCCACTTTTCCTTTGGCCAATTTTGATGTGCTTTAGCAAAAGATATCCTTTTAGCAACATGCTTAGAGGTAAGGAGCGGCACTTTTCGAGGACTACAGGCATTGAGGCTGTTGTTGCCTCGAAGTTTGCGGCGAATAGTTTCCACGCTTGCCGGCACATCCAATGTTTTTTTGAGCTCCGTGGCTGTCATAAAGGGATTTGCTTTAGTCATCCGTACTAAACGCTTTACCATTAAGGGTGACAAAACTGGCTTCCTACCACGAGATTCAACTTTTTGCTCATATCTTAGGGCATTTATTATAATTTTATTGGAACAACCCAGCAAATTCCTTATTTGGGAATAAGATTTACCCTCGGACGCAAATTTTTTTATTACTTCACGTTTTTCCGGCGAACAATGCTTTCCGCGACCCAGAACTATACAATTTTTATAAAATTATTACCTGATTTTCAAGAAAGTATATTAAAAAATTTTTATTACCTTTTGTTTTCACTTTTTTTCACAAAATTTTGCAAAACAAATTTAAAAAAGCCTGCTGGTGCTATTTCATTGACTGCACTGAAGTAGATCCTTTTGTAAATGATCGATCATTTCTAGAGAACCGTTAACTATCTTGAGGAAAAAAACTTCTCTTAAAAAGAGTAAAAAGAGTACTACGTCATCGCTTAGTTATGTTCAAATAATAAGCACAGAATTTATTTTTTTACTGGAATGACAATAGTTTTCGACGTTGGTGCTATTTTTTTGACCGACACTGTACATACAACGTGAATAGTGTAATAATGTAACTTCTAATAGTGTAACTTGCAACTTCTTTCAAACATTTTGCATTGTAAGGGATCATTCGGGATTACGAGCCCACCTGTACCGTATTGGACTAGTGGCGAACAGTGAGTGCAGGGCATGCATGGAGGACGATGAGACGTTGGAGCACTTCTTATGCCACTGCCCGGCCTTCACACAAGCTAGATCCAGATACCTTTCGGATAGTACGATACCGGACATGACCAAACTTGTGGGTATGGACTGGAATAAACTAAGGAATTTCGTGAATAGCACCGAATTCCTATAAGGGACATAGTGTAGTAGTAGGATAATCTTAGAGCGCACAACAGGTCGAACTTAGCGGCTTAAGTGTATGTCTTTACTGACATGGGAAGGTTTAGAGTGCTCCTTCTGAACACTCAACACCACGCCCCTCTTTTCGAACTAACTAACTAACTAACTAAGGGATCATTGGCCTTTCGCTTGCAATTAAGCTTGATCAATTTTTCAATAGCATCATTTTAAACCAGTGCTGATGAACCATTGAGGCTAGATCTGAGATAGCTACGTATATGGTTTGCAAGGAATCATTTGAAAACTTAATGATCTTATTAGAGATATGTATAAAATTGTCTGGTGCTTGGATAAATAAAATGACAAATTATCATTTTTAGAAAACACAGAAAAAATTCTTATCACTCTAGTGCATTTTATTTCTTCAATCCAGATTAAAACGATTACCGGTTTAGGAACAGATTTTTTGGTGCATCGGGCAGCATCATGTAAAATTGCACAGCCTTGGGTATTCTGCTCTTTTAGCCTAATGTATCGATTAATTGTCTATAAATTTATTGTATACACCTCCGTTATCTTTATCTCTGGTTATCCTACATTTAGAGATAACTGTGGCTGTCATTTTGTATTGTATTTGAACTTCTTAACTGTTGGTAGCTTTAAACCAGACAGTGTTAATGACCCATAAAATTATTTCTTCCTTCGCATAAAAACTTAAAAACAGCTAAACCCGAAAATGTGTTCTGTTTTCTATGTCTGTAATTAAATTGTACTTTTAGTACAAATGATGACAGAACAACCCAAAGTTCCAAAGTTATTGTTTTCTCCCTCTCATCGCTGGTATTCTTTTGGACGACAGTTCAATGAATTGTCGTTTATTAAGTGGACTTTGGATTATTTATTAAATTAAATGCGAAACCACGTAGGAAATTCCTATTGAAAACTAAATTTCCATTCCCTTTTTTTATCGATTCCTTGAGATTCTTTTAACTATCATGTGATTACTTGGTGAAATTTCTACTTAAATATTTGTCTTCCTCTATGCAATTTTTTGTTATTGCATTTTCTTTATTTCTTTCTTGCTCTCTTTTCAAATTCGCCTCAAATGTTTTTGGTTGAGAACAATAGGTAGAGAGAGACGAACGCGACATATTTTTTTTGTTATTGTTATTTTCATTCTGTTTTGTATTCCTCTCATTGGCGGCGAGTGCAGCGACGGCGTTTGCAGACTGCGCTGTCTCAAATGTCAATTTAATATGGAATTTTTCATTTAGAATGCCGAATGAAAACAATTGTACACAAAAATGGAAAATTTTGAACAAAAATGCAAGTTTTTATCGGGAACTAAAGGAATTAAAGATATAATTAAATTAAAAGATGCAACATAAAAAATATTCGTAACTAATTTAAAAGAAAATGTTCAAAATTCATTTAGATTTGGAATTTTTGTTAAAAAAATTTAATATAAACTTAGATTACCAGATCAATCATTTGGTTTCTTGGGTTTCTTTCGAACAGACTTAAAACTTTTTTAAAATTTACTGAATCTATTCTGCAATTCTTTTCTTTTTATTGCCCTTTTTCGTTTTTTTTTTAACATTTTTATGTGCGTTAATGAAAGAAAAACCAGAAAGATGTTGAATCATTCCTTTTTGGTTTCCTTCGGCCTACACTACTTCCTATAATTGTTTAGCTTTTCTTTTTTACTCTTCTCCTTTCTATTTCATTGTTGCTTCTACTGTCTACTAAATGCTGCTTACATTTTTCATTCAATTTATGTTTTCTTTTCGTATGTTTCTGCTCGTGGAATTCTAAAAATGAAATTGCATAAAAATATTATGTTGATCAGATGATTTAGAAATCATATTTTAATATGAAAACATGGACGTATGAATTCATTTATAAAATCGAAACATTCTCTTAAACTTCTTGCTTGTCGTTTGAAATTGAGGGGTTGGAAGCGTAGGAAAAACACGGAATACAAACATTGGAGATGAATGTCTCTTCATTTATTTATAAACCTTATCCTGTCAACATAGCTAGTTAAATTTAAAAAACGTTTACTGTCTAAAGGGAACCTTAGACCAGCGGAAGTCGGGCCGTCTTCCGAATCTGTGTAAGGTACGCTCGGGCAGGCGGCCGACTAGTTGGAAAAAAATCAAAACAAGTTTGATTTTCTGAAAGTCGGCTAGTGTAAAGCGAAACAATGCCCGACACAAAAGTCGGCCTGACAAATAGTCGGCCGACTGGCCCACATCTCTAAAGGGCACCTTAGACCAGGGGATTGTCGGGCAGACTTTCGAGTCGGGCCAACTCATCTCCCAGTATAAGGTGAAGTCGAGCAGTCGGCCCACTAGTCGGGCAAAAATCAAAACTAATTTGTTTTTCAGAAAGTTGGTCCGCAGGTCTCAGGTGCCCTTAAGGTGCACTTAAAGACTAGTCTGCAGGTCTAAGGAGATCATTACTGACATGTGAACATGCCTGCTTTAACCAAATGCAACTCTGGTAGTTATTATTGCTGTTAGTAAAACGACTTCTGATCGTCAAGTTATTATGAAGGATCAAAAATCGCTTGGCCCTTATAGCATTCTAGGGGAGGTGTTCGCATATGGTGCATTCTCTCCTGAATAGACACCTAACTCTCTATGGAGTGGAAGAGTAGTACATACATATATCATTAGCATATCCGGAGAAAACTGGGGGTATTTCCTTGTGCAATCCAATATCCAACGTAATGGTGTAGTAGAATGAGGAAGGTAAGGTGATCACTTTAGAAAGCTGATTTGAACTTTCTTCTTGATGGTACACACGGAAGCTGTACAATGGTTCAACAATCAAAGTTCGCTTTTAACGGAAATAAATCCAAACTTTCTCCACACCTGCGCTTGTTAGACAAGAATGTGTCTTATCTATTCAAATATTCAACATATGTAGTTCGATTTAACATAAAGGACAACAGAATTTACATCTGCGACCATTTGACAAGAATGTGCTGCCTCCCATTTTATTGATTATACTTATGGTCGAGGCAATGGATGCAGCTAATAACGAACCATTGTTCGGGATTCAGTGGAATATGTATAACAAAAAGGTAGACACCGTATTTTATCTGACTAACGACTGTTTATTCATAACACTTTAACTAAACTCTGTCCAACTAGCTCTGTTTTACTAACAACAGTCGCGGTTATCAGGGTAGCATTTGGTTAAAGGAGACATCTTCATATGTTAGTTAGACAGTATAAAGAAACTGTTCTGAATCAACACTAGATTATAATATTTTATTTGATTCGATCTGCAATTGTTTTTATTAGAAGATTTTAGAAAAAGTTAAACAGTCGGAACTGGGGTTTTAACTCACATTGGCGGACGATCGTCTCGAAGACTGTGAGACACAATTGAACAAGACGGTCATTGTTGATGGTTCATTACTGAAAACGTGCAATCAAACAGCTATTTAGGATGTAAGGTATGTAAAAATTGGAAGGGATAAATGAAGCCCTAAATTTCTCATAGGTCAATATTCGCAGAATATTACAAATTTCCAAAATTCAACTGCAATGTTTTAGTTTGTAGTGAGTGCATGTTCACGACACTGACTTTCCTCATCCATAAAAACAAACCCATACAAGCAAATCAAAAAAAAAAAATTTTATTTTTATTATTTTATTCGTAACAAATAGAAGTAAAGCAACAATAATAAATGAGATGACTCCAAACATCGGTATAAACTTAATTTTGCACGTTTCAAGGAAATTAGTAACTAATCCAATTTCAATATTTGCTCCATATCCCCATTTTAGAACTAACTTGATTTACACGGTTTGGCATGCTCTCTACCAAATTTTCGATAACACCTTTTGGAATTCGATTCCATTCCGCATGTACACGATCCCAAAGGTTACCCATGTTTGTTGGGGCGGCTTCGTACTGCCCGAGCCGTCTTTTCATGATTGACCAAAGATTTTCAGTCGGATTGAGGCCATTCCATCAATTGATAATTTTGTTTCCCAATCCATTCCTTTACAATTTTTGCTGTGTGTTTTCGCTGTGTGTGACACTCGAGAGATAATTTCTCCCAATCCTAGGACATATGGTTCAAAAATACTAGTTCATTACTAGTTCTAAAATAGTATTTTTTCCTGCTGGGATCTTATTCAGATCATAAAATCATTTTAAAATTAGAATAATTTTTGTGTGCAAATGTCTAGAACTTACTGAAGCATAAAATTATGTATGAAGATAGAAATAGTGTTTCTTAATTCCAATATTTCATCAAAAGTCAAAAATCATGCCATTTATTATTCCAGTTTTTGAGGATATATAACACAAATTGAGGAAAAAACTGATCAACCGGCGCAAACAACCGGTTTGTTCGGAAACTAAATTTTAATAAACTGGCCCATGGTTACTCGCAAAGAACCGGGTTTTCGGTTTCGTATCAATCGGTATATGATGCAAACACTTCGTATTTATTTATTAAGCTAATAAAATTGTTAATAAAGATCTGGCAATGCACAATGACAACCCCATGGCCCTACTTGAATCGGTTGGTCCCCTACTTCAGATATTGCTAGAGCAGCACTTAAATACTTTATTGTGCTAAGCCTTTTAATTTTGTCTGCAATTAGATTTAACAAGGACTATTCTCGCAAACTATTCGAATGGTCGCTTTAAAAATTTAAATTTAATTTTTTTTGGGAACCACTAATTTAGTCGAAATCAGCAGTTTATCGAATTGTAGTAGATTTTTATAAATTATTAATATTATAATTTTGTATAATAACTTGTCAAAGATATGTATTTTATCTTGTAAATTATTAAACACTTTTTTGCATCACTTGAGTAAAGAATTTTTAAATTTCGATAAAGTAGGCTATGATATCAATTTGTATTGCGCACACATTTTGTAAAAACCAAAATTTTAACAGTTATTTTAAAAAATTTCAACAACCTGGGTCGCGGAAAAGCTCTTTTTCACCTCCGAAAAGAAAAAAATCCTTATTTTAAAATCTGTAAGACGAATAAGGATATAAACTGAGGGATATAAACTATATTTCCACGATTTAAGAGAAGATATGTATATACAAAGAATAAAAAGCAGGGAAGGTGGAGTTATGGTGGGGGTGCAATATTTTATTGTTGTACCACCAATTTAGTACCTGAAAAAATTACCGGAGCATCATATAAAAGGATATTGGATGAAGTATTTTCCGAAATTAATATTGGTTTGAAATTAAAGCAAATGGCCCATGTAAACACCCCGGCTTATTTTTTGGCTGATTCACGCGTAAAAGAGAATAGGGTCAAATTCTAATCACGTGAGCATCTTTAAGAGCACGGAGATAACATCACCAAATCAGCAAGTGGACAGATGGCATGAATACTTTACGACACAGTTTAGACTTCTGGATAATGAAAATCAATGTACTTCTTCAGCAGCATACTCACGTCACAACCCGAAAAGGGAAATTCCAAAGCAACCCCCGTCTCAAACAGACATCGGGGCGGCAGTGGAGAAATGGGGAATGACAAATCTTATGATCCTGATAGCATTCCAGTGTAGCTGTTGAAATATGGTGCATCACCATTAACAGATGTCATTGCGCCGGTCATCAGAAGTGCATGAATAAACAAATAAGTCCCTACGGAGTGGAAAGGGGGAGTGGTTATCACTATCCCGAAAAAATTTCTTCTAACACTGTGTAATAACTGGAGGGGTATTACTTTGCCCAATGCAATAGCCAATGCAATACTGCAGCGAATTTCGTCGGCGACGGATCAAATTGTGCGGAAGGTGCAGGCAGGTTTCAGGCTTGGCCGACCACAAAAGCATGCTCCTGATGCCCATAGAACAATCAATATAAATACACTCACCTATAAACCTAGTTTGCATAGATTTTGGGAAACCGTTTGATTGTATGCACCGTACCACCATAACCGAAAAGCATCAACATGCCGGACTAGATAGAACACGTATACATGATTCGAGAACTGTACCGATATGCAGCAAATAAAGTTGGTTTAATGGAAAGGAAATCCAACCTTTCACCACATCTACCGTAGTTAGACAAGGATTCGTCTTATCCCCCACATTATTTCTTCTACTAATGGAAGCAATCAATGCAGAAGCGCCGTTCGGCATACAGTGGAATATGTAAGAACTATTACAGGAGACGAAGCTAATGCATATTCGTTCGTTAATTGAATCAATCAACTAGTATTTAGGATGCAAGATTACCAAAGACGGTGGCTCCGCGACGGATATAAGCGCTTGAATAAATAAGACCCATTATTCATTCCTAAACCTGCACAAAATCTGTCGCAATAAGAGGATAATGGAAACGACGAGGCAAATATATCGTATCTGAGGCAAATACCAGTCCTATTGTATTCGACATACAACGTAGAAGAAATTTGATTTGGATCGGCCATATACATATGAGCCAAACATTAGTTATTGCTAGAGCGGCGCTTGTATGGAACCCTCATCGGAATTAAATGCCAGGAACGTAGCCAAATGCCTGGAAGAAGTGTCTGGAAAGGTATTTAAACAAACTCGACTATGACGGAACCAAAGTACATCACTCGCCATAGACAAATTGATGGAGAGAATTCATAGCTGCCTTATGTCGCCCTTGAACCTTTTACTTAAACATTGTATTGTAATATTGTTTTATATTGTTAAAGTTTGTTTAAATAATGAAAGGTACATATAAAGGTACTCCTTATAAACATTTCCCGAAGGCAGTATTGTACTCAAAACGAGTGCTGTTTCTTTAATGGTTTCATATCACTTGTCTGAGGTCGGGATATATTCATTCCACTGCTTACCTTAGGAACTTGGAAGTCTACCATTTTGCGTTCATATACTTAAAAAAAAATTTCTTTCGGCTGCGGTCACCTCGCATAGTGATGGCGACACTATCGAGTATATAGCCATGAAAGAGCTTCTCAAAATACCGTTCGGAGTCGGTGTAAAACTGTAGGTCCCAATCAGTGAGTGGAAAGCGCACAGCGCAGTGCTTATGAGAAGATCTCTGTCCATTCATGGGATGTAATGTTGTTAGCTGCAAAGGAATTGGGTCAAAATGTTGTTAGCTGCAAAGGAATTTCTACAAACTATAGGATGTCAGTCCAACATTTGAAAAATCCCGACATGTTGGATTAATCTATTAAATTCACCTTACGTTCCTAGGTAACATTTGATAATGCAAGGTTAATTTCAAGTAAAACAATATCCATAAATTACACTGATTATACATCGACTTTTTTGTTTGTCTGTTATTTCTTTTGTATCTGACCCAATGCTCGATCACAAAAACTCTGTCTTTAAGAAATATGAGTGCACCGCAATTTAGGTAGATTTCTTACATTAAGTAAATAGTAACCAAATATTTGAATACTATTTCCACGTAAACGTCAAAAACATATGATCGCAATTTCAATAAACAACCCCTCCTCATTTCCATTGAAACTGTACAATTGTAAAATGAAAGCCGGAAGAAAGTGCAGCCGTGTAGAATGTCTACAATGAGATATCTTCAAAAAAAAGTAGCTTGGGCAAATAAGTGAAGGGAAGAAAGCCATTTCGTCGACGCCGCACGCCGCAACAAACAAAGATAACTTATAAAAAATATTCAATTCGGAAATGAGTCATTTCTTAATAGAGCGATGAGAATTATTCATTCGTTTTGCGTATACTGCAGCGGCAACAACTGCAACTACCGATTGCCACTGACAAGCCAAGGCAGACTTCTTCTTCGTTGTTGCTGCTGCTGGCCATGATGATGATTTGTTCTTCTCCACCATATCTTCCCCATTTCTCGTTTATTCTGACATTATGTACTATAGAGTACCACTCTTTTCAATAATTTTCTTCTGTTACCGCTTGTTGTTTGGTTGATTGTCTTTGAATGATGGTCATACTTTTCCTATTTGTTGCTGTAATTGTTTATGGTTAGCCTGAGAGTAGTTCAGGGTAATTGTTAACTTTTTGTTTTTGCACAGTTTTCTTGAAAATTTGTTTTTATATTCCCCTTCTCCCCCTTTGGAATTTCTTCGTTTGGTTTCCATTCACTGCAAAAACAGAGACCAGAACTCATGTTACTCTACTCTCTTACTTGTGGTGCAAAGAGAAGAGGAAAATTATTTATGTATATTGATACAAATGAATTGATATTAATGATATCGCAAACTAATTTGTATTTGTTATTAATAAACAAAACACATGGAATATGAGAATTTCTGTGTAGATAATAAACCCCTGCAGAAGGTGGTGGATAAGTCACGGTCGAGACAATTAGGGGGAGTTGTTGGCATGACAGTATTTACGACCAATCTCTTTCGATTTAGACTATCAATTTTAAAGAATGTAAGAACATCTGCCAAAATTGTCCACCAAATACAATAGTTAGAAAATAAACATAGATTAATGAAAAAAGAAAATTGTAACCAAAAACTAATCATCCGAAAATTAAGAAAAAATTAATTATTAATCCCATTTTTGTTTTGTTTTGTTCGTTTCATTGTAAATGCAATACTGATCCTGAATCCTGAGAATCACAAATATGAGAACTATTCTCCTCGCTCGCTGTAAATAAAAAGTTTTACTTTTATTCAACGATAGTCTAACACGGCCTTAAGCTGATACGTCGCTGCAGAATGACTGCCTAACACCAAATCCTCAGTGAAGGTTGTTTAAGATCTCACGGAACTATTTGATACCTGCCGAGGCCTCATCTTAATGGAGATAATTAGAAGAAAATAAAAGAATAAGAACTAACCGCGAATAAAACCGTCAACAGCAAAAGCCTCACATGGCTCGCGTATGCTGATATTGTGGATATAATTGGGTGAAAACTTCGAAAGGTTGCTGACGTATTTTCGAGAATCTAGCAGGAATCGCCGATATTTTCGAGATTTTAGAAAAAATTGGCCAAACCCAGTAAATGATGGTAAAACTAATTCCATGGTTTCAACGAACAGAGGGACCACTCAAAAAAATGGTTTCTCGTTACATCCCATGAAGGGATTAGGAAGAGCTTCGCACATACCAGTGAGCTGTGCGCGTTCTAGTTTCACACTCACTGATTGGGACGTACAGTTTTACACTGTTCCCGAACGGTATTTTGAGAAGCTCTATCATGGTTACATACTCGATAGCGAGGTGACCGACGTCGAAAGAAATATAAGGTGGTCAGAGCAGAGATCGAACCCACGTTCTTATGCACAAGAGCCGCGCATACTACCATTGTACCATCGACGGCCACTTAGAGCAATATGTGATCGGTAAAAACTGTTCTAATATCGATGTAGTGGACAGTTTTCCTTACCTTGGAACGGGCGTAAACAAAAACAAAGACGTCAGTCCTGAGATCAACCGAGAATTGTGCGGAGAAGGTTGTTATTTCTGGCTTATCAAGCTTTTCGTATATAGGGACCTCTCCTGAGAAGCAAAGATCCAACTATATCAGACATTTCCTGCGCTTTGTCTTTGCGCTTCTTCAATGAGGATACGAACTTCTGTCAGCAACATCGAACAACATCCTCCATTTTTAGTTTTGTGCGTTCACGATGTTCATATATTTACATATTTTGAACATTCAGAGTAACAATTACAGCTGTGTTTGTCAAGCCTCAGCAACAGAATACTTCTCTTGACGTTCAAACACAAGTTCGCTTTTCTTCCATCAGTAAACCGAAGAGCGAGTTGACAAATCTATGTATAAATTAATCTATGGCAAAGACCAACTATACAGCCTGTCTTGCTTGATGGCGCGTAAAGCTGGGAGTCTTTCGACCGAGTAATGCTCCGGAAAGTATATGGATTAAAATAAAGTATATGGATTTCTGTCATGGTGTGAACGACGATTGTGCTGTCGTACTGTCCTGTCACACATTAAGTTTGGATTGATATTACGACAGAGCTGCTGAAACAGAGAAAGAAATTGCCATCATGTAAAAGGGGTCACTAGCATTTCAGTTATCAGCGGAAGTAAAACAGCAGTTGTTATTAAAATGAAAAACATTTACATACCTTATTCGTGCTTAGTATCAGCATTACTATTATTTTTTCCCGCAACTCTATATCACTCCTATCTTTTCACACACTTTATATCCATTTGTCAAGTTATAATAGCAATTGCCAGTACACTTCTTTCTTTTTGGAAGGAAAATGCTATTGCACGTGACGATATGCGTTACACGTAAATTAATAACCACAGAGCCATAGCATTTCCAACCATTACCATTTACGGAAATCAAACTTACGTGACTTGTGACGTTTGTCGCTAGCACACACACACACACACAACTCGTGTTATTTTTTGTTGTTATTCCAATGACACATTCTCAAAGAATGTGCCGTCCCTCGGTCGGTACACCTCATACGAAATTCTTGTCCAAATTTAAGATGGGCATAGGTGATTATATTAAATGCGCACTGTGTCTGTATGTAGTATAAGGGAGAGTGAGTCTAATCCCCAAGGATAGATTTGATGAAATGTTTTCAATAAAATATACTTCTTAATACTTGTATATCAAGTAAGGGCAATTGAACGTGATGGAACATAATTTCAGAGGCTTTAACATAAAGAGAATAGAGGCTACTTTGTGTTAATAACACAGTTTGGAGAAAGTGACATTGATATATTCAAAGACTATATACCAAACCATATGATCTGCATTTAATACCTACAATTTCGGACTATTCTTAAATAAAACCAAATGCAGTAGGATTATAACCAAGTTCTGGGCGAAAAATATGATTTACTTTCGTGTTCTACTACTTATCTCCCACACACCACTGTGCAAAAACTGACTATGCATAAAACAATCAGATGAACCACAATGTTACACATATTCTATATTTATTTGTATTGAATTTCAATGCAATTAACATAACATAATGGGGAAATAAACAAATAAATAAACTCCAACATAATTCTATATTTGAACAAATATTGCGCGCAATTTAGAAGCCGGTACTTTTCCGTATCTAAACAATGCGCTACATTCTAACGCAGTGCCACCAATATGTGGGGCTTCCTTATAATTAACAATTTCTCATTTTTAAATTATTGAAAACTCAATTTGTTTAGATACTAAGGCCCCATTTTTGAATGGAAAATCATCTTTGATCAACGAACACACGTAATTAAAACTATGAATTATTATTTTTAGGTTAATAATTGATTGCTGTTTTAATGGGAAGGAAAGCCAACCTTTCACAACATCTCCGGGAGTTAGACAGAGATGTGTCTGAGATGTGCTGTTGACGAGGAAGTAATTCCATATTTCAAAATAAAGGATGAAATCACTTTTATAAATGGTATACTTCTGAAAAATAATCAAATTATTATTCCCAACAGCTTGCGTAGGACTGTCTTGAACAATATTCATGAAGGTCATATGGGTGTGCTTAGGTGCAAAAATTTGGCTCGTCAAACCGTTTATTGGCCAAACATTTATAATGACATCGAAAATATAGTTTCTAACTGTGAAACTTGTCTAAAATATCAAAACTCGAATACGAGGCCTGAATTGATGCCTCATGAAATTATTGACATACCTTGGTATAAGGTCGGTTGCGATCTATTTGAGTTTCAAAATAAAATGTATCTACTAGTGGTAGATTATTATTCAAAATATATTGAAATTGAACTCCTTAGTAATGGTTATAGCAGTTCATATGTTGTGACGAAGTTAAAATCAATTTTTTCAAGACAAGGTATACCTTGTATTTTTATGTCAGATAACGGTCCTCCATTTAATTCAAACGAATTTAAATTATTTTGCAAAAATTGGGGTATAAATCATACTACTTCCAGTCCCTATTTGCCCAGATCAAACGGGTTAGCTGAAAGGTCAATTCAGACTGTAAAAAAATGTTTACTTAAATCTATTGAAAGTGGTTCTGATCCATATATCGCATTATTACATTACAGAGCAACGCCTAAGGGAAATTTGCCAAGTCCTGCAGAGCTTCTAATGTCTAGGACTCTTCGGACTAAAGTTCCGTCAGTTCTTGAGAACTTAAAACCAAAGTTAATTGACTCTGAGGAATATAAAAGGAAATTAACTTTGAACTTAAAAAAAAGTACAAACTATTATAATAAAAAGTCGAAGAAGTTTAAACCATTAAATGAAGGTGATAAAGTCATGTTCAAGAAGAAAACAACAAGCTTTTGGATTCCCGGAGAAATTGTAAAGATCTGTAAAGAGCCACGATCATATGTAGTTTCAGACAATAATGGATCTATTTTTAGAAGAAACCAAGAACACATAAGAAAAACACCAGAAGGTAAAAAGGAGTCTCAAAGTTTTGCAAATGATAATGTGGATGTAACTAATGAAGAATTAGAATCAGTTGAGGAAAATTTGAATGTTAAAATTGAAAGTAGAACAGAAGATTATGTTACAAAAAGTGGAAGAGTTGTTAAGCCACCTGGAAAACTGAATTTGTAAAACGTAATGTTTATTATAATTATATTTAAATCAATATAACAATTTCTTATATATTAATATTGATATTTATTATATAGCCGAATAAGCCTCAATATTGTATTGTATATATTTTATGTCTTGAAAAGAGAGATGTTGTATATACTCTATTACACATACGTGTAATATTTATTTATAATTAATATATATGAAACACTCTGTAACAGATGTCATTATGACAGTTGTTGTACTTATAATTCTTCAATAAAAGAAGACATTGTTAATACTGAACTAAAAGGGAACACATGTGTTTTACATCAAAATACAAAGATTAACATCCCCCACGTTATTTCTCCTACTTATGGACGTGGTAATGGCGGCAACTAATGCAGAATCATCGTTCGGCATTTAGTGGAGTATGTATGAGCACCTACGTGATATCGAATACGCAGATGTCATATGTCTTATGCCCCAAAAATTTTATAACATCGAGGCCACGTTAAAATGCGATTGAGAATAAATATACGATAAATAAGACAAAGCTAATACGTATTCGAACAGAACGGAATACCCCACTAACAGTTGATGGTTCTTTAACTGAAGTCGAGGATTCAATCGATTATTTACGATGCAAGATTACCAAGGATGGTGGCTCTGCGACAGATATAAGTGATCGGATAAATATGCCCCATGTTGCATGCCTAAACTTGCACAAATCTCGCATAATAAGAGGATATCGGAAAAGACGAAATTGATAATATTCAATTGCAATTTGTGAAGCCTTATACACGGTTGTACTACTTGGATCTTGACGAAGCTGACAACGAAGAAGGTCCAAACGTTTGTCAATCGTTGCCAGAGACATAAACCTTATCGATTGGCCCAAGTTAATTCCTATTTAAGTACTGTGGCAACGTACATATAGCAATTGGTTATACGTAGAAGAATGAACTTGGATCAGCTATATACTTAGGAGCCCAACGTCAGATATTGATTGATCAGTACTTGAATAGAACCCGCAGTCCAGGAAGACCACCAGATACACGGAAGCGGTGCCTGGTAAAGGAAAATAAGCAAACTCGACTATCACCGAACCAAATTATATTACTTGATAGGGATAGAAATCGATAGAGAGAATTCGTTTACCCGCTATGTTCTTCGTGAACCTTTTGTATAAACTTTGTATTGTAATATTGCTTTATATTCTTATATTCTGTTTAAATAAATAAAGGACATTCAGTATTGTGCAAAACCTAAGCAATTTTTATAGCAATTTCTTAAAAAAAAAATGTTTTAAATAGATATCATTTAAAAGAAAGTAAAATACGTTATTTCATTTATTTAATTATTGGCAACATAAATATTTGCAAAAATAAACAATCGAATTTCATAACGGCAAAATATGTGACAAAAACTATAAAAAAAATTTGTTTATCAATTCTTTTCGTTTTTAATTATTAATTGTGTTCATCTTCCTGACGATACTACCCAAAGGGCAGCGAAATATCGAAGAATAAAATTATTTAAAAAAACGACCAAACGCTTGAAGATTTTAAATTTGAATAAAATAATATATATGTATTGAAATTTTAGCTGCGCAAAACCTGAGCAACTTTTCAATATTTTGTATAATATAAATTTATTTTCTAAAACCTGCTGACAACGTTTCGGCATGGATTTCATGAGGTTGGTTATTGTTTCCATCGGTATAGATTTCCATTCGTCTTTTAGGGTTTTTATAAGATCTTCGCGGTTGCTGAAATGCCTTCCACTAACATTGCGTTTGAGGATTCCAAAAAGATTTTCAATTTTATTCAAGTCTGGTGATTGGGCCCGCCAATCACGGACTGAAACCTTTTTCATCTTTAAAAAGTCTGTGAACAACTTTGACGTGTGTTTCGGATCATTGTCGTGTTGAAACACGCATCGAAGAGGCATGTTCCACTATGCGGACGGAATCATTACAGTCTCTAAGATGCTTTCCTACATGACACGGTCCATGAAGGCGCCCAATACCGTTTCCAGGCAAACACGTCCAGACCATCACACTTCCGCCGCCATGCTTCACGGTTTGCTTGCAGAAGCGTGGATCCAGCCATTTTCCTTTTTTGTGGCGAACGTGACACTTCACATTAGAGCTGAATAAATTAAGTTTGGATTCGTCGCAGTTGACAATTTTTTTCATTCCAGTCCTTATACTATGTCACAAATGCTATTAAAAAAGAAAATTGGACCATAAAGGTTTTTTTACGATCTTCGAACCAATAGCGCTCTGCACCAACCGTTTATTTAAATGTTTTTTTCTAAGCATTGGTTTTTTTCATGATGCATAATTTTTCAAATCATTTCCTTGGCTCTTCTTCGAAGTTCTTCTGTTATGTTCCAAAGTATTTCCTATCTCAATAGAGGCGGTAAAAGGGGCTTGCTTTATCAACTTGGAAATTTCTCGGTCTGTTCGCTCAGATGTCTTGCGAGGCCGTCCACCTTTGGTGGTAGTATCAAGCGATCTCGCCATTTTATATTCTATGAATACCGGTTAGTTTTCCTGATATTTGCCACTGTTGCTGTATTCTTCGTATTTAAAGTCAGATCAAACATAATTACGACTTTACGAATTTAAATAGCCACTCAAAAATTAGGTCTAAATTTATCATACCAACGAATTTAACCAGCCTGTTCCATTGGTTTCTAATCACCAACATTTGTACATGTAGACCCGCACTTTATCAATATGAGTGTTACTAGTATTTTTGTGTGCGTCATGAAGTTCTTAGAATCTTTTATTCGAATCATATGAACTTGATAATATTTGGCGCCACTAATTTCTTTTTTAGTAGAAACAAATCTAAAACTGCAATATTTGCGATATAATTATTATATTAAATATATTAGTTTTTTTTTAGAATAAATTAAACATTCTATAACAATATCTGGTTAGAGCTAATTGCAGTTATAATTTTTAAATTTCATACAAACTAGCGGACAGTTAGTTAGCTGTAACTGCAGGATAAATTGATCTGGTGATATTGGGAGTTTAAATTGATTTACCTTTTACTTATTACGAAGGGATAAGGGAGGGGAGAACATCTCACAGTCAGCGAGATTTGGGATTTTTATATATAAACTCAATGGTTGGGACCTACAATTTTACACAGATTCTGAATATTGTTTTGGAATTAAACCCACGTTCTCATGTACAGGGTCGTTAACCATTACCCCACCAACTGTCACTTTTATGGCCAGTTTTTAAGTGGGTAGTTAACTATCGGATTACTTAATCTTAATTCTAAGTTAATTCGAGGTTAACTTTGCATTTTGTTTTTCAGTGGTGAGTTAATGTTATTATCAACTAATATGGCAACCCTTGTATTCTTATTGGAAAAACGTGTGTTTTGGGATAAATACCAAAACAACAAAGGGGAACAAACAAAATGGAATTATGTAAATCGAAGTCATTTTAACAAAAATGTGTAAAAAACCAAATAGGCGTAATCATTTAACGATCTAGGCTCAACGTATGTTTACAAATACGCAAATCTGAAACATGTATTTTATACAATCTTCATTTCTCACTTTGACAGTCAGTAATTTGATTGTCAAAATAATGTGGTTCTGACTATAAGTTAACCAAGCAACATTGGGTGGTTAAATCATAGTTAAACAATGACTAAAAATCACAATTCGATGTTTAACCACAGTTTAACTAAGAAACGAAGATCACCACTGACTGAAAAACTGGCCATTAGTAATTCATTTTGCCTAAAAAATATTACTCAGATGATTTTTATTTATTCGATCTTTACATTGGCAATTTTTTATTATCATCCAAGCTCAAGTCCCTTCTATATCTCTATTAATAGATATATAGTTTTTAAAAAAGAAGTTTTGCAAAATGCATCCTCATGATTCCTAGCAAACCCTATAGATATTTCAAATCAAGGCACAGATCTTCATCAGCGGTTGTTTGGAATGATTTTATTGAAAAATTCCTCAAAATAAATGCAAACGAAAACTGATTTCAATTGAGAATTTTCCACTATGCAAGTGTTCGAAAAATATCGCAATCAAAACAAACAAGAAAATTTTTGCAGAAACTTCTTTCCATCTCCAGACAACCAACGGTTCCCATTATACATGATTTTTGTTGTTGCCTAACAAACAAAATTTTTACATGCAATAACAATTGTCAGTTTCGTAGTGCTCTACGTTCAAATTCATCAGGGATGATTGTAAATGCTTCCTTGTTTGTTTTGCTTGCGATATTTTTCGAATACTTGCATAGATGGAAAAAAGTAATTAATATAACTTCATCTAGCCAGAAAACTGTTTGGAACCGGTTTTAAAATCATAGATTCTGTCTGTAGCATAGAACTGGCGCTGGATAGACGGAGCCGTTTCGCAGCATTGGCGTATCACGGTAAATATTTCGATATATCAAGTCAACAAAGGCACAAGAATCAATCTAGGCCAAAATATACCACATCTTTTCCAAGGTTTATCGGAATGCAAATTTTGACACGAAACGGTTCAAGCCATGGCGCCTTTGCTATTGGTGAAACGCTTCCAAGTTATGCAACTGTTAAAAATTTGTATGGGATAATATTTCAAACATGTTTTAAGACTTAAAATTATTTTTTGATTGGTACTTTGAATCATAGATAAAGAAAATAATAGATATAGCGCGCTCATTGTCAACTTTATTCACTAGGTGCTGTCCTGTACTAGTGTCACTTTCATTGAAGTTTCCCATAATTCTCATTGACGTTTATTCAAATTTATGGGAAATTTTTCTTAAAGTAATTTAAACAAGGGAAATGTGACAAAATTTAAATGATTTTATACAATAGCATTTGTTTCTTATATAAATATCAATTTCAAAGCCATGAGGCCTGTGCTGGTATATCTATAAGAGAAAGCCCGTAAAACCGCCCAAAGATGAACATGCCGGAACACATTTCTAATCTAAAAACTTCCCCGCGCAAGTTGATACAGTTCAACTTATGTGGTTGCAGATGCCAAAACCGTCAGCGTGTCTGAGGACTCTCAACAAGGAATGGTAGCTGAACCGGAAGAAGAGCCAATTTATTAGGACTTAGTCGGTGGTGTCATGGCTTTGCAATTCGATTGCCATGAGATATTCTACTTTAAGTGACGTGTTGTATTCCTGTTTCGAAGTGATATTTTTATTGAAAATTATTTTTTCTTTTGATATGAAATTTTAGAATTTAAATGTCATATTTTGTTTACTTTATTTTTTTTGGAACAAAGAATATCCCACTTGTTGCTTTCAACGACATCTAGAAAATTACCCATTACACTAAAATGGTCCCAACACTTGTGCTTCATCTATTAGTTTACTTTATCTATTGCTTTGATTTACTTTTCAGCATAACAATTTCAAACAAATATACCCAATGAATTTACAAGTTCTATAGATCTCGGTAGATCCTAATTTCGAATTTGCAAGTCAATTCTTAAATATAACATTCATTTCTTCTTTATTCAGTCTATGGAGAACAGACTAGCTTAAAATTGCCAAAAATATTCATCTAGAGATTTTATAAATGATATTATCTGAAGAGAAAAATCTACGTCATTAAACGTATTTATATAATTTAGCTCCCTTAATGACCTCAAAATAGGTTCATTCATTGAATAGTTGCTCCGGTGAAGTGGTATATTAAACATTTCATTACAACGCAAACATCGAGTGAGTATATTGAAACCAATCAACGAAAGTAGAGAGGGACAATCAATAAGGCCACAAATGACTCCTGCCCAAAACTATAGAATGATCAGTACAAATTTTTCTGGGTATATTCGAAGGAAGAACAAATTCCCCTCGGAAAATACCTTTACTGTAAAGTGGGGTTTATACGAAATCATTTCCCCTTTCACTTTGATCTGTTCACTTTATCTTTGGTGACGGTCACTTGCTTCATGTTGCATTTGTTTCTCGAGAATTACTCATGTTTTTTTTCTGCATCCCAAATGCGACACTTTCGACAGCTCGTATAAACGATGCCATCGACATGAATATATGCCTCGACGATGAAGATGCTTTTGTTTTGAAAATTCATCATTATTTTGAAAGTATTTTCCCACAATGAAAATGATTGTTCTTTACTTTAAATTTCCATTTTTAATATCCCTGAACTGTTAGCTGCCCTTTTTTCTTAATCGACAGCACTTTACCGCACACATGGAATAAAAATTAATATCCAGCGTGGATTTTCGGACACCCTTCATTAGGCTTAGCCAAATGGACCGCCATTTAACACATTGCAGATATCCTGTGGACACATATCAAGGCCAAATTTGTTGTATTTGTCATAAAAAAATGGTCTTATATTTTGAGGATTTGGAAAAAAAACTAAATAACTTTACAGAATTGAATGCACAACTGTTTGGGTTCAGTGTCCTGATCAGTGAGTATACAAATTTGAAAGCCCACGCCTCAATTAATGGGAGTAGCTTAGTAATTGAGGCCCACGCCTCAATTATTGCGAGTAGTAGTATTGGAGTTGGTAAAATATGTATATGGGAATTTCCACAGAAGTGCCACCCTATGTAACATCACGTCACCCTCGTTAATTGTTTTTATTTTAGGAGCATGTAGTTCGATTGTTTTCTATTCTTTTAATAAATACAAAATTTAAGTAGCGTTATATTTAGTAAAACAAGAGAAACAATCAATCTAACTGGTCCTAAAATATAGGCAATTAACGACGGTGACGTGGTGTGACAAAAGATGGACCTTTCTGTGGTAACATCCATATGCATGTATTAATTTAGTTGCTATTTCAATAATTTTAAATGTTTATAAAATCGTTCTTTAATAAAACTACCTACCAACCAACTAGTTATAATTTAAATATATTTACATTATTATTATAACAAAAATTCCAAGTTGGTAATTGGTTTATAAATTGTTTAACTTTAAATTTGTTCAAATATTGATATTGAATATTGATGTCCAAGAGGAGCTACAAATGCAAATGCGTAGTGAAATATTTAAAATTAAGTCACAAAGTAAACCCAAGGTCTTAACACTGAAAAATTGTCAAAGAGATGACGTATCCATCCCAAAGTTAAATATCAAATATTTAGCTAGATATCTACTCAAACTCAAATTTGCCACACCAAAATCTCAATTTAAAACAAAATCTCAATTTAAAGATTTTTTGTAATCACTGCCGTAGAAAGTGAAACCGTAATTCGATACGAGCTTTTCAAGAGTCCAGAACCATTAACGGAGATAAAAACTAATAAAAAAATTTATCAAAAAAAGATGAATTGAAAATAAAAGTGATAATAAAATTGGTGTGGATTGCATGTAATTCAGAATAAATACTTGTCAAAAATTAAACAAAGTTATGTGAGAGTAGTGAAATGAACAGTGCCTATGAAAATGTACATTTTAATAAAAAATATTAAAAAGAAATATGTGAAATTGATTATTGTGGTGGATGATGGTTGGGTATATAGCTATGTCAATGCCCACCAAGGCATATCATCATCTCTCTTCTCCGCAAGTATTTATGTAGGTATATCATCACACATTATAGGAGTAATTATTACTTGACTTTTTAGCACTCGTTTTTTGGGCAGTTTGACGAAACATCTGATCGACTTCCTAGTTGGAAATTTCATTCAGGATAGAATATGAAGGAGAATGAGCGATAGGTGAATTGAATAAACAGACTTTAAATTTGATTTTATTCGCACTTATGACTTTCAAAATAACTTTTTGTGCAGCAAATGAGTTTTGATTTGAACCGTGACAGAATGAGCAAAATTTTGTTTTTGTTTTAGCGGGTCGATATTGTCAAATAGAACACAATGTATACTAGCCACCAAACAAACGAGTACAAAAACAAAATTTAAATCGTAAAAGTTAAAGACTGAAAATTTAATTAATGTCTTTTAAATCTCAGTTGAATTGATATATTTTAAATTTCTATTGTAGAAACACTTGATGTGTATTAAATTTCAAATAAATTTTTTTTTAATAGAAGTTTAAAATTTCAATTGATGTATTTTACATTTCAAATTTCAATTCATATTTTTCAACAATTAATTGAATTGAAGTAGTATGTAATGTGGTCGCCAGCACTATCACCCGACCCAATCGAAAATCTCTGGGAAGTAGTTAATAAAACAATAAGCCGAGAAGTCTAGGGCGAGTTAGAGGCCAACTGTTACAGGCAATTAAAGCGTCTTGGTCTGCTATAGATGCCAAGACAATAACCAATTTTATTCCTTCCATGCCAAAACGATGCTTGGCAATCCTTAGAAACAATGGATATTCTACAAAATATTGATAGCAATACCTAGTCCAATTTGTTTTGTCGCAAGCATTTTTGACTATTGATTTTATCGTTATAATAAAATTTTAATTTTAAAAACCATCACAAAATAACTTATTTTTAAATTCTTTATATTAACTTCACCTGCCCTTATCCCGTGATCCAATCGGGCTGAAACTTCGTAGGCAAACTAATGGCGACGACAAAAATGAACTATCAAAATATGGGCGGGATTGGACAAAGGGACGTGGTTATATATAAAGAATTTATAGTCAAAAACTATGTTTTTTACGGGTTGTTTTTTTAATTCTTTATATTTATTAACTTTACCTGTCTGTATGCATGCATGCCGAAAAAACTGGATTGATTTTTAACCCTTTTCCCGTGATCCAATCGGGCTGAAACTTCGCAGGCAAACTAATGGCGACGACAAAAATGAATGCTTGTTGTGTGGGTAATGGTTGGGGGAATGCTTGTTGTGGGTAAAATATTTAAACATTTAACGGAAATGAGAATTCAGTCCAATATGTATTATCCGATATTGTATGTTGCAGAACTTACACTTTCGTGTTTCATTAACAATTGATTGTTTTATATAAAACATTTATTTCATTAAAATCGAATACTTGGTTGAAATGATATGGCTATATTTCATTTGGAGAAATGTTGAACCTATTCAGTTGAGCGGCAGTGTATGTATTGCACTTTTTAAAATAATCTTAAAATTTGGAACAGCCATTTGAAATTAGTGTCTTAGGATTGTGTGTTTTTTTTGATTCACATGTACAAATCTTTTCATTGCACCAATATGTACACATTAACGAGATTTCAATTTAATGAAAAACCTGTAATTAATAACCTGACCCATCATCCCGGTTTTGGCGGCATTATCCCGCTTTTCGATGTCTCATCTCGCTTTTTACAGAGAAGTCCCACTTTATGACGTTTTTGTTTTTAGAAATAGTAAATTTTCAACAGTCACAAACAACAAAACAAATTTCAAGTTTTCAGAATATCGCTTCGAAGTTAGTGAACTTCGTCATTAGAGGCTTAGTTGCAGGTTACTGACATCCCTTCCGTGTCACTAACTGAAATAATTTGATAGGGTTTTGTGCGGTTTTTCTTTTTATTAAAAGTGGCGTTATCAGATGCTTGTTGTGGGTAAAATATTTAAACAGATCTCAAAACAAACTAATTTCAAATTATACTCCTGTCACCCACTTCAATTATGAGGAAAATTGTTCTTATTGTTATTAATTTGTTTAGTCTGGTTTGTTACAAATATAAATTATAATATAAAAAAAACAATTTTTTTTATGAATACAAAATATATAGCCGAATCAAATATAGGTTAATAATTAAAAAAAACAAAAATTTTAAATCTAACTAAAAGTGTTTTTAAATTGATATATTTTATTTTTTTAATATTAATTCATTTGTTAGAAATAAAAAAATCCGGGTTTTTTGTGCAAAATCCCGCTTTTCGACTAAAAACCGTTGGTCAGGTTAGTAACGAAGCCATTCATGGAGCCTTAGAAATCAGATTTCATTATTAATGATACACGCAAAGAAAAAACTCGTTCCTCCCAAACGAAATCTCATAACTGAAGTTCGTTTGGGGACTGTAGTTGGAAGAAACGAAGTTCTGTTAATCCATAAATGTAATTTCGTTTGGGAGAACCGAAAAATGTTTGCAGCAAACAAACCAGCTGAAAAAAACGTTCGCGAGAAACGAAAAACGGTTCCGCCAACCGTTGTTTCGGTTACAGCAACCGAGTTCTAGTTACTCCCAAATAAAAAAACATTTGCGAGAACTGAAAAACGTTTACATTAAACGAGTTATGAAAATTAGAGCTAAAAAATCGTTTTCGAGAAACGAAAAACGGTTCCACCAACTGTTCTTTCGGTTACAGCAACCGAGTTGTAATCAACAATTTTATTTATGGCTTCCATAAGCGCGTTTTTGTTGAAATTTCCAACATTTATGATTGTGGTTTTTACCCATATAGTTTGTTTTAAAAAAAGTGGGCATTTTTGTCTATTTTTTCACAGTCTACTTATACGTCTGTCTCGCCTCGCATTCAAATTACAATTAAAAGCGCATCAAACTACAACGCGTCAATTGTCCATCCAATATATATTGACAAGGTAGAAGCATTAGAGTGTGTGATCACTTTTATATGTATTGCGTGAGTGTGTATGCCAAACGAGTGGATAAGACTGTGTAGTCGACAGAATGAGAGAAATATACGTTCTTCGTAATCTGTGCTCTCATTAGAAAAATGCCTAATTTCAGTTATCGCAAACGTTTTTTAAAGTGCGGTAAAAGTAATTTTGTACGCGTTTGATGCAAACGAGAACTCGTTTGTAACAACATGATACACATTTGCGATATATGAGTTTATTTGGGAGAACTACGTGAACGATTGCGATTAATAAGTTACTACAAATCAATCAAAGTATTGCTGCGACAACCGAGCAACAAACGATTTACGATTTTTTCTTTGCGTGTAGATAACTACGATATATCAACAGAATAAAGCAAAACTAATTCACTATTATTGCAATTTTCAGTTTTAGTTTTTCAATCATAATCCGGTTCAAGATCATTTTCCCCATTAAAAATAATTTTTAATAGAAACAGTTTATAAAAAGAAGAAGTAAAATTGATTACTTAGGTGGATGGTTGGGAATATAGCTAATTCGATGCCGTCCAAGGCATCTCATCAGCTCCTTTTTTTAGTTTTAAAGTTTTAAAAACTCACTTCATCGTTTTAGTGAAAAGAGATATCCATCCTATATTATCAGTGATTCTAGTTTAACGCACTGTTCATGAAACTTCGTCCAAAAACGTCTTAAAACAACACCAGTGTTTCCGTCTCGCATCTTCCACTGCCATTAAAACATAATATTTTCCAATAAATTCGACAAAATTTTGCGCGTGTGTTTAAAAACCTAAGAACGTTTAAAAGAATCATTTTAAAATAAAAATAATTTTGTTTCGCATGGCTATCTTTTTATGGCTCTGTATCTTAAACGATCATTGAATAGTGCATTAAAATATTATCGTAATTAATTAACTAATTGTATTTTTCTTTCTTTTCCTTTCTCCCTCTCTTGCAGTAACAACCAAAAAACGCCAAACGGAAACGGAACCGGAGCCTTTCAACTTTTTTCGCTATTCAACAGTTTAATAAAACATACAATTGAAACAGATTTCTAAGAAATTTTAGTGAATTTTTTTATTACTTTTAAATTAAATGCATAATTTAGTGTTTAATATTTAGCAATTAAAAGCAAATAAAATATAATAATAATTCTGAAAAAGTGAAACGTAGAGAAAAGCTAAAGTGTTCAACAATTTGGCCAATTATTACAGAAAAGAAAAAGAAGCAAATTTGTTTTAAGTATTGAATGTAGTTTAACAACAAAAGAAATATGCAAAATTATATTTATTACTAAAAATATTTTAGTTTTGTAACAAAATTAAAAGTTATTTTAAAAAAAAAAAGAAAAAAACAAACAAGATACATAATTAAACATCTTCCCTTTAATTTACTGAGTTTTACACGCAGTATACAATACCTACTCATCTGTGTGTGTGTGTTCGGTTTTTATTTTTCTAACTAATTGAAATTTATTACCGGAAATTTAATAATACATACATTAAGTTGGCAAAAAAAAAAAATAAAATAAAAAAGAATAGAATTCCCAACCGCTTGTGCAACAACAAAATAGTCCAATCCATATAGTCAAAGTCATATAAGTTAAAAAAAAAAAAACAACTTAAACGAAATACAAAAACAGAAACAAATCAAATCACCACCCCCTAAAAAAACCAACAAGTGAACAGAATATACAACAACATTAAATCAAACCTCTTATACAGACATAGAACCTCCAATCCACCCGTTTATTGCCCACATTTAACCCGCGCAAATCAAGATCGCAAAATCATGTGGCTTTGATAAAAGTTAAAGCGTAGCTTTTAACTAGTAAACCGCACGAGAGAGAGAGAGATAAAGTCTAAGCACAACCAAGACAGCGAGAGAATAAAGATTAGTAAACATTTCACCTCCACTAGCTAATCCCCTCCACATAGCCCAAACGAGAGAGCGTTTAAAACAGTGGTTTTTTCCTGTCTATTTTTTAAATCGCTAGTTTCACTACAATTCCCTCTCTCGTCGAGCAAACACGTTTCGTTCAGCTTAAAGTAACAAATAATATTTGAAGCGAGAGAGTTTTTGCAATTCATAGTTTTGTTTCCTTGATTAAAGTTGTCAGTAAAGCGCGGTAATGCAGTCGTTAATCTTACGGTCGTTTTACGTCGCAGTTGCTAAACGTCGTTTAAACGTTTTGACAATATGCATCACCAGCATTGTCGCTTAGTTGATCGTTTTAACGTTTGTAACGTCGTCGAGGTCGTCACCGTCGAAACCGTCGTCGCTGTAGTTCCCGCCTTGAACACGGCAAAAGTTATCGCCGCCGCGTTACTCAGCGAGTGTATAAAATCTGTAAGAACTTTAACAATTACACTCTTTCATTTCGCCATTGCCGTCGTCATCGTTGCCAACGCAACATCATCTTTAACATTGACAGCAAATTGCAACCACCTCTCACCGTTATCGTTGTCAACATCTTCTTTATCGTCACCGTCATCATTGTTATCATCGGTTAATTTAAGATCCAGCTAAGTTTTGTTATGATCATCGGTGCAGGTTTCCTGAGCGTGCTCTGATCCCATCTACAACTGCTGCGAGAAACGTCTCGTCTCGTTTCGACTCGTTCAATTTTGATGAAATTCAATTACATTTAATTTAAAATTTTGTTGCTACTTTTTAACCTCTCTGATCTTGTACATTTCGGACAAGAAGGCACAGAGTGAAGAGTGTGTAATAATCATCTACAATTCCACCTTCAGTAACGTCAGGTCTACCTCCCCGCAGAACGACGAATTTACACTTACACTTATACGACGATCAGCAGGCGAAGCGTCATCAAACCTCACCAGTAAGCACCACCACCCACAATACCGAGAGACTTACACCACACCACATTGCCTTGCAACGTGAAAACAGATCGGACGCAGGTCGGATTGCTCCATATAAGAACGAGTCAAATTTCAAACAGTTTAAACTGTCAAAAATCAAAACAAAAAAAAAACAAACCGGTGCGTGAAGTGATTTACGATCGTAGTTAATTTTAAAAATAACCTAGAAAATATATATTAAATTAATTTATAAACCATAATCCTCTAAGGACCCTAAACCTTTACCAAAACTCTAACGTTAAACTTCTTCAACCAACCAAACCAACAACCCGAACCCATAAGCTTAAGTGTCGTTTAAGTTTAATCCCTAAGTTTAATTCTACAAGGCAAAGCAGCATCTTATAGCCAACGCATTCTGCTTTAACTCCTTACTATTCCTATCTGCCTGTTATCTCTCGCTCCCGTTTAATTACGTGGTGTAGTATCAGCTGCTTTTTATATTAATCTTTTCACAACCCGGGTTTCGTCACGAGTATACGCACGACCCTGGATTTGCTGTTGAAAAAGTTGCGCACTCTAAAAAATCCGATTATGGCCGAGAATCAAACTGCTACAGAGGATTCCGGTCAACAATCGCAAACACAACATCAAACGCATCAAAACACACATCAACAACATCAGCAGGAGCAGCAGGATCAAGAGGAGCAGCAGCAACTGGAGCAAGAACAGGAAGAGCAGCAACAGCAACAGCACCAGCAACAACAGCCCTCATTATCAACTCAAAACTCCGAAGAATTATCGTCTGCATTAGCTTCGCCCACAACACCACCCAACGAGAACAATTCGGCTTCGTCACCCGACGAGCCACAAACCATTGTTGTTGCTAATCATCGTCGTCAACAGCAGCAGCAGCAACAGTCGCCCCAACACAACTCACCGGTCCGCAGTATGATCGATCGTCCTGTAACCGCCCGGTTTAAGGTCTCAACCACAACTCCGCAGCGCCGCAATACCATTCAATCAACTACCGCTCCCAGGGTGGCCAGTACCACGTCGATTAAGAAGCCGACATTGGTCAAGGTGAACTCTTTGACTGGCACGGCCACGGTGGATAAGAACAATGCCACCGGCGGCAACATGGATAAACATCACCACCACCATCATCATCACAACAGCTTGTCGAATCATCATCATCACCATGCCCATCAGCATCATCATCAACACAATTCGTCCTCTTCTTCCGCCAACAACACCACTTCGACCGCCATACAACGCACCACAAGTGAATGTCTTCGTTTGAACGCTGTGCCCACGACTACACCCGCAACAGCAGATTCCCTCTCGAATGCCACGAGCTATGGAAGCATCCACTCGAATGTTACTAATAATAGCTCGAGCTCTGCTTCGGTTGCTCCCAAATCCACTAGCTCCAATGCCAGTCACTCGAAGAACTCCTCGTCGAAGTCGTCGTCGCCTAACTCCAGTAAGGCTTCGTCGCCCAACAACAACAATAGCATAGCAGAGGGCACTGGTACAATGCGTTCATCCGCAGGCGTTCACTCGGCACGTGGTCATCTCAGCATGGCTCACATGCAAAGGCAGTCCTATATCCCAGGACAAGCCGCCTTGAGGAAACCTAAACCAACTTCATCATTTCAAATAACTTCCGTGACTTTGGGCAATCCTAAGCCATCGCCGGTGACCGACAATGGAGAGGACGAATCGGCTGACGATTTTGACGAATCTCACACTGACGACAACAGTCGTATTACTGATATAGAGAACGAAACCGCCTCCTTGTCGGAGGATACATTCTCGAAAGAGGAGATATACTATCATCAGGATGATGGCCTAAGTAGTACAGCTCCCGCCATACCCACTGGCTCACAGTTTGGTTTGGTGGTAGCCACGCTCGGAGCTCAGGATATTTCAAATGTTCAGGTGAACGTGGGTGAGAATTACATTGATGTCGTGCCCAGTGGAAGTGATGTGAAGAAGGACTCCACCCAGCATCGCAGCGAACGCTTCAAAGTAGTGAAAATCGAGTCAACCGAACCATTTCGTCGTGGTCGTTGGGTTTGTATGGACTATTTAGATCATACGACTGTACCCGGTGGTCCTGGAAAGGGAGATGGTGCTGGTAACAACAACGAAAAGACTGAAGGCGGCGCCGGCGCCAGTGATAATTCTGGCGAGCAGGGTGTTCCCCGTACCACGCAGAGTATGATTCTCGGTCATGGTACAGCTGCTATCTTGGAGAATCATTACGATGCTACTGCTACAGCGGATGGCAATTGGAATTATCCAGAACCTACGCCTAAGATACCCACTGCAGGTGGTATAAACACAGCTCCGGCCACCGTGGTGCATGGGTTGCAACAATTTGTAGACAATTCTGGCAAACCTGGTGAAGGTGTGTCACAGCCTCAACCGCAAGAGTATCAGACACCACCGCAGGAAGTGAATGCCAATACAAACACTCCACAGATGGCAATGCCGGGACAGATGCCACAAGATGTGGGCCAGCAACAGCAAATTCCCAAGGATTTTGCCACATTGGCTGCACAGAAACTGAAACAATCCTTGGAGGAACTCAAGCGGCGGGAAGAAGCTATCGAAGCATCGGAAAAGGCTGCGGCAGCAGCTGCAGTGGGCTATATGCCGGGCCGTTCGCAACCTGTTAACTTTGACGCCTTTAAGCAGCAGCAACAGCAACAACAGCTACAGCAGCAGCAACAACAGCAACCACAAACACAACAGGTAACCATACAGCAAGCTCCACAACCCATGCAACAGCAACAACAGGTTCAGCAGCAGCAAAATCAACAGCA
This sequence comes from Phaonia tiefii, assembly GCA_963931995.1. NCBI lineage: Eukaryota > Metazoa > Arthropoda > Insecta > Diptera > Muscidae > Phaonia > Phaonia tiefii. The sequence continues at coordinate 245,349,000 of OZ008368.1, forward strand.
GCAACAACCTCAACAGGCGTCGCAACAACACACTGTCTCATTGCCGAACAATATAAACATGCAAAACGGCAACATATCGATTTCAGCCGACAATAGTAACGTTGGATCTCCAGCTGGCAATGTGCAGGCCCAGCAGCAGCAACATGTCCAGCAAATGATGGCTCAAGGTCAGCCACAACAGCAGCAACAGCAACAGCCTCCAAGCATGACATACAACATAGACATACAACAGCAACAACAACAGCCACTATCACCCGCTCCACAGCAATCGCAAGTGGCGCCTGCTTATGTTGCCTCGAACTTCCAAGGTACTCCGCATCAGACACCACAGCAACAATCGCCACAATTAGCTGAAGCTGTGCAAACCATGCAACAATCGCAACAAGTTCCAAACCAGCAGCAGCAAATGCAACATATACAACAGCAAATGCAGCAGCAACAAATTCCACAACAGCACTCGGTACAGATGACACCGCAGCAGCAACAGCAAATGCAACACTCGGTTCCCGTACAACAAATGGTGCCAGTACAACAAATGGCGCCTCAGCAACAGCAACAACAACCACAGCAAATGCAACACACAGTGCCAGTTCAACAAATGCAGCAAATGCAGCACTCGGTGCCGGTGCAACAAATGCAGCACTCGGTTCCGATACAACAGATTCCACAGCAGCCGCAATCGGTAGCAGTCAGACAGATTCCGCAACAGCAACCAATGCAGCAGCAACAGTCGACCGCGTTGCCGCAACAAGTACAGCAAATGCCGCAGCAACAACAAATACAGCAGCAGCAAATGAACCAGCAACAAATGCAGACTATTCCACAGCAGCAGCAGCAACCGCAAAGGCAGACGCAGCCAATACCAGTGCAACAACAGATTCCACAACAGCAGCAGCAACCACAGCAAATGCAGCAACCGATACCAGCACAACAGTTACCCCAACAACCAACACAGCAAATGCAACGTACCGTAACCGTGCAACCAATGCCGCAGCAACAACAGCAAAATGTCTCAGTGCAACAGATTCCACAACAGCAAGCACAGCAAATTCAACGCACTATGCCTGTGCAGCAGATGGCAGCACAGCAACAAAGTGTGCCCATTGCTGTACAGCAAATTCCTCAACAGCAAATGCAACAATCGGTTCCGGTGACTATGCAACAAATGCCGTCACAACAACAACAAATGCCACAGCAAATGCAACAGATTCCGCAACAGCAGCCACAGCAGCAATTGCCACAATCTGTTTCTGTTTCGGTACAACAGATGCCGCTGCAACAACAGCCACCGCAACGTCATACTTCGTTGCAACAACAGACTTCGCAAACGGATGGGTTGCCTCCCGCTGTGCCCAGGCCTAGTTTGCCACAAACAATGTCGCCACAAATGACCGCACAGCAGACGGCGCAGCAGCAACAGGTCCAACAAGCCAATCAGACACAACTTCCAACACAATTCCAGCAGTTGCAACAGCAGCAACAGCCATTGACCGCCGGCCAAACCATGCCGTTACTAACGCAAATGCCCAGCTATGATATGCAACAGCAACAACAACGCCACCAGCAGCAAATGCAACAGCCTCAGCAACAGCAACAAGCCAACATGGTGTCCCAGCAACATAGTGCCCCAGCTACCATGGTCGATAATGCAGCCATTTTAGCTCAGATACAAGCTCAACAACATGCTTCGCTTGCTGCGACCAACACTTCAATGACTGGTCCAATGATGATGCAACCGGGAGCAACTGTAGCCCCTCAGTACCAACAGCAACAACAGCCACAGTTGCAGCAACAGCAATCGCAACCACGACAATTACCAATCGAAAATGCTCAGCCTGGAACAAGTGTCAATGTGCACTTGAATCCGATAAGTTCGACTACCGTAATGCCATCAAATATGGCCACAACGGCAACGGGCAACCAGCAACAACAAATGCAACCACCACCGCAACAGCAGCAGCAAATGCAGCAATCGAAACCGCAGCAACAACCACCACCCCAACAACAACAGCCGAAACAATCGACAACATCACAGCAACAAGTTGCCACAAACAATGTGCAACAGCAGCCAAATACGGAAACAGAGACTGAAAGGTAAGTGAACATAGTTTGATATTCAATTGTATTTTAAGATCCAGGTCATTTCACGGGTCTGAAAATCATCGAAGCGACGACCCTACAGCAAAAGTTAAAACTGTGGGTTTTCCTCAGTGCTAATGATCTTATGATCTTCCACATTTTGGTAAAAGGGCGGCGAGATGAGAATGGCGTAGGCGGCCAAACGGAATAACCGGTTTCTATGGATTATGCTACAGCAATACAAAACGGACGGAATTTATATTGTATTAGGATATAAACTTCCCACTTTTTACAAGCTAAAGCTTTGCAGAAACAAGGCTTTCACAAAAATTTGGTAAACTCCAATAATTTAATTCTCGGATCCTTTTGGTAGTGGATATGAATGATATGGTGTTTTATAAAATGTTAACAGGACAGACACATACATTCATATCAACGATTATTGAATTTGTCTTAGATTAGGATGAAAAGAGGAGTCGAAGCATTGGTTTGTACTACGTGCAAATTGCCTAAATGTTCTCCAATCCAATACTGCGAAAGCGCGGTAATAGCAGATAAAGTGTTGTGAAGTTTTTCGCATTTCATCGGCCCTTAGTGGTGGAGTGTCTACACGATGAAAAAAAAACGGCCCCTGTAACATTCTCCCTAACATATTCTGCAGGAAGCATGTATATGTTTGGAACACACTTCAAACATGCACATGTTTGACAGTCCCAAACTAACTTGTACCATGTTTACTGGCAAACACGAATGCTTTAACGTGGACACATGTGCGTTTGTCATCCCAAACATCCATATACTTACGTGAAAGCATTCGTGTGTTTCCCCCAAACCTCCATATACTTACGTGGAAAGATATGCGTATTTCCTCCCAAACATAATAATATTTAAAAACCAATTATGCTTTGAATTCAATATATATGTATTATTTAATGGAATTGAACGCATTAGTTTTTTTTTCATTAAATGAGAATCTGCTGCTCTTGATTCTCCTTTCTTTATTGTCTCTAAGGTTTTTGTTTTCAAACATAAACAATATACTTATATACAAATCTGGTTCATGCAAGCCAAGCGTGTATTAATTACTTGTGTTTTTTTTTATTGTATTTCACAAATGGTCCACCGTTCCGATTTTCTCGGTAAAGGCTCGGCAAAAACAAACGGCTTCACGTTGTTGCCCTTTCCAGTTTTCTTCCTCAAAATCCTTTATTCACTTTGGTGGCACACATCCATATATATGAACACAAAAACCAAAGCAACATCACAAATCATTTAACAGTCCGAGCCTTTGTTTATTATTTTTTCACTGATCAAGCGTTTTTAATATCCTCTGTCCGATGAACCATTGACGACTGAATACATGACACTAAAATGGAATACATCAGCCAAAATAACCACCACTGCCTTCATCTGCAATTTACACGCTCATTCAGGAACATTTATGAATCACTGACTGAGAATAAATCAAAACTACAGATACATACTTACAAGAGACTCTTTTATTCTCTTCCTCTCTAGATAGCATAAACAGTGCAAAAAACACAGCTGTATTTTTATCACAAACCCATATATATTTGGGTCGCAAACACATACATTATAACATATTAATCATTGTGTCTCAAACATGTAATATTGAATAGCAAACACAATGTGTTTGCACACAAGTACATTATATTTGCGACAAGCTCCAAACACACGTTATATTTGCATCCAAACAACAAAAAACGACTGATTTTTTTAGAGTGTAGTAACGACAACTATGTATGTCTATGACCTTAAAATCGAATCTGCAAAGTGTAGACCCCTGTGAGTAGTTCATAAAAATTTTGATTTCTTATAAAGATATTTGTGACAGAAATTCGAATGTTTCCATTAAATTTTTCGAATGACCCTCGTATTTACAATAATATCATATACATACGTATTCCTCAGTACTTGAAAAAATAAACTGACCTGGAATTTGAAATGTCGACTGGAAATAAGATGAGGTGGTTTTTACGCGGCGACAAAGAATCAATTTAAAAATTTAAACACTCATTAGAGTAAAAATAATTTAATATTTACATAATCAAGTAGACAAACAGTGCCGGTGATTCAAGTCACAGATTATGGTTTAGCTGGCTACATTTTCGAATGGCTGGCTAACAAGTTGGGACAACGCTTGAGGGTAGGCAAATGATAATTCATGGTGGTGCGATAGAACGGGCGCCAAATATTAAAAATGTCATAATTCAAAAAATGTTGTGTTCTATTCATTAAGCCAAGCAAATTGTCGTCACAGTTTATTTATAATTTAAATTGCTGCTAATACCCTTCTTGTCATTAACACCTATATCCGAACGATACTAATCGCTTGGGCGAGAACTCTTTTAAAACGGCCATTAAAGGAAATCACAAATTGAAATTAATGGTTTCAATAGTTAAGTCAAGTTATACTTTGGTGTTTTTGCGCATTTGCAATTAATAAAGCCAATCGATTGGTGGCCACCGACAATGTTGGTGGTGTTGAACGTAAATGTACAACTAATATTTTGCGTGCAAATATTTAAGACTCAATATAAACTCGCATATATATTTCTTATAGCCTTTCGTTGATGGTACCGGACAGGGTGGCGATAATGCAGTCTAATGTGCGTTAAAAAATTTGATTTTAATTTAAGTCCAACAGTGGCGAGATAACTCACTGCTTTCTCTCTTAGAAATAATAAAGATTCCACAATAATTTGAATACTAGTGGCTATCATGCAGTCTCTTCAACATATGAGCAAATATCAATAATTCAGCCAAGGCTGTCTGTCTTACACATAACAGTTTGAACGCAAGAGGGTGACGTGAGATACAAGTGTAAACGTATTGCTCACAAGAACAAAGACTACCAACAGTCAAGATTTTTAATTTTGTACAGTGTTACGAGCAGTTTTACGAGTTTACGAGTTACAGCGACGAGCAAAATTGTAACAGGTTTCCCATAATGGACGTTTGAAACTTCAATTTTTAGCAGCGTTTAACCTTATAACTAAAACATTGTTTTGAATTTTACTTTGATACGATATCTTTCATAATGAACCATTAAATATACAACTAAAATTAAAAGACGGTAATATGCAAACAAACCCCAATGTTACAATTACGCACTCTCTTCAATGTTACAATTTTACACTCTCTTCAACTCTTTAAAGATCCAGAAACCCAAATGTAACCATTACGTAGCTCATAAACTTTCTGTTACTTTTTTCAATTGCTCATTGTTGACCCCGTGCTGATCAAAAATAAAATGGAAGCATTTAAAGTAGTTGAAATAATGGAATTATTAAAAAATAATAATTCTTTTCGGAACGTTTTAAAAAACTGTAATATAAGTCATATGGCGATTCAGAGAATAAAACGGAAGAAAAATATTAAAACTTCAACCGCTCCTGGACGCCCCAGAAAGATTGACGACCGCACTTGTCTTCATTTGGACAATTTAGTGAGAAGTCACAATGCAATTACCCCAGATGCGGCACTAAAAACTTTAAATATTTACGAGTGAGTAGAGTCGAAGTCTCCAAAGATTGGGTGTTAAGGCTGTAGAGCAGAAAAAGAAACCATTTTTTATCACAAAAGAATATAAAGCTTCGTTAACAATTAACTCAGGTCTATAAAAACTGGACTGAGGCTGACTGGAAGAATGTATGTTTTAAATAATAAAAAATTACATGAGGTGTCAGGGGACACCCGGTTGAAACGAAGTTCCTTTCGCTATATATTATGTACTAGTTAGTACCAACACGCCTAAGGCGCCCATTGAAAAATACGCTCATTTAAATAGATAGATAAAAGATACTTTTTGTAAAATGATAATGTTTTTTACGAATTTTTATTATAGAATGTATTTTTTAAGAAAAAAGTATATTTTTAGCTAATTTTTGTAAGAATATGTATTATATTTTCCCGCAACGGTCATTTTTTAAAGAGAGGTACTTCTTTTATTAAAAGCTAATGTTTTTTTTTTAAGAAAAGGTACTATTTTTAAGAAGTACTTTTTGTAAGAAAAAGCCATTAGAGTATGAACATTTTTACAAGGAACTACTTTTGAACAGGTACTTTTTAAATAAGTGGTGAAATTTTTCGAAAAAGGTTATTTTTTATAAAAAATTTACTTATTTTCAGATAGGGTACTTATCTCAAGAAAAGAAAAGAAAAGGCATTATTTTATTTTTAAGAAAAGGCATTTTTAAGAAAATGCATTTTTGTAAGAAAAGCTATTTTTTTTAGAGAAGGTTTTTTTTTTTTAGGAAAAGGTAATTTGTTTAAGTAAAGGGGTTTTCAACAGAGACGCTACAAAAGTAAATCGATAGGGACAGCAAACGCCGCACTATTTTTTCCTGCTCTTTTGACATTTCTCTTCAGTAAGGTTTGCCATTTCATCATGGAAACGAGTCGAAATTACTAAAATTTACTACCGAAATTTGGAGTCAGTGGTTTAAATCATCTTCAGCGATGAGGCTCATTTTTGGCTGAATGGCTTCGTCAATAAGCAAAATATTCATTATTGGTCAGACAGCAATCCACACGTAATCCATGAGTCATCATTACATCCCGAAAAAATTACGGTTTGGTGCGGTTTATGGGCTGGCGGCGTCATTGGGCCGTACTTCTTCCGTGATGATCAAGACCGGCACATTACTGTGAATGCGAATCGCTACCGATCAATGGTAACCGAATATTTTTGGCCCCAATTGGATAATATGGACTTGGAGGACAAGTGGTTCCAACAGGACGGCGCCACAAGCTACACAGCGAATGCCACAATCAATTTATTGGAAACCAAGTTTGGTGAACGTGTTATCTCACGTTATGGCCCAGTCGATTGGCCGCCTCGGTCGTGCGATTTGACGCCGTTAGATTATTTCCTGTGGGGCTATGGTCTATGCCAACAAGCCAGCGACGATTGATGAACTTCGTACGAATATCGAACGTGAAATTGCAGCAGTATCGGCCGATTTATGCTTGAAAACTGTCGAAAATTGGGCTCAGCGTCTGGACTTCTGCCAGCGTGCCCGTGGTGGCCATGCAAAAGAAATCGAGTTCCATACATAATGTCATCGAACGTACTTTCACAGGAATAAAGACTTTCATTGGTATCTAAAACCGGTTTTGTTTTATTTAAAAAGGTTTTGTAGCGCTCTTATTGAAAAACCCGATATATGAATAGGTATTTTTCACTTTGGCTTCTCTAAATTTAATTTTTATTAGGCTCAAAACTACAATATATATATGTACATATATCAAATATTGGTTACAGGCTTCACCTAGAAAATTCCCATTAAACAAGAAATTTCCCAACATATGTTAGTCTAGACATAAACCCAAGTAAAAGTACCCAATATAGTAGGTTACAACGGGTTGTAGCTAGAGTGCCCAAAAACGTTAATATTTTGGAAACCGGGTTTCGGTTTGTTCGAAAAATCAAGTTTTCAAGAAACCGGTTTTCGGTTTTTAATTTTTTTTTAGATTAAATGACACATGTAGCACTTACAATACATTCATTTAGCGATCATTTCATATACTTATTAGTGTTTAAACCTCAAAAGTTCACAACTCTATTTAAATATGACGTCTACATTTTAATTGGAAATAAAACATTTATGACATATTCCAATTTGGGATGCGTGTTTTATATAAAATTTAAAAGTTTTGTTAAAATTTACATTAAACTGATTTAAATTCGAAAATTGTATTCAAATTTGAAAGAGATTTTCATGTATGAAAACCTTATTAAGTTTAAAACATTTACTGTAAAATAATTTTAATTTTTAAATTTGACATATTCAAGACATAAAATGATTTTGAAATTTGATTAAAAATTTTTTTTTGGAAATGTCATTTAGAAGTTTTTGAAAAATCATATTTCAGAATAGAAATCATGTTTCTTAATTCCAAAATTTCATTAAAAATTTAAAATCATAAAATTTATTATGCGGTTAGCCAAACCATGAAATATGGTGGTGGATCCATAATTGTATGGGGATGTATTACGAAGAATGGAGTAGGTCCTCTGGTATATATTATGAGGAAAGAACAATATCTTTCAATTCTCTAAAAGAAAAAACGGATCCTGCTACTGAAAGAGTTGTTTTTCAGCACGACAACGACCCAAAACCTTGGGCTGAAATCATAATTGTATGGGGATGTATTACGAAGAATGGAGTAGGTCCTCTGGTATATATTATGAGAAAAGAACAATATCTTTCAATTCTCTAAAAGAAAAAACGGATCCTGCTACTGAAAGAGTTGTTTTTCAGCACGACAACGACCCAAAACCTTGGGCTGAAATCTTTAAAAACTGGGTAAACAGACAACAATTTACAACTATAAAATGACCAACACAGTCACCGAACTTAAACCCGATCGAGAAAACACAAAATCTCAGCTCGCAAAGTACCCAGATTCTTCAAAAGGCATAAACGAGCTTTGGGATAGAGTACAAGAAACGTGGGCAACATTTTTCAACAGCATTCCTCGCCGTATACAAGCTCTTAAGAAAGCCAAAGGCTACTGGAAAAAATATTGAATCAGAAAACAAATAAATTTACATAAAACCAGAGTGCAAAATTGTAACATTTGTATAACTTTACATAGAATTAAAATTGTTTTTGTTCTTCTTCACGAGACATCAATCAATTGGTTTAGTTAACTTTTTGTTTTTCATCAAATATTTAAAATATACAAATTTATTTCTAAACATTGTCAACGCTGTTACAATTTTGCTCGTCTCTGTAGAAATGCGAAAAACTATTGGCGCACTCTTCACCATTTGAATGGAGATGACAGTGAAAAATAAAGCTCCTAGTCACATATCAAGGTGCGGCTGGGGGAATTTTCATAAAATTTTTGCGTTACTCCTATACATATACTTCGGCAGATTGTTTATCCAAGGGGTGTAAAAAAAGATAAATTAAAATTGTTTGGGTACTCAACCCAACCAATCCCATACATGCATGTGCTAGAATATCTGGCTTAGTGTTTCTCTACCTCACCAACTTTTTTTTGGATATCCCCAAATATACATACCACCTCTGAATCTGAGATACCGGTTGAAATTCACATCCATATTTTCTAAACCGTTGTCATATTGACGTATCTTGTTTCTCAGAACAGATTTTAATTTTCTTGTTTAAATAAATTTGTTAAAAGATTCCATTTTCATTAACGAACTATAAATTTTTTTTCTAATCTATATTAAATTTTTTTTTAAATCATTGAAAACTTTTCATCGAAATTATGACACATTTTCATTTTCTTTATTTTTTTTTGTCCCATTATATTTTCATTTTCTTTATATTTATTCAAAATTTTCGTCAATTTAGTGATACAAAATAGCACAAGTGTATGAATCATCAAATTAACGACATATTTTCTTTAAATAAATGATAATTACTATTTTTTATCAACTTATTAACACATTTTAAAAAGTTCATGAGTTCAAGAGGGAATTCATTAATTTGATGAGGTTTTTTTTAAAGTGTAGGAAGTATGGAGGGCTCTTTTAGAAATTGCTAAAAAACGTTTAGACATTTTACTTTCTGTGCCACTGTGGTTCCTTGATAACAATCATTAATGGTTTTTCATATTTATTGTTTATAGAAATTGCCATGTTCAAAAATGAAAAACCAGTTGAACAATACCAATAGCGTATAATTTTCACAACATTTGTTTCCCAGTCTGTCTGTCTATCTGCTCGTCTGTCTAGTCTGGGCCGGCTGTCTGTGAGCTGTTTATAACCTGGCTAGCTTAGCTGATTCATCAACTCCTACTTACTTTGTCTTTAGCATTTTGTGTTCAACATGAAACGTCGATTTTTAGTTTTCAGCCGGCTTTTTCAGCGTGCAAGACCACCTGAAAAAAAAGTAGTCGACGATTTCCATTCGCTTTTGCTGTTGATTAAAGAAAGTTTTCAGCGATTGTGACTCTATGAATCATTCTCCGCCATTGAACATTGACTTTTTTCTTTGATCTGCCATTATGTAGCTTTTCTTTGCGAGATCTTTAAAAGAGATCTAAGAGCTTTGGCTGGTAAATACAACTCCATATAGACTTATGTATGTATGTACGTATGTATATCTGCCTTCAATGGTAGGTAATAGTTGTTAACTTGAGTAATGATCAGCCACAACTCACCAGCCCACTGATCATAATATACTACTACAGGTATTGTTGTTGTTGTGGGGTAAGAACAACAGGCATTTTGGGTTTTGTTCTATTAAACTCGCTTAGTTCTATGAAACTCAACATACAACAACAAAAATATAAAAACAATGGTAAAAATATTTTGCACAGTTGACTAAATGCTTTTCATACAATTTTTCGTTCCAATTGTCGAATTTATATATGTACTTGGTATTATTATATGTTAAAGAAGAACAAATCACCGCAATTTGGCAACCCTAGTAGAAGAGATCCAAAAGAGTCGACGCGATTCACTCAAACGCATTTCGTTCCAGCGTCATAACTTAATTATTTAATACTATTTACATGCTTTATGTAATTTTATTTAGATATAGTTGGAATTTCTATAGTTAGATACAATAATATCATCAGAAAACTGCTCGTGTATTGAAATATTCAACGAAGAGAGTAAGAGAGAGAGCAGAGAAATGACGCGCTTCACTCGTTTTCTTTGTTGGCATTCCACTCCATGAGTAAATTTTCTTCTCTATACCATAGTTGCTTTATGCAAAATATACTCCCACTTGATATCTTTTGTACTTTTGGTTTGTTACGCGGCTGCAAAAGTATGAAAATCGCACAAAGCAACACAAATTTTTCGAGTCACCTATCACCGTTTCTTCTTTGAAAGTCTATAAGTCTCACCGGGTAAATAATACAAGTAATCACAGTAGAACAGCTGTTTTGAATTTTGCTTCCTTAATTTTGGCTTCTCTTAATTTTATACGTTTTATTTTTGTACTTTTACTTTTTTTGTTTACGATTATTGTTGAAATTTGACATTGGGAAAGTCCAAACTACAACACAATACCTGTCCTGTGCCACAATTACAATAACACCTACTGCGACTACATGCATTATTTTACCATGTTATTTTTTGTTGTTCTAAATTTGAGTTGAGTTTTACAACTGCAGGGGAAAAAACAGAATTACTCTTGTTGCATACTCGTATAACACCTACTTCCACTACCTTGTATTCATTATACCATGATGCCAACCCACTGGCATGGTTTGTCCTGTTATTTCTCTCCGCCACTCTGAATGTGCTCCTGTTTCTGCAATACTTTCATGTCTATTTCTCTTGTACATAGGGCGAAAACCAGAGCTCTCCTCTTTCCCCTACATGACCGTGAGAAATGGTCGTCTGGCAGTGAAAGATAAAAGTGATCACTGGGCGATCACAACTATTTCGGATTTCAAAATTTGTGAACGTTTTGCTTTACTGTCTTAAAGGCTGACAGACAGATGGACAGCCAAGCATGTGTCCCATTGTTTGTTTGATTTTGTGTCTAATGTTTTGTCTTTCTGACCATTGACTTTGGCGTTTGTCGTCGCTTTAAGTACCAGCACGCGCATTTACTATAGTGCTTAGTCGTTGTGTGTGTTTTTCACCATGCCTTTCAGACATTGACGTTGTACACTTCGCGTGTGCAATAATTCACCACTTCTCTCTACATACACCCCCTCCATCGTCATTGCCTTGCTATCATATGTATGTCTGGCATTACCTTGGTCTTTCACGGTCCTCTTTGAAATTGCGTTTGAAATCAGAATTGCCGATATTTGTATGATTAATATTTGTCCAATATTTTATTTGCAATAACGCATTCCCGCCAAGCTTCTATCTACCACCACTGTCAATATTAACTGCCGTTGCCTTTTTGATTTTAAGTGTCTAATTGCTTTTTATTATTAGTTTTAAACAATACTTAAGGCACTTACATATATCTTAATTAAATAAAACATTGCCGCCTTGTGCATTTCAAAGTCAGTGATAAAATATGGTTCGAATGGCAAAGTAACAAGGATACTCATAGCAACAATTGTAAACGCGGTGTAATATTAGAAAACTTCATATCGTTTGATTCAATAGAAAGTCGAGCTTACTACGAGCCAGTGGTTAGACGATTTGTTTTATGGCAATTTACGATAGTGGCCAATGACAATTTAAAGTAGAATCTTGTAAACTTTTATAGTTATATACTTCAGACAGAAAAGGGGTTACAAATAATACCCTTATTTTTTCAGCTTGTTGTTTCAGTTCTAATTTTTTTTTGATTTTCCTTACATTTTTGTCACATTATACGGGTCATTATACTTCCGCACACAATTCTATATTTATCGACATGACCACTGGCTGGTCTGCCGCCCCCCCATTGATAATGCATACACGCACGCAAGCACGTCCTACCCAAACCAACCCAACCCCATACCAACCGATTCATTCATAATCTCAGCAATAACGTAAGACATTTTTGAAAATGAATACAAAATATATGAACTGCCAAAATTTGTCAATTCACAATTAAACAACGTCACACACATGAGAAATTAATATTATTTATAATATTACAGACGGCAGTGGTGATATTACAAAAATCCATAACAAAAATAAGACAACGGACCAAACAGATACAATATCTGCTTAAACTGTCGTATAGTAGACATGTGTATATTTTTGGGTGCGTTATAGTAATATAATTAACATATGGTGGATTTATCATCTGTTTTTTGTGTCTCCTTCTTCATAAGCTTTTGTTTGTTGTTGTATTTCATTATTAAATGTATATTTTTGTTGTTGTTTTTATGGTTCTCTGTTCCAATAAATTAGAAGTAAATGATTGTTATATTATTAATAATGAAAGGATTTCCATATAATCCCACAAGAAATCCCCCCTTTAAAGTTTATTATTTTTTTTTCAGTGCATTTCGATAATATGTATCAGTAATAAAAACGAGGCGTCTATGATAATTATAATGTCAATATTACTTTTCAGAATAAACACTAAATAATCGCATACATTAGAGTTGTGTAGTTCACGAACGAACTAGTTCAATTGAACGATTCACTCTTGTGAACTAGATGAACTAGTTCACAGTGTTCCGCTCTTTTGTTTCAGTAGTTCACTCGTTTCAGCAGCTTTTTGTATTTCAGTCGTGTAGTTCTCTCTGCCATTTTCTTGTTCATGCTCTCTTTGAGCCTGTTTTTTTTTATTTCGTGCTAAACTAATTTTTCGACCACTTTGTATGGGGAGCTAAGCAATATTAAGCGGCTCCCCATACAAAGTCGTCGAAAAATTAGTTTAGGAGGAATTAAAAACAAGCTTTTTCAAGAGGCATTTACACAAAAACTACAGAGCAAATCACCACTTTTGTTCCAAAAATATAAAAACATTACAGAAACACCAATATTTCGGACATCCCTTTAATAGGGCGATTTAGTATAAAAAAAATATCCAGTATCCAAAACACTTTACAAATCTGCGAAAATTACACCATTTTGGCGATTATTCGCTCCGATTGAACTAAAACTACAAGTTGAACTGAAATGAGCTCTTTAGTTCACAGCTCAAATGAACTGTTAAGCTGAAAAGATACAAAGAACTAAAATGAACTAGTGAACTAAATGAATGAACTAGTTCATTGTGTTGAGCTGAACTAAAAAGAGCGCTCACTTGAATGAACTAAAATTCCCAACTCTATTAGAGTTGTGTAGTTCACGAACGAACTAGTTCAATTGAACGACTCACTCTTGTGAACTAGATGAACTAGTTCACACTGTTCCGCTCTTTTGTTTCAGTAGTTCATTTGTTTCAGCAGTTTTTTGTATTTCAGTTGCGCAGTTCTCTTCTCCATTTTTTAGTTCATGCACTCTTTGTCTCACTCAATTTGCACAAAGATGCCTAATGTTGCAATCTTTGTGGAATGGATATGTAACCGACTTCTACACAATAACTACAGCGCTAATCACGACTTTTATTCCTAAATATAAAAAGATTACGGAAACACAATATTTCAGCAACGGAATAACCTAATCGTTAAGTCGACCTTCAATAGCGCGATTTAGTATAAACAAATCACAGTATCCAAAACACTTTAGAAATCTGCAAAAATCAAATCATTTTCCCGATTTTCCCGATTATTCGCTCCGATTGAACTAAAACTACAAGTTGAACTGCAATGAGTTCTTTAGTTCCGTTACCGTTACCGAACCGTTAAGCTGAAATGATACAATGAACTAGTGAACTAAATGAATGAACTAGTTCATTCTGATGAGCTGAACTAAAAAGAGCGCTCACTTGAATGAACTAAAATTCCCAACTCTAGACTGAATGGCTTCGTTTGCCTTCGTTCAAGTGAAAACACGAAGCACAAAAATGAACGGTGCATCATAGGCTTTGCCGGTCAAAAAACAGCGTATTACATATGACAAATACTTACAATTCAGTTTCGTACTCTTGTCATTATTATAAGTATATAAATATTTCTCTCTCAAACATTCGCAATAAATTTATTCGTTGAAGCGAAGAAAATTTTATTGTTTCAGCAACGCATCAAAAAATTCAGTATATATATTTTGCAAATGTTAAATATTTATGCATTTATCTCTTTTATTACCAATAATTTCTACAGAGGGCGCTGGTCTTGATGCTCCTTAGCGCCGCTTGATCTCGTATTACATTTTTATTTTGTCGATAAGTTTTGAAATCTGATTCACGGGGGTGTGTTCTCACCGACAAATTTTCGTCATATCTTACATTTTGTTAGTTAGAATTGACAATACGAACTATGCTTAAGAAAAGTTAATGTCATAATTAAGTTGCATCATTGATTAGTAGTCACCCTGTAAATTAAATACTGAAACGAATAATATAAAAATACTCCACCTTACCGCATCACTCCCTGATTACATTTTTGTTTTACCACCACAACAAAAATAATCAATTTGTTGTACAGGAATACCTCGTATAGTACTGCTTCGATCAGGACGGTTTCTCTATAGTACGGTTTTGAAATTTTCAAAAAAAGAAATTGTTCTTGGAAAAAAATTTTTGAAAAAAAAATAATAAAATAAATTTTTTTTTTATTTGTTAAATAAAATTTTTGATATTTTCACTTTATTATGAAAACATGAGATTTTCGGTATTTTCCCTTGATTATGAAAACATACAATTTTCGGTATTGAATGAAAAACAAATTATACATATGTAACAAATTATCGTTTTTTGACTCGATTATCATCATGTCCTTTAACCTCCTTCATAGGGGAATATGGGCTGTAAATAGGCGCCGAGTGCCTCGATTAGTCCGGTTTCGTATAGTACGGCAAAATCGTGGAACTGATTAACCGTACTATTCGAGGTATTCCTGTATATACATATATCTATAGAAAACAACAACAAGGGGTAAAACAGAAATGAAAAAACCAGAAGAAAACAGTGAAAAGGAATGGAAGAAGAAGAACAAAGTATGGACGTACACAAAGTCTTATCACTACCAACTAATCGACAAGAGAGATGGGTGTGTTCATTAGGGAATTCAAAACCGTAACCGTTTAACAGGTTATTCGAGTTTAAATCAAACCGTCTTGCCGGTTTTCGGAACATGCCGATTTACAATAAGCCAGTTTTACCGGTTTTCATATCACGGTTAACCGGTTACTTTCCCCACTTTTAGAGAACTAATTTTTCCACAGACATAGCTTAATTTCGAAGTATATTTATTGTGGGCTTAATTTATACAGCTATTGAGTTTCACTACGACCAAAATCAAAGACGTTTAAACCAAAGTTCGACTTAAAACAAGCTATGTAGCTAAAGTGTAGCCCCTAAAAGTTATTACCGTGATATGCCAGATTTTTTCTCCAAAATATGTTTCCAGATCGGCTTTCTGTGGAATTGAAGTGGTCAGAATAAATTATCTGGCAATTTTTAGTTTCATTATAATTTTGATGTTTTACATGCGAACTATAAGTACATGTCGACAAATTTAAAAAAGAAGAAGTGTAAATGCTAATAAACGGATGTTAATAAACGTCAGTATTGCAAGCTTTTACTAAAACTTTCTTAAAATCTGTGTTTGCTTTATAAAATAGTCTTTTTTTCGTGAAAAAAATATTGCATTTTACGTCCACGGATTTTATCACGCTGGGTTCACCGGAAACCGGTTTCGTAAAGATTACAGAAACCGTTAAACTGAAAACGGTTTCATATGGAAACCCGAGTTTTTTAATTACCTAGTGTTCACATGACCCTAAACAACAGAAACGACACGGGCGTAAGTTACGTACATACGTATACGTCGATGTATTCAGCACGTTGCGTTTTGGATAGTCAGTGTGCTAGTCAAACGTTCGAAATAACTGACATGCCAGAAGTGACCATCCCTGCGACCGATGTCCACTCTCTTAC
This sequence comes from Phaonia tiefii, assembly GCA_963931995.1. Classification (NCBI taxonomy): domain Eukaryota; kingdom Metazoa; phylum Arthropoda; class Insecta; order Diptera; family Muscidae; genus Phaonia; species Phaonia tiefii. The sequence continues at coordinate 245,365,481 of OZ008368.1, forward strand.
ATATCTCGTCCAGTCCACACCAGTCCAGTCCAATCCACACCAAACAATCGGTCATTGGCCAATATGGCGTTTGCTGCCGCTATTTGTGGCTGTTATCAGTGAATTATGGTTTATTTGGGAGGGAGTGGGGAAGAGAAGGATGATTACACACAATTTCTGTAAAGAATGTCGCTGCAGATAAGTGAGGAGGCATCAGCAACCAAGCCTTCCTACCTGTACTTTGATGCAATAAATAAAACAACAACAGTAATAATTACAAATTGCATATAAATTTGTATCAATATGAATCAAATCGAATGCCAGCCAACAAATAACACCCAGCAGTCAATTCAAGTCAGAAAACCCATTAAATAAGAGGCAAGAATTATAGGGATAATATAAGGGAACGAATATCTCGTATAGGGTGTAGCAAAAGCAGCTGTATAATTTGTTTCCAAGCGCAGTGGGAAGTCCCCAAGATCTAGTTTTTGGACAGAAGGTCTTTTTTTGATGTCTCCGAGTTGTCTGCTGTTATATATCTCACAACTTCAAAATTTTCAACCGTTCTGCCAGTTCGAGATCAGCGCGTCCATCTTCCGTCTGTAACAGACCCAAATTCCGCAAAATTGTCCACCAGTATTAATAATTGGGCGATTATTTTCAACGATTAGACGAACAGTTGTAAGTTCTTTGGTGGCCGTCGGTGGTGCAATGGTATTATACCCGGCTCTTGTACATCGGAGCGTGGGTTCGATCCCTGTGGTGACGACCTTACATTTATTTCGACGAAGGTCAGCTCCTTTAGTGATGGCAACACTAACCAGAACTGAGCCATGAAAAAGCTTCTCAAAATTCCACTAGGAATCGGTATAAAACTGTAGGTCCCACTTAGTAAGTGTAAAATTTGAAATTGCACAGCTCACAGGTTGTGAGAAGCTCTCCACAATCGCTTTTTCTCTCTTGGTTCTTTGTGTAATTATATTCCCCAAGTGGTTCTTGAATGAAACCTTCAGGGGTTTCGCAGGTCAGGAATACCATCAAATACATGAAAATGATGACGGGAAATGAAATATACACAAACTCGACTATCATGACAGAAATCGACGGAGCGAATTTGTTGACGCCATATGTCCTTCGTGAACCTTTTATATAAACTTTGTATTGTAATATTGTTGAATTTTGTTTAAATAAAGATTTATCTGTGAATTTATCTGTGAAGGTGATTAAATATTCAATAACAAAGAAATTACATCAAATAGTTACTTCTGACACACCCTGTACATGTAACACTTGCACATGTTTCACTGTGCAGTAGTTTGAGCGACTGACTGTCGTTTTTTTCACCTTCATGTATGCACAAAGGATTAATTAAGAGATGTATTAATTACGATATGTAATGGTGGTTTACGATGGATGAACACATAGATAAATAGATTATATTATAGATCAAACCCTTAAACATATTGAAATTTAATTTAATTCTGATGTAGGAGGGCGGATCAATAAGTCCGTGACTTTTCGAAAATATGAAAGGCAACACTGATACCATCAAGTACCACCTGTTAATACACTACTGTACAATTTTGAGCAAGTTTCGTCATTTACTTTGCGTTTAACAGCTGTTCAAAACATACAACTTCGTGCATTTTTTTAAAAATGGAAAAAAGTGAATTTCGAGTGCTTATTTTTTGCGAAAAAAAACCGTCAATCAAACCATGGAAAAGCTTGATAAATACTATGGGGACTCTGCACCATCGATTTCAATGGTAAAAAAAAGTGGTTTACTGACTCGTTGTGCTCGCACGAGTACAAATGACGCAGAACGTTTTGACAGCCACTTGAGGTCAAAACACCCGAAAATGTCGAAAAAATCCACGATATGGCGTTGGCCGATCGAAGAATAAAAGTACGTGAGACTGTTGATGCCATAGGCATTTCATATGGCAGTGTGGTTTCGATTTTAAATGATCAGTTGGGTTTAAGAAAGCTGTCTGCAAGATGGGTGCCGCGTTTGCTCTCAATTGACCATAAACGTAATCGTGTGACAACTTCAAAGGATTGTTTGGAGTTGTTTAACCGCAATTCGAAGGAGTTTTTTGCGGCGTTTTGTAACTGTCTATGAAACATGGATCATGGATCTAAACAATGGGTTTCTTCGGGTGAACGACTCCGAAGAAGGCAAAGGTAAGTTTTTCGGCCAATAAAGTGATGGTTACAGTTTTTTGGGATAATTTCGAGGAATAATCCACATCGATTATCTTCAAAAGGGAAAGACAATAAACGGCGAATATTATGCCAACTTATTGGACCGATTTAATGAGGATTTAAACAAAAACGACCCCGTATGGCCAAGAAAAATTTCTTTTTCATCAAGAGAATACAATGGTGCACACGTGTGTAGTATCAATGGCAAAATTCCATGAATTGGGCTACTAATTGCTACCTCATCCGCCATATTCTCCGGACTTAGCCCCCAGTCACTATTTCCTATTTCCAAACCTAAAGAAATGGCTCGGTGGAAATAGATTTAGATCCAACGATGAAATTATTGATTAATTATTATTTCATGAACCTCGAAAAATCCTATTTTTTGGAAGGGATACAAAAATTGGAGAAACGTTGGACTAAGTGTATTGAGCTAAACGGAGATTATGTTGAAAAATAATTTTTAAAAAAAAAAAAAAACTGTTTCATTCAAACAGTCATGGACTTATTGATTCGCCCTCGTAGTATGAATGTTGAGTTCGGCGTTCAAGCCTTTGGGTTTCTCCTTACCGGAATATTCAAATTTCGCTCAATAAGCGTGGTAGTTTAGTTCCTGACGAACTAATTTGTGCTACGCACAAATTTTTTATGATTATTCGGTTTAACTCCCTGCATGTCTGTTGAATCCACATATCTGTTGAATACCCATAAAAACGGATATATATATTAGAAAATGTGAATTTATGAAGTAAATTATTTTAAAAATAATTTATTAAACATTAAAAATATGTAGTCCTCAACTCAATCGGCCGCTGTGGGTGAAGAAAATAGTATTGTTTAATGAATTTCAAGGGGTGAACTCGTTTTGAAGGAGAAAAAAGACCGCAGCAAAGTTTGGGAAGTTTTTTTCCTTAATTGTGGATGGAGACGGCAAAGAAATGAAATATGTCAACTGCAATAACTGCAAACAAATTTTGAAATATTCAATTTCGACAACAAACCTAGTAAGGCATAACTGCTACATTTCTAAAATTGACTTAATTTTAATCCTATTCTTTACTCCAAAGAAATTAGAACCTCAAATCATACCAAAATAGCATTTGCTTTAGTTATGCTTTTCTTTAATATGTCTCATGAATACATCTCATTATTCGAATAGTTCTGCTTGTCTCTAAAGGCCTCTTACTCAATCTAATTACTACTCCTTCATACAAGAACTCTGTCTGCTCGGTTTCATTCTGTTTCGTACCCGATGCAACACGCTGAGAAGAATGGTTGTATGTATCGTACTCTAATCGATTGAATGAGATCATTAACACATTCAAAAAACATGAATGGATTTGAATGTGTGAAAATGTATACTCATGCGGGTCTCTAATATAAACCTACGCGGAGATACAAATTGAGATCTGTTTATTCCGTTTCCAAAATACTACTGTTTCTGAAATATTTTGGAACAAAAGTGGTGATCAGCGCTTTAGTTATTGTGCAAAAGAGAGTATGAACTAGAAAAAGGCAGAGAGAACTCAAACAAAAGAGCGGAACATTGTGAACTAGTTTTGATACAAAAGTGGTGATCAGCGCTTTAGTTATTGTGCAAAAGAGAGCATGAACTAGAAAATGGCAGAGAGAACTGAAACAAAAGAGCAGAACAGTGTGAACTAGTTCCTCTAGTTCAGAACAGTGAATCGTTCAATTGAACTAGTTCGTTCGTGAACTACACAACTCTAGAAACAACAGCTGGCGAAGATTTGTGGCTAGATCTGAAATAGCTGTACGGTTTGTCTGAGTGGCGCAATGTGCTCGTTTTCCCGAATTTCGGCCTGTTCATGTGGAATATTGTGTTTCAAGGCTTCCAGAGTCCGTGTATAGACGTCTGGAGCGAATAAGTAAAAGTAAACCAATAACTTTAAAACAAACTACATGTGAATTTGACATATGAGAACCATAGAAGATTGCCTTACTTATTCTACCATGGTCTAGACTCAACTCACCAGAATAGATTCCTAAACAAATCTTATCATCTAGCTTTAAGCCTACATTGTAGAAGTCTAAATAATAATAATATACACTTCTTTCAGTCCTGGCTTACTGTTACATCGGTGGAGAGTTATTTCTAATATTCCTCTATTCCGTTGCGAATTGGTTATCCATTGTGAAAAATGTTTCTGAAGGATTCCTGACTTTGCCGCTATGTACCTGTCCAGTAGAACGAGAATAAACCAGCGGTAGCTTCCTTTCTATACAGACTCATGTGAATGGAGTCTACAGACTCATGTGAATGGAGTCTTCTAGTATTAACCACCAAGCATCGTTGCGTAGATCAATATACGGCGAACATCTCCAATATAAAGTATATCTAATAAACTATATATGGAGATGGTCTCCATAATCTTCGATATCTTCTTACACCGAAGACAGAAGCACTGAGGCTACGCTGGTTCTATCCATAGTGGAAGGGCCTACAACTAAGCTCCCTGTCAAGTATCACTTGCGCTAACTTTTAGGCAATTTCTCTACCATTTAATGTGTTCTTTTTTCTGCCGATTTGCTCAGCTCGATCTTTAGGTCACAGTATCATAGTCCCTCGATTTAAATCTGGGCCTCTATATCTAAGTATACCCTCCAACATCGTGCGGTTACTTTTTGAGGGTATTTGAAGGGACATTTTATATTGAAGGTCATCCTGCGCAAAGTGTTGCATAAAATTGACGCCAAGTAATCAAAATTGGTGGGTGGTAATATTTATTTATTTATAAAGGTATAAGAATATAGAGGAAACAATTACTCTATGTCGATATCTAAGTGAAAATCCTACGTCCCGAAAATTTAACCAACTTGTGCGTTTAACATTTCAAATGAATTCATTGGAAATTTATAAACTCTGACATCGTGTCCTGTTTTTTTTACTACATGCTGAGGACAAAGCCCATTTCCCTTTGAAAATGAAACACGAAACATCATCTGTTTTGCATTACATTAAGCGTTTAATCGCTTAAACGCAAGAGCCAAAAAAGAAAACAGACTTTCATAACAAACCAAACCGACAGAGGTACATTCCGCCAAAGATCAGGGCGAGAATGCATGAGCAAACGAACAGCTGTCATTGTTTATCATAATGACAGACGGTGGCGGTGGGGGTAGCAAAATGAAGAACTACGGCCGTGACTGACAAAACACAGACATTTGTAGATTAATGTGGTAGTGTATAAATCATTTAGCAGTAGCGGCACTGGCGATGCCTTCACATATGACGACTTATTTTAGGCCTTTATGAACATGCGACAAATGCCACCATGTAAGGCTAGATCAACAAAACACACCCACAAGAAACCATTACGTTTTGCACAAAGGAACTAAATTTCCCATGAGTAATTTATTTGCAACTAAATTTCCCTTGAGTAATTTATTTGCGGCAAACGAATATTTATGTTTATGAGAAACAATTAACGGGGTAATAGCGTTGGCAGATCCTTCGACTACCAAGCTGCGAGTGAGAATATAAATGTGCGAACACTATACAGGACGGGTGCCACTTTCCAACTAGCGGATGTTCTCCAAAAATGTAAAAGTGATATCGCAACTATCGGGGAAATGCGATGGACAGGATATGGTTGCACAAAATGGGAATACTAGCACACTTAGGCTAAAGAAGCCCATTGTGATACCTGCAGTTTCCTCCATAGCAACTATTGACTAATCGTCTAGCCAATTTGCCCTTTCAATAAATTTGGCTGTAAGACCTACAGGAATATCCTGTAGGGCTACGGTGCTAACTAAACGTGTTAAGAATATCCTACTTCTCAGTCCTGCCAGAGCAGGGCAATCCAAGAGAAGGTGTTTCGACGTTTCCTCGTCCTCTTCCATGCAGTATCTACAGAGAGTTTCGACCGACCATAGGTAATCATAGTCTACATGATGCCACCTCCGATAATGGAAAAATACTGATAGACTTCGCCACTGCAGAGAACGTGGTAGTTAGTAGCACACGCTAGTTATATCCTAATCAGAGGATGAAGGACCGGATTGTTCACTTGGTAATGGATGGCAGGCACTCTTCTTGTGTAATGGATGTGCGTGTGATCCGATGTGCTGGAACACCAGGACCTGGTGGCTGCAAAAGTTCGCACGCGACTGAGCAAGGCGAGAAACGTACGAAGCCGAACACGGGATGAACACGATATTGACAAGCTGCAAATACCGAATATATCAAGGTTCTATCGACCAAAGCTCACTCTCCTGCTAGGGAAGAATACTCCCCCCTCCTGAGGAGCCAGAAGCGCAGTCGGAGCACATCTCCCATTCTCCGGAAACTACTGCGGGGACTGAACTTGGCTCAAAAGCGGAGCACAACTCCCATTATTTGGAAACCGCCGGGAACTGAACTTGGCTATCAAGAACCGCTGAAGAATAAGCCATGATACGACGAAGCACGTCGCATTGCAACTGATGAAGAAGACGCTGCACGTATGGCAACGGAAAAGTCAGTTACAACGCATGCTGCGAATGAGCGGTACAAGAGACTGAGAGGGGAGGAGGACCAATTGTTTAGGAGGGGAAAATGGCAGTGGGAACAGAGAGAGAGAGAGAGACAGTGAAAAGACCGAAATGTGCGGGATGGACAATGAATCCCGAAAATTTTACTAGGATCGGATAACGATCCGGATAATGGGCTGCTCTCCTGCGGGGAGGAGAATGAAATGTGGAGAGACCACTTTTCAGCACTACTCCCCTCAGATTCTTCCACTGAAGATCAGGAGGAAATGATTGTGGAAGACAGTGTAGAATGCTACTCCCCTCCCCCCAGCCAACGCAATATTGGAACGACAATCTCCCGGCTTGGGAATAATTAATCCGCTGGTGTGGATGGGCTACCCGCTGAACTTTTTGAGGCAGGTGGCAAGGGACTACTAGCCCACATGTATCAACTTATATGCGGTATATGGTTGGGGGAATCTACGCCTGACGATTGGAGTCTCAGTGTATTATGTCGTCTATTCGAAAAGGGAGATCCGTGTGTCTGTTCCGACTATCGCGGTATCAGTATTTTATCCATCGAGTATAAGGTCTTGTCGTCTGTGAAAAACTAAAACCAATTGTTGAAAACCTGATTGGACCTTATCAGTTTGGTTTTAGACCAGGCGAGTCCACGACTAGCCAAATATTCACGCTACGCGAAATCCTGGAAAATACCCGCGAACGGCAAACCGATACATACCATCTTTTTGTCAACAGTGAAGGTAGGGAAAAATCTCACCGAACCATTCTGTACCAAGCGAGGAGTTGGACAAGGCGACACACTTTCGTGCAATCTCTAAAACATCTTAATGGAGATAGTAAGGAGAAAAGCTGCAGTAAAGATGAACAAGACCATCAACACGAAACGCCATATGTTGCTGACATATGCTGACGACATAGACATCATTGGACAATAACCGATTTAACTTTGAAGTGGTTGATGAATTTATCTACCGTGAATTGGATCTATCGTGATCAAGGACAACAACGTCAGCCTGGAGATGAATAGAAGAATTGTGGTTGCAAATGGATGCTTACGTATATGTAGATAATGAAATATTTTTGAAAGATTTTGTTTTTAATATTAACTATGCTTACTCTTCGTAGTTTTTGTGTTTTCAAAAGATTATTTGCAAGACATTGTGCTGGAAAATAGTGTGAAAGGATGTTGACTGCTAGAATACTAAATATTAAATGAAAAGTGAATGCAAGGCGAAAAGGAGTTCTCCCTTTCATATAATAGCAGGGCCTTTTAACTTAAAACATTCCGCACCTAAAATACTGTATAAACTCATGTAAAATTGTAAAGCACAAGCGTTTACATGGTGTCGGTAGAATTTGCCAACTGACTCACTCCCAAACGACATTCTGGCGCGTGACATTTACAAACTTTGCTACTTAATCTGATTTTAGTATGCAGCGTGAATGGGGATTGATGAGGAGTATAAACATCCAATAAACCATCATGTGGAGGAATTCTATTTGTAGAGGCATTACCTCCCCCAGTGCATCCTTTATGTTGGTGAAAGTTATTTTTTGTATCCATGCAAGAGTCGAGTTCCAAGTTTTCTGAAAGACAGTTTGCCAGTTTCATGAATTGCAATTGCATAACATGGATTGGATGGATGTTGAGCGTTTTTAATATATGGATCCGAAATACATATGTATGTACATTCGGTTGTGCTGAAAAACGTTTTTTTGTAATTTTCAAGTCAGGGTAGGGTGTCTTAATCAATACGGGTTTCAAGACTAATTAGGAGAAATTTCGTGAGATTTTTTTTTGGTATTAGAATGACATTTTTTAGAAACAAAAACAGTTCTTAACGAATGAAATGAAAGATAAATTTTGTGTATATTAGAAAATAAGTTTTCTGAGAAATTTATTGTACTAGAAAAAGTTCCTTTATATTATAAGTAGAAAAAAGTCTGCTGAGAACTTTCTTGTACTAGAAAAAAGATTGTACAAGATAATTTTTTTTATACATATTAGAAAAGAATTTCCTTAAGAATTTTTGTTAATTAGAAGAAATGTGAGATTTTTTTTTGTATGAGAATGAAATTGTTTGAGAACAACAAAGAACAAAAAATAGTTCTTAACGAACTTTTTTGTATGAGATGCAAGATAAATTTTTTTTATTTAGAAAATAAGTTAGCAGAGAACTTTATTGTCCTAGAAAAAGTTCCTTTATTTTAGGAAATTTTGCTGAGAACTTTATTGTACAAGAAAAAAGTTCGTGCAAGATACTTTTACATGTTAGAAAAGAATTTCCTTAAGAATATTTGTTAATTAGAAGAAAGAAAAAAGTTTGCTGAGAACTTTCTTGTACTAGAAAAAAGTTCGTACAAGATAATTTTTTTTATACATACTAGAAAAGAATTTCCTTAAGAATTTTTGTTAATTTGAAGAAATTTCGTGAGATTTTTTTTTGTATTAGAATGAAATTGGTTAAGAACAAAAAGGAAAAAAAAAACAGTTCTTAACGAACTTTTTTGTATGGGATGAAATATAAATTTCGTTTATATTAGAAAATAAGTTTGCTGAGAACTTTTTTGTACTAGAAAAAGTTCCTTTATTTTAGGAAATTTTGCTGAGAACTTTATTGTACAAGAAAAAAGTTCGTGCAAGATACTTTTACATGTTAGAAAAGAATTTCCGTAAGAATATTTGTTAATTAGAAGAAATTTCGTGAGATTTTTTTTTGTATTTTAATGAAATTTTTTGAGAGCAACAAAGAAAAAAAAAACAGTTCTTAACGAACTTTTTTGTATGAGATGAAAGATAAATTTGGTTTTTTTTGGAAAATAAGTATGCTGAGAACTTTATTATACTAGAAAAAAGTTCCTTTATATTGGAAAATAACTTTGCTGTGAACATTATTGCACTAGAAAAAAGTTCGTACAAGATAATTTTTTTTATACATATTAGAAAAGAATTTCCTTAAGAATTTTTGTTAATTAGAAGAAATTTCGTGAGATTTTGTTTTTGTATTAGAATGAAATTTTTTGAGACAACAAAGAAAAAAAAACAGTTCTTAACGAACTTTTTTGTATGAGCTGAAAGATAAATTTTGTTTATTTGGGAAATAAGTTTGCCGAGAACTTTATTGTACTAGAAAAAAGTTTCTTTATATTAGAAAATAAGTTTGCTGAGAAATTTATTGCACTAGAAACAAGATCGTACAAGATAAATTTTTTTATACATATTAGAAAAGAATTTCCTTAAGAATTTTTGTCAATTGGAAGAAATTTCGTGAGATTTTTTTTTGTATTAGAATAAAATTGTTTGAGAACAAAAAAGAGAAAAAAATAGTTCTCAACGAACTTTTTGTATGATATGAAAGATAAATTTTGTTTATTTGCTGAGAACTTTATTGCACTAGACAAAAGTTCGTACAAAATATATTTTTTTATACATATTAGAAAAGAATTTCCTTAAAAAACTATTTTTTTATTAGCAAGATGTTCCTTGAGAATTTTCATGTATTAGAAAAAATTTTCCTTGAGAACTTTGTGTATTAGAAAAAAGTTCGTTATGAACTTTTTTGTATTAGAAGAACGTCATTTGAACTTTTTGCATTAGAAAAATAGTTGGTTCGTATGGAGACGCTGATTACTGGAATTTTTTTTTGTTGTCTTATTTTGGCTTGTAACTTCATTTCTGAAGTATTTCCCAAAAATAGAATTTTTTGGGGTCAAAAAATTTTTTTATGTTTTTAATTTGAGACTAATTTTACAGTGAACTTTGGCCAAAATATCCTTCAACCGCCGGTAAGGCCCTAAAATTCTCAACGCAAAGAAAGTTTGACATTCAGCTTTGAGAATCCTTATTTTGTATGCAAAAATTCGATTTTCAGGACAGCTTAATAGACATATGTATGCACGTACATGAACCTTCTCTTTATTTTTCACAAATATACAAATAATCCCATACCCGCTTCGGTGGCATCAATTATTTGCATCACCAGACTACAAAATATAAGTTCATTCTTTAGTCTTGCAAATTCCTACAATACAAATCCCTATTGATCCCTTCTTACGATGGCAAGAAAGAAAGCGCGTCACTATAAGAGATCAGGGGCGTGGCGTCTCAGCCAAATGTTAGGAAATGTATATCATGCGTTTCACAAGGTTTAGATACTTGTTGGAAGGCAGCAGCTCCTGCGTCAACTATTTTGAGTTTTACAGCAACAGAAAGCACACAAGTTTTGCATTATATTTAACTGTTGTGGTAAAGATTTAATATCGAAGACCAAAAAAAAATCTGCCTGTTTCTCTATCTCGAACGAAAGCTTTCGATCGTGTTCTAGACGAAAGTAAGTTGGTTTAGGTTCCACAATATTGTCGTTTTCATAACATGTTACAAAACTCTTTTGGTTATGAGAAAGCTGCCCACAATATGGGTCTGTCTTTGGTATAACTTTATGTTAACGCCATTTTTGACTGGTACCGCCTCAAAGTAAAACAAATAGCCGTATTTAGCATGAATTACAAATTGAATTAAGGTCTTCATCGGATGGTGTTGGGATATCATGTTCTATTCTGTATTCAGAATGGTTCAAATAAAAGTTTACCGTACTACACAAGAATATTGACTTGTAAAACTGATCCGAATACACTGGCCCAAATATTTTATTTTTTCACTTTCTAAAATTCTATTAGTTGGAATACATTTATTTTTAAATTTATTTCTATCCTTCTATATTGACAACACGTTGCCGCCTCTGACTTTTTTGTGATGATTTTTAAGCAACCTTAATGCATTTCGCCCTAAGATTACGAGTTTGCGGTAATGTTGACGATTCTCCTACTTGTTTTCGAGTTAGTGTTCTATATTAAGCTACGCTATATTTAAATTTGGAGTCATTCATTGTTAACGCACAATGATCTCAGACTGCAACAATGCATTCCAAGACTATGAGAATATGAACATAATAATTCAATAATGGAATGGCTGTATAAATTATCTGTAAAACTGCACTTGACAATTCCCTATAGCTGCTATTTTTAGCTCGAGTAGGCACCGAGATATTTTATAAGAACTGCAGGAATGTAAAAAGACTTAATCAAAAAGTTCAAGAATGTAAAAGTCATAATGGAGGGGAAAGTTCACTTTAAGAGAAAGAAGACAACAAAAAGTGAGTTGAGGACTTGTTGCGAGAGAATAAATTTCGTTTTGTATTTTTTGACCATAAACTAATTATTATACTAGTCTTAACATTTCTCTCTGCAAATTTATGACATTTGGCGTGGTGTGATATGAAAGTTGGATGTTGAAAAGAATTACTTCAATAATACCAGATAGAGGCAATGGTTCAAAACAACCAACAAAATAACAACAACGGTATTTCGTTTTGTGTGTTAAAATTATTGTGTTAAATACAACGCAAATATATGCTAACAACGACAGTCAATAAAAAAGTGGAAAACACATTTAAAATTCACAGTCGTTCACCAAAACGACATAAAAACTAAAGTCAGAAGTTACTGTAATTCCACCTGGTGTATGTCAATTTTAGTCAAACATTTCTCTATCACACCGACCGCACCACAAAGAGTGTGAAAGGAAACGTCAGATGATTCCAATATTCTCTCTTTTTATAATAATTACTCTATGTTTTTGCCGTAACACAATGTGTTAGTTATAAACATTTTTCTCTAAAAAGTTCGTTGAGAATTTTTTTTGCTTTATAATAAATAACTTTTGTAAATTAAAAACAAGCTTGTTCACAACTCTTTTTTTTGTCTTAAAAAAGTTGATAACTATTTTATTTTTTGCATTAGAAAGTCCGTTAATAACTTTGTACGTTTGAATAAAGTTCTTTATGAACTTTTTTGTATTACAAAAGTGTGAGTTGACCACCTTTTTTTGTATTAGAATAATATTAGTTTCTTAAAAAATGGTTTGTTAGAAGTTTAGAAAAAAAAAAATTGTTTGTTGGAAACTTGTTTTTATATTAGAAAAAAGTTCGTTGACAACTTCTGTTACATTAGAAAAAGGTTCATTCAGAAAAACTTTTGTACTGGAAAACAAAAGTTCGTTGAGAGCGTTTTTTGTATTACGAAATAAGGTTTGTTTTGAGGATATTTTGTTTTAGAAAAAAGTTAATTGAGAGCATTTTTTACGTACGTGTTCGTTCGAGATAGAGAAACAAACATCTCGAACGAACAGCTAAGCGGACGAAAATTAGTCACTCACTTTCGACTAAAATTGGGTCCCTTAAAGTCGAAATTTTCATTCGCCTGACTGTATGTTTGTTCCCAACTGACACTGACAGCACATTCGAAATAGAAAAACCAACATTTGTACTGAAAAGTTTTGAAAAATTTTATTTGTTCATTGGACTTGAAACAACATGATTGTGGGAACCCAAATAAACTTTTTTTTCGTCTAGAACACGAGCGAAAGCTTTCGTTCGATATAAAGAAACCGGTTGTCAGTTTATTCGAAAAAGTTCCGTAATAACTTTTCTTGTTTTAGAAAATAAACTCGTCGAGAGCGTTTTTGTATAGAAAAAAAATCAATTATTATAACAATTATCGTTAATAAAAAAATTTTTTTTGTATTAGAAAAAAGTTTGATGACAACTTGTTTTGGTTAGCAAAAAAGTTCGTTGAGATTTGTTTTGGAATTCAAAAATGTTCGTTGAGATCTTTTTCTACTAAAAACAAATTATCGTTCAGTAATTTTTTGTGTAAAAAAAATTTTTTGTGTAAAAACAATTTTTTGTTGACAACTTTTTTGTTTAAATTTACTGAGAAGTTTGTTGGGAACTTGCATTAGAAATATATTTCGTTGAGAACTTGGTTGTGTACAAAAATAAAATTTTTTTGTTAGAAAAAGTTCATTAAGTACTTTTTTGTGTGGCCGTCGGTGGTGCAATGGTTAGTGTGCGCGGCTCTTGTACATGAGATCCTGGGTTCAAACCCTGCTCTGACCACCTTCAAATTTATTTCGGCGGCGGTCACCTCGCTTAGTGACGGCGACACTATCGAGTATATAGCCATGAAAAAGCTTCTCAAAATACCGTTCGCAATCGGTGTAAAACGATAGGTCCCAATCAGTGAGTGAAAACTGGAAAGCGCACAGCTCAGTGGTTGTGAGAAGTTCTCCCCGGTCCCTTCATGGGATGTAATGGGAAACCATTTATTTATTTTTTTTAAGTACTTTTTTGTATTAAAAAAGTTTTTGCATAAAAAATTTCGGTGCGATCTTTTTTGTGTTAACTGAATAGATTAGTTGAAAACTTTTTTTGGAAACTTTTTTTGTAACAGAGAAAAATCTTTTTGTATTAGAATTAACGTTTTTCCTTTATTCAAAACAGTTTTGTCCTAACAAAGATCGCTGAGACCTTTTTTGTATTAGAAAAATTTCGTTAAAAACTTTTAGTATTAGGAAAAAAGTTTGTGAGAATTTTTTTAATTTGGTTTAGAAAAGAACTTTATTAGAAAATATTTTGTTCAGATATTCATCGTAGTATAAGTATAGGCCTTTTATTTGACTAGAAAAAGGTAATTAAGAACTTGTTTTGTATTAGAAGAAAAGTTGGTCAACATTTTTGTAATTGAAAAAAAATTCAGAGAACCTTTTATTGTATTTGGTGAAAAAATTTGTTGAGAACTTTTTTTGTATTGCAATAAAAATTGCTGTGATCCATAAATGTGTTAGGAAAAGTTCGTTGAGAACTCCTTTGGGTTAGAACAATTTTAATCGTTTAGAACTTTTTTATTTTAGAAAACAAATTCGTTCAGATTGGTTCGTTGAGAACTTATTGTTTTAATAAAAATTGAAAACTTTTTTTTTTGTATTAGAAAAGATTTTTTTTTGTTTCAGAAAAAAACCTTGAGTTTCGTAGAAAAGGTCGTAGAGAACTTTTTGTCTTAAAAGAAAAACTATTAGAGAAAAATATTTTTTTTTTATTAGAAATAACTTTTTTCATTTATTCAAAAATTGGTTGACACATTTTCTTTGTTTAGAAAAGTTCATTGAGAGAGTTTTGTCCTAAAAAAGAAGATCGTTGACATCTTTTTTTGTGTTAGAAAAAAGTTCGTTAAACACTTTTGTAGTATTAGGAAAAGGAAGATATTCTTCGTATTAGAATAAGAGGTCGTACAAGCCTTTTATTTGTATTTGAAGAAAAGTTGGTTAATATTTGAAAAAGCATGCATAGGAAAGAAATGTTATGAACATTGATGGTTATAGCAAAGTATTTATTGTGGATGTTTTCGCATAAGTAGGAGTGTTGAGACAATTCTCGCTAAGTTGAGTTTTGTTTATCCCTATAATGTGTGATGACATACCTAAATACTTGTGAAGTGATCTGATGACATGCCTTGGTGGGCATTGAAATAGCTATACGGGTATTCCTAACCATCCACCATAATAATCAATTTCACATATTTCTTTTGAATATTTTCTATTAAAATGTACTATTTCATAGAAAAAGTACTTTTTAATAGTGATTGATTTTGAACCGAACAATTATTAAAAAATTTGTTAGAAAAACCCCCTTTGTGTGTTACAACAAATTTGTAAAGTTTTTTTTAGTTAATGTATGAGAAATTCATTCTACAACCTTGCAAGGTCAGGAAAAATTTTCTAATTCAAAAATGTTTGGGGTTTGTTGGAATAATAGACTGGCATGACAAGTTTCGAATTCCGTGACAAGTTCAACAGCAGATGCCTAACTACTGTAGCTGAATTGATGCCATCGGTTGAACATCAATCGTATATATACAAACTCATTTATGCAATTTACATATGCGAATTAGTATCGATCGAAGATCCCAAGTATCAACACACACTGAAAGGTCCATAATTCCAACACAAGAACAGACGACTTTTTTCCACCAAGTTCTTCTCCTCTTGCATAGTCAAATTTTTTTGACAACTTTTTTTGTATTAGATCAAACTTATTTGTTTTGAAAATACGATAGCATTTGTGGTTTTAGACAACAACTTTTTTTTTGTGTTAGAAAAAACCTTTATATTCAAAAAGTACTTTGAGGTACACAGTTTGTTGAGAACTCGTTTCTGTCTTAAAAATGTTAACTCTTTTTTTATGCATTAGAAAAGCCCGCTGAAAGCTTTTAGAGTTTAAAACAGTTCTTTGGAAACTTTTTTGCGTTAAAAAAAGTGAGTTGAGAACTTTGTTTGCATTAACAAGAACTTGCATTAGGATAGAAAATCAGATTTTTGGTTTAAGAGAACCTAATCTGTTTTTTTTTGTATTAGAGTCAAAGTTTGTGGAGTATTCGTTTTTATTCAAAAAGTGCGTTGAGAGACACATTTTTTTTATTAGAAAAAGTTTCGTGTATAATTTGTTTGTGTTAAAAACAAAATTTCCTTGACATTTTGTATTAGAAGTATCGTAAGTATTAGAAGTTTAATATTGTTTACGATAAAAAAAAGTTTGATGGTAACTTTTGGTGATATCTTTAACTTTCTGCGCACCAAAGTTCGTCAAATTTTTTCAATTAATTGTGGTATTTAGTTTACTCCTTGTTTAAAATTCATAATACCAATTATATGTTAAGTACACATTTAAATACATTTAAATATCTGACCGAAAAACCGCTTACAGGTGCTATTTTTAATTGTTTTTGTTTGGAGGCCATTAACAAAACTTAAGCACAAAAGTTATACTGAACCAATATTTTTAAGATGTTTTTGTCGAATAATATTTGTTTAAAACAAAAAATTGCATCACGATATATTCTGTTTTACCATTTAAAATGGAAAAAGCAAAACATTGACCTATAAACAAAAAAGTATATGTACTTTATTTTTAACAACATTTTTGACAACTTTGTTGTTGACACACACGTTGTTTTGCGGCCATTTCCTTCGTATACATATCGATTGTGAGTTTAAAGCTATTTGGCTTGAAAATCAATTAATATACAAATTAAATTTGACAATTAATCATGACATCAACAAATCAAAGCAGCAGGAACGAGGAGCAGGTAAGGTGGTGAAGAGTGTTCATTGCTACGTCCCACACAAATATGGCCAAGAACTGAGATCGGAAATCTCAAGAGTATAATATAATTGGACGGTAACCAATAATGTCATATAGTACACATTTCTGTTTCTATATAAATATTACGGCCAAACGTCAAGTCTGCCAAATCCGGAACAATTGACTGGCGCCACTCTTAGAACTGATACGTTCTTCTTTCAGCATTGTTAAAAATATATTGTTCAAAAAATGAGTGCTATCTATATAAATGTATAATCGGAGAAACGTTTCATTTTTTTTTTGAAATTTCTCAATCAGTGCGTATTGGAAAGCTGATTACAGGAATGCCCAACTTTACTGAGAGGGTGCGTTTATACCTCTACAGCCGGTTGAAGTTCACACTTCAATATTGTGGTAAAATAAAACGACGTGTCATAATAATAGAATATAATTTTTTTCACTGCTGCATTTTTTTGTGATGACCGGGCTAGTGTCAGTTACGTATTTGAATTTTATGACTAAAACTAATAAAATCGTTCATAAAATTCAAATTCGAAGACGCAACTGACACTAGCCCGGTCATCAGAAAAAAAATATGTATACCACAGAAATATGCATCTCTGTGATATAGTAAAAACTCACCTCAAAGCACTGCAGAAATGGGAGTTTGCAAGAGGAAAAGAAGAAGATGGAGGAAAAACGATTTCTGTTCTTGTGTTGGAATTATGGACATTTCAGTGTGTGTTGGTACTTTGTGATCTTCGATCGATACTAATTCGCATATGTAAATTGCATATTTGGGTTTGTATATATACGATTGATGATCTACCGATGGTACGATATCAATTCAGGCACATGATGATGACCTTGTCGCGGAGTTCGAAACTAGTCATGCCAGTGAGTGTGCTTAACTAAATTGTCTATTATTCCAACAAAACCCAACCATTTTTCAACTAGAAAAATGTTCCTGACCTTGTAAGCTTACAATATGAACTTCTCATACATTAACTAAAATAAATATTTTCATATTACATCCCAAGAAGGGGCAGGGGAGAGCTTTGATTGGAATTATACGATAGTGGGACAGTTACTAACCGAGGTGACTGTCGTCTAAGCAAATTTAAGGTCATGGATCGAACCAACGTTCTGCTGTAAAAGAGTCGCTCACTGTAACCATTGCAGCACCGACTGAATATTAATATTTATACCTCTCAGGTGCTCGAAAGTGGTTGGCACGATTAAAAGATCTCTACTAAAGCATTCAAAATGGTGGAGAAACGAATGAAGTTTCTTCTTGAATATTAATATATGAGAAGCTCATACTACACGCTTTCAAGATCTGATACATTTTTCTAAGTGAAAAATGGTTGGTTTTCGTTGGAATACTAGATAATTCAGGAAAGCACTCACTGGCATGAATATTTTCGAAATCCGTGACAAGTTCATCTTCAGATGCCTACTCACTGTGCCTGACTTGTTACCATTGGTAAGCTCATAAATTGTATATATACCAACTTTCTATGCAATTTATGTATGTGAATTGGTATCGATCGCAAATTCGTCAGTACCAACTTAACTTGAGAGTCAATTATTTCAACAACAAGCGCAAAAGTCTTTTTTCTTCAGTGTTCTATTTTCATCTTACACGTTTTGTCTTTTTGTTGTTGTTTGGATGCAAATATAACGTGTTTGTAGCTTGTCGCAAATAAATTATACTTGTGTCCAAACAAATTGTGCTTGTTATTCAATATAACATGTTTGGGACACAATGATTAATAGATTATAACATATGTATTGGTATCCCAAATGTAGCTTTGTTTGTTGAAAACAAAAACGTGGTAGAAAATAAAGAAACAAATAGCGCAGATCCTCAGTTCACGAAAACAATGTCTACATGCTGAAAAATAACGGCCCCAGAAACATATTGCAGGAGCCATGTACATGTTTCCAAGCATTGTTTTCGTGAATTTAAGATCTGCTGCTTTTTGTAACTTTATTGTGACAGACAGCATTGTCTTCAAAAGTATTCAACAAACAAAGCCACATTTGGGTCACAAATACATTTCTATATAATCTATTGATCATTGTGTCACAAACATGCAATATTGAATAGCAAACACAATGTGTATACTATATTTGCGACAATCAACAAACACGTTATATTTGCATCCAAACAACAACAAATCACAAAATTTTTCATCGTGTACAAACATGTACATGATTCCTGCAATATATTGCTGGTTCCGATATTTTTCAGCGTGTACATTCTCGCAGGGTTCCAGTTGTTTTGAGGTTAGTTGATCTATAACACACAGTTGCATTTTTGTGTGAGATAGCTTTTCGAATGACCGGGCTAATGTCAGAGTAACTGATTACCTCGAATTTTCTAAAATTTTGCAAAGTGCATTATAAATTTAACTATATAATAGACACAACTGTAATGAAATAATATATATTGTTAGTTTGAATTTATAATGAACGTGGAATTTTAAAACACACCGGAGAGTTTAGTCTCTACAGGGTTTGTTTTTGAATGGAGTTAATCGTTTTGGCAGTTGCGAACACATAGATATAAGCCGTGACTATATCGTCACAATTTTTCATCTACTTTCATTCCAGCTGATTTGATTTTTTTCTTACTGTGGCGCTTGCTAACTGTCAATACACACAGTAATGCGCAAAACCTAAGCAACTTTTGTAGCAATTTCTTAAAATAACAAATAGTTTAAAAAGATTTCAATAAAAAAAAAATATTTTCAGTATTTCATTTACTTCATTATTCGCAACATAAATATTTGCAAAAATAAAAATCGACATTCATCACGGCAAAATATGTCACGAAAACATTATATGGGCTATTTCAATAATTTTCAACATTTGTTGAAACTGAGTTCAGATGCTTATAATTTCTCCAGTTTTTCGAATTGACCAAAACGGTAAAAAGGGAATGGTAGGGCACACTAGAAAACTCGGAAATTCAAAATTTCAGACCATCAGTTCTTTATCTCTAAAAGTTTATCTCTAAAATTTACAAGAGTTTTTTCATATTTCATCACTTTTCTACTTTTAGTTTTAAACTTCCGATGCCCACTGATATAACATAGTCACTAGACTTAGTAGATATTTACACTATAAAAGTTATGCCCATACTACTATTTGGAAAAAAATTTGTACAGGGGTTCATTTTTGAAACCAAAATTTTTCGATATTTCAATTTTCGCAGGTTTTTTTTATTGCGTTTTTGCGCCGTTCAAGAAAATTGCATTTCGTCAACATGGTGTAATTTGCTAAAATTTGCGCCATATCACGTCGATGTCAGGCTGCTAATGACCTCAAACTTTTATAGAATTGGCGTAAATTTGTCAAAAATGACAGTTTTTCGCGCCTGACATTTGCAATATTATTTAAAACTGGTTTATGTATTGCGTGATCTAAACTTCTTAGTAAATGGCACCTCAACGTCAAGAAGGCGTTAAAATATTTTGAAACTCAAAAATTTTATAAAGGAAATAAAAATTTTGCGAAATTTCATGATTTTGTTTCGCGTTTTTTTTAATTAATCCGTGGTTTAAAATCATTGTAAAGTATTGGAAATGAAGTGCGGCGGTAAACTAAAGATCATATATAAATATGGTTCAATTCGGTCCATATTTAGCGGGTACAGCGGCATTTTTCTTCAAACACATTTTGCTTTGTAACATCTGCAGTTATGTAGAGATTCCGCGGCGATTGATACCAAATGAAAGGTTTTTTTTAAGCTTGATAATAAAACCGAAAAGGCATTAAAACATTTTCATGATTTTAAATTTACAGATAAAAAAAAATCCTAACCTCAAAAATAATTCTTATATAATTAAAACCTCCATAACTTTCGCGCCGTTTGCAGTAAATGATTAAAGCGAACTGTTTTGGTATGCTAAAATATTACCCTTCACTTGATCAAAGCGTCATTCGTGTCATCCAAAAAAAAATTTGGAAAAAAAAATATCAAAATGTCGATAATTTTTGAAAAAGCCCATATACTCGAATTTTAGCTGCGCAAACCCTAAGCAACTTTTCAATATTTTCAACACAATCACCCGACTCCAATCCAATTGTAAATCATTTTGGTATCCTCAAGCGCAAAGTTGCTGGAACGTATTTCAGCCACCGCGAAGATCTTATACAAACCATAAAACACGAATGAAAATCTATTCGGATAGAAATAATAACCAATCTCATGAAATCCATGCCGAAACGTTGTCAGTCCGTTTTAGACAATAATGGATTTTATTCTAAATTTTGAAAAGTTGCTTAAGTTTTGCGCAGCTAAAATTTGAGTATATATTGTTTTCGTCACATATTTTGCTTGCTGTTATGAATTTCGATTTTTTTTATTTTTGCAAATATTTATGTTGCCAATAATGAAATAAATGAAATATTGTCTTTTATTTTTTTTAAAATTGATATCTTTTTAAAATATTTTTTATTTTAAGAAATTGCAAAAAAAGTTGCGTAGGTTTTGAGCAGTACTGTATGTACCTATTTTGTTTTTGTACTTTTGTTTTTGGTTGACATTTGTGGTGATTTTTACAGAAACGCGCAACATAAACTAAATGGCTGTTGTTGTTGCCCACAATTACAACAACGCCTCCTGCTATTAGTGTGGGGTCACACACGGCAAGTTTACTTGCGCAGTTCTTGAATTTTTCGTCTCTTATACGATGACGTACGACCCTGGGACACGAGTCACGACTTACGATGCTTCATGGTAAGGGGGGAGAGAAGAAAGAGGGGTAGCATAAAAGTCACGAATTGGAAATTCAGGGGGCATTTTGATATTTCTCTTTCACCTCTTTCGTGTTTTAGCAATTCGGCGATAAAGCAATAGTATTCAAAAAGTGGTGAAATATTATTTTGAAGCAATTTCTTAATAAATTAAAACAATACAATTGCAATTTTATCAGGCATTGTTCATTAATTTTTTAAAATGTTGAATTTAAGATTATTACGGATAGAAAAAAGAAAATTAATCGACAACACATCACAAAGAGTCACGCATAGTTGTTTACAGAGAGTTGTCGTCTGAGAGCACATGAATTTACGAAGGGTTACCAAAAGAGAATGAACACAATGTCCCAGGGTCGTTAGTCAACGTATAAAAGATGAATTTATTGAAGAGAGGGAAAAAGAATGGAAAGGGGTACAGACTTGCCCGTACTCTTACTTAGTTTTGTTTTTGCATCCGCAATTTTTTACGCGAAGTTGACTGCAGATGAAAATTTGTCATTTCTTTTAATTTTTTGTTTCGTTGTGCAAAAAATTGTGCGAATATAAAAGTAAAAGTGTTTTGTTAGATGTTGATAGTAAAAAAAACCAAACCGTAAAAATTATAGTTTTTGACTACAAATTCTTTATATATGACCACTCCCCTTTGTCCAATCCCGCCCACATTTGCAGCAGACCTTAGAATATGAACACCTAACCAACATACCCAATTTTGTTCAAATACCGTTAACAGGGGCAGAAATAATGGATTTTTAATTTGTGATTTGTATGGGAGGTACCACGCCCCTTTATCCAATCCCGTCATAGTTTTATTTAGTCGTCGCCATTAGTTTGCCTGCGAAGTTTCAGCTCGATTGGATCACGGGAAAAGGGTTAGAAATCAATCCAAAGTTTTTTTCGGTTCGGTTCATACATAACGGGGTTTTCAATAAGAGCGCTACAAAATGAAATCAATGAAATTCTTTATTCCTGTGAAAGTACGTCCGATTCCATTATGTATGGAACTCGATTTCTTTTGCATGGCCAACATGGGCACGCTTGCAGAAGTCCAGACGCTGAACCCAATATTCGACGCTTTTCAAGCATAAATAGGCCGATACTGCTGCAATTTTACGTTCGATATTCGTACGAAGTTCATCAATCGTCGCTGGCTTGTTGGCATAGACCATAGCATTCACTGTGTGGCTTGTGGCGCCGTCCTGTTGGAACCACATGTCCTCCAAGTCCATATTATCCAATTGGGGCCAAAAATATTCGGTTATCATTGAACGGTAGCGATTCGCAATCACAGTAATGTGCCTGTCTTGATCATCACGGAAGAAGTACGGCCCAATGACGCGACGCCGCCGGCCCATAAACCGCACCAAACCGTAATTTTTTTCGGGATGCAATGATCACTCATGGATTACGTGTGGATTGCTGTCTGACCAATAACGCATATTTTGCTTATTGACGAAGCCATTCAGCCAGAAATGAGCCTCATCGCTGAAGATGATTTTCCGATGAAAATCCGAATCATTTTCAAGTTGTTGCTCAGCCCAATTCACGAACATACGACGCTTATGGTGGTCAGGCGGCTTCAGTTCTTGCGTCAATTTGATCTTGTTAGGATTTAGGCCAAGATCTTTTCGCAAAATTCGCCACAACGACGTCACAGGGATGCCCAACGCTTGAGAACGACGTGTGAGAGACACATTTGGGCTTTCTTGAACTGAAGCCTCAGCGGCAGCAATATTCTCGACAATACGGGCACTTCTTTGTCTCACTGGCACGGGGACATTTTGTACTGTGCCTGTGGGTTCAAATTTTTCCACTAGACGCTCAATTGTTGATCTGGTAGGACGATTATGCCGACGTAGCGCTCTTAAAGTTGAGGCCACTGACTCCAAATTTCGGTAGTAAATTTTAATAATTTCGACTCGTTGTTGGCTCGTATATCTTTCCATGATGAAATGGCAAACCTTACTGAAGAGAAATGTCAAAAGAGCGGGAAAAAATATGGCGTCGTTTGCTGTCCCTATCGATTTACTTTTGTAGCGTCTCTGTTGAAAAACCTTTTACATGCATGCAGACAGGTAAAATTAATATAAAGAATTTAAAAAGCTTCTCGTATGCAATAAATTAGTGTTGTTATTATTTAATTTTATTTTTCGCTTCTGTTTTTTCCACAAATATGAAAATTCCCTTCTGAATAAAATTTTTTCATAATTGCAATTACGTGGAAGCTAAAGAACACACAAAAATTCCTCAAGCAAACTTTCCGTGTGTGAACATGAAAGCAAGTTCAAAAGAGAATTGACAACAACTTGCGCAAGTAAAATTACTTTGACCCCAGACTTACCGTGCATTTGTGTCAATTTCCATTCTCTACTGCAAACATCTTAGACTACATTTACATTCGTGCATTTACATTTAATTTTTCGTGCCACCTTTTTCAGTTCTCGTTTGAAGTTTCTGCTTAAATCTACTTGCTCTTACACGTTGAAATTTCGAAACAACATGGCCTGCCATTTTTTGTTTGAGCAGGTGGTATCTCTAGAAGAGCAGACTGCGTATATTTCATATCATTTTCTCAATTGACTATTCCACTTTTTGTTTACTTATGTTGTTGGCATAGTACAATTCTATTGAGTTTGACAGTAAAGTGAAATGAAACAAAACAAAATGCATGTTGCTGTTGGCTTGGTGTATTAGTTGTCGTAGTACCACCACCTGCGCAATACTTCTTGCTTGACATAAATCACAAAGATTCAGTTCTCTTTTGAAGTTGATGCTTAAATCAACTTGCTCTTACACGTTGAAATTCCAAACCAACACTGCCTGCAATTTTTTGACATTTTTTGTTTAGCAGGTGGTATCTCTAGAAGAGCTGAATTAATTTTTTTCCATATAATTTTTTTTTTCAGTTGACTGTTATATTCCACTTTTTGTTTACTTATGTTGTTGGCATAGTTTATGTCTATTGAGTTTGACAGAAAAGTGAAATGAAACAAAACAAAATGCATGTTGCTGTTGACTTGATGTATTAGTTGTCTTAGTACCACCACCTGCGCAATACTTCTTGCTTGACATGTCAAAGCCAAATGTCAAAAATGACGTGGAATCGCAAGCCATGGCGTGTCATGCAATTTTTCCTACCCCTCTTGCTTCTCGTGTCTTTTATGCACAAACTTATTATGACAAGTAAAAATGCCAGCAAATATGCCGTCATGTAAGGAGACTAAGGAATAAAAACATGAATGAATTTAATGATGTTTTCAACTAAACTTTAGAATAATTTTAAAATATTTGAATGAACATTTTTTCCATTTAAAGAAGGAAACTTTTATCTCATACCTAAATATTTTTCCTGCAATAATCAAGAAACATTTTCCACGACCTAGATATAATGAAAATGTTTGCTTGCAAGTACACGCAAAAAAACATTTAGAGGTGGTGGTGAACTTCCTCAAACCAAGTTCAGTAGCCCGTTTCTGTAACTCGTACCGATCGCAGTTACCGATTGAAAGTACCTATTTGACGTCACTCTGACGTCATTCTCACCATCACTGTTTCTGTAAAAAAAAATTGCCGATCCCTATTCCATTCACTCGTTCCAAATCGGTAATATGACATTTGTTTCGATTCTACTCAATAGGAATCGCTTAAAGAAGTGTTTCTGTAAGAAATCTGACTCAACTAGAAATCGATAATTTTCTCACTGACTTTAAGCCAAGTGAAAACTCTACCGATTGCTATAGTGTTGCAACTATGAGGAAGCAAGTACTCATCAAATATAACTTTGGCATAAACCTAGTTTACGTCGGAAATTCCTGGAAAATATTTGTCAATTGGAGTGGGTAGGAATTGTTATTGTATTTTCGGAGTTATGGGCCCCCAAAGTTCGGACATACGGCTCGATATTACGAGAGTGATGCCGTTTTATAGGACCAATGTTTCAACTTCTTTATGTAGAAAAAGTTGAAATAAGCAAAAAAAATTAAATACATTTTTTGAATAACTGTCTGATTTTTTTATATAACATTTTTCTTTTGAAATAACAATTCCTATCCATTCCAAAAAAAAGAAATTTCCAGGAATTTCAGACGTAAAGTAGGTTTGTTCCGAAATTTACGACAATTTATGAACCGGTTTCAACGAAATCGGTATTCAAAATAAACCGAGTGCAAATGTTTGTTTACTTTAAATATACATCACCAACAGTCAACTTATTTAATTGTTTTTGGCTCAAGTGGCGCCGGTGGATTCTCAGCATATTTCTGCGATCATGGAAAAATTCGTAAATAATAACAAATATGCTACTCATTTTGTATAAACTTATTAAAGTAAATACGAAACTGAAAAAAAGTGTTTTTAATACGAAATATTTGTAGATGAAAACAAATGCAAATAAACAGCTGCTTGTCATCTGTTTCAATTCTTACCGTTTCTTTCCGATTTGTGTTTCTTTCTATCACAGACCGAATTTTTACCGATTTGAACGTACAGAAACACCAGTAATCACGAAATCGGTAACTTTCAATCGAGTCGTTGTGACGTCACATAAATCGTTAACTTACCGATTTACTTACAGAAACGGGCTACAGTTGTCTAAAATTTAATTTGTGAGGAAACAATTTTTTCTTCGCGTGTATCGATTCAAAACTCCCACACAACCAAATTATCGATATTTTTGTTTGTTGATATTGATCTAAGATGTCCGCTCCACCACTGCTCCTTCTCTATATCAATTTGTT
Organism: Phaonia tiefii; assembly: GCA_963931995.1. Lineage (NCBI taxonomy): Eukaryota > Metazoa > Arthropoda > Insecta > Diptera > Muscidae > Phaonia > Phaonia tiefii. The sequence goes on from OZ008368.1 coordinate 245,391,645, forward strand.
TCGTAATGCATTTCAATGGGAAACTTTTCTAAAATTCCATAAGTTTCGTTTACTTCATCAATTGTCTGTTGTTTTGTTTTTGGAAAGATTTTTGCAGATTTCAGTTGAAAATTTCAAATTTTTTTTCTATTTGTTTCTAAGCATTTGTGCAAAATCAGTTGAATTGAATATGCGATTTGTTCTGTCGGCGGCACGTTTTGGTGCGACAGAATTGTTGATTTACGTCACTTGTGCTGCTCTGTATCTGTTCTTTTGGGGTATTGTCTGTCTGTCTGGCTGTGTGTGTTTAGTTTGGCACAAGTTCTATTTTTCTTATTTGATTTATAAATATCATTATGAGGCTTAACACGATAATGAAGTTAATTATCGTAATCCTGGTTATAGTCATTTTTATTGTTTTTTATTACTAACGTCTTTAGGTAGGTAAAGATTTGAAAGTGAGGTTTTTGTGAATAAGAGGTTTGAAAATTTTTAGAATCCAATTTCAATTAAGAATATAGCTTTACTAATATTTTTTTTTTACAAATTTGTATTTATAAGAAGGTAGTAAGGCTATATTTTTATCTTGCAGCCAGGATTTTAAGGTATTTTTATGTTTTGTCTAAAGCGGACCACATAATTACCATTTATGAGCATGAACTTGGCCGATAACTTTTTATCTGGTTGATGAATTGGAAAAAATATTTACCAACAAATTTTGTAAACATGATAGTGATGCAAACAACTTCGATTACATTTTTATTTGGTATCAAGAATGGCGGTAATCCTACAATAAACATCAACGATAGCTGATGTTCATGCCCATGAATGACAAGTGTTTAGCGAACCACAGACTTGTCATTCATGAACATGAACATCAGATATCGTTGATGTTTATTGTCCGTTTACCGCCGTTCTTTATAACAACATCACTATCATGTTCACCAAAATTTTTGGTAATATTTGTTCAAATTCATCAGTCAGATAAAATGGTTATCGACCAAGCTCATGCTCATGTATTACAAGTCTGTGGTTCGCTTAAGAATTTTGCCAGAAGTGGATATTAAGGCGTACTTTTTGAAATACTGATTCATCACATATTTGTTCTTTTTTAAAAATTGTATCGGTTAGAGGAAAATCTACTGAGTTGATCGGTACCCCTGAAATGTCTGTATGAAGTTAAATTTTTGAAAAAATATGTTTTTACCAATTATCGGATTTTTCTGCACTGTTCTTGAAAAAGGAAATACAATTTTCACTTTTTTTTTAATAACTTCAAGGGACTGCAAATTTTTCACTCACAACATTTAGCAAAATTGTAGCCATGGTAAAGCTGAACAACTTTTGTGAACATATTAATACAATCTGAACGTGTCTAGTCACCCTAAATATAAATTTGTATCTTAAAATCGGTCATTTGTATGTATAAGTATATGTCATCATTACTCGAGAACGACGTGTCTGATTTTGTACGAATAAATGTAGAAAAATTTGGAATTACAATACCATTAATCTATTCCTATACTATTTCTCAATGTAATCAACAGTTTACCAGTTATAAAAGAAGAATGGTGAAAAAAAAATATATTTTTGCTTAAAAAATTTAATTTTTTTTATTATTAGAAAAAACAAGAATCCAAAATGAGACATGGATAAATAAAAAATTTTTTTCAAAAAAAGTGCAGGAAAATCTGAGAATTGATAAAAATTAATTTTTTCAAAAATTTGTCTTGATACTACAGCCATTTCATGGGTATCGATCAACTCAGTAGACTTGCCTCTAAAGCTACTATTACACGGCCATTATTTCCCGCCATTATAATGGCAGTGTGAAGTCATAATGATGGCACAAGGCTGCCATTGAAATGGTGCCCCATCTGATTGTAACACCATTTGCAGTGAGATTTGACATGGCACAACAAATGGTTAACGATTTCGTACCACTTAAATGACAGTGTATAACGACCGTCTAATAACTCCGTTAATGGCAGCTATGAAAAATGGCAGAATTTTCGATTGCCATACTATTTAAATGGTATCGTCCCAAAAATGTTATTGTATGAATTCATGACATGTCATTTTTTGTAAATGGTAAATAGTTTTTGATTTGTTTTAATCTTTATATTTTATAGTTGTAGACAACACTCCCGGCATTAGGGGGTGGGACAATAACGATGTGCTTGCCGACTACTGCACCGATGCAATTAGGAAATTGCCACAATTCGTTGAACTGCTTCGCAACTTCCTCCCATTCGGTTTCGTTTTTCGGAATCTTTGCAGGGATATACAAAATATAAACCCATTGGTTATATTCAATAACTAGTTCACTCTCAGTAATCACCTTAATGAAGTCAGTGACAAGAACCTTGTAAATAGCGCCGAGAACTTGGGGAACTATTAAAGAAATTGATGGCTGCGGAATGTGGAAAAGGTATCGCAACGAATTAGTGCGTTAGCGCCAGTCTGGTTTCTGCTGGAATGCACGCCCGCATATATGTATCTTTTTTTTTCAATATGCGGTTTGACCAAAGCCAGCAGGTGATCGAATTGAGCGGTTGACATACGAACGACATCCCGATATAATTCTGGTTCTTTTTAACGCAACTCCACCAGCCATTGAGAGCAAAACCCGTACTTATCGCGACGGTCCAACAACAGTGTTTTGCCAAACACTGCTCTTTCGTCGTTTTGGCTCATTTTGTAAATCATCGTCTTCGCTGCTCTCCAATACACACAATGCTAAAATCGCCATCTCAGCATCATATTTTCACGAAATTTTTGCGTAAATTTAATTTTTATTTAACTAAATTGCTATAATTGAAAAAAACTTCACAACACGTCTAAAGTTGTAGTTGATAAAAGCACATCAAACGATAATAGCTGCCATTGCCATGTGATCGGAAACCACAAAAATGGTAAGAAAGTATGAATATTGAATGGTTGTTATATGCCATTTTATTAAGATATGACATTGCGGTCTGATTACCATTTTTTCACGTGCCATTTTAATGGCACCACGGTAAAAAACTTAAAATGACACACTGAGTCTGCCATTTAATTTTGTGACAAAAATAACATAATGCCATTGCCGTCTGATTGTCATTTTTTGCAAGTGTTCAATGGCCGACCATCACGTCAAGGGACCTCATTTATGTGCCATTTGTGCTGACGTCAGACTGTCATTTAAATGGCAGAAAATAATGGCTGTCTAATAGTAGCTTAACCGATACAATTTATTTGAACGTTGATATAAAAATGTCATGCCAAAAACTACAACAGTGTAATTATTGACAACTGTGTATAATACACTAAGTACCAAAAGTGAGGTATATCTTGCAAAAATTAGAACAAGGAGGAAAATTAGAATTGTATTCTAAAAAGAGAAAATTTCCAATATTTTACCTACGTAGGAAATTTTTAATTTCTTCTGAATACATACAAATTATTACTAGAAGTACAAATCTTTGTTAAAAAAAAACATATTTGAAACAAAAAATCCTTATTCACTCTAAACAAAAATATAAGTTCTTTCCATATATCCTTGCTTAGTCATAAAAATATATTTTATTTTTACCAAAAAACAGGTTCTAGTTTATTTTTGCTGGTTGGTTTTACTTCCTTTCTAGCACCTCCCAGAAAATTAATCCGCTTAAAAATTAGAGTAAAGAGCACCTTAGACCTGCGGACTAGTCGGCCGACATTTATCATCGATTTGATGTAAAGATTTTCTTTCTGTGTAGAAGATATTATATATTTTGGGTAGCCATATTGAATTGAATTCAATTTTATTTCTTTATTTTATATAATATTTAATGATAATATAAGCAATGTAAAGCGTTCAAGAGTAGTTTTCTTCTTAGTTAACTATAGCATTGAATTAAATTTAAAATATTTACAAATTATATTGAAGGGAACAAATATTTAAAAATGCGATTGAAAACAAGGTGTACTGATTCGCAGGTATTTTTCTTTGTTTTTGGTTTGGCCAGGTGTTGCTGTTGCTGTTTTAATACATATCATAGTCCGCAAATGTTGCCTTGAATCTCCTTTGGTTTGTCTGGAACCTCCTTTGGTTGAAGTATCTACTCAGAATAACAAAATCCTCAAAATACAACATTTCGTACTCGTATGAATTTGTTTATTATTATTAAATCGATTAGTTTAGGTGACTTACTTCGACAACTCCTCTATACAGGTTTTGTTAGAAATATGAAAATAAATTAAACTTAAATGTTGTCAGTGTAATTAATACCCCTCCCGATGACAAATTATAGCTAAATTTCAATTTTTTTTCTCAATTCTGTACCATTCCAAAATGTCAACGACCCCCTCCATTTATGTCTTTACTTTTGATACCCGATTAAATATTAATCGATGCATTTTGCCGCTATCTGATGATACAACAAACACCTGTATTTGCTACCTCAGTGAGTTGCTATGAGGTGCTCGACATCATGATCGTAATCATTAACCTCATGATGATCAAAATCAACAAATAATATTGTCTGAAAAAATTTAATTTCCATAGACAATAAAGAAATGAGTAATCGCTAATAATTCTTCAAAAAATGTTAGCATCTTGTCAACATTTCCAAAAACATGCATTATGTCAAAATTCTTTGTGTAGCACTCTGTAAAATTAATATATTTGTGTGAATAAATGCCTCAATAAGATAAGACGCACTTGCACTAAATTGTTATAAAAAATAGACTTTTAAAATGTTTTTTTGTAAATATTAGGACTTTTCATTCTGCGCAGATTTTATGAATTGCTTTACTTATTGTCAGCAGAAAAAAATATTTTATAGGATCCTTGAAATATTTTCATAGATTTTGTTCATAACATCTATGCAACATTTTCATGGATTATATAGAAATAATAAAATAATACACATATTGTAAGACACATTTCATAGAATTGGAATGAAGCTTTATGAAACCGTATATATATTTCAGATCTAGCCACAAACCCTTACCACAATTGTTGTGAACCAAGCTACTACATATCACTAATACTCAAAATGCAATGAGAATTGTTTTGTATACAAATGCTCGAAAACTTTCGCTATCATCCAAACTCGCAATCCCGAGAATGAAAATTGCCGTACAATCAATGAAGAATATTCTATGAAATTTTTTTATGAATACGTTTTCTAAATTCGTAAACTTTTTATGAAAGTTTTTCATAATATCTGTGAAATTTAAACATGTAATTAAATATTCCACCCACAATTGCTGAGATATCCATATGATGAAAACTCAACAATTTATATAGGTCTAATGAGATGTAATGTATGTTTGGACTAAAAAATTTAATAAAGAATGTTTCATAAATATTAGACTGAATTTTTTTCATGCTATGTAAAGAACTGACCGCAAATCGGGGGAAATAAAGAAATGCGATTGGGGAATAAGTAGCAAATCTCAAAAATCCCATCAATATAGGGAATATCCTATACTGCACACAGGGAAAAGATTAGTTGGAAATCAATTCAGGCATTGGAAATTCCATCCTAAAGTCTATATTTTCATCAGAATTCGTAATTGTCAAACATCAGAATTATTTGTCGATGTTATTGATAGATTAAAAATCGGTTTTACTAAATACAAGTTGCTACTACCGAATTTTAGTTGCATTAACCAATTTGAGTATTTCAAAAATCTCATTCATCTGAAATGGAAGATACAAATAATAAAAAGTACAATATTAGAATTCGTGTTCAAATATTAGTTACTGTAATCATAATTTAATTTCTGATACAAAAACACTTGTTACAAAGTTATGTATTCGTTTTTCACAAGAGGCTTTGCTGTCAAAGAGGAACTACGTATATTTGAATATTACAGGAGGACTTTACAGAAAAACTAATATTTTACACAGGTGATAAACAAAGTTGTGAAAAAACAATAAAGTGTATACTTATTGACATCAGCCAGCGAAGAATACATATTATCATAAATTGAGGTGAAGTGAGACTTTTAAACAATAATCGTTGAATACGACGCCACTATTGACGCCTTCACAAACACATGCAAACAATTGTTTTTATATTTTCGATCAAAAATTGGCACGAAATACGAACCCTGGTTATATTTAAATGTAAAATACGGGATAGCCACAAAATTCTGTTTTCCAAAATTCTGTCTTACAAAAATTCTGGTTTTTTTCCAAAAAAAATTCTGTCTGACTAAAATTCTGTTTTACAAAATTCTCTTTTTAATAAAATTCTGTCTATTAAAATTTTGAAATATGTTCTTCCCCTTTCATTATGAGAAAAAAAAATGCCGTTAAATTATTTATTAAGAATTAAAACCAGTTTATTATGAATAAGAAATGTTACATATAATAACGTATGTGTATGGTTAGATATTTATTCGTTGGAAACAAATTATGAAATATGTAATAAATAATTAAACAGATTAATGGATTTTCAAAATCGATCTAGAAAAATTCATATCATTGAAAAACATATTAATTTAAAAGAAAAAAAAATAACAAACATTAAATAAAAACACAAATTAGTTAAAAATCAATTAAATTAAGACAAAGTTAAAAATAATAAAAAATCATAGCAATTCAATTTAACTGATAACAATATTTAATTAATTATAAACTAAGTTTTTTGCTATTCTTTTTAAATATTGTAGTTTTCTTAAACGATTAAATTTTTTTACAATACGTGAAATATTGTTTTTTTTTACATTTCTTTTATTTTTTTTTTAATTTTTCTCCATTCTCAATGAGACAATATTTTGAGAATAGATTAATTCTCCTTTGAAATGTTCTACAATTTTGTAGAGTCCGCTTTTTTTTCGTCCAACTACAACACTCAAACGTCGGTGCCATGACTCGACATTGTAGTTTTCGGGTATTTTTCAGAATACTCGCAATCAAATATCGTCCAAAATTCAGGTATTTACGAGCGTTATAGACATAATTGGCCTCGAACCAGGTGGCCAATGTAATAATAAATTCGTCTTCAAATGTTCTTCGGAGCTTCGAATAATATTTGGCTACCTTTTCTGGACGAACATACGCAAGCGCTTTTAAAAATCTTACTTGCAGTGAGAAAGTTTCGTCATTTCCGTACTTAGTAACCAATCTGAAATGGTAATGTTGTTCATTACTATAAATTATAAAACAAGTTCATTACTATAAATGATAAAAGTTATTAAAAATTCTTACCGTTCTTTTTGAATACGGCGCCACAATATCTGGGAAAAATGGAAAAAGCACCCTCGTATCTGCGAATCTGGAAAGCATTTTCTAGCTGCTGACACGAGACCAACTTCGAAGTCAGATATAATACGATTAGGCTTAAAAAAAAACTCCATATTCCAAAGCAATTTGAATTACGCGTTTAAAAAATGCTTCATAGAGTACTGCAGATTTTTTGGACATTAGGCAGAATAGGAGTGGGACGACCTCTCGTTCAATCCTTCCATGAACGGAAAAGAGTTGGCGCATTATTGTGGGCACAACATCAAAAGTGCCGTCAACGAGCCAACAATCGCTTTTTTGTAGAAATTAATTGATGACTTTGTGCCGAATATAACCATATATTCATCTCCCACTTTCTCTTCTGCCAATATAAATAATTCGTTATCCAAAACGTATAGATTTAGAGGGTAATCTATTTCATCTATTGCTTGCGGCTCTCTGAAAAGTCCCGAGGGAAGGTAATCGCAACATTTTTGGTTTGTAATTATCACCGATTGTTGCACTATTTGACTTGGATTAAGGGGTTTGTTTATAGCGGCATATTTTACAAAAGTATTTGTTCTGCATATTTCCACTGCACTAGCAATAGGTTCGTGGGTATGCTTTTTTGGATATCTTATTAAAACATGCTCGTTATTTTCCATTGCTGTTATTATTCGAGAGGAACACTTAACTGGAATTCTTCTCGGGCACGTCCAATTAAAGGTTCCTTTTTGTCTTTTCATTTCCAAATAATAAAAATATCCGTTGAGACACAACATTTCTTTATTTTTATTGGTTTTTATTAATTGCACTTTATTCATTTTTATTTTTTTAAACACGACACATTAAACAACACAATTGCGACTAATTTTAAATAAATGCGCGATTTGTTTCAAATAATTTTTTATTTAACTGAAAATGCAATTACAAACAGAATTTTGTGAACCAGAATTTTGTGAAACAGAATTTTGAAAAACAGAATTTTGGAAACCAGAATTTTGAAAAACAGAATTTTGTAAAACAGAATTTTGTAAAGCAGAATTTTCGTCGAACAGAATTTTGTAGCCAACCCGTAAAATACACAATTTTACTAAAAAATATTTTTTTCTACTTTTTTCTATAAAATTCATAATGGGTTAAAGCATCACCAAATGGTTGTGACAGCCATCTTTAGTTGAGCATACCAATATATTTTTTGGTACAACCGAATTAGTTTTTACATTTTTCGTTCATCCAACTAATAGAATATTCACCACTATAGGATAATTTGATTGCTTCAACTAAAAATTGATTGATAGATCCCATTTATTTATTGTTGATGTTGCTTCAACTAAATATTTCAGTTCTTGCAACCAAAACTGAATTACAAATCAATTGATATGCATAACGTTTGGTGATAAAGAACACAATGAATGGTAATCACAACTGAATAATGTGATAGTCCAAGGAACCGCCAAATTTTAGTTGGCTGTAAATATAGTTGTGACAACGAATCTCGTCTCTGTGTGTGTGTGTTGCTATATCACAATAATGCCCATTACTCGAAAACGAAGTGTCCAATCGCAAAAATTGCCTCATTATTTGGTATGTTCAATGGGATTTATAAATAAAGCTTTTTGATGAGATGAGACTGTAATTAATCAGTGACCTGATCGCTAAATATTTTTAATTAATATTTTAAATTTCGAGTCATTAGGAAACGTACAACTCTATAAAGTGACACTGCACAGCAGGGTACACTGAAAACATTTTTCTATCAAAGTGAACACATGCACACAACACAGCGTAAGCATCACATACGTAGTTGTACAATAGTCTCTGCCTGAAAATAAGTATGATGGTATTGATGTAGCGGCAGCGAACAAACAAGCAAGTCGTCGTCGCCAAAGAGTATTGAATAGTATAGAGAACTCATGGAACGAATTGTATGACTCAAAAGCACTGGCGACACCTGGCGAATGATTCAAAACGTATTCTTCTCTTTTTGTCATAACTTGGTCCATTCATAATTTTGATGTGAAACATTGATGCCTTTTGAAACATTTATGCTTTTTGTATTGTTTTATGTAATAACATTGTCGAAATGATGCATTTATTTTGAAATATTCTATAAAGAGAATAAGACTCGTTTACGCTGTTTTACTCAGACTCTCTACATGAGAGCGGAAAAGAGTGCAATAAGTTCTCTATACTATTCAATTCTTTTTGTCGTAGCACTGTTTATGACAAAACAAAGCCAATTGTATTTCAGTGAGCTAAATATTGCTTTATTTGTTTTAACAATTTTACATCTAATGTTAAAGCAGATGTAAGAAGAAAAAAAGTGCAATAGCAAAAGAGCCTTCAGCACAAAATCTATTCTTTTTTTTATTTTCCAATGTAACATTTACTAATGTGTTCATATAAATCGAACAGGTATCGTCTAACAAAAAGTTGTTAACACATCGCCCGTGAGTTCGAACACTCATTGTTTTTTTTTTGGAGAGAGGTCACCATCTAAAGATGCGTATTGAAGAGTTTATTACGGGAACGTCGGTCAGACATTTTTTTTTATACAAGGGTACTTATGGTCCACTACCAGCCCTTGAAGTTTCTATTACTAGTGTATTTTGGGGGAAAGGAAAATGTAGGTTGAAAAATAGCACTAAATTCAAAAATCACCTATTAAAGAAATAATTTCGTACGTACGTCCCTACCCTATACTGCACAGTGTTACCATTCCATGCAAAGAGTGGCTACTTATAGGTATATTCTGCACATCGTTAAATTCCCCCTAATAATACATTTGTCCTAGATGTTGTTGAAATCGGACAAAGAATAACAAGTATTTTTTTTCGTAAAAATTTATTCCTCGTCTTATCGAAATCCAATTTGGCAAGTGTTTTTCGGATATAATTATGCGTGAATATAAAATTTGGTCAACGAGGCCAAAATATTTCGGGACATTCCATTTATCGGAGGCAAACGAAACTCGACGTATAGTTTAAAGTAAGTCAAAGGATTTCAGGACATTCCATAGATAATGGAAAATGTAAAGTTATTCATATTTATGTCATCAATGCGTTTAGTAGAATTCGGGTCTAATGGACTTCAGGATTCACGAAATTTTAATACTCCTTGCCATGAATTCGACTCTGTAATTTTCAATTAAAAATACAGTATTCGAATAATATATGGAAAGTAATTCAACTTCAAATTTGCTCCCACTTTGTCATCGTGTGTCATTAACTTGAGGTTCACCCGACACAGTTTTGCGGAGACAATAGCAATACATTCACACCGTTACTGAATCGATCACACTTCTAGCATTGTCTTCGTTATTGTCTCAGTTTTATCGAAGACAGTTTATTCGGCAAATCATTTGATGTATGCGTATACATTTGTGTAATTTTTTTACATTTGAGTACACGTTTTTTAATTTTGTGTACACGTTTTTTAACTTTTTCTATATGGCTTTGATTTTATATGTTTTTTTTGTACTGTTGTGTACACTGTTTCGGTGTACAATTGTCGTACATTTGTGTACAGTTTTTGTTCGGTTGTGTGTCCTTTTTGCACTTTTGTGTAAAATTTTGTACGTTTGAGTAAACTATTTTTATTGTTAATATGCATAACACCCTATTTAACCCTATGTATGTTTTGGTCAAAGTCGGCCGAAAGATTCCGCGACTTCCATTTATGAAACAAAACTCGACGTACACACTCTGAAAAATAAAAAACGGCCAGCAATATATTGCAGTAACCATGTATGTATGTGTTTGCAAGTATTGTTTTCATGAATTGGAGATCTGCTGCTTTTTTGTTGTCCGTCACGTTTAGGTTTTCAGCAGTTTTCAACAAACAAAGCTATATTTGGGCCACAAACACATATATTACTTACATAACCTATTAAGCATTGTGTGTACAACATGTAATATTGAATGGCAAACACAATGTGTTTGGACATAAGGTTACTATATTTGCGACAAGCTACAAACACGTTATATTTGCATACAAACAACAACAAAACTGCAAATTTTTCAGCGTGTAGTTTAAAGTAAGTCAAAGGATTTCAGAACATTCCATAGATAATGGCAATATAAATTTAGGCAAATTTAGTTTAAATTTAGTGTTGGTCAAATTTAACGTTGTCAAGTTATGCGTTTTTTAGAATTAGGCTGTAATGGTTTTCAGGATTCACGAGTTTCGAATGCCTTCTGTCTATGTTAAGTATTCACCTCAGTAATTTTGAATACAACTACTGGACATACAGTATTCGAACCATATATTGAAAGTAATTCATCATCAAATTTGCTACCACTAGGTCATGGTGTGTCATTGACTCATACACAGTTCTCTCATTGTCTTCGCCACCGTCTCTGATTTTTCGAAGACAGTAGGAAAATCGTTTTATGTAAGTGTGTAAATTTTTTTTTGATTTTGTGTACACGCTTTTTAATTTTGTGTACACGTTTTTTAATTTTGTGTACTTTTAATATCGTTGTAAGTGACAAAATGTAACTTGTTCACCAGAGACAAAAAACTATTTAAACTAGTGGGCACTTAGTCTTTTTAAGATTTGAATTTATTTCCGCTTTTATTAACATTAAACAGAAAATTATATTAAGTTATATAAAAAAATTTTATTTCTGAGTTTCACAATGAAATAACGTTTTATATCCAAAACAAAGTTAATGATAACTCGTTTTAATAAACATCGTTTTTTCCCTTTGAAACGGATTTAAAACCTCAAAATGATATTCGGCTTAAATAGGCGATATCCTACCCTCTGGCTGCACCAACCTTTCAAAGAAGAATTAATGACTAACTTTGTTGACAAGATAACGAAAAGATTCGAAACCCGCAACAGAACATCAAATTATAGATTATTACGAAATCTACATGAGTAATTGATCCGAATGAAAATTAATTTGCTAAATGTTGTTAAAGAGTAATTCAACTTATATTTGTATATAAGAATAGGTATGATGAAAAACTTCATTTTTTTTTTATCTTTAAAAGGTTTTTTCCTATCTTTTCTCCTTTAATTGTACAAATCTATATCAGAATATGATCATTATCTGGAAAATAAATTTCTTTTGTTTGCTGTAATACTTATTTTTAGTAATATCTCAAAATACGTTAAGCATTAAAATTGTTAATAATTTTTAATTAAAAAAAAAAAAATGTCAGACTCTCATATTTTTTTTACATAGTTTTTAATTCAAATAATCTGGCAAAGTAAATCGAACTGGAATTCAGGAAAAAAAAAACTCTTAGAAAAATACAACGTTATTCGCGGCTATGCTTCAATTGAAATTTTGTACAATTTTTATTCTATTTTGAAACCTTTCTGTACTTTTGTGTACACCTTTTTGTACATTTGTGTACCCTTTTTGTACTGTTAAAATGTTTAACATCCTAGTAATATTAGTAATATTTTTGCTTCGTTTCCTTTGTTGCTGTTGTTTTTTTATTGTAATTCGAACATTTTTTATTGAAGCAAACCAAATAATTGGAAATATCTCAAAGAGCTGCACAAATCTCTATTGGAAATTATTTATTTTATACGATGCATCCCCTGCAAGCACATATTTTGTCTGTTTTTTCACTTGTGAGATAGGTAATATTCGATTTAGCGGAGAACGTAGACGTACAATGTACGTCGTACATATTGTATGTAGTATGTACAATATCCGAAAAATTGCTATAACTTTGGCAATGCCCCTTGTATCGGATACATAAAGAAATCACAATAACCTGTGTGTACCACAATGTACACATCAAGTACTTTGGATTGCCAACAATCCCCTCTGTACCCACATGTATTTGCCAATATGCGGCATTCAACATCTGCTGGTGTTGTTAATCTATCTTTCTCCCTACATGCCCCAGCACACATATTCATAATGTGTTGTGAAAAAGGGACTCAATATAGCGAGAGGTTGCGTGTTACTCTTTGATTAAACGACCAATACTTGAGAATAACAACTAGAGTATTCAAAACCCGAAACCGGTCTATTAGACGTCCACCGGCCGCCGAGTTTCTGAAAATTAGCGTTTTCGAAAAACCGGTGGAACCGGGTTTTTCCTGCCGGTTTCACTGGATTTTTGTGTTTAATTTATTTTATTGCAAAAGCTTAACTTTCAAGAAAATAAATCAATTTTTCGTTAAACCTTTAATCGACAATTGTAAAAACTTAGTAAAAAGAAAATGGAAACAACAATTTGAACGGTTTGTTTTTTTTTCTATAGAGAATTTAAATCTATTTTTTTGCATAAATCTTAAAAAATCTATATTTTTTAAAGGACCAGTGTATAAACATATTGCATTGTTGCGAGTTCTCAATTTTGTTCTCACAAAATTTAAACATTTGCCAATTCGTATACATTAATTCTCATGTTTGTTTTTAAATATATTTTGTTGGTTATACTTTTTTAAATGAAAAAAATTCAATTCTTAAAGCTTCGTTTCCACTTACACCCCCATTCTGTGTATGTGGTAACACTCAAATTGTAACCACAAAATTGTTACAAAGTTGTCACCATTGTTTGTATCTGGTATTCTGGCAACACAATGACAACGAAAAATTCACCTCGTAACAAATAATTCACCTCGCAATAACAGGTTGTCAAAAGCAGGGACAAAAAGCAAAACCATATGGTTTTCTGTACAAAATGAACGCGGTAAAAAAAGGAAAAGTAGGTATTTAATATATTTATGTTTTATTGACTTAAAATTATTACATTATTATTTAGGGAATTTGAGCGCACCGCAAAGGCACAACGGGAATGCTATATTAGTAGTGTTTTGGTTACAAGCAAGCGATTACCGCTTGTTAAGTTTCAAAGAAAACGGCTATTTAGCGATAAGTAATTTTATTAAAAAAAATTACAGCAGACAGTTGTCCGAGGCTAAATAATATAAGCAAATGAATTTATTGTTATATATGTTTTCTGTCTTATCGGATGGCGTATACTACGTTAAACTTAATGGCCGTGTCTCTGACACAGCCTGCAGGGACAGTCCGTGGCCGAAGGCCTCGGACACCTGTCTGCTGTAATTTTTATATTTACCAACGGCATTTGATTCAAGTCCGTTTAAAAAAAAATATTATGTTAAATTTTTTTAAACTTAATTTAATTTATGTATTTTAATTAATATTTTTATTGAAATAAGTTCTGCGAATGTTGAGAGGGCCGCCCTAATATTAAAAAAGGTTTACCTTATCGAGTCTTCGCATTAGCATTCGAGCGTTGTGTGAAAGCTTTACGCTTTACAATTCAAAATTAATGTTACAACAGCTTTATTGAAGCTTTCGCAAAAAAGCTTTATTACGTTAGCTTACTGTTTGTTTCACTTTTTACTAGATACATGTTGCCAAGCAACATTAGCTTGCTGTTCGTTTCACTTTTTACTAGATACATGTTCCTAAGCAATGTTAAGCAACCAAAAACACTCAACCAAACACCACACATATGTTTGAGTGTATGTGTTTAAACAATTTTCATTTGAGAAATTAAAATACTAGGAATATATCAACCAATATGAAATGTATATCAAACGAAAGATAACATCTTCATTTACCTACAAAAAAAATTTTAAAAAAATGCATCTAGCCGTTTCCTCAAATTCAATGAAATAAAGATTACAACAATAAAAACCTGTCATGACTCCTCATACCGTAAGGTAAGACGTATTCTACGTCAAAAAATATGAAAATTGGTTGAAATCGGGAAAAGATTTCAAACAAAAATTTGTTTAAACTTAGTGAAAATGATTCGCGTCGCTAGGTCTTCGCTAAATGCTTCATACAAATCAAGCGATTATATAAGCAAGCGGTGCAACCAAAACACGCTTATTGCCTTCCTCAAGGAACATCCAGAGATGCTAAGCGGAAAGAATACTCCTGCACATCCCTGCCATATAGAAGAAGAAATTTACTTTAGAGCCAACTCTCTGATCTACATCAAAATGTCACCACCGACAAAAGCTTCTGCGCTGAGTTCAAAAAGTTGTTTCCCCCCCCCCCGCCGCGGTCGGACCAACTTCTTGAGATATAGGCATTTAAAGCTTGAGTATATAATCGTTCGTATCTCCGGGATTTATAATCCGATCTGGTTGAAATGGGAAGGTCTTTCTAAGCTCTATAAATAAACATATTTATTTTTATTAGCCCATAGGGGAGCTAACTAAAAAACGTTTTTAAACCCCACTTTTCTGCGAACAATTTATTTATTTTTTTCAAAAAAGTGCCCTATTATACTTATTTTATTGGCAGGTTTCGTTAATACACAAGACCTTAGCCTTTTTAAAAATATATTTCTCAATATCCCTTGAAAGACCGGACATCTTTACGTTAAATGTTTTGTAATACTATTCGCTCTTTTTCAATCTTTCTAACAAAATTAAGTTCTTTCTGCTACATTTCCGTACGACAAAGTAACAAAAGTCCTTCCCTCATTTAATTTTGCCCTCTTGTCGTTTTGGTACAAAATATATTATTTTTTTCCCGTATACAGTTCTATTGTTTACTTGCAGAATTTATAAAATGATTTTGTATCAACTTTCCGGCAAATAAAACAGCTGTCACGCGCTGTTACCTCCTGTTTGGCAGGTAACAATTTTTGTTACTTTTGTCACCAAAATAAATGTGTCAGAATACCGATTTGTGACAATTTTCACATTGCTGTCAAATAGTAATCGTGGTGACTTTTGTAACCCTGCCAGAATAGGGCTGTTAGCGTGTTTAACATGATTTGAAGCCAAAATCACGTTCCAGACCCCAAACATGTTAAACGTGGTAAACGTGGATATAAAAACCGACATTGGCTGAAACCGGTGTTTTCCTTAAAAAAAAAACTAGTGGTGGATCAAGTTTTTCGAAAACCCAATTTTTCTAAGCAACCAAAAAACCGAATTCTTGAATTTACCGTTTTTTAATACTCTGTTCACAACGAAGTGGTTTACAAACAATTGGTATAATTGTGACCACTTTATTCTTCACAAGTTTTTGAAATTTATCCTGTCAACGTGCATGTGTATAAATTCTCTTAACCTTAGATTTCATAAATGTATAGGGGAGAGATTCGAGCTTTCAGTGACCAGTGAGCTTTCAAGTTTTAGGGTTACAAATTTGTCATGGCTGATCCATGGTAGAGGAATATGCAGTAGTTCAAATTGTGGAAATTAACAACAATATACAAATACAAAAGGCCTGTGCCACGGCAAGAAACATATCAAATCAGCGGTTCTTTTAATATAACCTCTGCTAGTTTAGCCATAGGCTAATTACTGGATAAGCCCCGTATTCAGTTATTGCGAAATTTTCGTAGGAAATTTTTTGATTTATCACCACATGGATTTATCTCCATCTGATTTACTGTGGAAATATTTCACTTATGATACCTCTACGCACTTCATTTTATTTTTAAAACACGTGATGTTACTTTTGGTTGTTAAAATTGTCGGTATGTCAAAATACCTGTCGCAAACAATAATCAAACAATTCTTTTCGTACGAAATAACTTTGGCGTAACAACCCTGTAATTGATTTTGCGTACGAAATTTTCGCAAAACAACTGAGTACCGAGCAAAAGGAAAGTGAGCGAAATTTTCGGTTATTCAATTTTCGTTAATTTTTATACACAAACTTTTGGTAACGAAAATTTCATAAAAATTGATTACCGGACTTAAGCGAGAAGCCTGTAGTCGAACTTAAAATTGGTCTTTATTCATAATATTCTTAAGAGAGAAGCGGAAACTCTTCACTGTTGATAGTCTTTCTCTCTCATGTTTATATTACCCTCTTGTATGGTTTGGCATGAAACTTTTATTTATACATGCACACATATTTTTTTTGTTGCTGTCGAGCGCACATGTACAAATCTCGTGTTGTTGTTGCTGCTGTTGTCATTCTGTTAATTTAATAATAAAGTAGAAACAACAAAAAACATTAGATTTTTTATCTAAATAGTTGTCTTCTTCTTCATCATAATTTTTCTCTGATATTCTATTTTGTTTTTATTGTTTGCATACAATTATTCTTTTGTATATGTATTAATAAATAATGCGATGATGATACATACCCCTATCTTCAAGCCGCCTTCAGTCCTTGAGGTATTTATGGTGGTTCATCATCATCATACTGCAGAATATAATGATCATCATTATCATCTTAAATTTCATCAAGCTGCTGCTGGGTAATTGTGTGATATTTGTAGCTCGATGTTGTATCAAGTCTGTCCAGTGCACCATCCAATCATGAAATGGAATTTTTCCATCAACACATTCTATTGACAGTTACTCGTATTACACAATTTTAAACTTTGTTAGATTAGAAAGTTGTCTCTCATGCATAAGTGTATGCCAATTCATGTTTGGGAAAGCCAAAGGGCGTGTAAATGTTATCCTTATATTCGTTGAGGTTTACTTATTACTAGCAATATCCGCCAGTTGAAATTCAGGTCCAATCTTTAGGCTATAAAGCCAAGCTGGGGAAAAAAATTATCAAATGGCATCATTTTATTCATTAGTCATTTTATTAAAATTATACCACAAAAAACTTGGCCACCGTTTAATTATATGACATGATTTCGGCATAATCCGCTCAAAACCATGCCTCTGTTTTTTTTTTTATAAAAATTTTGGCAACACTAAATTATATTTTCGCTTATTTTAGCGGTGTAAAAAAAACATGCCTAATATTTTTAATTATTACAATTTGATATTTTAATTCATCTAGACTGCTGTACTCGTACTTTAATTGAAATTTGAAAAATCTACTAGCAGTAGCAGTTTAGACTTTTTAACCCACAATTTGGCTGCAGGTCCCACAATTCGGCTGCAGGTCCCATAATTTGCCTACATGTCTCAATCTGTCAGTCTCAAACACTTCGAGGGGTGTCAGGAAAATGTCTCTTAGGTCTAGGATACAAAGTAGGGATACCACGAGCTTTTATCTAACTACAGGTTTCAGAAAAAAACACACAATTTATGAACGCAAACTGTTACGACTGTACCAAATCGGGATGCCTTGCAAGGGCTAATATACGAGACGGATCAATAAGTCCGTGACTTTTCCAACTTTCCTCGTAGTTATATGAAATGCAACACTGCACCCATCAAGTGCCTGCCACCTGTTAATAGACTACTGTCAAATTTTGAGCAAGTTCCGTCATTTACTTTGCGTTTAACAGCTGTTCAAAACATACAACCTCGTGAATTTTTTTTAAAAATGAAAAAAAAACCGTCAATTAAACCAAAGAAAAGCTTGATAAATACTATGGGGACTCTGCACCATCGATTTTAATGGTAAAAACGTGGTTTACTGACTTTCCAAAACTTTGCCAATCGAGGTAAATACACCCGAAAATGTAAAACAAAATCCATGATATGGTGTTGACCGATCGAAGGGTAAAAGTGCGTGAGATTGTTGATGCCATAGGCATTTCATACGGCAGTGTGGTTTCGATTTTAAATGAGCAGTTGGGTTTAAGAAAGCTGTCTGCAAGATGGGTGCCGCGTTTGCTCTCAATGGACCATAAACGTAATCGTGTGACAACTTCCAAGGATTGTTTGGATTGTTTGTTTTGTAACTGTGGACTAAACATGGATCCATTTCAATACTCCGGAGAACAAGCAGCAGTCTAAACAATGGGTTTCTCCGGGTGAACCGGCTCCGAAGACGGCCAAGGTAAGTTTGTCGGTCAATAAGGTGTTGGCAATAGTTTTTTTGGGATGCACACGGGATAATCCACATCGATTACCTTCAAAAGGGAACACAATAAACGGCGAATATTATACCAACTTATATGACCGATTTAACGAGGATTTAAAAAAAAACGACCCCATATGGCCAAGAAAAAAGTTATTTTTCATTAAGATAATGCACGGGTGCACACGTGGCAAAATTCAATGAATTGAGCTACGAGTTGGTATCTCATTCGCCATATTCTCTATGGCTATTTCCTATTTTCAAACCTAAAGAAATGGCTGGGTGGAAAGAGATTACGATGAAATTATTACTCAAACAATAGCCTATTTTATGGACCTCGAAAAATCCTATTTTTTGGAAGGGATATAATAATTGGAGAAACGTTGGACGGGGAGAGTATGATTTCCGTATCCCCTCGATCCGACAATGTTTTTCGATAATAGGCCCCAAAATAAGACGAAAAACTTAAATAAAATATCGTGGGTTTAAAGTTTTTAAAAATTAATAACTTTTTTAACAATTTACTCAACCAGAGTGGTGGTACAACTCCTCAAAATAAGCCCAAATATTAAATAAAAGTTATCGATAACTTCTTTAGTTATCGAGATATCTGTGGTTGTAACGTTTTATACGTACTACTTTCAACAATTTTACTTGAAATTTTTTACCAATCCAAGGAGCAAAGGACAAAAAATTAAAAACTATTTTAAAAAAATCGCGCCTGCTGCGGCGCTTTCTATTACAATGAACCAAAGAGCAAAAAGACAAAAGTTTAGAATTCCTACTTGGGATATCTTCAATATCTTCTAAAAATTTTAAAGCGTCTTCATTTAAATTTAACAAATCGTGAGTATAGAAAAATTTTTCAGAAGTGGATGAATTCGTGGATGCTCTGCACATATATCCATTTAAATGCGAATAGTTTTTATTTGGAGTGTTGATATTTTAAATGACTTTATTTTAATTTCTCCAAATTTCACACAAACTTATTTTATTTTCACATAAATCTGCAAGTGCATAAACTTGAAATATGCAAAGATCCCTACGTTTAATTTTCAATTTTATTATTTCTTTCCGAAGTTTTACCAATCCGATATTAAATATCTCGATAACTACCACAGTTACCGATAAATTTTATTTAAATTTTCCGAATAGTTTTGAAAGTTCTATATTAAAATAGTATCTATTCGACAAAACGGTGAAACAAAGTTATCGATTTTTTAAAACCTTAACCCTCAATATTTCCATAACTAAGCGAGTTATCGATAACTTTTATTTAATTTTTTCGACTTTCTTTCGAATGTTATAAAAATAAGACTTATCGAAATGAGGGCCACGGAAATCGTATTCCTGGCAATATCTCAATAACTACTACAGCCATCGATAAATTTTATTTGAATTTTCCGAATAATTTTCAAAGTTCTACAGAAAAAGTTATCTTTTTGAGTAAACGTTGAAAAAAAGCTATCGATTTTTTAAAACTTTAACCCTCAATATCTCGATAACTAAGCGAGTTATCGATAACTTTTATTTAATTTTTTCGGCTTAGTTTGGGGTGTTCTAAAAAAAAAGTTATCGAAATGAGGGGCCACGGATATCGTACTCTTGCCGTTGGACTAAGTGTATTGAGCTAAAAGGAGATTATGTTGAAAAATATTTTTTTTTTTTTAAAAAAAACTGTTTCATTCAAAACATCACGTACTTATTGATCCACCCTCGTATAATGGTTTACCTTCAATTGTGCTTGAAAGTTCCCATTTAAATAATAATTATTACGTGCAAGAGAATCTGCGGAGGACGTTTTGGGACTTCACTTTAATTTTATTGGCCATTCACAACTTATTTGGGTTGGAGCTTTATATTGCGTTTCCATTAGACGACAAACTAGTTTTCCTGCTGACTTTCGCAAAACACATGCTTTGCTACTTGTTCACCTATACATGCTAGCAAAGCATCTCAAAATTGTCGTTTTATTTCAAAACAGTCCGTAAGAATTTTTTTCGAACTTGCTTTGCAAATGCAACACTGGGCAGTTTGCGTAAATATTGGTAACATTATCGGCGGTTTCCCTTCTCTATCGTCGAAAAAATTGCATTTCAATGCAAAAAATTAACTATTGTTTGGCGGGCATTTTCTCGTTTCATTAAATGTTAAAGGAAAATAGTTTTCAAAAATGCGAATTATGACAGGACGTGGGCAGATGGCAAAGCGAAGAAAAACATAGATATTATGTAAAAGAAAATGTAGTTCTAGCGGGAGGAAAGTGTTTTGTGCGACATTTGGGCAACAGAAATAAAACATTTCAATGTTTCTGTATTCTGCGGAAGACCTATAAAAACTCTTTTCATAGTTAATTGCTATTCTGAGACTTCTATTGTATTTTTAGATTTTGTAAAACCCCACGCAATAGTTATGTACAATAGGGAATTATCCTGAAGTTATTCGTGAAAATTGCATGCCCGCTTAATAGGCAGTCTGCTCCCATAATCCTGATGATGGTTCCTAAAAGTTATTCATGACTATATTTTTTGTAAATACATATTGTGCAATCGTCTCTTACAAATTGACAACACCTCGCAGCAGGGACGTACGCAGGGGCTTGGCCCGGGGGCTCCCCCCGGAGTTATATCTTTAATAGGTGATTTTTGAATTTAGTTCTATTTTTCAACCGAAATATCAAGATCTGCAGCATTTTGTCTGCCACGTTTTTGTTTTCAGCAGTTTTCAACCATCAAAGCTACATTTGGGCCACAAACCCATATGTATATTAAGTCTGTTAAGTTATTCCGTTCAGCTATCGCCACTTACGACTTTCCAAATACTAAAACGATCAACACTTAATACTAACAAATGTGGCTACATTTGCAGTAATGGGTGAAAAAAAATTCGATCCGGCAATACGTTTCAAACCAGTGCCAACAAATACATGGTAGCAGCAGATGATGTTGTAGTTGTACGCAACAACAACAGACATTTTACTTTCCTTCATTCATTTCTCTACACAAATATGTACCAACAATACAAAAAATACAAAAAAAGTATAAAGACAAAATAAATACATATGATTTTGACAAGTGAAACAAAAATGGCATGTAAAAAATTATATCACCTGTTTAAAGGACTATACCTGATAGATAATTCTACCATGATCAATATGTATAACAATTATCGCGCATTGTTGTGAACAATTTAGTTCCAATTTTGTTTTCAATCGGTAATAAAAATTTATCCTTCAAATTTAGAGGTATAAAGGTACGTGGTCTTCCATTAAATAAAATAATTTTAATGAACTTAAAATGTGTGAGCCATTTTGCAAATTTCTGCTTTTGAGTCTCTCCTTGTTAACATTTTCATTCCGAAGAAATGATAACAAAATTTATCTAAGATAACTTTTTTGTTGCAATTTCATTGAATATGTGGCAACATTGTCACTGCTCAAGTCGGAATTTAAGTGGGAAATTGGAAAGCCACTTAATATCGCTTGGCTGCTCCGTACAAATTAAGCTATAGTTAACTATAGCGGTGTAAAAAAAACACACTTAGTATAACCTACTGATCATTGTATCTCAAACATGTTATATTGAAAAACAAACACAATGTATTTGGACACAAGTATACTAAATTTGCGACAAGCTACAAACACGTTATATTTGCATCGAAACAATAAAAAAGGCCGATTTTCAGCGTGTACATGTTAAACTAATTCAGGTAGTTGCAGTAGATGTTGTTGGAATGTGGGCAACGACAACAAGTATTTTGTTTTTGTTTGGGTTATCCGTATGTCAAATTCAACACTGTATTGTACTACGTATACAACAATATATGTAAACAACGAAAAAAGTACAAAAACAAAACGTTCCAATTAGACAGAAGCACCTAACTAACGACAACAACATGATAGAGGCAGCTGTTTTATTGCGATTACCTGTATTATTTTACCGTGATCTACTTACATACAGTCTGTCAAGAAAGTGTTTTGGCATAGTAGTTATTTTGAATTGTAAAGAAGTTGTTTTAAGGAAACAACTGTTTTTTTGGTATTGTTAAATTTTTTTTTATTAAATTTATTTATTTGTAACCACTATTGCTTAATTCCAGCACAAATGAAAACAATTTCACGAGATTATAGGAAATAAAAAGAGAAATCCAAAAACACTTCGATATCAATGTGTCAAGAAAGTTTTATACAATTAGGTAAATTTTATAAAATCATAAGAAAACCAAATCAATTCAATGTTTAATATTTACTATGGTAAATATTAGCAGCAACAACAGCTTGTAGTCGTCTCTACATCGAAAAAATTAAATTCAGCATGTCGTAGTCGTCCGGTATTTTATACCAATCTTCCAATATTACAGTTTTCAGCTCTGCTCGACCTTTTGGGTCCCGTTTGGCTACCTTCTTCTTCCGATAAGCCCATACATTTTCAATAGGGTTCAAGTCCGGGGTTTGGGCAGGCGTGTCTAATACTTTGTTGCAGTTAAAAAGAAGCAACATCTTAACCTGATGCTCCTTATCTTTTTGGTCATTATCCTGGTAGAAGTTGAATTTGGGTTTGATGTCATTAGTGAAGCCAAATTTTTGCGCACTTGATATCAAATGACCCTTCAATATACATATTTAAATAATGCTATGAATCCATGGTTTTTTTTATTAATACTAAATCTCCAACTCCCTTGCTGGAAATGCACCCCCACACCATTACCGAAAATTTGCCAAATTCTACAGTTGGTATAATATTGTGGTTTCTTCATGCTTCAAGGGGCTGACGCCATACTCTATTGGGCCCATCATTGTAGTAAAGCATAATCTTAGTCTCATCTTAAAATATAACATCATTCCAATAGTCATCAGGTTTCTCAACATATATTTTCGAAAACGATAACCTCTTTTCAATATTTTGTGCTGAAAGGAATGGTTTTCTTCGAGAGACTCGCGATGTGTACTGGTTCCTTTTTAATATCTGTCTTATTGTTTTGTGGGAAACTTGCACACCACATTCTTCGTTGATTTCCCTTGCAAAAGTTCTGGTCGAAATTTTTGGGTTTCCATCTATTTTTCTTATCAATAAACGTTCTATCCGTTCCGATACTTTCATTGGGCGGCCGCTGGTTGGCTTTGGTTCCAAGCGACCCTTGTTTTTGGCGGGATTTAAAATATTATATACTGTTTACCTTGTTAAGGAAAACATCTCGGCCAACTCTTGCACACTTTTACCCATATGGTGATTATAATACATCAACTGGATAACTTCAAATGATATTCGTTTGCCAGACATCCTAATCTCTCAGTAATAATATCACTACTGAAGTATTTATCAAACAAAAGTCATCTAGATCACTAAGAACCAGCCTAGTCGACAAGCACACTTCAAAAAATAACGGTAATGGCATTACTCACTACGAATTTGCTCAGAGAGAGAGTTGTAAAAACACTTTATTTACAAGCACAGTTATGCGTTATTTTTGTTGTTGTTTGTGTTCTGTTTCATCTTTCACAGGTATTATTATTGTTTTGCTACAGTTCGATGGTCGAGATGCCAATTAAGGAAAAAGCATAAAAATACAAACCAAATTAAAACAGAATATGTTGTTGTTTCAATGAATAATATCAAAGAAACAATTTTGTTCTAGTGTCAACAACACTTTCTTGACATATTGTATATACAGTGGTGTGCGATGAAATAGAGTCACACACTCGTCAAAACGTTTATTCTCTGCAAATCAGTGGTCCAAGATGTTTCATGTCAAGATATTCTGAACCTGATTGACCGGTCCTCTGCTGGTCCTGAACACTACTGTTGTCCAGGTCAGTAGTTTGGATATAAATTTGAAAACAAAGTTTAGCTTCTAAATATGATTAATGTTTATTAATAGCATTAATAAATGGGCCGATGTAAATATTGCAATCATGAGCGCCAAGAAGGAATAAAAGAGACGATAAAAGAATTCAGAAGCTCCATACATACAAATTACTGACATAATTGGATGCTCAAAGAAAATATAACCCCAATCCAGGAAACAGACGGTAAAACCCTGAAAATTACAGAACATTTCGAACCAAAAATATTGCGCCACGTAGAGTTCGACTTTTGTTACCTCTTCCGCCCTTAAAAGGCAATACGATACATTAATAAGAAAAATGCTAACTAAAAACAATTTAAAGGCAAAAAGTGTCCGAAAAGTTCCATTTCTATCCAAACGGAACGTTCAAAAAATGTTGCATTTACGCAAATGGCGAAATATTTGGAGGACAGCTGAAACTAAAGTGAGATTGGGTAATTATGATAAGAGTAATCTTCCTGTACGAAGGCCCCAGAACACAATCCAAACAGTTAAACGTGGTAGCGGAAACATAATGGTACGGGGTTGTTACTCTTACATTGGGACAGAACCTTTATTCCAAATTGAACAGACAATGGACGCTGCATATTATACCACTGTATTAAAAAAACATCAAGATGCCTTGTGCTAAATGGGAAATGCCGCTTCGATGGGTGTTTCAACATAATATCGACCCCAAACACACGTCGAAGCGAGCAAAAGCTTCGTTTGAAAATAATAGTGTCATAGTTTTAAGATGGTCTATGCAGTCGCGGGGCTTAAATCCTATTCAGAATTTGTGGCGGGACATTAAAGTGTCTATCAAAGGAATAAACCAATTTAATAAAGATGAGCTTATGACACTGGTACAATCGGCGTGGAAAACATGACTTGTGGAGACTTGATGATTCAATGTCAATGCGTTGCTTAGCTGCGATAAAAAATAATAGTTATTTCATAAAGTACTGAGATAATATAAAGGATTAATGAAACATACATTTTATTTGACACAGCTTTTTATTCTAGTTCAGATGATGAATCGCGATGACTCTATTTTAATTCACAGGCAAAACGGGGCATTTTGAAATATTTTGATTTATACCTAATGATTTAATTATAAATTACGACATTAATGTTCTAAAATGTTATATCTAGTTCTTAATTGAACAATTAAAATAAAAGTTATAAACAAAATTTAATTTTTCTACATTTGTTTTTGTTTTGAAAATGTTGATTAGTGTTGACTCTATTTCATCGCACACCACTGTACGTTCCATATGGCGAATATGTTTGTGATGTCATACTATGTTCAGATGCTTTAATTGAACTAGTTTCCCTTCTGAAATAGACTCTTCTTGTCTGCTTCGATTTTTAAATCACATTCTTTTACCCAACGAGCGACACGACACGTCTTTTTCTATTTACTCTATTTGCTATATGATTATGACAACAACAACATTGGCAACTACATACAACAACAACAACACCTACGAATGGCCAACGATAACGGACAACAATTTTTGCGGCTATTTTTAGAAACAAAAACAAACAGAAAAATAAGACTTAAAACAAAATAGCAAAAATCTACAAATACAAATAACACCGACAACAACGCATTGATCACGAGGACGACGATGACAACAATATCGAAACGGACGGGTAACAACGATCTTTAACGAACAAACCTCTGAATGCAACAACTACTACGTACAATGGATAACAACGCCATGGACAATACTATTTCGCCAAACCTAGTAGTATGTAGTTGTGCGACTTTAGGCTGGCTGTGTTGGAGACGATTGTATGGAAGTTGTTTGATGTATTACGACTGTTGGGTGTTCTGGCGGCTACACCGATTAAACGACCGACCGGCAAACTAGGCGATATGTCTGGCAGTCGTGCAAAACGCGAAAGTCTACAAAAGCCCGTATAAAGAAAAACAATAACAAAACTATCATCAACATCTCTAGCTCTCTTGTGAGACCGGCGGATCGCAAGAAAATCATCGGTTCTCCCTCCCTGCATGCCCCTTAACATCAACATATCTGTAAATATTTTGTGTGTTGCAAAGAGAGAGAGAGAGAGATATACAGCCAATCCGGTTACATATGTTTGATTTGCCGAACGGTTCAGTTGGTTTTCCCCGATGGTTTTGTCTCATGAATAGAGGTTGTCAGACAGTCGGACGTCAGGAGGGAATTTTTGTATCTACATATGGATGTGTGTGTATGTTTTCTTGCCATTTATTTTTCGTTATCTTCTTTTTTGCATTGTTGCTTTGTTTTTGGTTAACTTGTTTCTTTTACCGTGATGGTTATAATCACTACAATGGAATCTCGTCGCCATCACATCACGTTGTTGTTGCTGTCGTCGTCGTCTTCGTTTAGTTTGTAACAATTTGCAGTTGGCTGATACAGTGGTTTGAGTTTCCATAATTTGCGCCTGCAATGGGGAAATTGATTTAATATCGCGGTAGTACTGAGAACAACTAAAATTTCAAAAAACATGGACATGACCCCTGTACATAAGAAAACAGTAGATTTTTTCATAGAAATTATTTGAAAGTTCAGAATCACCTCGGAGACGCACAGAACAGAGTCCAAAGTTCCCAACCTCGGCCATCAGAATACATATTTGAATCGTTGGCCAGAAACCCAGGAAAACCAGAAATTTTTACATAGTTCTCTATACATTTGGGTAAAACTAATCAAAATTAAAATGTTCGAGCGTTTGGTTGTTTTTAAATAATTTTAATATTGAAGAATAAAATTATTAATATTTCTTGACTAATTATTAAAGCTTAAGGTCCCTTAATTTTTCTTGAAAATTTTCTCTTTTTCAATATTTCGAAAAAGACTTCTCAAGACTCAAGATTTTAAGAGATATGTACGTTGGGAATACGAATTTAATCAACAGATTCAAAATTGTGCAGAGTAAAATTATAAGATGCAAGGTAACAGTTACGTTTCTAATCAATAGTATTACTTTACAGAATTTGTCAAAAATTTTAATTTTAAATTGTATTGAATTTTGTTTGTTAAAATTAATATAAAAACTTTCCTGAAGAAGATTCCCAAAGGAAATCGAAATATTGAAAAAGAAAAAAATAGAAAATTTTCACGAATACTAAAGGGACCTTAAGCTGCAGTAATTAGTCAAGAAATATTAATAAAATAAAGGTCGAAAAAATAGTAACAAAATAGAATAACATTATTAAAAAAAAAAACGACCAGCCGCTCGAACATTTTAATTTTGAATACGTTTCATTTTAGTTTGTTTTAAATTATGTCATTTCTTTATATGTTTTATAAGGAAGCTAAACTTTTATTAGTTTTATTTTTACAATCTGGCAAATCTTTACAAAAAATTTCAGTTTTGACCAAATATATGTCGACGTACAGATATCACAATTAGGTTATAAAAAAGGAGAGATTCAGTGTTTCTTCTTTTCTTATAACCTAATTGTGATATCTGAATGTGTTCTAAATAAGAATGTTAAAAATTGCTTCCTAGCGCCGTATGTTGGAAATTCCAGGTATTTTGTGAAAAATCCCATATTTCGGAATATTGGGATTGTCTTATGGTGAACTTTTAAAATTTTGACTGTTTTTCATTCCACATTATGCGACTAACGAATAAATAAAATTTCATTTCATTTCCTTCCTTCTATATTTTTTGATTGCCCAAACTGCAATTAATATCGAAAATAAACAAATTGTAAGATATTGTTCACTTCATATTAACTTATGATTTTATGAGTTGCTTTTATTATGGTTTATTAGAAGAATAAGAAACTATCGCATCATATGGTATCACAAAGTAAATTATGTCTCAGATGCACCTCAAACCCCAATGCTTCAAGCAATTTTTCCAATTTAGGAATTTCATTAGTCGAAATTTCATCTTGATCGAACAAGCCGTTTAGAAATTGCTGAATTATTTCCTTCATTTTTGAGAAATCCACCGCTGTGCCCCCGCCGTGTTTCATATCCTTCGTACTTACTTAATTATCTGGTCTCCAACAACCCCAGGGGGGTCAGGGACCTTACAAAACGAATTTAACATATTTCGCCAACCAGTACAATTTTTTTTTGCTTTATCTCTCCAGTTGGTAATATCAAGTCTACGCAGGGTTTCGTCAACCTGATCCCTCCAGCGGAGTCTTGGTCTTCCTATTTTTCGTCTTCCTTCGAGTTCGGTTTCGAAAACCCTTCGTGCTGGATCGTCTTCATCCATTCTACTGACATGGCCTAGCCAGCGTCAATCTCGTGATATATCTCATACAGCTCATGGTATATGCGACGCCGATACTCGCCGTTGTGCACTATAGAGCCATAAATTTTTCGGAGTATTTTTCTCTTGAAGACTCCTAGAGATGTTTCGTCTAAGATAAGACAAGACACAGGATTCTGCGACATAAAGCAAGACCTGCTGAATGAGTCTGGTATAGCTGGACTTTTGTTACTCGAGAGAGGGTTTTATCTCTAAACTGCTTACTTAGCCCAATATGACATCTATTCGCAAGCACAAATCTCCGCTTGATCTCAAGGCTGACGTTGTTGTTTTTGTTTACGGTAGATCCGAGGTATATAAATTCGACCACCACCTCGAAACTATAACGGTTATCAACGTTCATGCTTTGGTCTAATCGCATGGAGGCCCTGCGAGTTGAAACCATTAATTTTGTCTTGTCCGCATTTACTGTCAGACCCACTTTTACTGACTCTTTCTCAATTCTCGAAAACACCGCAGTAGCTTCTCTCATTGTGCGCCCAATGATATCTGTATCACCAGCATACGCGAGCAACATGTGACTTTTGCTGCTGATGGCTTTATTCATGTTGGCTGCAGCTTTTCTCATAATGATATCCATTAAGATGTTAAAGAGTTCGCAGGATAGGGTGCCGCCTTGCCTGAGGCCTCGCTTAGTTTCGAAAGGTGCTGTAAGATCCTTACCAACTTTCACTGAGGATTTGGTGTTCGTTATGGTCATCCTGCAAAGCGTATGAGTTTTGCAGGTATACCATGTCAGACAATGCGTCGTATAGTTTCTTCCGTATGGGGTTATCGAAGGCCGCCTTATAATGAACAAAGATATGATAGGTGTCGATTTGTTTTTCGTGGATCTTCTCCAGGATTTGGCGTAGCGTGAAAATCTGATCAGTTGTCGATTTTACAGATTTTACAATTGCGATAATTGGTTTTAGTCTTTCGCATATTATACATGATATAACTTTAAATGCTATGGATAAAACGCGTATTCCACGTTAGTTGGCAAAGACACGAGACACCTTTTTAAATATGGAGCACTGAGACTCCATTCGCCGGGCAAGCATTCATCTAACCAAATTTTGCTAATGAGCTGATGCATGCACCTTATCAGCTTATCGCGGCAACCTTAAACAGCACCGCCGGTACTCAATCGGCTCCTACGGCTTTGTTGTTCTGAAGCCGGGCAATAGCTGTTCTGACCTCGTGTTGGTTAGGAGGGGGCAATCGACGTCGTCGATCGATTTTCCCATCGTTATTGGATATCTCAGGTACCAGTAGCGCGGAGAAATGATCTCTTCATATTCCCAACATACGATTTCCGACCTCTTCTTTACAGAAGGGGGGCCCTGAACCTTGTCCATTAGTTTGTTTTTGACGTTTTTTTTTTAGAATTTTCGGTATTCGTTCTTCCTTTTGTATGTCTCAATTTTCTCACTACTGCGCTTTCTCCATTGTAGTTTCGTGCGACTAAAGAAGCTGTGTACTTCCTTGCTTTTTTATTTTTTAAATAATTTTTAAGAAATTAAGAATTTTTTTCTATTACGAAAATTATCTTTTCTTTAATTGATGGGAGTATTTTCTTTTTACTTATAATGAAATTTTAAAGCACTGTAATTTTAGGTGCTCCTGGTATCCGCCCTCTCTCACCCTAGCGATTGCATTTACATTTATTTGTCGTTTGCTGCCATCGGCTTCCCCACATTTAACCACTACAGAGCGACTGTTCAACGCACCAGCCTACTCACCTTACCCACCATTTAATTTTTATTTAGTATTTTGCACATTTCATTTTAGTTTCCTCTCATTTTTTTCTTTCAAAATGAATGTATGCAGACGTAGTACTCACATACATACTTACATATCTGTACGTACATATACATATTTGACAGTCGGTCAGTTAACATTTTCTCTCAAGAAAAGGCAAAACACAAGGTGGCTATGTGGCTCTTGGATACCCCTCTCTACAGTTTTCTTTTCTTCATTTGCCTTTAATTTACACTTTATACTTAACTTTTAATCTTTCCACACACAAACTTATTATCGTTGGTTTCCCATTGTGGTGAATTTGCAGATGCAAAGTACAACACCTTCTGTGGGCGCCATCTACATACATACTTGGGTGTATAAAACGTACGAATCGTCTTTACTATTTCTATGTATGGTACACTTACACTCTCATCTCTGTGACACACCATTTTATAAAGTGTTTTCATAAGTGATGTGTTGTTGTGTGGGAATGTCGTGCATAAGTAGCTATGGCGACCAAAGTAGGTTTCCTAACTGAATTGGGGACCCAGTTGGCAGACACCTAATCCTAAATAAAGTTTGCTAAGAACGTCTCCGAATCAATTTATGCGATCTCTTCACTATGTTATGATCTAATTAATGTAGAAGCTGTGACTACTTTTATAACAGCCCACAATACATTGAGATGTTTCAGGTATTATTGGCAAGTTTTTTTTGGCTGCTTCGGCTGTTTTTTTTTTGGCTGCCTCTAAGTCGTTCGAGAGAACGTGGGTTCGATCCCTGCTTTGACCACCTTACACTTCTTTCAACGACAGCCACCTCGCTTAGTGACGGCTATACTATCGAGTAATAAGCCATGAAATACGAGGGTTGCATTTTATGTTTCGGGATTTTCAACCCTAGTGTTGCAATCTGGCAACTGTCAGTTCTATCGTAAACTTGGACATTTTTGAGGTTATGCGTACTCAGAACGTTTTGACATGCAAGCGCTATTTGTGTTGTTTACAGTAACTTAAAAGATTCATCTCGGCCCAAAAAAGGAATTAAATCGTGAACATGTTCGTGCGATTATTTTTTACAACTTTCGACGCGGATTAACTCAGCAACAGTGCATGGATGGACTTAATTCAATTTTTGGCGATGAAGCTCCATCAAGGACCAGTGTTTATCGATGGTATGGTGAATTCAATCGTGGTCGTAGTTCACTTCAAGACGAATTTCGTGAAGGTCGTCCAAAATCAGATGTTGTTCCGAAAACCATTGATGCTGTTGCGCGAACTGATTTTGCAAGATCGTCATGTGACCTACCGTGAGATTGAGCCAACCTTAGGCATTAGTGGGACCAGCATACATTCAATATTGCATGAACATTTGACTGTCAAAAAAATTTGTTGGCGTTGGATCCCACATAATTTGTCAATCGCCCAAAAACAGGGTCGTGTCGATTGGTCGAAAGAAATGCTCCAAAAATACGATCGCGGTGCTTCGAATCACGTCTATGACATCGTGACAGGTGATGAATCCTGGATTTACGCGTATGAGCCCGAAAGTAAACAGCAGTCAACTGTATGGGTGTTTCAAGATGAGCCAAGTCAAACAAAAGTTGGACGCGCCCGAAGCACTTCCAAGCATATGGTCGCCTTTTTTTTCGGAAAAACCAGACATGTCGCAACCGTACCACTAGAACAACGCAGAACAGTGAATTCTGAGTGGTACACAACCATTTGTTTGCCAGTTGTCTTCCAAGAAATCAGGAAAACCAACCGCCGAAGACGGATCACTCTTCACCACGACAATGCGAGCTCTCACACATCGGCTGAAACAACTGCATTTGGCACCGAATGACTTGACTTGGCACCGTATGACTTCTTTTTATTCCCGTACGTAAAAAACAAACTGAGAGGTCAACGTTTTTCGAAACCTGAAGAAGCGGTTGCTGCATTCAGAATGCATGTTTTGGAGATACCTCAATCAGAGTGGAAAAAGTGTTTCGACAATTGGTTCAAACGCATGCAAAAGTGTATAAATTTTCATGGGGAATATTTTGAAAAACAATAAAGTGATTTTCGATGATTAATATCTGTTTTTGTTCTATAATCCCGAAACATAAAATTCAACCTTCGTAGCTTCTCAAAAAACCGTTCGGAACCACTGTAAAACTGTATGGCCCAATCAGTGAGTGAAAACTGGAAAGTGCACAGCTGAGGAATTATGAGAAGCTCTCCCATATCCCTTCATGGGATGTAATGGGAAAATTTTTATTTATATATAATGTCTCTGTCCCCTATTAGATTCAACATTCCAACCTCGATGTCACAAACTAAAAGTTTAATTTTGTAACACTGTGTTATTGTACAGCAATAACGAATGCCAAACGGGATTGTTATTCATGCTCGACGATGATGCTGCTGATCATCATGTTGTCGTTCGCGTTGTCATTTCGTCGTGGTCGTTTTGTTGATTTGCCGCATATTTAAAATGCAACATTGTTGCAAATTATTTATGTACAGGGTGGTCCAAATAAAGGAATCTTTTTAAATCGTATGTTATTTTGACAGTGACAGATTTTTTCCAAATATTGACTATCAGTCAGTATCATACCTCCGCGGACCAAAATGAGTCACTTTACGTTGGAATAACTTTGGAAAATATTCCAAACTTATTTCTAAGTGTTTGCTGTGTTGCACAAACTGGGTGGATGATGAATATAAGTTTCAGCCGTAATGAAGCACCAATCGCTCGTGCTGTACGCAAGTATGTGCGAAAAGTTCGTGAGACTGGCTTTGTAGTGGACCACACTCATGGCCCCCGTCGTCGTACGGTGTGTTCCGACGATAATGTGGCTGCTGTGTCCGAAAGCGTACAACTCATTCCAGGAACATCGACTCGCCATCGTTCTCAACCACTCGGCATTTCACGCTCCGCCATGATGAAAAGTTTGCACAAAGACTTCGGATTATTCGCTTACAAGGTCTAATTGACTCAGCTATTGAAGCCAAACGACCATACACTTCATTACAGCTTCTCAGTTTGGGCCTCACAGGACCTCCAATAGGATATCGAATTTGGTCGAAAAGTCATCTTTTCTGACGAGGAGCATTTTCATTTTGGAGGCTTTGCCAATAACCATGCATCCACAGTGGGTGACAGTTTGGTCTGGATTTTGGAGTGGTGGCATCATTGGCCCAGTTTTTTCGAAAATGCTGCTGAAGAAGCCATTTTAGTCTGCGGCGACCGTTACAGAGCCATGATTACGGACATTTTATGGCCTAAAATGGAAGACATCAACTTGGATAATCTTTGATTTCAGCAGGAGTGCGCACCATGTCACACAGCTTGTCAACCAATCGATCTTTTGTGCACTAAATTCGGTAATCGTGTTATCAGCCGTTTAGGCGATGTCAATTGGCCGCCTCGGAGTTGCGATTTCATCCCTTTAGACTAGTTTTTGTGGGGTGCCGTTGAAGACCGATGCGATGCGAATAATCCAGAAACGAACAACTCCCTAAGGCTAATATCGTTCGAGCCATTCGTGAGAAACCGGCAAAAAGTCTTAGAAAATTTGACTGACGGGATGAGCTATGAAATCGTATTTGATAAATAATGGGAATATACCAAAAGAAATTCATTTTAGTTCATTTGATTTAATTTTTCAAAATAAACTTGTATTTGGATCACCCTGTAGAATTGAACTGTTGAAATAAGTAACAAATTCGTTTCACGGTTACATATGTATGTACATGTAACAGTTGTGACAGTAAAGGGGGAAAACAAATTGTGTTGATGTTCCCAGACCGCAACATATTTCAAAATTGAGAGTTGAAATCATTAAATGAGTGTATGAATTTGCAACATTGTTGCACGCACGATTTTGTAACAATATGTAAGTATTGGGTAAATGTGTTTGGTTTTTTGTAAAAGGAGAAAGCTGACATTTTGAATGTCATTTTATGAGCGTTTACGAAGAGATGATGATTGACAGTGTAATGGGTTATTTAAAAAAATATTATTTACGACAATGTGAGAAAGGGATTTTGCAAATTCCTCCACATAAAGCCTGGTACTATGTATATTTTTTCAGGAGGTTATATGTACCTGGTTCACACAGGACAATTTTACTTGCGTAATACTTGAGTTTATAGGAGAGAGAGAGGGGAAGAGAATGGAAGCTGGTCCTCTCTTTCTTGTATAAACTAAAGACTTGCGCAAGTAAAATTGCTCTGTGTGAACCAGGTGAAATAATAGCTGAAACATTCTTTTTACGTAAAAACAATTTTCGTTTCTGTATGATTTTGCAACGCTGGAAACATGTTGATCACGGCACAAAAATAAACTGTGTGTTTTGGGCAAGGGGTACCGATGAGACAACTGATCAAATTAGGGCTTGGAGAACTTATAGAGAAAATGCTTTCAAAGAAGAAACGGTGATAGGTGACAGGGTTGTGTGGTACGATTTCATACATTTGCAGCCTCGTGTCAAGCCAAAAGTACAAAAAACATCAACTGGGAGTAAATTTTTCCAATTAAATCGATTAAAAAAATGGGATATTCAGTGAAAAACTCAAAATGTAATGAAGTATTAGAGTAAAATTATTTGTGTAGATCCCAATTAACACGCAAATTGTTAAAACTAAAGATTCCTCTCATTCTCTATATGTTTTCCAAGTCTTCCAAGGACTTTGTTAGTACATAAAACAGCTGTTGCAAACTCTTATTAATATTACTCGGTGGTTTTTGGCACTGCAATCAGCTGATTCTTGTATGAAAACGTTTTAAACACGTTCAGTGGAAACGTAGCCTAAGAATGTTTGCTGTAACGTTTAAAATCTATATTTACGCGACTTTATGGTTTATATTATACTAACCAATACTATTCTCTCTATTTTCTTTTAGGTAAGTTCACATCATATCCTCCCGTTAATGTACAAGAACATAATTTGGTGAGTGTTAAACATACAATTATCGCAAACTCTCAGCGGGAAACTCTCAGATGCCATGGTTCCGCCCAGAGGACCGATGCCACAGCTGATTCGGTATGACGTTGGAAAATCATAGAGATGAAAGTGAATGGACGAAAGAGCAATAGGCAAACTGAGCTTAAATTACACGGTGCGACAGTCCAAAATTAACCCTCTAACTGTCACGTATACCCATAATTTTTACTTTTTTTTTTTGAAAACCCGCAAAAAAACTGCTCGAAAATAATGGGGGGCGTGATCAAAGTGTTCTACAAAAATCATCGCCATAAAATTTCACTATATGTGTCCGAACACTCCAAAACACAAATCTTAGCCCAAGTGGTAGATAATAAGCAAAAACTAACTGCCTTCTAAGGGTTAATAATGAATTTTGTCATTTTGCTGTTTCTATTAAAAATAGCCCACATAATATAAGAAATTTTGTCATATT
This sequence comes from Phaonia tiefii, assembly GCA_963931995.1. Classification (NCBI taxonomy): domain Eukaryota; kingdom Metazoa; phylum Arthropoda; class Insecta; order Diptera; family Muscidae; genus Phaonia; species Phaonia tiefii. The sequence continues at coordinate 245,427,774 of OZ008368.1, forward strand.
TCATCTTTTATCTAGCACTTGGGCTAAGATTTGTGTTTTGGAGTGTTTGGACACATATAGTGAAAATTTATGGCGATCATTTTTGTAGAACATTTTGACCACGCCCCCCGTCGTTTTCGAGCAGTTTTTGGCGAGTTTTCAAACAAAAAGTAAAAGTTATGGTTATACGTGACAGTTAGAGGGTTAATTTCTTCCACAAAAATGTTTATCTGAATCTTTTCTATAAATCTTCTGAACATAGTTTGTACCTCAGAAGTAAGGAACACATATATATGTTATGCCGATATGTTGCAGGAAAGTTCCGACCTTTTTTAGACCTTTCTACCAGAATCCGTTGACAGAACCCCATCATTTTGAAAAAATCTAATTTTGTCTCGCAGTGATATCAACCGATTTTCATTTTCTCACCGGATTTCAAAAGAAGAATCTTAGGCCTTTCAAACGATATATACGAGGGGGCTAACAAAAGTTCGCTTAATAGAGTAGAAAAAACTAAACAAAAAATGTTTTAATTTTATATCTTTGTTCTTCATCTCTTTGTATTTTTTCAACGTAATCGCCATTTATTTCGATACATTTTTGAAGTCGATAAGTCGAATAAATCGATGAAACAGTCTTCAAAATCTTCAAATTTGCACCTTCTGGGCTCCATACCATGCTTTGTTTGGTTTCTGGATCGTACTTATAAAACCATGCTTCATCACCTGTTACAATTTTCTGAAAAGTGAAAGACTTTCCGTTTTTGAATTTGTGAAGCACGTGTGCGCCTTTTTTTGAGCATCAGTTAAAATTCTAGGAACCCATTGTGCAGATTTTTTCGTGTATCCAAGATTATTTTTTAAAATTCGTCATACAGCCATGGCAGTCAAGCCCAGTTCTTCAGCAATCATTTCCTGGGTCAATCTTGGATCTTCGTCAATTTTAGACTTCACCAGCGCTACACTTACATCGTCAGTCGCAGATTTTGGACGGCCTTCTCGATGTTCGTCCTCCACAGAAAAATGGCCGGTGTGGAATCTCCGGAACCACTTTGAAATAGTCACAAGTGATGGCGCATACACTCCAAACGCTGTTTGGCATTCACTAAATATTTCCCCAGGCTTGAGCTTACGCCGAAATCCAAAAAGAATAGCAAACCGAATTTCTTGCTGCGTTGGCACAGGGATATCCACTGACACTGCTTCACTAATTTCACGTTTTCTTGTCTCCATTTTGATCGATCTTTCTGAAAATTAGAGTAATATGTCTATCGTAAAATTATAACAAACAGTATGTAAGTTTTGATTTATTAAAAACTTATAATATGACAGCAACTAAGCGAACTATTGTTAGTCCCTTCGTATGTTATTTAAGAAAATATGAGCAGTCTCAGGCAATCTCTAAAAAATGTGGAACTATCAACTACGATTTGCAATATACTCTACGCTCTCAGAAGTAATGGCAAGTATGATTAACTAATATCTGATGAAATATCTGGAGTTACTAATTGATCCGCGGAAACCGGTCTACGAGGATGTAATGGCGTTAGTCTCGGAACAGTGGGACCGATCCAAACATAGATTGGCTAAAAGTAAAGTTGTAGCAATAGATATTTCCAGGCCGTTTGATAGACTCTGGCACATGGTACAAATACACGGTAGTAACATGAGGAGTTATTGTAATTGTGGGCAACAACAGACATTTGGTTTTTGTTGGTCACTTTGCTTCGGTCAAATCAGAGCAATAGATAAGAGTCGCCATCCCTCTCTTTACGTTGTCTCGATGACGACGGGTTAGTAGGTCATTCCATCGAGTTGGAGTTGCTGTTGTTTGTATGTTACTATTTGGTTGGATAGAAAACAGACATAAAAGGGAATGCGTATTTTCGTTCGATGCAACTAACCAGGCACGTACACAGGGGAGCCCGAAACCTCGAAATTATTTCTTTAAGTGGTGATTTTTAAATGTAGTGCTATTTTTCAACCTAAATTTCAAGTTGGGCGGCTCCCGAAAGAAAATTCTGCATACGTCCTCTGCATCCTGCAACCAACATAACACATAATTTAGCTGGCATTAGTATAAATCAAACACTTACGGCCTTATTCATAAAAGGTTGTAAGAGGTTTGAGAGATGATTTATCATACAAACATGTATAGGAAAGAAATGTTGTGAACATTGATGGTTATGACAAAGTATTTGTTGTGGATGTTTTCGCACTAGTAGGAGTGTTGATACAATTCTCGCTAATACCCTTTTCACATTTACCGCGTTTCAGCTGAAACGCCGGCGTTTCGCTCTCTTTCGATGATTTCAGCGAAACACACTTTAATTGACACTAATTTCCATACAAAAAAACGCAAACATTATGCTCTTTTTACTGTAGTTTGTTTGAAATCACAGTAAAAATGAGAGAGAGCACAGTGTTGTACTCCAATAGTAGTTTAAAAAAGGAGTAAAATGAAAAAATTTCCATTGCTGGTTCAAAGCAAATGTCAGAAAAATGAGGGAAAACAAATCTGTTTGTTTACATTTCTAGTTTGCTTTGTGGTGGTAAGTACTTATTGCAATGTGATTTATGTATGTATGTATCAATGTTATTATCAATGTATGTATCATATGTATGTATCAATGTTATTTTATATTTCTTTATTCACAAATGTGCGTTTGTGTTGTTTACACTCAATACAGAAAACACAAAACAGAAATGAGAAATGTCACATGAAACCACAGTAGTTTAAAAAAGCATAATGTGAACACCATGGTTTCAAAATGATTTCAAGAGAGCGAAACGCCCGCGTTTCAGCTGAAACGCGGTAAATGTGAATAAGCTATAAGTTGGGTTTTGTTTATCCGTATGTGTGATGATATACCTAAATACTTGTGGAGAAGGTAGCTGATGATATGCCTTGGTGGGCATTGAAATAGCTATATTTCTTTATTAATATTTCTATTAAAATGTAATTTTTCATAAAAAAAGTACTTTTTAATAGTTATTGCTCTTGAACCGAACAATCATTAAAAACATAACAACTTAAAGATTGAAAAATATTAACTTAAACGGAGATAATATTTTATTTTAAAACTAACTAACTAAATTATGTCAGGCAGCAGCTTTGATTTTATTTATTTTAACGACATTCAGTCTTTTTCAAAACAGCCTTCAAAATCGCTGGTTTTTAGGTACATATGTATGTATGTCTCAATACCAGTTACATTTTTCAATACCAGTTGGCATTTTTCAACTTTAACTTTACCCTTATAGTATCAGTTGTCCATTTCTCAATATCAATTTGTATTTTCTTATTAACATGTTAACTACATGGATTAATTATTAATGGATTAATTTGATTAACTTTACACGGATTTTCTCTGTGCCAATGACAATATAATTAGACACTTAAATGCTAAATTTCTGTCAGTGTAAATTCACCACAAAAATGACAGGAACAGAAGCGTAATTTAAATCAAAATAATTCAATCGGATTCTTAAAAATGTATAAATAAATTATTATGGATCAAGATGTATATGAGTGGGGGGGCTAAAAATGGACATGACCATTCCAAATGGGCCGATGAAGGGGTGTGACTACATCTTAGGATGGATGAATTGAGTGAGTGGGTGTTTAACAACAGGTGGCAAATATTTAATGTAGCTAATAGGCAGCCAACAGCCCGTGATATGATATTGGTGGTGGTGAACGAACGGCAGCAATTAATATCACTATTTTTTTTGTTCAATTTGTTCCATGTAATAGGGAAGGCGAAGCAGCATTGGCTTACATGAACTAAGTTGTTTCTTCCAAAGTAAATGTCAGCATTCAATTTTGTATTTCTTTACATCATTTTAGATTTAACGGATATAATGAAATTTGGGTAATCAATAATCTCCTCCCTACTTTTCTTTTTGCTGTCCGCCTTTGCAACGTGTTGTCAGGAAATAGAGAAGTCATATTTTTGGGGGGTTGGTATGAGATAATTTCGTTTTGGCAAACCGTTTAAATCTGCAATACCTGATTTAAGGGGTGTTGAAAAAATTTTGTTTGGTTTAAAGCGAAATTCCATTTTGGTGGCGTGCTTGAACATGAATGAAAAAAAACTAGAAAAATTTAAAAAAAGAAACAAAAATCCAATTTGTTGTTGTCTAGGCGCCATCTAAAAACGTAACACCCACCCATACAACCAGACACAAGATAAAAAAATAGGTGACAGTGGGTGATGCGTGTGGAAAACGTGAAAGGTGTGTAATGTGTGAATGTTGCAAAATTCTTTGGCTTTTCACATAATTAAAAGATTTCGTAATATTCGAATAAGGCTTCACAGAAAGGGGACTTTGATGTACCGCACTCGCAAGTGTTTTTACATCATACGTGTGACCTGATCTAGTTTATCAGACGGACACGTAACGAAACTTGTCATATTTGAATATATTTTAAAAACAAATGCAAAGCTTTCATGCGCCGCGTTAAATTATTGCTTAGATACTAATGTGCCAACATAAAAGTGGAGCGATTTTGCTCACAATGCGGCGAGTTACAAGGAGAGAATGAGACTATAGAGTATAATTAAGAAACTCAACGCTTTTTTGGCGCCAACATATATTTTGAAAGTATAAAGCGCCGTAGCCACACATAAAACTGTTTGATCAAATTTATGTATGTGTTGGTAAAATTTAGTTTGACTTCCCTGCAGTATTGGTAATCGACTCTACGCTGATGAGTTCATCGACTACCACAAACCTTTCGTCGACTACTCGCTAAACTACCAGCAATGCTTTTGAGCGGCGAATTTAACAAGGCGATGTCCGCTTTGGTAATGCCTTACTGTTCGTCGATTACTTCATCGGTAACATTTCGTCGACGCATTTATCGGTAACATTTCGTCGACGCATTTATCGGTAACATTTCGTCGACAGGTTAAGAAAAACAATAGAAAATCTCTGGAGACACTACCTTACAGATTACCACTGAGTACCAATGTAATCGGCGATGTAGTCAATGAAAAATCAATGGCGATGTAGTCGATGAAATGTTGCCAGCCACTACTTGTGAAACTGCAGGGTTAGCACAGCCACACATCAAATTCATACCATCAAACTTCATTTCAAAGTTGGTGTGAAAACGAAACAACGTATGATTTTTTGGTCGGAAAAAATTTCATTATTTGTCAAAATATTTAATGATTGTTGAAAATATTTTTATTTGAATTTTCAAGTGTTTTTTTTTCAGAAATATTTTTTATCCATTTTTCATAAAACCGCGTCACCAACAAAAAAAAATGTTGTCACTGCGAAAACTAAACAGAAATAAAATTTCAAGTAATTACGCGCACACACATCAAACCGGCTTCAAATCTCTGCAGCAGCGGCAGTGAGTTTGATGAAATATCTAAACTGTTTAGATTTTCGTCAAACTCACATCAACCTATCCGTGTGAGTTTTTTTTCACTAATACAATCAAAATTATGACAGTTTGATGAGCCAGTTTGATGTGTGGCCATGCCGCTTAATGCATTGGACTGTGCAACAATATAAAAACAAAAGATTAGAGTCTCAATTAAACCCAATCCGCTCTTTATGTTTTATTTATATCGTCAATTACATCTCAATTATCGTCAAATTTTGCATTACTGCCTTTGGCGTTATTAGAGATCTTAGAATCACTCCCAAGTCTTTCAAAGACACAACTAAAAACAATACAACACGGATGAAAAAATCAATGAAATGCTGGCAAAAATATTCAAATGGTAGTGAAAATGCTCTAGTAGTATGGTTTGCTGCGACATAAACAGTTGAGCCGGGAAGTTCAGAGGATTCTCATGCCAGAAATGGATAGGATTTTTATTAAGAGAACAAAAGAAAATTTGTTCGCTGAAATGCGATCTTCCTAGGGTTAAATAAATAAAGGACACTGTTACACCCATAGAGTAATGACGTGTAGAGACTCTAACTCTCAGTATTTTGATGACATATTCGTAAAATTTGTAAACCGTTTTCTTGTATGGCGTTTTCTTTTCCGAAAAATATGTTCCTCTATTCATGTCCTAATATTATTCTTCTTGTCCTAATAAAATATTCCGAACTCAAAAATACTATTCCGTTTTTTAAATGCAACAGGAAAATATACTTTTAGGATAAATGGCAAAGGGTTTGTTTTTTCAGAAACGAAAACGCCATAAATTCAAAACTCATTAATTAAAATTTGAAACTCATATAATGATAGTTAAATCAGGAAGTGAAATTAAAAGTTCGGTTTAAATCTATCCAAAAAACTATACAGGGTGATTCAGGAAGTTCCGGACAAATTTCTCCAGCGCATTCCATGGCTCATTTCATGAAGAAAAGTCCACTAGGACCATGTCCGAAAATGCAAGGGTGCGGATTTTTTTGTTTTTGGGCTTGTTGGAAAGGTCTTTCCGGGACGCTCCATTTGTGTAAACAACGTACCTTCACGAAATCGGCGGTGCGTCTCACTGAATGTTGTTCGGTTTGGTGGTCGTCGATTAGGAAAACGTAATGCATATTCACGCGCAGCAGTACTTGCATTACCATCGCAGAATCCATACATGTAATGAATGTCTGCTAATTCTTCATTTGAATAAGTTGCCATTTTTACTAATTCAATACACAACATACTCGAAACTGTTGCTGCAGCAGAGATTAGCGTAAACTTTTACTTTTTTTTCGTTATTCACTTTTAAAAACCGGACAAAAATCACTCGTACTTTTCGCGTTCGTAGACACTTGTTGAATGACAAAATTCTATCAATGAATACCTATCAATACTACTTAAAATCTTAAACGTGTTAATTTACAAAAACATATAAATGTGTGCAGTTATTTCGCTTCCAGAAACGCAAACAAACATTTTTGCATTTCAGTAAAATGTTCATAACTTTGGAACGGTAAGACCTCTGGGTTTCGTTTAGGTCATTTTGGAAAGGTAAGAGGTATGGCTATTGTCCGGAACTTCCTGAATAACCCTGTATATACTTACGTGGAAACATATGCGAATTTCCTCCCAAATATAATATTTAGAAACAAATTATTCTTCGATTTCAATATATACATATATATGTATATTATTTATTATAATCAATTTTAACAATATAAATCCACATTTATAAATAATTAATACAAAAAATTAATAGATTTAAAACGGCTCTTTTTACATTTATTTGCATTGAATGCAATATACGTTTTTTTTTTTAAATGAGAGTCTGCTTCTCTTTTGCTTCTCCTTTCTTTGTTCTCTCTCACGTTTTTGTTTTCAGACGGTTTCAGCTATGTGTTGGTTATCACACAAACAAGATAGTTATATACAAATCAAGTTCATGCAAGCCAAGCCTGGATTAATTACATGTGTTTTTTTTATTACACTTATTTCACAAATGGTCCGCCGTTCCGATTTTCTCAGTAAAGGTTCGGACAGACAAAGGGCTTCACGTGGTTGCTCTTTCCAGTTTCTTTCCTCAAAATCGTTTCTCGCGTAGGTAGCACACAAACATATATCCGAAACACATACACAAAAACCAAAGTAACATCCCAGTAAAGTAACATTCTCAGTAAAGATTCGGACAGACAAAGGGCTTCACGTGGTTGCTCTTTCCAGTTTCTTTCCTCAAAATCGTTTCTCACTTAGGTAGCACACAATCATATATCCGAAACACATACACAAAAACCAAAGTAACATCCCAGAAACCAAATTTACCGACAATGTCTGATATCAGACAATTCTGAACAATATTTGAACTCTATCGAGAATTATTACCGAAATCGTTACGAATTCTGTTCGATTTGTTTGAGGATTTTTTATTTATTATGTTCCGAAATATCTGAACGAATTCGGTCCGAATTCTGTTAAACTTGTCTGTGGGATTTTTATTAATTTTTTGTTCAGATTCTCTTAACGAGCTCGCAACGAATTCTGAACTATTTATCTGAGGCAGTCTATTCGTTTAAAATTTTTGTTATTTGCTTCATATTTTACAGTTATTGTTATTGTGTTCAGACATGTCGGAACTAATTCTGAACAAATTCTTAACTGTTTGGCTGAGGTATTTTTATATTTCAAATTCTTATGTTTTGTTTGTTTACATTTACATTAATTGTCTTTTTTTCAACGCATTGTAGTTTTGTGATGTTTTCTTTATTTAATCTTTTAGGTCTCTTTAAGCATTCAGGGCTACTATTCTTATCGTGTATCTGCAAAAGAAAGTGACAATTAAAATTATAAAAATTATTAACATGTTTTGGTACAATTTGTTTGAAAAAGAAATAATTTTAGCTAAATTTGTTTATTTAAACATGCTTCTGAACATACAATAGTCATACTTTATCCCACAACATTTGAACAGTTTTATGACAAATATTCGTCTCTCTGAACCAGTTAATACCGTTGGGAGCGAGACTGGAATGTGTGCAAATTAAGACTTAAAGATTATAAAAAAGATGTAGATCTGCATTGAGGATTTTTCATTGCAACGCGTCTGACTGCGCAAAAACCTCTCGACGAATCACACATCTCTGGGATTTCTGCAAAAACAAACGGGCGGTGGACGAAATCAAGTAGTGAGTCGTTGTAATCCCTGCTTAAGACACACTTCCCAGGAAACTGCTCCGAAGACAAGGTCGGACTCACAGAACAACCACATCATCTCCCATATCCTGACTAATGAATACATCGCATATTAGTTCTAAAGGCGTTAGACAAATCAGTCTCTCAAATTACCTTCTGAAGGCATAGGTGAGGGTGATTGACTCATCTGCGAACGACCAGTGGTTCTCAGATGTCTACTAGGGCTTAAAACTAGGGCAAAAAGTGAAAATCATCGCATATTAGTTCTAAAGGCGTTAGCCAAATCAGTCTCTCAAATTTCCTTCTGAAGGCATAGGTGAGGGTGATTGACTCATATCTGCGAACGACCAGTGGTTCTCAGATATCTACTAAGGCTTAAAACTAGGAAAAAAAGTGAAAAGAGAGCCACAACACTCACTTTGTTCCTTATTTTTTTTTAAATTATTTACGCAAGCTATGAATTACAATTTGTTTGCATATTTCATATGTAAACAAAAATAAAGACAAATTTATATTTATAACAACCGCTCTTTTCAGAAATAATTGAGACACTAGTAACAAATTTGCAACGAAGCGTCACGCAAAGCGTCTGAATTTACCAAGACATTACCCCATAATTCGGTTCGATATGTCGGCAAAAACATCAGAATTTAATAAGACTTAATGCTAGAATTCTGACCAAAATCGTTCAGAATTCGGTTCGAAATGCCGGCAAAAACATCAGAATTTAATAAGACTTAATGCCAGAATTCTGAACGAAATCGTTCAGAATTCGATCCGAGAAATCAAAATTTCCTTTCGAATTTCCCACGACTACGGTTCTGAATTCGGTCAGAAATCGGTTCGAAATGTCGGCAAATACATCAGAATTCCCTCAGAGAAGTAGTTTAGAATTCGTGTCAACCCTCTCATCTCTTTTCTGATTTGAAATCGGAACATTTTGCCGATTGTCGTACAGAATTCTGAACGTTTGGTTAGCTGGGATCACAAACCATTTAACCGTCCGAGCCTTCGTTTATTCTTTTTTCACTAATCAAGCACTTTTGATATCCTCTGTCCGATGAACCATTGACGACTGAATACATGCAACTAAATCGCAATACATCAGGCAAAATAAGAAATACTTCATCCGCAATTTACACGCACATTCAGGGATATTTATATCTCACTGACTGAACGAATAATTCAAAAATACAGATACACACTTACAAGATAGACTCTTTTATCCTCTTGCGCTCGGGAGATCATAAACAGTGCAAAAAACAAAACAGAGTTTGTATCACACACAGATATATTTGGGTCACAAACTTATATATTATAACATACTAATCATAGTATCTCAAACATATAATATTGAATAGCAAAAACAATGTGTTTGGACACAAGTATATTATATTTGCGACAAGCTCCAAAAACACGTTATATTTGCATCCAAACAACAAAAAACGATTGATTTGTCAGCGTGTTCGTATGTTCTATCTATGTAAATAAAAACACTCTTTATTTGGTTAGGATCCACTATTAGAGGTTCACTATGTGATTATTTTTGAGTTAAAAGGCCTGTAATTACAAAATACCATTCACGTTTTTTTTACTTTCTAGTTTTCTGCCGTTTTTATCCACTGTTCACATGGCATTTCCTAAGCCTTCAGCGGTATCTACACATTCCTTTTTTATAATAAGATCTTTTTCTATTGACGTTTTTAGTTTCATTTTCCTTAAAATTATATATGTATATCTTCGTATATATTAGGTTTCCAACAAAACAAAGTGTACACGGCGCGTAGGTAGAGGTACTCTTGGCATACACAAACGTAACCACATATGGATGTTCCGACATTTACGTTTCACTTACGCGCTTTTGTAACTGGCGTCTGGTCTGGTAAATTGATGCGGAGGTATATATTACATACTTGTGCATGTGATATCTTATGTATATACGGATATATAGATATCTATGCATGCATATATATTTCTTTGCCTACAAGTAGTATTAAAGCGAGTACTTGTTTAAGAGAACATAAGTTGCTTAAGTGTCAGCTTAGTTGGTAAATTATAACAAAGCGCCACCTTTTCTTAATAGTCAGGTTTCAATTTTATGCGAAAGTGTTTTTCTATGGTAAAGTTGTTTATAATTTCGTATTGGTTGGCTACCGAGACCGTAACGATCCATTGGGATTAAGATATGGTACCTACTGTCGCTGTTAATTCCGTGGCTTTTGCAATCACTTAAAGAAATGCCGTCATTTGCCATTATGGTAATCGAAATATCAATTTAGTAGATTTTACTAAACTTTTAAAATATCCTGACTAGTTTTGTTATTCAGTTTAATAGATCTCATAATTTGTGCTGCCATTCATGACGTTTCGATCTACGATCCAATGGCAATTGTTTTATTTTGAAACCCTCTGTTTACCTACAAAATTACGCTACGAAAATCGATTATAAACATTTTCTAAATTCAATAAAATTTCGAGCCCCGTACAAAATAATTTCGTTCCGCCTGAACGAAATCTCAAATATGAAATTGAAATGTAATTGCGATTAACGAACATCCGTTTAATTGAAACATCCACTTCCTTTGTGATAAATAAATATTAATCGTTTATGAGAAATGAAAAACATTTACAAAACAACTATATACAGAAACTCTAAACAAACAAAATCGGGTAAGCGTTTATAGGAATCGAGTTATAGTAACTCCAAACTAAAACAAAATATAAGAAATGGAAAACTTTTGCAACAAATTGATTTTTAAAATGTCCGGACTAGTTTTGTTATTAAGTTTAATAAATCTCATAATTAGTGTTGCCGTTCCTGACGTTTCGATCTACGATCCAATGACAACGACTACGGAAATCGATTATTAACATTTTCTAAATTCAATAAAGTTTCGAGCCCCGTACAAAATAATTTCGTTCCGCCCAAACTAAATCTCAGATAAATGAACTTTTGTTTGTGTATATTTAATTTTATTATTTGTACAAATCAGCTTACATTCATTTTCATTTGTAGGGGCCAGTTGGTTACTTCGTTTTGGAAATGTAATAGAGGTAAAAACGAACATTCGTTTAATTCCAATATGCCACTTCTTTTGTGATAAATATATAAAAATCGCTTATAAGAAATTAAATATACATATTTTTAACAAACAAATACTTGTAAGCGTTTATAGGAAACGAGTTATACTAACTTCAAACAGAAACAACTTACGAGAAATAGAAAATTTTTGCTACAATCAGATTTTTTGTTTAACGCAAACGAGTTAGATTTAGTTTTGACTGGAGTGTAGAAATATTTGATTAAAAGCAGTACTTACGCTTTCCCTGAAATTGACTTGAATCCCGGCGGCAAGACCGCACATTTATCCATTGAGCATTTTCAAGATGTATCTATTCCCGGTGGAAGCATTAGAACAGCCTATTACATCGTTGACTAACGCAAACTCTGGTTTTTACAAACTCTTGGTTATCTCAAATTTTATCGATTTTGAGTTATTTATTATATATTTTTTTTGAAATTTTAACATTAGGGGCATTTTTTTTTGTAACATATACACGTTAACCCATACACAATTACAACCTGCACGTTAACATGTATAATTTTAAAACTTGTGAATAACCCCGACTTTAGCCCGAATTCGCCTATTTTTTTGGGCTGATAGTGAATAGTAAAAAAATTTGGGCGCAAGTCCATCTCGCGACTTTTTGAAATAATTTTTCACCAAAAATTTTAAAACATTCGACAATTTCTCAAATGCAGACTTAAGTAAATTTATGCCGGAATTGTTAACAAAAATGTACCTGGCTCCATTGAAATCCATTGAAAAGGTCTCCGTGTTTTTTTTGCTTTGTATGCCACAATTAAAATTTTTAATTGGAAACAATTTGATATTCTTTATAATTTTTTTGAAGAACGCCAACTACAAAACATTTCAATACAAAAGTGAAGTTGGTTGCAGTTGCAACACTCTGTATACATAAAATAAGACAATCAACATAAACGAAACGCTTTAAGCAGGGTTCGTATTTCGAGGGTAATGAGTTACCCTGGGTTACCCAGGGTAACCCATTATTATTGCCTTGTGGAATGAGTAGCGATTGTTTACCCATTACCCGCAGGGTATGTGGAAAATAATGGGTAGCTACCCACGAAATGGAGAATTACCCATCACGATTACCCATTACCCTCAGGGCAATGGGGTAAATAATGGGTAGCTACCCACGACAATGGGGAATTATTCATCACGATTTCCCATTACCCTCAGGGAAATGGGGTAAATAATGGGTAGCTACCCACGACGATGGGAAATGGGTTACCCAGAGTAACTCATCCCCATTTTTGTTCGATAATATGAAAAAATTAGAAAAAATGTCTATATCTCGGAAACGGAGCGTCCAATTGAAAAAATAACCAATTTTTGTGAGTTTCTAAGGGGTTTTCATAAAGTGGTCCAATTCGTATGGAAGAATTTTTTTTCGAAAAATCTCCAAAATAAAAAAATTGGTAAAATAAAAAAGTGCCTATAACTCGAAAACGGTGCGTCCAATCGAAAAAATATTAAAAAAAACCTCCAAAGGAAGGAGGCTTTAACCAATGGGTGTCTCCAATTTTTTAAAAAAATCGCTAAAAATAAAATTTTTCATACAAAAAATCGCTAAAACGCCCTCATGTTTAAATCTCGGTAACGGAGCGTCCAATCGAAAAAAATAACCAATTTTTTCGGGTTTCTACGGGGTTTTCATAAAGTGGTCCAATTCGCATTGAAGAATTTTTTTTTTCGAAAAATCGCCAAAATAAAAATATCGCTAAAATCGAAAAAAAGTGATGCCATATTGTAGACACCCATTGGTTAACGCCTCCTCTGGAGGTAAAATTTTTACTATTTTTTTGATTGTGATTGGACGCAACGTTTTCGAGTTGTAGCCACTTGTTTATTTTAGCGATTTTTTTACTTTGGCGATTTTTCGAAAAAAAAATTCTTCCATACGAATTGGACCACTTTATGAAAACCCCTTAGAAACGAAAAAAAATTATTATTTTTTCAATTGGACGCTCCGTTTCCGAGATATAGACATTTTTACTAATTTTTTCATATTATCGGTCAAAAATGGGGATGAGTTACCCTGTTTAACCCATATCCCATCGTCGTGGGTAGCTACCCATTATTTTGCCCATTTCTCTGAGGGTAATGGGAAATCGTGATAAGTAATTCCCCATTGTCGTGGGTAGCTACCCAATATTTTCCCCATTGCCCTGAGGGTTATGGGTAATCGTGATGGGTAATTCCCCATTTCGTGGGTAGCTACCCATTATTTTCCCCATTGCCCTGAGGGTAATTGGTAATCGTGATGGGTAATTCCTCATTTTCGTAGGAGCTACCCATTATTTTCCCCATACCCTGCGGGTAATGGGTAAAGGTTCATTACACATTCCCCACGACGATGTGTAAGGGTTACTCATGGGGGGGTAAATACGAACTCTGGCTTTAAGAGCGCGTTTGTCAAAACAGTATCTTAAGCTAAATTCAAGTTTAGTAGTTTTCATTTGCATGAACAGCTGAAGTTTGTACACGGAAAAACAGAATTGGTAAAATCAAATAACTATAATTTTATGAATAAAATTTCTGGAATTCAAATATTAATTTCTTTAAATTGAAAAAAACATTCTTCAAATCAAAATACTTTGTTCCCTAGATTTTCAAATTGAAATTATTTGTTTTTACAACAAAATATTTTTGTTAATCAGCTAAATGTTTCACTGTTAGTTCAAAAATAAAAACCTTCGTTAATGAGTTAGTAAAATCAATTCAAACTTTAGAATTTTCAACCACCTCATATTTGTTGAAATTTTATCTCGAAATATAGGATTGTTCAAATCATTATAATGGGTTCTTTATGACGTCACAGCCTACGAGAGAATTTTGTTTTTGATCGATACTAATTCGCATATGTAAATTGCATAATTCAACCTATGGTATCAAGGCACAGTAGTTAGACATCTGATGATGAACTTGTCACGGAGTCATGCCAGTGAGTGTGCTTAACAGAATTGTCTATTATTCCTACAGAACCGAAACATTTTTCAATTAGAGAAATGTTCCTGACCTTGTAAGCTTGTAGTAGGATTTTCTCATACATTAAAACGCAGTCGGTCATAAAATTCAATTTAAAAACGGCAATATTTGCTCAAAAATATTCCAGAAAGCAATTAAATTTAAATTAAATTGTATGTATCCACCAAAATCACTTGAAAATTTTAGAAATTAATTGAACCATTTACCAATTTTTTTCTTCAATACTGAGAAATTTTTTTTTCTAAAAGCTAGAAATATTTCTTTAATTTGACAATTTTAATTTTTGTTATTCGTTGAATTTTCAAAATTTATGTATAATATTTCTAATTGTAAATCGTTAATCCATACATAAAATTAATTACACCAAGGAATGTTTTTGTTGAATCAAAGATTGACATATAGAATTCTTTGAAAATAAGAATTAAAGATTTGTAATATTTACAAATGTTTTCTTGAAACTAATGAATTAATTTTCAGTTTTAACAAAACCTTAGGATGAAATCTTGTTTTGTTACATCCGATAAACTATTTCTATGACTGAAAGTTAGAAAATTAGAAATGGAATTTCGTTTTTTACTGTGTGAATGACAAAAAGATATTTAGTATGAAACAGTACAACTATTCTGAAAAATCGAAAATGTACCAAATGAATCGCGGGAGCACCGCACCACGGTACTTTTAATGTTCAAAACTAATCAAAAAAAGTACCAAAGTACCAACTTTATCTTCCCTGACCCCGTTAAAAGTGATGCCAAGTTGGAGTTTTTTGTATGAAACATATAAAATGTATGTCATTCCATTTCTTATATTTCCACGACGTTTCAAAAATTATGATGTAAATATTACCCCTTACCCTTTTTTATCAAAATATTTCAAATATTCTTTTTTTTTCAATAAGAATTCCAAGGCAATACTGGAGACACACAACATTTTTTGATACATATTATGTACATCTAGGTACATATGTATATATTTTAGTAATTTTATGTAATTTATTGGGTGTGGTTTACGCCGTCGGTGGTGCAATGAATTGTGTGCCTACCTCTTATACATGAGATCCTGGGTTCGATCCCTGCTCTGACCACCTTAAAATTCTTTCGGCAGCGGTCACCTCGCGTAGTGACGGCGACACTATCGAGTATTTAGCCATGAAAAAGCTTTTCAAAATACCGTTCGGAAGCAGTGTAACACTGTAGGTCCCAAACAGTGAGTATAAAACTAGAAAGCGCACAGCTCACTGGTTGTGAGAAGCACTCCCTAATCCCTTCATGGATGTTATGGGACACCATTTTTTTTAAGTTATGACAAAAAGAGAATAATACGTTTTGAATCATTCGCTAGATGTCGCCAGTACTTTTCCGTCTTATAATTAGTTCCATGAGTTCTCTATACTATTCAATACTCTTTGGCGACGACGACCTGCTTGTTTGTTCGCTGACGCTACATCAATGCCAAGGCAGTCTCAGAAAGGCAGTCTGGTGTTCGTCCTAGGCACAGTTGTGTTACTGCTTTGGCTGAAGTCTCGAAAAATATTAGACTAGATCTCGATGACGGTAAAATTACGTTTCTTGTGTTATTAGATCACTCCAAGGCCTTTGATTCGGTTGATCATTTTGTTCTTAGTTTAAAGCTTGAGCACTTCTTCAATTTTTCTTAATTCATACCTCAATGGATGCACACAATCAGAATACTCCAATAACTTTATCTCAGAAGTTTTGCCGGTCCCTAGAGGTGCCCCTCAAGGTTAAATTTTGGGACCTATGCTATTTTCGATATACGCCAACGACTTTCCAGAACAACTGTCATATTGTAGTGTACACATGTATGAAGACGATGTGCAGCTTTTATTGAGCAGCCCCATAAATTCTTTAGGGAACACGTTGATAAATTAAATGCCGACCTGGCGAGATTACATAGTTCGGCAGTAGCTAATAGGCTTTGTTTAAATCCCAGGAAATGCAAATGTTTAATTATGCGCAAAAGAAGAACAGTACCCACAAATGAATTTAGCATAGTCATAAATCACGAGCGAATTGAAATTATGCCATATGCGAAAAATTTCACATCATATGTACTCGTATTCTAAAATATGTACTCGTGTCACTAATTTATGTAATTTTTTATAATTTTTTACCGTAAGCATCCCAGCCGTATTTCGGATTTGATTTTGTCTTCTAATTCCGACAAAATATATTTGAAGGCCTCTTTGTCGATCCTAAAACTTTTTTCGGGTTTAAAAAGGAGATCTATAATTTGTTTTATAAACATACCTGATGTCAGTCATTGAAAATATTTGCATCGTGTTGTTTCTTAAGTAACATAAAACGCAATGGAATCCATTTTAAATGAAAATATGGGTTTTTGTTTACAATTTTTTTTTTGTTAATGACGAATAATTTTCCCACTCAGCTGATTACATCTACAGCTGTTTTAATTAGTGATGCCAAACATTTTACAATTTTTATCGATAAGTCGTCACGAGTATTTACAATGCATCGAAAACAGAGCGTCGAAAGTAATACTTTGCCTTCGTCGAAATGAAGCGCGTATTTAGGAATCGAGGTGATTAAAAATTATTGGATGAAGCCAAGTTGAACATACTCAACGTCTATACGTGTTTTTCGTAACAGTTAATGTTAACTTATATGGGTTGCGAAAAAACACTCCTATTAAAAATCGACTTTGCCTGTTTTACTGGTGAATACCCATTATAGGTTATTATCCCGTAAACTACCGGAATGAATCGTTATCAATTGTATTTTTCCCATTTCAAATTGAACTCGCATAATTTGCAACAATGAATAAGAAAAAACGAACAAGGGATAACGGAAGCAAATGCTACTAGTACTAAATAAAAGAAAAGCTGAAAAAATTGAATGAAATTAAGAAAAATAAAAATGATAACAATTAGAAATAAAATAAATCATCATGAGTTGTGTTGAAAGTTGATTCAACTTTGGAAATATGTATAAGAATATGAAGCAATACAACTAAGTTTTTTTTTTAATTTTTATAAAGCAACAACAAAAGAATAAAGTATAAATTACGATTCGCTAAAATTATAATCAAAGACTCCCGAGTGGTAAACCACATTTTGTCACAACAAAAGCAATCATGCACACACTCACATGTGTCAAACTAACAGACAGCTGAGTAACTCGTTCAAGTGGTGTGGTGGTGGTGGAGGATTTCGATCACAATTGAAAACCGCACGCACTACTTCAACGTACGCAGTTTGAGACTTAAACAAAAAAAAACAAAAACGGATGCAGAAATGTTTTATTTTATTGCACAATAAAGTAAGAAAAGAGAAAAATCAATACAACATAAAGAAGAGATGTCAATGAAAGTACATATTTAAGGTACTCACTTTCTCGTGTGTAATTTCGCTGAATTGAAAATACATACTGATTGGAACTTCTGCCTTACACTGGGTTAGAACGGATCTTTTTCATCGCTAATTTCTCGATAGTGTCGCCGTCACTTAGCGAGGAAATGAAAGGAATGCAGGGTGAATGGAGGGGGGATAGACTCCCACTCTTATGCTAAAAAGTCGTACTCACCAATCATTGCACTCGAGGTTTACGCCGATTGTTTCTGCTTCGGCGGCGGCGTAGGGACCTGGGAATACCGGCGGCGCACACTCGAACAGATTTAAAAAATGACCGGACAAAATTCCAAAAATCGAAGCAGTAATTCAGATAAAATAAGTGACTTAAGCAGTTGCCAATTAACCACTGAGGTCGAGAATTAACTGTGTTGAAGGTTCCATGCACGTTGCTGATCAGCCAAGGGGCCCAAAGTTGAGTATTGTTTCAATACATGCATGCAGGCTAATCTTGGGTTATTTTTATTAGATGTGTGTTATATGAAGGTTACGTTTCTGGTTGTTTTAAACTTTTTTTTATTTATTTTGTGTTATGAGAGCTACGAAATTGTATATAAGTTAATTTAATTTACTTAAGGTTTCTAGTTCAATTGCAATGAAAGTAATTGACTAAAAATATTACATTTTTTAATCTTTTGTGGACCGACAAAAATTATGATCAACTGGGATCAGGGCGCGATTTTCACTTCTGAACACTTCAGACCCTAACCGAAGTCAGTGATTTTATTTCGTTACCCTTTACTACCATTTGCTGAAGAAATTTTTTTTTTTTAACTTTGCTCCAGTTTTTGATTTCATATTTAAATATAAAATACTTGTGTAAAAATAAATTTTTTTCAGTGTAAAGTTATATATGTACATACATTACTCTGTCGGAATTTAGGTCTGGCAATACCATAAAATGTCGAACTAAATTTTCGAAATTTCAAACTAAAATATTCAAAGTTCCGAGGACGACGATGATGAAAATGTCGAACGTAATGATATACATTAGACTGACTCACAAAAAAAAGTGTTTTTGTTCCACCCCCTGGAATGTACCTTGACTTGTTTTTTGATGATTACCAAAATATTTCGCGTCTAGGATTAAAACCCCGTGAGCTGGACCGTTTTTAAAAAAAGTCTTTTTTTGACTTTTTCAAAGATTTTTGATAGTTAAATAAAGATAATATGTGCAATATTAATATCATAGGAAAGCATTCAACTGTATGAAAAACATGCCAACAAATGTTCTATCAACTATCAAAAATCTTTGAAAAACTCAAAAAAAAACCTTTTTTTAAAAACGGTCCAGCTCACGGGGTTTTAATCCTAGACGCGAAATATTTTGCGAATCATAAAAAAACAAGTCAAGGAACATTTCAGGGGGTGGAACAAAAACACTTTTTTTGGCCCCATACAAAATGAGTCGGTTTAATATACATAGATTTTTTTTAAACGAATTTTTTTTTGTGGTCCGAAATAAATCTTGTATGGTTACGAAACAAACTTCTCAAACTTTTTATTTATTTTATAATTCCTAATAAATTTTGGGGTAGAAAAGTTTAAAACGTTAAGAAACGAAATTTTATGTGTAAAGGTAAAATTACATATGCTCTTCCTTCCGTTAGGTTAGTTATCGAAATCCTGATCGAAAAATGTTTGCCAAAAATGAAATCGGGCCATGCAAAAACCTTTAAATTTAACCCCCCCCCCCACTATAACTCCACCCCCCTCCAACCAATGGAAAAAGCAATGCCAGAAATGAGCTTAGCACCCTCAAAAACCTACCGACTAATGAGTTTGACACGACTAAAGTCAAAAACAACGACGTTATTAATTTTGTCCGGTCATTTTTTAAATCTGTCCCAGTGTGCGGCGGCGGCTTGGTCGGCTAACCTGGCGGCGGCTTTTCCTACCGTTTAGGGTATTGACCTTGCTGTCGCTGTGCAGAGTTCAATATTTAGGAAATTTGACCTGCTGTTATTCTAGTTGTAATGTGTGCTGCACCTGCTACGGAATGGGACTGGATGTTGGTGTTGTAACGTGTGGAATTTCGCCTTCCTGTTGTTACGCAAAATTCAAAGTGTCGTTTAACTCCATATGACAATTCTTGTGAAATTAAGCTGGCTGTTATTAGGAAATATTCGGATTGTGGTTGTCTGTAGTTTATAGTTTGTAGATTTTTTAATTGGTTTGCAACGTGTGTCGTAAATCAGGACAATATCATTAATTGATCGATTATATGAAAGATTAAATAAAAAGTTATACGCCGCCGATCCGCTGCGCCGATTTCTACGTACATAACATGGCGGCGGCGTGGAAACAAAGTCAAAAACGGCGTGGCATCGCGGCGTAAAGGTCTACTAGTGCACTAAATTTTTATTAGAAATCTTGAGCAATCTGTTTCATGTTTGAATACGTTCGTATTAACAGTCCTGGCTTGGATTTTAAACCTGTGTAAATTATACTGCGTGCATTGTAATGGATAGGGTTGCACAAATATGTAAGCGGAGAAATATTTATATACATACCTTCTAATTTAGAAGGTTAAAAAACGAACCACCTATCATGCCAACCGTGTCCCTTTCACGACAGGTTTTGCAACTTCCCTTATATTTTAATTGGATAAATTTCAACCCTAATTGGCTTTACGGTTTCTTAGTCCTAGTTCTCGATTTTCAATAGAATTCTTTTCGAATGTTTTAGCACCACCGAAACATTCTATCATTTACCATGCGTAATTTTTTTCTGCAGTGATAGTCGTTGTCCTGTACTAAAAGAACAAATTCTCATCGCTGTGACGAAACTTGTTCGTGAGTTACATTGTGGTGAAGCAAAGTTTCGCTTATATGACGATTTTGTTGTTGCAACGAAACATGCTATATAAAATATTTTTTTCTATTGAAGAAAATTGTGCGGCATTTTGTAGAAACAAATTATATGAATACTTCATTTACCACCTTTAGACACGAAAAGTGGACCATATTAATACATAATAATAAACCATATTCAGTGCACCTCTGAATCCACTAATCACCTTCAATGAACATATTCGCCATGGAGAAGAACAATTTCAGTTATTTGAAGAAGCTTTTATTTATATACAATATCATATTATGTTAAGATTAAGAAGGTATGAAAGATGTTTCGTGAATATTGACTGTTTATCCTTATAATGTGTGATGATATACCTAAATACTTGTGGAGAAGGGAGCTGATGATATGCCTTGGTGGGAATTGGAATAGCTATATTCCCAACCATCCACCATAATAGTCAATTTCATATTATTTCTTTAATAATATGTACTATTAAATTGTTCTTTTTCATAGAAAAATTATTTTTTAAGTGTTAACATCTCTAGGCACGGATACGACAATCTATCAAAGTGAACACATGCAAACAACACACAGCGTTACCATCACATACATACGTGGTTGTTGTACAACAATAGTCTCTGCCTGAAAATAAGTATGATGGTATTGAAGTAGCGGCAGCGAACAAACAATCAGGTCGTCGTCGCCAAAGAGTATTGAATAGTATACAGAACTCATGGAACGAATTGTATGACTAACTAAAAAGCACTGGCGACATCTGACGAATGGTTCAAAACGTATTACACTCTATTTGTCATAACTTGGTCCATTCATAATATTGATGTGAAATATTGATGCCCTATGAAACATTATGCTTTTTGTTTTGTATTTATGCAATAACATTCTCGAAATGGTGTATTTATATTGAAATATTATATAAAGAGAATAAGACTCGTTTATGCTCTTTTACTCAGACTCTCTACATGAGAGCGGAAACAGAGTGCAATAAGTTCTCGATACTATTCAATACTTTTTGTCGTCACTCTGTTTATGACAAAACAAAAACAATTATTTCAGTGAGATAAATATTGCTTTATTTATTTTAACAATATTACATCTAATGTTAAAGCAGCTATAAGGCAAAAGAATGTGCAATAGCAAAAGAGCCTTCAGCACAAGAAACTATTCTTTTTTTAGGTTCCAATGTAACATTTTCTAATGTGTTCATATAAATCGCACAGGTACCGTGTAACAAAAAAGTGTTAACAGAACGTCAGTGAGTTCGAACACTCATTAATTTATTTTAATAATAACTGATCTTGCACTGAAATTTATTAAAGAACGATAGTTTAGAACTTAATGCCCCTATTACCGTTCACCACTCAACTTAGTTTGGTCGACTTAGAGACGACCCAACTTTAACACGACCAAACTTATCTTTTGTATTGTGGTTCACAACTGTTTTTGGTTGCAATTGTTATGGTGCTACCAGCTCGAAATGGCAATTTCAACAAGTAAAACAGCTGATTTATGTGAAAATAAGAGAAGTTAACAATTGGGTTGTGCTTGAGATTGTTGATGGAGTCGAATGGATGGAGTCGAGAACGTGAATATAGATGTGTTGTAATTAAGAAGAAATATTCGTGATGCATTCAACCCTCTTGAACTGCCCAGTGTAAGGTATGTATTTGCACATAGACGTTGCCATTCCTCATGTTCTGGACGGTGGTCCTAAACTATTTAACTCCACAGAAAATCCTTCTCATAGTCTCGCACTTTGTTATGCGTGGTGTTAAATTGTGGGTTTCCAAGGGCAACGGCTGGATTACTTTCCATTAGCTGGACAAGTTTCTCAAACTGAGGCTATTTTTATGATTTTGATATATCTAAAATATATAAAATATTATTGTTAAACTAAACTGTTCAAATGTTAAATGAAAATTATAATTTGAAGCCAAAATAATATCTGCTTACAATCTCTCCATTCTTATCAACTTAAAAACACGCACAAATATAAACTTAACTGCTCTCAAGCAGTGGTGTAAATTTAACGCATTTGTCGACCAAACTGGCACAGAGTTGGCAACGGCAATACGACAAAAGTAAGTGAACACAACCAAAAAATCAGCTGTTGTTCAGTTGAGTTGAGAACGGCAATGCCAATTCATCGATTACGACCAAACTCTCACAAAAGTTGAGAACCGTAATAGGGGCATAAAGTTAACGAAACGAATGCGTTGCTTCAACGAAGTAACTAGGATTTTTTTAATATTTAGTACTCTTTTTTGCAACTATGTGCACACACATGGGCGGAACATAATTCACTTTTAAGATCCTGAACGTCCAGCTTGGAAAGCTGAGGTCACATATTATTTTTTAATTTTTAGAATTCCTATGCCGCTTTCCTCCAACAATAAACAACAAACTAATGTGCGCTTATGAAGGGGTCACTGCGGAATTAAGAACCTAAATATTTGTACATTCTGTTTCGCCATCCATTTAGGATACATTATACAACTTGTTGTTTATTATTGTCTGTTTTTGTAGTTGTTTTTGTTTTTATTATTAATCAATATTTGTAACCCCTTACTTGGCGGCGGGGTGTGGTCGTTGCTTCCCAGTCAAGGCCATTTTTTGTTATTTCCAGCAGCCAAAAACAACAGGTCTATAAAGGGCCTTAGAAAAGGCCTTCCTGGGTAGCCAAGATGCAAGCTTTCTAAATTATTATATTATTTGACATAAAATCAAAGCGGAGGAAGGGTTCCTTTCCTCTTCTGCCTACGAAAATGCCTTTTTAACCTTTTTGGGGATAGAGGTTTATTTTGAAACTCTCGTATTATTCTAAAATACTTGTGCTACATACTCAATGTCCTATTTTTTAAGTATCCTGGAAAACAGTCACAGTCAGAAAACATGCCACAGCTGATCAACCTTAGAGTTGGGAAAACATGCAGAATAAAAGTAAGAAAGAGAAATAGCTATAGATGACTGGAAGTATTTAGGGTTGCTCAATTCGTTTTTCACACATTTGCCTTTCTGCATTGAACCAAAAGTACAAAACTCATCAACTGAGAGTACGAGGGCGGATCAATAAGTCCGTGACGTTTTGAATGAAACACAGTTTTTTTTTGGAAAAAAAAATATTTATTTTTCAACATAATCTCCTTTTAGCTCACAACGCTTAGCCAACGTTTCTCCAATTTTTGTATCCCTTCCAAAAAATAGGATTTTTAACTAACTAGGATTTAAACTAGGCATTTGTTTGATCAATAATTTCATCGTTTGAGCTAAATCCCTTACCACCGAGCCATTTCTTTAGGTTTGGAAATTGGAAATAGTCACTGGGTGCTAAATCCGGAGAATATCGCGGATGAGGTACCAATTCATAGCCCAATTCATGGAATTTCGCCATTGAGACTACAGACGTGTGCACCCGTACGTTTATGGTCCATTGAGAGCTAACGCGGCACCCATCTTGCAGACAGCTTTCTTAACCTCAACTGATCATTTAAAATCGAAACCACACTGACATATGTAATGCCTATGGCATCAACAATCTCACGCACTTTTACTCTTCGATCGGCCAACACCATATCGTGGGTTGCTTCGACATTTTCGGGTATATTGACCTCAATTGGCCGTCAGAACGTTCAGCGTCATTTGTACTTGTGCGACCTCATTTGTGCCATTGAAATCGATGGTGCAGAGTCCCCATAGTATTTATCAAGCTTTTTCTTGGTTTGATTGACGGATTTTTTTTCGCAAAAAATAATGTTTAGTGAGCACTTGAAATTCACTTTTTTCCATTTTTATAAAAATGTACGAGGTTGTATGATTTGAACAGCTGTTAAACCCAAAGTAAATGACGGAACTTGGTTGTTTTTATAATTAAGTCAGTCTCAGCTTTTTGGAACCACGACTTTCTGTTTCATTCTTATTGGACATTTATAATCTGTTTGTTTAGTAACCTTCCATAACATATGATAATTTTGTTTCTAACCTGTTTAATCTTTAGAATATTTACGAAGAATGTCGTAATCATATCGAACAATTTCGTCGTAATTAACAATTTTTTTGTTATATTTACCAAGGAATTTGTTATACTTACCAAGGATTTTGTTATATTTGCAAAGGTTACTTTGCAGTTACAACAAACCATTTGATGAAATTTGTACTGCAGTTGAGAAAGGCCTCTTACGAGATAGCCCTCTAAATTTGATCAAGACTTGTTGTATTATTGTTTTTGCTGATTCCACATTAAAATTCAGAGCCGCCTGGTTAAGCCTCCCTCCCTTCCCCAACCACAACAACTACCCCTAAATCAAAACGTAAAACGACGTAATCAGCTTCACGTCTTCAGCATTTCCTTTCATTCTCAGAATCAACGCTGACTTTCTGTTTATCGTTGAACTTTCAAATGTAAACAGCCGCAACAGAAAGTTAAATGTTGTTGTTTTTGTGTACATTAATGACAATCGAAAGTTCAAAGTTTCCGTTATTGCATGTTTGAGCGTTTAATTTAAGCGAATAACAACAACAGAAACAACACGAAACTAAATGAAATTCCTCTTTAAAGGCAGCGAAAGAATATACGGAAATCATACATATTTGTTATTATTATTATTACAGTGAAGAAAGTTTTATCGATTGGTAGGTAACAGGAACATAATTCTAGACTTCAGACTAGTAACTTAAATTTTTAGAAAAAAATTTAATAAGCTGTAATGATAACACTGAAATATAAATCCGATAATCGTTTATTGTAAGATATCAAATATCGGAATTTGTATGAGAACACGACGGATGGGAATTATTACTGCGTAAAAGTGAACAATTCTGTTGGATTGAATTCTTGACCTGTAGACAAGAGTACATTTGTTTGCATATTGAAAAATGCGGCAATACGGGTTTGACATAAAACCGGTTCCTTATTCAGAGTACTCTAAGTACATCCCCATTCTTATTCGTAATACTTAATCAAACAGAAAACTGAGAAGTACTATATCTTCAACTAACACCAAAGACAGGTTTTCAGTTTGAAAGCTCCCCCATGTATATGTTTGCAAGCATTGTTTTCATGAATTGAAGATCTGCTGTTTTTTTTTTTGTTGTCTGTCACTTTTTCATTTTCAGCAGTGTTCAACAAACAAAGCTACATTTGGGTCACATCAACAACTTATCATAACCTATTAAACATTGTGTCGTCAACATGTAATATTGAATAGCAGCAACCACAGTGTGTTTGGTCACCACTATACTATATTTGCGATAAGCTGCAAAACCACGTTACATTTGCTTCCAAACAACAAAAATATACAGATTTTTCTGCGTGTACATACAAAATCCTTATTTCAAATTAACAGATCTTCCTTCTCTTGGGTGAACTTCTGAAAGCTGGTTCATTTATATATGAAGGGGTTTTCAACAGAGACGCTACAAAAGTAAATCGATAGGGACAGCAAACGACCCCATATTTTTTCCCGCTCTTTTGACATTTCTCTTCAGTAAGGTTTGCCATTTCATAGGAGCCAACAACGAGTCGAAATTATTAAAATTTACTACCGAAATTTGGAGTCAGTGGCCTCAACTTCACGAGTCGTCATAATCGGCCTACCAGATCAACAATTGAGCGTCTAGTGGAAGAATTTGAATCCACAGGAACAGTACAAAATGTTCCCGTGCCAGTGAGACAATGAAGTGCCCGTAGTGTCGAGAATATTGCTGCCGTTGAGGCTTCAGTTCAAGAAAGCCCAAATGTGTCTCTCACACATCGTTCTCAAGCGTCGTGACGTCGTTGTGGCGAATTTTGCGAAAAGATCTTGGCCTAAATCCTAACAAGATCAAATTGACGCAAGAACTGAAGCCGGTTGACCACCATAAGCGTCGTATGTTCGTGAATTGGGCTGAGCAACAACTTGAAAATGATTCGGATTTTCATCGGAAAATCATCTTCAGCGATTAGGCTCATTTCTGGCTGAATGGCTTCGTCAATAAGCAAAATATGCGTTATTGGTCAGACAGCAATCCACACGTAATCCATGAGTCATCATTGCATCCCGATAAAATTACGGTTTGGTGCGGTTTATGGGCCGGCGGCGTCATTGGGCCGTACTTCTTCCGTGATGATCAAGACCGGCACATTACTGTGAATTCGAATCGCTACCGATCAATGATAACCGAATATTTTTGGCTCCAATTGGATAATATGGACTTGGAGGACATGTGGTTCCAACAGGACGGCGTCACAAGCCACACAGAATGCCACAATCTATTATCATACAAAATATCCATTATTTACCATAACTGCGGCTACCAGGGTTAATTTTGAGGTTCCAATTTTGCTTGACGCGTTCGAGACTTTCATTCTGAGGTTCCAATTTTGCATGACGCGTTCGAGATTTACGATTGGTATCTGACGAATGTAGTGTGTTGACTTCCAACTGCTCAATCGTAGCCGCACGCTAAAAAATCTATCTTATTTTCTTATTTGGATGCAAATACAGTATGTGTTGGGCGCCCGTCGCAAATATACTATACTTGTGTCCAAACACATTGTGTTTGCTATTCAACATTACATATTTGAGACACAATGATTAATATGTTATAATATATGTGTTTGTGATACAAACACGCCTTTGTTTGTGATGCAAATACGGCTGTATTTGGTGCACTGTGTACTACATTTATACTTCCGCTAGGCTCTGTCGAGGGCAAAATTATAAAGAGACGCAGAAATAGATTGTACTTAGCCTAAGTTAAAGTTAGCCTAAGTAATGTTACAAGTGTATAACTGTATTTTTCCATTATTCTTTCGGTCCACGATTTATAAATATTCCAGAATGCGTGTGTAAAGTAAATGAATTGAGTGTTTCTTATGTTGACTGAACTGTTGCGTTTTAGTTTCATGTATTCAGTCGTCAATCGTTCGTCTGGGAGGAAACACACGAATGCTTCGACGTAAGTAAATGGATGTTTAGGATGAACCATGCATATGGCTCCACGTAGAAGTATCCATCTTTGCAAGTAAACATGCTAATGTTTGCATTTAAATATAAATGAATTTAGGACTTGCAAAAAATTTTATTTTTTGGAGTGTGTGCCAAACATATATATGGTTCCTGCAGAATGTGTTTGAGAGAATATTTTACAGTAGAAGTTTGTTGTTTATGTATGTGGCTTATTCGTGGAAGCTATGGACTTGACGTAGACCTAAAGGACAAAGTCTAAAAGTGTGATATGACATGATCCAGACGGCCAATTAACTGTTCACTCAGGCGTTCTCGCAATAATGTCATGGTTGCATGGGCTGTGTTGCAAGTAGGGCCGTTTTGTTGGAGCCAAATATATTCGAGATCATGGACAGCGAATAGTGTGATATCGTTACGAGATAACGTTCACCATTCACAGCTACTTTCGAGCCGGCTTCATTTTTGAAAAAGTATGGACCGATGGTTCCACCAGTCCATAAACCACACTAAACCATTCCTTTGTTTGGATGTAAAATGACAGCTCTTGAAACTCTTCTGGTTGCTCTTCCGACCAAATATGACACTTTTGCCCATTGAACTAGCCATTAAGACAGAAATGGTCATCATCGCTGGATAAAATGTAGATCAAAAGCAGTGAATCTTCTTCAAGTTTTTCAAGCGCCCAAACAGTTGATCAAGTATCAAACAATACTGAACAAGACTACCACTACAGTTTGATCTGTCATGTAAAGTAATTGAAAAAATTACACAGTATACATATACATATTTATATATGGCCGTCGGTGGTGCAATGGTTGTGTGTGCGGCTCTTTTGCTTGAGAACTTGGGTTCGATCTGACCGCCTAACATGTCTTTTGCCGGCGGCCACCTCTCTTAGTGACGGCGACACTATCGAGTATTTAGTCATGAATAAGCTTCTCAAAATACAACTTGGAACCGGTGGAATACTGGGATGTAATGCGAAACCATTTATTTTAGTTTAGCGTGTAGCTAGTGGTGGTTTTTGGTAGTTAGACGTATCGCTGATCATTCGTTAGTATTAGAAGCTGCAGGAATTGTAATCAAAACCACACACACACCAACATACACATGGAAACACACCTCTACATCATCTAGTGGTGTAAAGTTGGAGTTGGAAACTCATTGTTTTGTTAGTTTTGCACTGAAAAATATAAATCTTTATGTTTATTAATTTACCCATTCATACATTTCAGTAATCATCACTTCTATTTGTCGCGCATTCATATCAAATTTTCAAGCGTTGAATTATGACACTTTATGTTGCGATTTGGTCACGACTGCATTGTATGCGGTATATTGATCCAATCAGAAGCGTGTTTCCCAACGCATGCGATACGAACCCATGTGCAAATTGTTTCGGTTTGTTGGAATAATAGACAATTCAGTTAAGTTCATCATCATATGACCAACTACTGTGCCTGAATTGACTCCATCGGTGGATCATCAATAATTTTGCAACATTTTCCTGCGATGTGGTGTCATCCCGACTTGAATCTAAAATAAAAAAAATATATCGAAAAAACGCTTTATTTTTAAGTATTTAGTCTTATATATGTATACAAAAAACATGTATTTTTATTTAATTTATTTAAAAACAAAAAACTACTATTTTTACCCTTGTGTACCGTACCGCTTTTTGGTCACAAGAAGTTCAGGTTATTAATCCGGTATATACAGACTCTTCTGTTAAATTTTCATATGCGAGTTATATAAATAAAGTATAAAGTATCAATCGAAGATCCCTAAGTGTGAACTTACACAGTGAACAACCGGTTAATCCCACATAAGAGCAGAAGGCTTCTTTCCTCCATGCGTTCCCAAAGAGTTGCAGTGGTTTGAGGCTAGTTTAATCCATAGAGTAATCTCATACTAGAGAGAATATTTGGCTCATCTGACGTTTCCTTTCACACTCTTCTTGATGCGGTCGGTGTGATAGAGAGATGTTAGACGAAATGTGGCATACACCAGGTGGAATTACAATAACTTCTTGCTTTAATTGTTCATGTCGTTTTGGTGAAAAACTGTGAAATTTAAATGTGTTTTACACTTTTTTTATTAATTGTTATTGTTAGGATACATTTGTGTTGTATTTAACACAATAATTTTAACACACAAAACGAAATGCCGTTGTTGTTATTTTGTTCGTTGTTTTGAACCATTGCCTCTATCTGGTATTAGTAAAGCAATTCTTTTCAACATCGAACGTAAATATCACACCAGGCCAAATGTCATAAATTTGGTGAGAGAACTATCGGGTCTACTATAAGTATTAGTCTATGGTTTAATCTATAACACACATGGTTGCATTTTTGTAGTGAGTACAGTTTTTAATGGCCGTGTAGGCTAATGCTGCCACACACTACACACATTACAAATGGTTGTACAACATTTTGACAGTTAAAGTTGGGTTACAGGTTGCATGAAAATCATAATGCTTTGATTTTTGCTCTAGGTTGTACCAACTGCATGTAGCGTGTATGATCAGCATAATGACAGTTATGTTTTGTTTATTTTTATTTTATTTTATTAAATGAAAGTACATATACATATCTGAAAGTACATATACGTACATATATTTAAACACTACCCCCTACGATTTATTTGAAAATTCCCTCCAAACCACATTCAAATTGATATAATGAATATACATTTATTCCATGCGATTTTATGGTGCTTCACTTGTTGTTGCTTGTGATTTTATTTCTGTAACGTCAAACAAAATTGTTTAACAACAAACACGCAGCAGCGAGCTAGCACACACCAACCACAGTACCATCACTACTGTTGCCGCCTGATATCACCTCCATATTTCCGAAATGTTATTGTTGTCACGGGTTCATTACCCTTATCTTTCGGAGTGAACTGAACTAAGTTGAATGTTTTTTTTTGCTCTTTGCGACATCCTCTGCACTCTACTTTGCAAATGATTGTTAATATTAGTGTCTTTTGTTGTTTCGCTGCTTCTTCGTCTTATTTTTCAGCGAGAGAAGTATGTACTCAAGTTTGTGTTGAGTGCACGACGATGACGCGTTGTGTTACTCTTCTTTAGGTTTCGATTGCGGCGTTCGAACTAACACTTCCATCGTTCACATGTGGTTTTGGTTTTTTCGGTTCGCTGTATTAAAAAACAAATGCGCTGATAAGGTGTGAACTAACAATTTCAACTTCTGACCGATGTTGATAATTGTTGTGAAAATATTCATAATCAGCTGCGCGATGTAGACATGACAGCGATGGTGTCAACTGACAGCGATCAGCAGTGACGTCTAAAAACACCAGCGCATCGAGCGACAGCAGCGCCACATAAAACATTACCTGTCATGTCACTTTCTACAGTGATCTACAAAGGTAAAGATACGGGAAAAAATATTACCCACTGTCTAGATATGGGGAGAACAATTTTCCAATAATCGAATAAACAACGAGTATTTCATTGGTTCAAAATTTAAATTATTGTAGGGAGTACTTTATTGGTACAAGTCTCAGATTTATAAAGCTAAGCACAAGTGTTCCTATTGTTCTCCCAAACGCAATGTCTTTGGTAGGCTAATTCAAAGACAGCCCATCCCGACTCGCTACCAGAGAGTGGAGCCGACCCGATGTTATCGGTGGCGATGGCCTTGTGGATACAACGAATCCGAGGTCTCGCGATCAGAAAATGTACAACCAAGCTAATACAGAAACATTAAGTAAAAATCTCTTGATATAAGGAACGAAGAAACTATGCCGAAACCGGTGTTAGAGACACCCAGAACAGATGATTCATAAGCCCGGGAACGATAAAAGATTCAAGTATTGTTACGACCGGCAACGCATAAATCTCATACCCTCAATATTTCGGGTGCTTAAGAGATATTGGGTGAAACAATCAAAACCCCAAAACGGTTAACGAATTTTAAAAATTTATTTTTTCTCTTCTGGACACTGGTAAACTGGTAACAAAAGTTATCGATTTTTCAAAACTTCAACCCCAGATATATCGATAACTATTCTGATTATTTTGAGGTATTTTCGAAAAATAATATATCGAATTGAGTGGCTGGGAATATCGTACTTTTGTCTCTGTATAGTCTAAACAGAACCAGACCCTGTTCGGATGACGACGAACAAAATCTCTGGCATATAAGCGGAATGGGAGAGAGAGCGTTGGGGACTTCGGTTGTTTTTATCTCCTCGTTGCATAATTTTAGGATTCTTTTCCGGAATTTGTTTGAAAATTTGGAAAAATAATATAGTTGTACACGGTTTAAATGAACGAAACTTAATTTATTTTTGTATATTATGGCATAAATGCGTCAATGATGCCACCACTGCAAAATCAACACCAACCTGTCAATCTCGTGTGTCCGAACCACACGGCGACGGGAGTGTTGAACACAAGCAAGCCTGTTTCATAAACTTTTTGCACAATCTTGCGTACAGCACGCGCGGTGGACAACACAGCACTCACTTTGGAAATAAGTCCCCAATGTGGTATGATAAAATCTATCTATTGAATTGAATTGAATTGAATTGAATTGAATTGAATTGAATAGAATTGAATTGAATTGAATTGAATTGAATTGAATTGAATTGAATTGAATTGAATTGAATTGAATTGAATTGAATTGAATTGAATGGAATGCAATGGAATGGAATTGAATTGAATTGAATTGATTTGACTTGAATTGAACTAAGTTGAATTGAATGGAAATGAATTGAATTTAATTGTAGTGAACTGAATTGAATTTAATTGAAGTGAACTAAATTGAAATTAACCGAATTAGAATAAATTGAATTGAACTGAAATAATTTAAATTAAATTGAACTGACCTGAATCGAATTGAATTGAATTCTATTGTATTGTATTTAATTGAATTGACTAGAATTGAACTGAATTGAATTGCATGGAATCGAAGAGAATTGATTTGAATTTACCTGAATTGAATTGAATTTCAGTTTATTTAATTTGATTTAATTTAATTGAATCAAATGTAAGTGAACTTAATTGATTTGAAACAATGGAAATTTGAATTTTAAATATTAAATGGATTAACCGACATCAAATACCCAATTCTTCGGTTGGTTAATCGAAAAATATGGTTTTTAGAAATTCGGCATACGGTTATTTGGATTGAACACGGATAACTGGTTTTGTCGGTTTCGGGTTTGAACACTGTAAATTGTACTCATTGGAGGAAATTTACCTTCAACAAATTAAGGATATTTAATATAAATTTTGAGTCCATAGTCTTTTTATGTTTATTCTGATTATGAACATTTCGATTATGAAATGTTTGTTCAATATCCTAATTTGAAGTACAAATTAACTACAGTTAACCCTTCTGCACAAATTCAGATTATACCCCTCACAACCAATTTGTGGGTCAATTTGACCCAATATGAAAAACACATCCGTATAACGGTTAATTAATTTTTTCTTTTTTTTATTTGAACATAAAATATACAAATTCAATATTTATTTTAAGACAAGAAGTTTAATTCTGGGTGTTTATACTTATACACAACATGTTGTTTGCATAAATTGGTTTTGCATGTATTGCGACGGATTGAGTGGTTGTTTGAGTTTTTGGTATGTGGACAAACAAAAGCGTCTTTGTCTTTTTCCCAATTACCCAAAAAGCAGGAGGTAGAATCTTGAAATTGAATGATCTTCGATGAACTGGGAGTGTCGGCTACTACAGCTTCCTGGATCTTTGCCAAAAAATTTTTCCCAGAAGGCCCATAGGGCATTCGCGAGCATTGGTGGTCAAAATGACCCACAAATTGTATACGCGTAGGTAAAGCATTTAAAATGTAATGAAAAAAAATTGGCTAGTCGCGAAAAAATTATTTTTACTTAAAATCCATCAGAAGGCCCTGACTGAGGATATGAAAAAGTTGTATAAACTTGCAGCCATCCTAAGACATGATTTTCGACGGTTGTTCTTCAAAATTGGGTCATTTTGACCCAATTTGTGCAGAAGGGTTAAATTAATTTTTTGAACTTAGTTTAAGGAACTATGCGTTTCTGAGTTGACTGCTCCAGACTTTTTTCGTCGCGGTTTTTTGAAGTTACGGGTCAATGTGAACAAGCCGAGATTCTATCGCCCGAAGTTCTCGTCAGAACGAATGAAAATACGGTACAAAGATTCCAAATAGTTACGGATATGGTAGTGGATATCGTCAAATGTACATTTATACATACACGCGAAAATATGAATTTTTTAAAAAAAAAATGGTGTGAATCCGCCAACTGCTTGCCAAAAGCAAGAATTTTTTAAGATTACCTTTGTCCAAAACCTGTAATTTAATTCTCGATAAACGTAACAAATGTTAAATGTAGAATTTAGAGAACAAAAAAACAAAATATAAAATAAAAATAATTCTACCATAAAAAAAATTATGTTGATTTCGGGTTTGAAGATCAAACTGTATAAAAAAGTATAGTGGCGGCTAATGATAATCAAATTAATACACCGTGTTTTCGATATTATAAAAAGAAAATGTTCTACAGCTAATCACCTGTTTATTACAAAACCCTATACATTACCTACACTATTAACAAATCTCTGTTCTAACTCAAAGCCATCCATACAGCAGATGTCACTAACTCATTTTGGAAAAATTAACAAATTAAAAAAAAAACACAACTGGTTTGAAACAATTAACACCCTTTTACTAGATTTTTTATTTGTTGAATATCTAAACGATTCAACAAACAAAAAAACCTAACATCATCAAGTACAAGAAAGACAAGACGTTGTCACTTTTTCCTATTGTCAACAAGCACTTCCCCCAAATGACACTTCACAATCATCACATGGATGACAGACAATTGGCATAGTCGAGTGTCATGTCTTCGTCTTCAACTACCTTTTGAAGTAAGAGTTCGAGTCGGCATTAGCGTGTGTATATGAATGATTCGAACATGAACTCTTGTGAGTTTATTTTTCGGTCACACCTCAGTGTTCAGTCGCAGCCTGTGATGGGTTTATTGGCTATCATGATGGTGTTGCCGATGATGACTTTTGTTTGGTAGCAGGCACTAATTGCATAAAACAACAGAGGCACAACAAAACGAGAGCAGAAATTTCAGCAACAGTTGTTGGCCGGCGGTTTTGCGTTACAACTTGACGACAAGTGTTGGGGTGGTGGTTAGTTTCAGCTGTCAGAGGCACAGTGGGGTTTGTTAGACGCTCATTTTCGTTTATTTAAGTGGGGAATTCTTGATGTGTAAAAGTGGCCCTATATTGGGTCTGCTTTCTAATTACTTAAAAGGCCGGATAAGAGTAAAAAATTAAATTTGAATTGTGAGATGAGCTGGGTGCGGTACAGTTTTAGCCTATGATTTTCCAAATTAAGCCGTAAAAAATTTAAAAACCTTTCGTTTTCCGTTTGCTTTATCCCTACAAATTTTGACAAATTGAAACTTTTTCTGTAGGTCGTTGCTTGGGGTTCGAGTAAAAACAACCCAGTATCCACCGTCAAGAGATAACTGCATGCTAATGTCCAAATCTCACCCTGTATATAAATATATATTTTTAGTGAAGTAATCAGATACAAAATACTGGTGGACAAGCCATGGAATGCACGCTAGACTCTTCAAGAACGGGGAATACTCGCGACTATTTTCTTACGGAATAATTCGTCAGTGATTTTTGCGAAGATTTCCCGGCTAGAGGCTCGTTTCCGCATACATCGTAATCGGCGCCGAAAACGAAATTCCATACATTTACACCGAAAAAAGGTCGTTCCAAACTAGCAATTTGACGGCGGAAGGAAAACAACATCGAGTAGGTTGTTTTCGGTGCTGTAGCAATGAAATGTTATATTTTGACCTGTAATTTCATTGTGCTCAGAGTTGTTCTGTTCTTAAAACATATTAAATCAAACCTCATCTAAAATTCCGTGACAGTGTGAAGGAAAGAATCGATTGCTGATGTGCCGTGTTATAGGCTGCAACTTGACAATTTGCCTCGTTAATTTCATCGACACTGTAATTTTCCACGGTGCCGAACAACGACGATGTTCAGTTGTGGTTTTCGTTTTCGGCGTCGATTACGGTGCATACGGAAACGAGCCTTAACTGGTTAAACACTAATGGCCAGTTTTTAAGTTGGCAGTTAACTATCAGATTACTTAATCTTAATTCTAAGCTAATTAGAGGTTAACTTTGCATTTTGGTTTTCAGTGGTGAGTTAATGTAAGTCGCCATATTGGCAACTAATATTGCAACCTTGTATTCTTATTGGAAAAAACGTGTGTTTTGGGATAAATACCAAAACAACAAAGGGGAACAAACAAAATGGAATTATGTAAAATAAGAAATAGACGCATAAAATCGAAGTAATTTTAACAAAAATGTGTAAAAAACTATATAGACGCATCAATTTAACGATCTAGACTCAACGTATGTGTACAAATATGCAAATCTGAAACATGTATTTTATACAATCTTCATTTCTCACTTTGACAGTCAGTAATTTGATTGTCAAAATAATATGGTTCTGACTATAAGTTAACCAACCAACATTGGGTGGTTAAATCATGGTTAAACAATGACTAAAAAGCACAAATCGATGTTTAACCACAATTTAACTAAGAAACGTAGATCACCACTGGCTGAAAAACTGGCCATAAGGGCGCCGGATCCTTGTAGTCCTCGTTCTGACGAGAATATTGCCGCAAATTTATGAATTGGGACTGGATAATATGTGGTTCCAACAGGATGTTGTAACTGGATGTGTTTCCTTGTCGTGTAATAGTTCGGTGTGGCGATTCCCAGTTGCTGGCAAGATCACCCAATAAGACTGCTCTAGAATTTAGACTGGGGTTTTTTGAAGTCACATCTATGTATATGTGAACAAGCCACAGAGTGTGGAATCTATTGAGTAAATCTTACTAGAGAAAATATTTGGTTCATCTGACGTTTCCTATTCGTGATGCGGTCGGTGTGATGAAGAGTTGTTTGACGAAATGTGACATACACCAGGTGGAATTACAATAACTTCTTGCTTTAATTTTTCATGTCGTTTTGGTGAAAATTTGTGAAATTTAAACTTTTTTATTGACTGTTATTGTTAGCATACATTTGTGTTGTATTTAACACAATAATTTGAACACACAAAACGAAATGCCGTTGTTGTTATTTTGTTCGTTGTTTTGAACCATTGCCTCTATCTGGTATTAGTAAAGCAATTCTTTTCAACATCGAACGTAAATATCACACCAGGTCAAATGTCACAAATGAGAGAACTATTAGGTCTACTATAAGTATTAGTCTATGGTGGAATCTCTCAAAACTTATGCCCGACAATAGTGCGAGAACGTATAGCCCGAATTTCTCTCCAGAACGAGAAAAAATGCGGTAAAAATAAACCAAATGGTCATCATCAATGGCGGCACCTACTTGACCGATATCAACTTCAAAAAGAAATGGGGAAAAATAAATGTCTACATTAACATTCAAATTTTTTTTATGAAATTATGTCACTTTATTTTAAAAATATATCAAAATAACATTGCTTAAAAGTTTTTGGGCCAATCACTACATACCATGTGATATCTTTGAACCAAACTCGGTTTAGGACCTTTTGAGATTGAACCATATAAATTTGTGTCTTTCTGGCTGGTCAACATGATAACTGACGTAAATCTTTGCCGATGTCATAGAAATTTTGTTCGTGATTTTATGCAACAACGTAATTTGGGTTTGAAACTGGCACCTCTTCTACCACCCATACAAATCCACGAACTTAGTCCAAACTCTTGTTCCTTAAAATCTTTTCCGATATATGCAATGATAAGCTTTTTAATCTTCAAGTCAGGTGTTATTAGATATGCTGACAGTTTGTATCTGGTTAGGGAAAATTAACAAATTGGCCAGCCCGCCCTGGTACCACCCATTTCACAGATCGGCTTCCGTCCTACTGGTAATTCCCGTAAGATCTATAAATAGCTAATTATACAAACACTCGTAACCTATTGAAAAATTGTGATCTTGCCACGCCCATTCAGGTAGCTTACAGAATCTGAGTAGCCGGCCGTCTTTGCAATACGATAACACCCGGAAAATAAATCCGTTGCTAATGAAATTTGGTATTAAGCTATATTTTGTCAATCGCTGGAATCCTACTGAAAATTCAATTTTTCACGACCATTTGGTATTACATTATAAATGAAAATTTGAAAATTTGACTAAATATGAAAATAGTCAAGACCCTAAGACTAGAGTGTACTTTGAGCACAGCTAAACCTGTGTCTGGTCTCAGAATTCCTCCATCACTTAAGGTTTTCGAGATATTGTAACCTAAAATTACAAAAAAAAACGTTCTAAGGGCGCGTGTTAAGTTTATTCACAAAAGTTTCCCGAAAGTCTTATATGTTGCCTTCAGAATGCAGGTTTAACCTTCCGAATATCTTTTTCTTTTTTTGAGAAATCGACCATTGAAATTCGTTGGTATGGAGTTTTCACTATTTTCGAATACTGGAGTTTTATATATATTAGGGTTAAGATATCTCAAAAACTTGATTTGATGGAAAATTTGCGAGGCCAGATTCGAATTCGGCGCAAGTCAGAACTTGGCAAAAGTATGGTTCCAGTGTTAACAATGTATTGGCCTGTGTAGCAGATGTTTACAAATTAAAAGTGAATGGAATGGAATCTGAAACAAGAGCGTGCAAAACAATCCTTACATTTTAAAGATATATATAAGAACGAAAAATTTCTACAATGTGGTAGAAATTAATAAATAATTGAGATAGTGGACATACCTACACGTTGAAAATTAACGTCCTCTGTAACATATTCTCCCAAACATATTCTGCAGGAACCATGTATATGTTTGGAACACACTTTAAACATTAATATGTTTGGAAGTTCCAAACTCACTTGTGTTTAAATGTAAACAGCATCATATTTACTGGCAAACATGTATGCTTTTACATGGAAACACATGCCTATTTTTCCCCAAACATAATATTATTTAAAAACGAATTATTCTTTGATTTCAATATATATGCATGTATTATTTACTATAATTAATTTTGTCAATGCAAATCCACATTTATAAATAATTAATACAAAAAATTCAAAATTTAAAACGGTCTTTTTTACATTTAGGTGCATTGAATGCATTATTTGTTTTTTTCATGAAATGAGAATCTGCTGCTCTTTTGCTTCTCCTTTCTTTGTTGTCTCTCGCGTTTTTGTTTTCGGAAGGTTCCAGCTATGCGTTGGTACACAAAGAATATATTTATATACAAATCTAGTTCATGCAAGCCAAGCGTTTATTTTCGCCGTTCCGATTTTCTCAGTAAAGGCTCGGACAAACAAAGGGCTTCACGTTTTTGCCTTTACCAGTTTCTTTCCTTAAAATTGTTTCTCACTTTGGTAGCACACATACATATATACGAAACACATACACAAAAACCAAAGTACCATCAACAACAATTTAAGCGTCCGAGCCTTCGTTTATTCTATTTTCACTGATCAAGCGCCTTTGCTATCCTCTGTCCGATGCATCATTGACGACTGAAGCTAAAACGCAGTACATCAGCCAAAACAAGAAACACTGACTTCATCTGCAATTTGCAAGAACATTACACACTTACAAGATTCTCTCGTTGTCCCTCTTTTTTTCTCTTGCTCTCTCGAGAGAATAGTCAGTGCAACAAACACAGCTGTATTTGTATCACAAACATAAATATATGTGGGTCGCAAACACATATTGACTAACATATTAATCATTGTGTCTCAAACATGTAATATTGAATAGCAAACACAATATGTTTGGACACAAGTATATTATGTTTGTTATATTTGCGACAAGCTCCAAACACACTTTATATTTGCATCCAAACAACAAAAAAATACAGATTTTTCAGCGTGTATAAATTATCTACTAGTCAACATTATTCGGTTAGAAGAATGATGCGCATTATATGGGTGCTGTGATTGCTTACAATAAACTCACGCTATGTATTACAGCGGCTAACCATAAATTAGATTTTGAGGACACATTTTCTTGCCCTAGATACGGTTAAAGTATTTATGACAAATATTATTACTTGTAGAATGATATTGTAGTCTACAAACAGTTGGCTGCAACCATCTTGTAGAGAGCACTGTATGTTTCATGTCTAACCATACGGTGCAATGTTTCAAATTTCTTTATGATCACAAGAAACATGTCACATTCTTGTTCATGACATGTCTACCACGACTTGGGTAGTGCTTTAAACTTGACGTTCAATTAGATTTAAAATCAACTCGGACATCAGATCAGAGTGCCACGTTGTGAACACTCCTATAGCTTTTAAAGGCTAGAGAGCAGGGCTGTATTAAATCTAAATATGTTTAAAAAATAATTTCATTATATTTAATACTTCACGTCCTTTTGAAAGCCAACAATTTTTGTATTCTTAAAAACAAACTGAATAATTTGAATCTGGCGTTTTTTTTGTAAATGAAAACAGTACAATTTTGAGTAACTTCAAGTGTAAACTGGTTTAATCGAACAACTTTTGTTTTGTTAACAATAGAAATTTGAATTAATTAATTTCTTTGGTTGAAACTGAAATAAATGATATTGTAAGTGGAAGGTTTATCGAAATTTTCTGTGATTTTCGTCCTCCGTTAGCAGCAGTTGAATGTAAGTAAAATTACATAGGACTTAAATTTGAGTAATCCACGATATAAATTATGATCTCAAAGTTCATGAGATTTTTAAGAGGAGGGGCATCTTACACGAGAACACCCAAGGCATTTATCGAATTCTTTTCGATGTTATGATATTGAACGCCCAGTTTGCAAACAAGTACATTTTTCTTATATCCCTCTACACTTAGTATACTAAAGGGTATTTTCAAGTCGACTACTGTCTGTTGCGTTTTCAAAACATTTCAGTTTCTAAATCCTCAAATGCGGCATGCATCATGTGCGGCTAAGGAATTAGTCACTCACGTCATTAGAGAAGAAAGAAAACAAGTAACCAGTACCTAAGATGTGGTTTTTTTGCATAGTGTGTTATATTTTAATTTTTATTTGAAATGCCTGTGTATAATCTTCATGTGGACACGTAAAGCTCCAATGGCGACGACCAATTTCTCAAGGATGGCAACTACAAACAGATGTTGAGGTGGAGTATCATGATTTTCGTATATGATTGCATGACACTCGAAATGGGGTTTTCTTAAATTCATGATTTTATTTAATGAATTTTCTTGGAGCAATTTCGAAATTAATTTTGTTTAGTTTGGTTTTCAAGTATTTAGTTCGTTTTAAAAATTCACCAAGAGTTATAAACTCTTTATCATGTCCGCGACTCTTATGTTCACTAGGTTTGAGTATGAGCAATCACACAATCCACACGACACGGACACGAGGTCCATCAATTAATTAAATCAATAGCAGCAAACATTATTTAATTCATTGGGATCTTAATTGGCTTTGGTATGCTTGATTAATGATTTATTTATATTTTTTTTATTTGTTTAAAAATTATGACAAATTCATATGACATGGAAATCGAATTATATTTGAAGTCATTTGAGAAATTCTAAGTTAAATTTGAAGTCTTTAAAATTTTTAGAGGTCATGGTTTTGTTTAGAGAAGTTTTGATTTATTCTCTGCAAAGATTCTACCGCTTGGAACCATAAAATGCATGGGAATAAATGAGAGTCATTGTCTCGAAATTATTTATTTGAATAAAAATCGATTTTAAAGTTTGTATCGCCCAAAATGTCTAAAGACTTTATTCTGAAATTACTCCTATTGTGAGCCATCGCAGCACCCATCTTGGGGAAGCCTTTACAATATCTTAGCATTAATTAACAGATGTTACACATTTTCTCTATTTCCCCATCATGGGTATTATGATAATTTGTGGAGGAATTCTCATCTATTGATTCTCTATCTATTAAAAAATTCATTTCTAATACTTCGATCGAAATATATTTCTAACGTATTTAAACGTATTCCATTTATTAAATTTAATTTACAATTTGGAAACGATTCTAAATCTGCTTCGAAAATTACTTCCATATCTTGTAACTTGGCTTTTGTGTATAGGGTCATTTGTTGGCCGTCATGGGGTCGGGCAATTCACTGAAAACATTTTATTCATAAATATTATGCAGTTCTTCATAGAATCTATGAACTTATTCATTAGCTTTCTGCCAAAGAAATATTTTCATATGATCTGTGAAACATTTTCATAGGTTCTATGAAACGAAATCTAACAAATTCGGCCATAATATCTCTGAAGCATTTTCATAGACTATGAAAACAAATTTATGAAACTTGTTCATAACATTCATGAAACTTTTTTTTATAAATTCTACAAAAAAAATTTTATGAAATTTGTTCATAACGTCAATGAAACATTTTCGTAAATTTTATGAAACAAACCGTATAGCTACTTGAGATCAAGCAAACCCTATAGCTACTTGAGATCAAGCCACATTTCTCATCAGCGCTTATTCTGAATGGTGCTATTAAAAAATGTATCATACTATATAACGAAAGTTCAAAGTGCAATGAGAATTCGTTAGTACATAATTGCTCAAAATATTATGCTGGCATTAAACAACGAAGTAACAGAAAATACAAAATAACAATTCAGTCGATGAACTGAATAGTGTTTAATATTTTTTTTTATGAATTCTTTTCATAAATTAGTAAAATTTTTACTTAAGTTTGTAATACCTATGCAATTTACTGATTCAGCCCAGTCAGCTTCAGTTTTAGATCTGTTCCGAACTGGAGTTTCAGAAGCGCTTTCATCGCCAATTACTCGATATTGCCATTGTCAGTACATGAGATGACCGTTGTCGAAAAAATCTAAAGTGGTCGGAGCAGGGATCTAATATCAACGCTCTCATGTACAATTCGCGTACAGTAACTTTTTTTCAGTGTTGTGTCATATCGACATGTTTATAAACAATTATATGAACTTGCTTCTATTGAAATGGTCGCGTATTCATCTGATGAGCGACACACAAATTCATCGCAGAAACAAAAATGATACCAAAAATGATAAAATGATTCGTGACGAATACTCGTATCTGTCGCCTCGTGTGATGAATATATTTCACTGTTGCGGTAGATATGTTTCATTGATATTTTAGCAAAACTGGTTGAGAAATTGCAACATATATATATGAATAATGTATGATCCACTGAGTCCCATTTGTGGTTTGATGGCTACATCAAAATCCGAAATTTCCGTATGTGAACTGTAGATCAACCCAAAATGGTTCAACACCTCCCATCACATCCAGACAAAACAGCGGTTTGGTTTAGTTGACTGGCTGGTGGAATAAAAAAAAATAAAAGTGGCGTGGATGGTACAATGGTTAGTTTGTGCAGTTCTTGTACATAATAATATGCAGTTCTTGCTTTGACCATAATACATTTCTATTGACAACGGCACTATCACGTAATTAGCCTTGAAAAAGATTCTGAAAATGCCCTTCAGAATCGGTGTAGAGCAGGAGGTCCAAATAAGTGAGTGCAAAACTAGAAAGCACACAGTTCTTTGATTGTGAGAAGCTGTGGTGGAAACATCGGTCCTTATGACTCCGAAAATGAGACCGGCCGGAACGTAATTATGTACGGCGCTCATTATCGCACTAAGATGTCTCAAATTGAAGCCAGTGATACCTATGACATTTTTTTACAACACGATGGCGCTAATTGCCACGCAGCCCGTGAAAGTATTACAACATTGCTGGTGAATAGGCTGCCTAGATCATGCGACAGCACACCTCTAGACTTGTCCCTTTGGGGATACGTACACGCTGAAAAATGGCCTCTGTAGTATATACTCTCAAACACATTCTCAAGGAACCATGTCTACGTTTGGAACACACTCCAAATATCCATATGTTTGTAAGTTTTAAACTTATATTTAAATGCAAACATTAACATGTTTACTTGCAAAGATGTACTTATATACTTTAACGTGGAGTCATATGTGTGTTTCATCCCAAACAACCATAAACTTATGTCGAAGCAATCGTGTTTCCTTCCAAACGATTACTGAATGCACGAAACTAAAGCGCAATAGATCAGTCAACATAAGCACTCAACTCATTTACACATACATTCAGGACTATGTATTTGTAAATCACTGACTGGAAGATTATCCAGTTATACATTTGCAATAACATTAACTTAGGCTGAGAACAATCTCCCTTTGTCCCTCGTTTCTTATTTTGCTCACGACAGAGCATAGCCGCCAAAAAATGAAGTAAACAGTGTACCAAACACAGCTGTATTTGTATCACAAACAAAGCTGTATTTGGATCACAAACACATGTAATATAACATATTATTATATTGTGTATCAAACATGTTATATTGAATAGCAAGCACCATGTGTTTGGACTCAAGTATA
Organism: Phaonia tiefii; assembly: GCA_963931995.1. Classification (NCBI taxonomy): domain Eukaryota; kingdom Metazoa; phylum Arthropoda; class Insecta; order Diptera; family Muscidae; genus Phaonia; species Phaonia tiefii. The sequence continues at coordinate 245,471,981 of OZ008368.1, forward strand.
CTATATTTACGACAAGCTCCAAACACACGTTGTATATGCATCCAAACAAGAAAAACAGACTGATTTTTCATCGTGTAAACACCAAAGTTTATCTGAACCCCTCGAAATGCTCGAACGTGTCATCGAAAATTTTAACCTTACCTGGTTGAAAATATTATTAAATGAGCTTCAGTTACCCATTTCAACGAAAAATTCAAATTTCTTATTTTGATGACTGAGGGGTTTTTTCAATTTCTTTATTTTTCTTCGGCTGGTCAATATTGACCAAGTAGCAGATTTCTTCTATTTAATTATCATGTAGTATTATATTTTCATTTTATAAATTATAACATTATTTCAAAGACGTTAAAATTAGAACGACTTCAATTATTGTTTGCAGTGATCAGATATTGGGGTATTTTGTGTCGTAATCCCCTTGAAGGGGTGTCATCAGTACAGTAGGGTGGCAATAAAATGTACGGACCAGTTATTTTTCTCGAATTTTAACACATACCAAGCAGATTCTTATGCCTTTACTTTTACTTTTATTGACTATTTTACAACCTCATGAGATCTGACGTCTTACACATATTAATTCAACACATTTCAACATATTCTTCCAACTGGCGCTATCCTCCGCCTTTTCTCGCCAGTTGGTAACACCAAGGATACGGAGAGATTCTTCTGTCTGGTCTTTCCAGCGGAGTCTTGGTCGTCCTCTTTTCCTGCTTCCATCGGGTACGTTATCAAAAACCTTTCGCGCTGGCTCATCTTCATCCATTCTGATAACATGGCCTAGCCAACGCAATTGGCCCACTTTGATTCGTCTAGCTATGTCCACGTCAGAAAAGAGATTATATAGCTCTGCGTTCCAGAGACGTCGGTACTCGCCGTTTTCCCTAACAGGACCATTTATATTCCGCTTGCGATATGACTCAAGTTTCGGAGCCATATGTCAAGACAGGTAAAATGAGAGTCTGATATAGCTGGACTTTTGTCCGTCGAGAAAGGGCTTTGCTCCTAAACTGCTTGCTGAGCCCAAAATAGCACCTATTTGAAAGCACAATTCTCCTATCTATCTCCAGGCTGACGTTGTTGTCCTTGTTCACGACGGAGACAAATTCATCTACCACTTCAAAATTAAATCGGTTGTCAACGTTCAAATGCGGACCAAGTCGAGAGGTTTCTCTAGTCGTTGACACCATATATTTTGTCTTGCCCTCATTAACAGCAAGACTCACTTTCGCTGATCCCTTATCGATTTTTGAAAATACTGCAGTAACCTCTCGCAAATTTCGCCCAATGATGTCTGTGTCGTCAGCATACGACAGCAACATATGGCTTTTTGTGTTAATGGCCTTGTTCGTATTTAGTGCAGCCTTTCTCATTATTATCTCCATTAAGATTCTTATGCCATTTGGTGTAAAACTAATGTGGTGAAAATATGAGACCAATCGGATAACTCCAAGCCGGTCAGACTTGTGGTCAAAGATTTCGGGTTTTGGCATTTTGGGTGTAAATTGGTATAAACTAGAACATTTTCATTTCTCAGTTCATTTGAATAAAAAATTGCACATTGATTTAGTTTGACCTGAATATAAAGTGTTAAAAATTGGAGTAAAATCCTATTACTCTAGAGGAAAAATTGTAAATGTTTAGAACAAATTTTATATCTTTAGAAAAAATTTTAAATTTTTAGAAAAAATTTAAATTTGGCTTTTTCGGTTTTTTCCCCAAAAATTTTACCTAATTCAACTCGTATACCAATGCCATCTAGTAGAAGTCTATACGCTTACAATAAGCTATAACACGATATAGCCACTCTACGGTTTTAGGATGATATAGTGCGGCAAAGTACGCCATCTCGAGGAGAAATCGCCAAGATTTCTTTATATGGGTGTCAAATCATAAAAATTGCAAAAGATTAGCAAAACATATGTACTCAAACCGATTCTATTAAATCGGATATGGGTTTAGAAACCGGTTCGAATACACGGATTTAAAATCCCGGGCTGTACATCTTTCAATTTGTTTTGTTGTATTATATGTATATCTGTCAATACTATGCCCATATGTTTGTTCACAGTTGCAAAAATAGTACTAAGCTAATTTATTATAGTAAAACAACGACGGTTTTAAGTCTTAATTATAAATGTTTGAAATAACACCATAACTAAACAAAATATTGAAAAAAGTATGCGATAACCCAAATAACAGTAATTTAAACTTCAAAACTTGACAGCTTTATAATTCAATGCGATGAACGGTCAAAAGCTCTTGTGTTACAGATTTCGTGACTGCCACGACAACAATCGTCGGATGTACGAAATTTTTCATTGCATCAATGTACACAAAAGAACATTTTCATCATAATTTTTCTTTTAGTGTATAAAATTTTTAACTTTTTACATTTTCTATATTTCATAAATTTTCAATGAAAATAATTATAACATAATTGTATTTCCTCTTTCATTGCAGGTATGTCACGATATTTAAAAAATATTTGCTTTTCGAATTCAATTGAAATCGATCTCTCCTATGTAAGTACCGTGCTTCTAACTCAATAATTTACTGTGACAGAATGCTTTTTTTTTTAATTATTACCCAAAAATGGTCACGTTTGGAGGAAACTATTAAATTTTATGACTTGTAACTGACAACACTTAACGAACGATAGCTTCCTATTTATCGAATAAATTTGAAAAAAAAAACAATAATATCACTTACAAAATTTATTACAAATCGAATAAACTACAACAAAAATATATGTCAACACCATTTATGGTTTAAAATATATAGTATGACGAGAATTAAGCCCAAGGAATATTAAACTGTAAACGACGCCAGTGACAGCCGGGTGTAGTAGTCATATTGCATTGAATCGGTTTTAAAGTTCAGTTTTTTTACTTCGCCTCAAATTGTGTGTAAATATTTGTAACTATTTTTAGAAATACAATACTGGAAATGGCGATAAAATAAAAATAAATTTATCTCTTCGTTTGTGAGACATGAATAACAAGTAGTAGGAACTGACGTTTCGAAGTTCAACATGGCAAAGTCTTTGTCAACTCGCATGACCGGTGTATTGGAGGCAACTGTATGGAAAATGGGTAGACTTTTCAAACAGGGTGGGGGGTTTTAATTGTTTTAAAAATTTAAATAGGCGTTAATTTTGTGTAAACCAAATGAATGGTTGAAGCAGAGACAAAATTGCTGATAAAGAGAATAATAAAATAAAATAAAAATACGGCATTAGTGATGACTAATATTTTATATAACAACCGCAGACGTACATACTATGTACACATATATAAAATTATACATTCAAACAACACCAATGTTAATTTTCTGTAGAGGCTGATGTTCTATTTTGCCGGCCAACAGTTAACAATGTCTGCTCAAACGTCGTCAGAAATTTGGTTAATATGTTTAGTATGTACAGCAGTAACAGTATGTACAGCAGTAACAGTGATTACAGCAGTAACAGATAATCACATTTCCTGACCATTTCTTCAGCGACGACTCTCGCCGAACAACTAATTGATTTGGGCTTGTAAGAATTATGTTTCGTCCATGGTTTACGCTTTCGTTTGTGGTCAATGAAGAGCAAACGCGGCACCCAATCCATGTTGCATACAGATTTTCATACCATAATTCAGAAATCGAAACCACCGAACACGATGAAAAATAACGGCCTCTAACATATTTTCCTAAACATATTCTGCAGGAACCATCTATATGTTTGGAACACACTTCAAACATTCATATGTTTGCAAGTCCCAAACTTAAAAAAAAAATAAATAAATGGTTTCCCATTACATCCCATGAAGGGACTGGGGAGAACTTCTCACAATCACTGAGCTGTGCGCTTTCCAGTTTTCACTCACTGATTGGGACCTACAGTTTTACACCGATTCCGAACGGTAATTTGAGAAGCTTTTTCATGGCAAGATACTCGATAGTGTCGCCGTCACTATGCGAGGTGACCGCCGCCGAAAGGAAATTTGAAGGTGGTCAGAGCCGGGTTCGAACCCAGGATCTCATGTACAAGAGCCGCGCACACTAACCATTGCACCACCGACGGCCACAAGTCCCAAACTTACTTGTATTTAAATGCAAACAGTACCATGTTTACTGACAACCATGTATGGTTTTACGTAGAAAAACATAAGCGTTCTTCATCCCAAACATCCATATCGTCGGCTTAACCTGCAAACCTGCTAACTCCCTTTCAGCATATTATATTATATATATTATTATATTATATTATATATATTATTTATATATTATATATGTATATATTATATATATATATTATATATATATATTATATATATTATCAAACCTTTTTACCCACTTCAAGACTCAAATTAAAGAAAAACTACATGCTGGTCAACGAGGCGTATTTTTCTCTACCATACGGCATCTAAATCTCAACTTACTTAAAAAGTGGATTTAGCAGGTTTGCAGGTTAAGCCGACGATATACTTACGTGGAAGCATTCGCGTGTTTCCCCAATACCTACCTATACTGGCGTGGAAACGAATTTCGTCCCAAATATAATAATACATATTTAGAAACGAATTATTCTTCGATTTCAATATATGTATGTGTATTATGTATAATAATTAATTTTAACAATATAAATCCGCATTTATAAATAATTAATACAAAAAATCAATTGTTTTAAAACGGCCCTTTTTACATTTGTTTGCATTGTATGCATTATTTGTTTTTTTTTTCATGAAATGAGAATCTGCTGATCTTTTGCTTCTCCCTTCTTTGTGGTCTCACATTTTTGTTTTCAGAAGGTTTCAGTTATGCGTTGGTTATCACTTTGCGTTGGTACACAAACAAGATATTTATATGCAAATCAAGTTCATGCAAGCCAAGCGTGGATTAATTACTTGTTTTATTTATTACACTTATTTCACAATTGGTCCGCCGTTCCGATTTGCTCAGTAAAGTCTCGGACAGACAAAGGGCTTCACGTTATTGCCCTACCAGTTTCTTTCCTCAAAATCGTTTCTCACTTTGGTAGCACACATACATACATATATACGAAACACGTACACAAAAACCAAAGTAACATCACAAACCATTTAACCGTCCGAGCCTTCGTTTACTCTTTTTTCACTGATCAAGCGCTTTTGATATCCTCTGTCCGATGAACCATTGACGACTGCATACAAGAAACTAAAACGCAATACATCAGGCCAAATAAGAAACGCTTCATCTGCAATTTACACACACATTTAGGAATATTTATGACTCACTGACTGAGAGAATAATGCAAAAATACAGATACACACTTACAAGATAGACTTTCTCGTTGTCCCTTTTTTTGTTGTCGGGAGAGCATAGACAGTGCAACAAACACAGCTGTATTTGTATTACAAGCATAAATATATGTGGGTCGCCAACACATATATTATAACATATTAATCAATGTCTTTCAAACATGTAATATTGAATAGCAAACACAATGTGTTTGGATACAAGTATATTATATTTGCGACAGGCCCCAAACACACTTTATATTTGCATCCATACAACATAAAAATAAAACTTTTTCAGCGTGTATGGCCTTTCACGTCCACATCCGATCGAATCATATTTCGATTCATTGATTTGATAAATATATTCGTATTTTATGCATTCTTCTGGCATTACAATTTTCCAAAGTGCACATAAAATTCATTTGATTTGTAGAGAAATAATGTTCCAGGACATATATGGTCCTTCCACTTTTGATTTCCTACATATATCTTAAATGTTCACATTCGCTCCTTTTCCATTGGCTTTACTCCATCTATATATGTACTTATGTCTTTAATTTCTTCCATTCATCTGTCCAAGACAGCTTTACCATTGGCTTCAACGTTACCTTAAATGCAAAAATGTTTAGTCGAAATTTGTAATGTGATTTTACCGAAGATTGTTGAAAGTTCAGTAATATCCAGGAACTTTACTTAGCGACCATTAAACCTTTCGAAATGAGATCAAAACAGTTTGATGTTCTTTATTATGCTTTATTATTAAGTCTTCTTAAGATACAAATAATTTCGTATACAGAAACAAATATCATCTGCTTCAGTCTTTACTGGAGAACAGTCTTCCGGCTGCAATTAACATTCTACTGTGGTCGACAAAGCTCTTTGGAGTTCGCAAACTGCCGTCTTGCGTCGATCCACTTCGCAGACTGATCGATAAGTTGGTTTGTAGCATAGGTTTTGGATCGGTATCAAAGGATTTCATTCGACAGGAACACATCGGGTAAGATGATCGTGCGGATTATCTGGAGAAAAGTCAAGAATGAGATATAGGCAATAACATACACAGCTAGTTCATAGTATGTAATAGGAAACCACTAGTCAGCTAAAGCCGCTGTTGTGGAATAGTCAGCCTAAGTCGCTGTAGTGGAATAGTCAGCTAAACGTTCCTCAAAATTCATATTCGAATTCGTTTGAGTTGGTTTTTTTTAAATAAAATGGGTATGAGGCGGATGCCATTTATCAATTTTTGCGGATTCGAAACGGATTCGCTCTGAACTCGCATTTTTATTAATAGGGAGTTGTATGGATTTCATACCATTTTCTTTGTAGTTTTAAGTTTATAATGTTTTACTTTAACAATAAGCGTGTTTTGGCTACACCGCTTGCTTATGTACTAGCTAATTTTGTATGAAGCACTTAGCGAAGACTTAGCGAGAACTTAGCGACGCGATTCATTTTCGCTAAGTTTTAAAAATATTTTTTTTACATCTTTTACCGTTTTTAATCATTTTTCATATATTTTAAGAAAATAACTTCTCGCTAAAAATCCGTTTTCTTTGCAACTTAGCAAACGATTATTGCTTGCTTGTAACCAAAACACGACTAATGTTAACTATGCTATGTGTTATACTTTTGCGGACTCGCAACGATTTCGAAGCGGGTTTCACTTGTTAATGCTTTTACGGACTCAAACGGGTTCTAATCGCATCCGTCAAATATCAGTTTCACTGATTCAATATTACATACTTTTTACGGACGTTCCGTTTTAGTGCACATGGGTATGCAAATGCAATTAAACAAAGCTTAAATAGCATTTGATTGATACTATTGGGAGTAAAGTTTTGGTTGATGCTAGTTGCATCAACATGACATGACAATCTTTGTTGTACACTTGTAAGTTAACAATTCTCAGTTAGGTCATACTAGTTACTGTTAAAGTATTCGACTCTTGTTTGAGGTAATGTCGTTCTGTGCTAAACTGAGGAAGTCGTACCCAATATCACTAGTTCTTATAAGAAATGAAACGATTTGTTCCCGTAGGTAGTATATAGTAGTACCCAATCACCCTACTAGTGCCCAATTCCGACCACACCCAATTCTCCGGCACCGATCCAGTAACCCGAATTCGTTCATAACCATAATATCCGCTTACTGAAGGGCTATCAATATACCGCCAGCCGCGTCGGTTTCGAATCGGTATCTTCAACTACCGTACTTTTAAACAGACCTCGATCTTCACTAGTGGCTAAGTAACGTCCTGTACCGACGCACAGTGGTTCAGAATCAATTTGATCTAGTAAGCACATCAATTCTGTGTATTATATTCATTGAATGATTTTGAGGCAAAATCATTTTTTCTTTCTTTCAAAAATTATATTTCTTAAAGTATTTAGTACAACCAAACTACTTATATAGTCGGTATAAACTAACTAAGCAGTCATAGTAAACCCAAGAAACCGCACTGTCTAATAAAGGAACATTTAATGCAATATCTTCAAAAAGTTCAATATATCAATATTGCTATATACATAGCAATATCTTCAAAAAGTTCAAGAAAGTCGATTAAAAATCAAATTTTTTCGATTTCAAAAATGGGAAAAATTAAAATATCTGTAATACGAAAATAAAGTTATATTGTTTTGTACGCACTATTAACAATTTTGTCAAAATGTCAAATTTGAAATGTCAAAAAGAAAAAAACATTGATAGGAAAAAACCTAAATTGTTGTGCCCATTAAAATCGAAAAATAAGAAAAGTAGTCAACTTTGGAATATTTTCTCAAATATACCCAATTATCGTAGCCGTTGGTGGTGCTACGGTTAGTGTGCGCGCTTCTTGTACATGAGATCCTGGTTTCGATCCCTGCTCTGACCACCTTAAAATGTCATTCGGCGGCGGTCACCTCGCATAGTGACGGCGACACTATCGAGTATTTGGTTGGTTGGTTGGTTGAAAAGACTGAAAGACAGCACGCTGTCTAGCACACTTAGGCTAAAGAAGCCCATTGTGCTACCTGCAGTTTCCTCTATAGCAACTATTGACTAGTCGTCTAGCCAATTTGCCCTATCAATGAATTTGTCTATCAGACCTACAGGGATATCCTCTAGGGCTTCGGTGCTAACTAAATGTGTCCGAATATCCTACTTCTTAGTCCTGCCAGAGCAGGGCAATCCAAGAGAAGGTGTTTCGTCGTTTCCTCATCCTCTTCCATGCAGTATCTACAGAGAGTGTAGTTTCTATATCCCAATCTTAGGGCGTGTTTTCCTACAAGACAATGTCCCGTAAGTGTTCCTATCATTGTGGATAACCTGCCTCTCGGCAAGTTAATTAGTTGCCTAGTCCTCTTCCTGTCCACCTGTGGCCAGAGGACCCTGGGTTGTTTGCAAGTTGAAGTAAGTCTCCACTTGTCCTTGAACATATTATCGGCCCACTGCCTGATCTGCAAACGGCAGGTAGAGATTGGCATATTAACACCTTTTGCCGGAAGAACCTGTGCCGTAGTACCCTGTCTAGCTAACGCATCCGCTAGGCAATTGCCTGGAATGTCGTTGTGTCACGGTACCCAGATGAGCCTGAAGTCGAAATACTCTGCCATCACCCTAAGTGATGAGTGACATTATTTCACCGTCTGCGACGTAGCAAACATGGCTTCCAGGGATTTTATGGCAGCCGGCTGTCTGTGTCGATACATATTCTCCGAAGGGTTGCGACACTACTTTTCAGTAGTTCAGCAACCTCCAGTATGTCGGTAATTTCCGCCTGAAATAGACTACAGTGATCAGGCAGCTTGAGGGAGATATTTACATTTAACTCCGGTGAATGGACCCCATAGCCTACTTGCTCATCCAACTTTGATCCATCCGTGAAAAATCTGATACTACTGGTGTCCCCTTCCAGTGACTTTTCCCAGGTATTCCTGTTCGGAATAGAAGTCCTTCGATATGTCACTGGTAGTCCTTCGATATGTCACTGGTAGAAGGAGTCCGTTTTTTTCGGGAATAGAGTTGATCCGGTGTATCAATTCAGCGTGTCCGGAATGCACCGATATCACGACGCCACAATCTCTGATTCTCACCAGGGATGTAGTGGCTGCCGATTCGGCCATGATATCAGGAGTACAGATGTTCAGGATATCACTAAGTGCAGTACCTGACGTCGTGCCCATTGCCCCACTAACGCTAATCAGTCCTGATCTTTGAATTTTCATCAAGGAATTCAGAATATATTCCTTTTGGAGGGACCTCATGCCATAGGAAAGTAATACGTCTGACTATTGCCGTATAAATCCACATGGCGATCTTAGGAGACAGTCCCCAGCGCTTTCCTATCGCCCCTTTACAGCAGTAAAGAGCAACAGATGCCTTTTTCACCCTCTCCTCTACATTCGGTTTCCAAGAAAATTTTCTGTCGAGAATTATTCCCAGATACTAAACCTTTTCCGTCAACGTTAATTGCACCCCATTAACAAATGCGGGTATTTTATATTTCCGAGAGAACAAGATATGCTCGGTTTTAAGTGGGTTAAGTGATAGTCCGTTGTTAGCGGTCAAGTTCGAAATCAGACTAAGTAGGCTGGTTGTACGAATGCGAAGTAAATTGAGGTTTCTATCCGTACAGATGATAGCAATATCATCGGCATAGGCAAAGACCTGGCATTCCGCTCTGTCCAATTCAAGAAGCAGTTCATTGACAGAAGTTAACGATAATAGTGGAGACAGAACTCCCCCTGCGGTGTCCCCCTGTTAACGTTCCTAGCAATTGTAACACCACCCCATTCAGCTTTGACGGATCTATCCACCAGAAGCTTCCCAATTAGACGTGTCACGAGTATTTAGCCATGAAAAACATCTCAAAATACCGTTCGGAATCGGTGTAGAAACTGTAGGTCCCAATCAGTGAGTATACAACTAGAAAATGCACAGCTCACTGGCTGTGAGAAGCTCTCCCCAATTCCTTCATGGAATGTAATGGGAAACCATTTTTTTTATCCTATTATCCGATATTATATTTTATAAATTATCACTGACGTCTTACCTACAATCGGTTTTTTAAAAAGCTCAAATATTTTTACTAGATCAACAGATATTGAATTTTGGCTGATGGAGATTGATTTTAAACCACTGTGCGACGCTTGAGTAAACACCAATACTGATTGTCCAGCCATTGAAGAGTTCTGGCATTTTCTTTAAAATTTTTTTATTCTCTGTCTCATCTCATAAATATTTGCCACCCTGAAAACGACTGGCATCACCACAGCTGAAGATAAAACCACGTTACATCGTTTATATTAATTTTTTCTCTCATATTTATCGGGAAAAATTTCATTTCTTGACTATTTCTTCTCCATTTCCAATAGAAATTGGAAAAATATCAATTTAATTTTTAAAAATATCAATTGAGTTTGAACATTATATTTGAAATTTGTAATACATCAATTGAAATTTAAAAATTCTATTTGAAATTTGAAATAAATGAATTGAAATTTAAAAAACATTAATTGTAATTTGAAAGACTCAATTGAAATTTGAAAGACATAAATTGAAATTTAAAACACATCAATTGAATTTTGAAACACATCAATTGAAATATAAGAGATATCAATTGAAATTTAAAAAACATCAATTGAAATTTGAAATTCGTCACTTGAAATTTAAAAATTATTAACCGATTTTATGTATTAGATTTTTAAATTTCAATTGGTGTATTTTAAATTTGAATTGCAGTGTTTTAAATTTCAATTGATGTATTTCAAATTTCAATTGATGTGTTATAAATTTCAAGTGATGTATTTTAAATTTCAATTCATGTGCTTCAAATTTCAATTGACGTTTTTTAAAACTCAATTGGTGTATTTGAAATTTTAATTGATGTATTTTAAATTTCAATTGGTGTTTTTTAAATTTCAATTGATGTATTTCAAATTTCGAATAGAATTTTCAAATTTCAATTAATGTATTTCAAATTTCAAATAGAAATTTTAAATTTCAATTGATTTTTTTCAAATTTCAGTTGGAAATGGTGTAGCACCATAGTATGAATTTTACTACTATGTTTTATTATTCGCATAATTTAAGGGTTGTTTGCCCCCTCCTACTTTGTTCTATATATGTATATCGTATTTCGCTGCTTTGATTGCCTCTTATTGCAGCGTCTCCTTAAATGCTGGCGTTTTTTCCTTTCTGGTGCGTTATCTTTCAGCATGTTTCACTACAAATATAAAAATCTGATCATAGTATGCTGATATTTTATTGAAATGTGGGCGTAACAGGTCATATTTAGAAAAATTTAAGTTTTGAGAATTTTGAATATTGTGGTTGGGTTTAGAATACCAAATTAATTATAGACTACAGTTTAAATAGGAACATTTTCTTTAACGTAATAATTATAGTTGCCAATTGATCTCACAGTTTCTTAAATTTCTAACAAACCATTAGCGCAAAATGTGCTCTACTTACCACTGTAGGCGACACTGTGTAGCTCATTTAGATTTCTTCACATAATTATTGTTTTTTTTTTTTTGAATAATATAACTTTTTTTTTGTGTTTTGCACTATACTCACCATTGTATGGGAAACGCAACTTTAACAAAGTGTTGAAGAGTTGAATTTTTGTAATTTTTGTCTGTGTGAGCAGGCAAGTGCGCGTTGAACAGTGGATGGACAGTGGCGGCAAGGAATGGAATTGCTCTTGTAGTTCTTGCATGTGGCATGCAATCGTTCATGCAACTCTTGACGCTTCTGTTGGATATACATATATTTGTTTCTATGTATTTAACGAAATATTTGTGAATCATTTCAAATATTTAAGTTTAGATATTATTTTCCCCCTATTTTTGGATAGACACATAACAAAGGAATTTAGAGCAGTTTTAATTATAAATTGTTTTAATAGAGGATAGAACAACGTATAATTAATTAAGTGTGAAAAAATTAGAACAATAAATGAATGAAGTATGTGGAAATTTGCAAATGTAGTTAGTTGATAGGAATTTGTTTTTAAATGGACAGAGTTATACAAGTAAACAACGTGGTTAACAGCAGGGTTCTTTAAAGTTATATTTTGATATTTTCCAATTCACCTTAATATTTAAACTATAACTTTTAAATACCATTTCATTCATATTCAATTACTTGCCCGTTTTTCTCTCACCAAAACTGAAGAGGGCCCCCTATCCGTAGGAGCGTTGTCATTCAAAAAATAAAAATAATTAAACATTCCTAAAGTGTTTTGCGATAGCAATCACGCCCCGATCAGTTGTTGCTGTTTTTTTTCATACTACTCCCCGCAACACCTTTTCCTACATCCGCATTTCTACACGTTTTGTTGAAAGCGCCAGCCCCCATTTTTAGCAACAAAATCGCCCTGCCCTGCCATTTAATTATTGCTTGCATTGAATTACAAATGGAATAAAAATAATAACAAATAAATATAAAACGTAGAACGAAGAAAGACAAGTTTGTTACATTTAATTAAGTAATCATTCATTTGTCATATAAAATATTATTTATTGTTGGGGTTTCTCCGTTGTAGTTGTTCATTTCAATTCAATTCTTGCGTGCACATTATATTTTTTAATTTGTTAGAAATATTAATTATATTAAGTATTTTCGCGACTGAACAAACACAGACGAGCATTGGTAATTTGGCGCCAAGTTTTTATATTGCTTCGCTTCGCGTAGTTGTTGATCTTTAGCACACTGTGATTTTCAAAATTTAAAATGTATATATTTTTAAACAATATTGTGGAAATGCTTGTTCTTCCTTTCACAGCCATTTCACTTATAGGTTTATGTCGGTTGTTCCAATTTTCAAAAGTGATGTAGTTGCAAATACAAGGTGGCGCAAAAGTAAACTTCCGATGTTTTTTGGCTGTAATTTAAAAAAAAATTAAAAACTTTGAGTCTTCTTGTGGATTATTTTTATTTGGTCTTTTAATTTTTTTTACATCAAGTCGAGAATATGATGTTATGTAAATGGCCGCCGCCACAGTTGATTGTCATTTGAGCCCTTTTTATGGCATTTTCCATCACTTTGGCCAAAACTTCCGGCGATACGTTCTCACATTCTTGACGGATATTGTCTTTAAGAGCTGCAAGAGTCTGAGGCTTGTTGACATAAACCCGCGACTTCAGAAAGCCCCACAAAAAGAAGTCTGGAGCGGTCAAATCAGGCGATCTTGCTGGCCAGTGCAAATCGCCAAAACGGGAGATTAGGCGCCCGGGAAATGCATCCTTCAGCATATCGGTTGTGGCACGTGCAGTGTGTGCCGTTGCACCGTCCTGTTGGAACCACATGTTTTCCAATCCCAATACATCAAGTTGCGGCAAAAAGAACTCGTTGATCATTGCTCTGTAGCGCTCACGGCGCTTCCATGACATCGACGGCGCTTCCATGACATCCTCGGCTACAGCAGCAATATTCTCTGCAGAACGGCTACTCCGGGGTCTGCCACGCCTGGCAGCATCTCGTGTTGTGCCAGTCTCTTCGAGGCGAGCGGCTAAACGTCGCAGTGTTTCACCAGTAGGCGTTGGACGGCCAGGAAATCTGCGACGAAATTCACGTTGTGCCAAAGTCACCGACCGATTATTGGTCAAATAAATAGTCAGCAATATTCCGCGTTCTGGAGCAATGTAGCGTAACATTGTTTATTAACGTGTCTTTCGCATGTGTTTACTACACAAATGTCAAAACAGAACTGACATTAGGGGCCAATCGCAAAATTTATAGCATTTTCTGATAGGAGGATTACTTTTGCGCCACCTTGTATATCACTTTGAACCAATTACTATCGCTCGCAAGAACACTTTAATTTCATATGATTTCCAAAAGCTCCGGTGATTTGAAACCTCTCGAAAGTTGATTATCCTTATCAATCACGAAATCATTTATTTTCCTAATGTGTTTTGCAACTACCAATGATATGTAATCACTTGAACGATTAAAGAAATCTTTTTTGTCAAATATATTTTCTTTTACGCCTATTTTTTTTCACTTGTAATTTTGTAGTCACCGAGGTGAATATTATTTGTTCGATCTTTTATTATAGCCAAAGTGATGTAGTAACATTCAAAGGTGATAGAAATACCATAGATGGTGAAATGTAAGTGGTGAATTTGAAAGTGAAGGGAAATTTTGTAGATGGCACAGCAATGGTGGAAATGGGTAAATTTCCGTGAAAAACATAATAAGTTGTATGTAATTTCAATGTAGTTATTAATTTAATTTAATTCAACTTAACTGTTAATTAAAGTTTATCTGTATAACTTTGAATTTTTAAAATACGAGTATGGTTAGTCAGAAAATACTTGATAATTATTTTAATTACAAAGACACCAGCGTTTGAAACGTGCATAACAAGTACTTTATAAAATCTCTGCTCAGCGGGGTGTTTGAACAGAAAAGATATGAAGAAGTGCGTTAACATTAGAGTGAACTTTTTTTTGTATTTGAATTTTTTGTTGAAGTTCAATAAACGCCGGGCGGAATAATGAGACACATGACTAAATAATGCTGAAATTATTAAAATTATTATTTTTGTTAAATGTATTATTATTTTTCAATTTATAATTATTATTATTTATTATCCTACATTTATCCTCCATGTGAAACTCCTTGTTGCTGATATATGTAGGATAACGGAAATTCTTCGGAAAAATGATTTCCCATCCGTGACTGTAAAAGATTTTCTAAAACGAAATAAGTTTATGACAACAGGACAAGATCGACAGGACGAGAACCCACCAAAAGTTTACAAATCGCTGAAATATATTCCTGGATATTCCGGGAGATTATGTCATTCGGATATCTATCACAAAAGGTCAAAGGAGTTGGCGTTAAAATCGCGCAATACCCTGTGAGAATTATTCAGCCGGACAAAGTCTAAGGTGGCGAAAGTGACGAATCTAATGTTGTCTATGTCATAAAGTGCAATGGTGACGCTAGTGACGTGTGACAAAAGGTATACGTCGGCTCTACGATGACGAAACTGAGGACTTGATTATCGTCCCACATAGCCGAAGGGCAGAATTGGCAGCCCACTGTGCCACGAAGGTCCATACCCCTAAATTTGATGACGTTAACATTTTAGCGGAGGAGAACAAGTACTCCCGACGATTCTCTCTCGAAATGCTTCTAATTGACAGGGTAAAGACTTAATTACGAGGACGATATTGACCGATGCGCTTGCGCTCGAATATATCGACATACGGCGGACCAACATGGGGGGTTAACTTTAGTTGAAGCAAGCTTGCAGACTAAGTGGGACTACGTTTCTTCTTTTTTATGATTTATAAATGTTAACAATTTTCCCTGAGGATGAGTAGCGACGCTAATCGAAATATTGGGAATATCTAATAATTTTTGAAAACAGTTAAATCCGCTGACCTCAAGCCGAACTAAATAAACACAGTCAAAATAAAGGTCAACAATCAACATCGTAACAATTTATTATTATTATTAACTCTTGAGGTCATAAAATTATTATGAAATTTACTATTATTATTAAATGTATTATTATTATTAAATTTATTATTATTAAATTTATTATTATTATTAAATTTATTATTATTATTAAATTTATTATTATTATTACATTTATTATTATTATTAAATTTATTATTATTATTAAATTTATTGTTATTGAAAAATTTATGATTTATCCGACCTTTCGTATTAATTCAAAATTAAAATGTTCGAGCGAGTGGTCGTTTTTTTAAATAATTAATTCAATATTAATATGCTAAATATTAAAGAATAAAATTACTTAAAAAAAAACGACCAAACGCTTGCACACTTTAATTTTGAATTTGTTGTTATTATTAAATTTATTATTACTATTAAATTTATTGCCATTTTGTCGATTTCTTAGTAGAAGTTCAGAAAAATTTACGTATTGAGCTTTGTTTTTGTTTATACGATTGGGTGTTGGATGTTCGTGACTGTCCTGGACGATGAACTCCATTTAGAGTTGTTGTTTTTGAGTACTCAGTGTGTAGTGTATCTTCGTTAACCTAACTTTTGTGTTTTGTGTTCCTCTTGACACTTTTGCCGGCATACAACAAGTATTGAGTCGAGAGTTGGAGAGACTTTTCGACCGCTGAAAGACTTAAAAGCAATAAATATTGACCCAAAAAATGTTTTCTTCATGTTCTTAAACCTCAGAAAAAATAAGCGAATTAGACTTAACCAAATTTAGAAGATGTCACAACCATATTAGATGTAACATGCGATCTAGAATCTGCCACAACAGCATTAGAGGTTACCACAAGTTATTAGATTACATTTAGTCATGACAAACGCAATTCGGTTGTGGCAACTGCAATTCAATGGCCGAACTTCTTTTCAAACAATTAGTTCGTGAGTGTATGATACTAAATCTCGCAAAAGTAAAAAATAGTTCATGTGGTGCAATTTTGAAAGCATGCGTATTTTTCATGATAAGCCATATGACGAATTTGGACTGCCAGTTCCCGCAGAGTATCTATGTTTTCTGGTACTACAACCGGTTTTGGAAAACATTTTCGAAATTTATCTTGGAGCGAAAGGCGACTACGATTGAATTCGGGAAACCAGCCAAACATTCCAGGGATGGTGGATTCATCACCAAAAGTTGAAGCGGGCTTGAACAACACACTTTTATCGAGCTAATAATAATTTGTCACGTCGAAAATCATAAGAAAAACATCATGACACGAAAATGCAATATTTTCGGATTTTTTGACCAAGGTGTATTTTTCATGTCTGAGTTAAAAACGAAAATGTAATTCGTATGACAAAACGTGCTGAGCACACGCAAAGAAAAATTTCGTCCGTCGCAAACGAAATTTTAGACAACTTGACTTCGCTTGTATAATTTATCTACGGCAAACGATATTTTTTGAAGAAAGACGAAAACGTGTTATGTCATTAGATTATGTGGCTGGAAAGCGTGACCGCCGAGTGGCACAGTAACAAGTAAAATGTTTGATATGTTGAAAATATGAAAATTTAGTTGTATAAAATAATTTTTTTTTAAATTTAAAATTAAAAATTGATTTCAGTACTTACATTTCCCCTGAAACGAAGTTGACCCCGTGGACACCATGATTACAAGATCGCGCCTTTATCCATACATTTCCCACACATAGCGCGAAGATAAACAATACCCACACATAAACCTCTGTTTTGGTTTGTGTGAAAAAGAATAGATAATCAATTCAAGAGGTACATATCACTTTGGAGTGATTGCGTGGTGTTTTTACCATGTTCACAAATGTTTTATATATTTGCCATAAAAGTAAATTATAGAAATTTCTGGTTGGTTTTACAACAAACGAAGAAATTAACTAGATATTTGAGAAAAATGTTTAAACTGTTGCGGTCGACGTTGAGTACACGTTGCAACATTTCTGGCAAGCGACCGCCAATAATGTTTTGCTTTTTTTTTTACTGAATCACCCTCGTATATACCTTTGGTAGGAAGAGTTCTTTATTTACAATTTTTTGGGTTGAGAATTTGAACAAAACTTGATCCCTATATATATGACAAGTGTCTATTTACAGATAAACTCTTACAGCCTTATTCATAAAAAGTTATGAGAGGTTTGACAGACGATTTATCATACAAAAAAGTCTCTCAAATCTGTCACAACTTTTTATGAATTTTATGAATAAGGAATAATAAATTTTATACTGAAAAACAACTTAAGGGTTAGTAGCTCTCTGCATGATCAAACAATGTGGACAATAACTGTGATTTTGAGGCTCTATCTCAATTAAATCTTATTGGTTTTGTTTGGTATTTGACAAAAAATAAATGACTATGATTCATTTAAAAAATATTGTCGTTATCATCAACGTTTGTTCATAATCTTCTTCTTCCTCGTCTTATGATTCATCAGATGCAAAACAAATTCTGTTAAACAAAAAATAAACGCTGCAAACTCGAAATTTGTTGCCATCGTCTAGATTTATTAAAATTCAAAGTTTAGCAATCTATTGTTGAGAGGAAGGAACCAGTGAATAGGTCGAACATTGTGGCCAGGTCGAATTCTTGTACACTCTACAGCATCATGACATATATGATTTTGTTTGACATTTTAATTTTTTGAAGGGGCATCATCAATCAATTCAGTCGTTAATTAATGTGACATGTACAAGCGTAGTCATGGCAATTAAGCTCATTTTCAATTCCAATTGTTGATAACCCACATAATTTAAATCAATTGCGTGTTTATTTCGGAGGTTAAGTACCAATTACTTAATTGTATCTCCCCTTTTTATTTGGTAGGTGTTAAAAGGGGCGTAGTTTTTGCACCCAATTTCAATCCCAGAATCAAGTACTATAATAGGTATGCTAGTGTTTTTTATTAGCTCAGATGTTTTCTAAGTTTATGAAATAAATTTTACATTGTAACCAACCATTTATATGTAAAGTCCATACTAAAATGAGCCAGATTATTGCGCGCCCATTTAAGTTTTCTAATATTCTCAAAAGACCGGAATCGTAGTTGGCACCACCTACCAAATTCGTTTATTTAGTTTAAGATTTGCGAGTAAAATTATTAATTGATATGCTTTTGATGATGTTTCACGAGGTAAATATTCTTAAAATAAAAAAAAACATACTTGATTGGTTGTAGATTAGTATGATTTTCGGAAATATATATGTACATACCGGTGACCGTCGCACAGGGGGGCCATTTGACTTTTTTCGTTGCAAAAATCATATCTTTTGAACCGAATAAGATAATCGAATAACTTAAATGGCATGTGATAGATAAGTGTTTAGCCTATGAAATGAGTGTTTGGAAAGGGTGCTGCGCCTTCTAGGTTCTTACCTATGGGTTATAAAAGTTAAAATTTATAGAAACACCAATTTTGCGGTAACAAAAAAAAATATTTTTACCAATTTTAGATTTGTTTTCGTTTCTTTTTAAGGTTTTTAAGTTTTAAAATTATTACTCAACAAATTAAAAAAAAATTATTTTTAACTAAATTGTAATTTTCTGTAAAATATTCATCACAATTCGTAAGAGAAGGTATATCTAGAAGACTAATCATTTCTAAACTATAATTATTGTCTAACTCTATTCTTGACTTCACATGCCGCAGGAATGAAATAAGTGAATCGGAAGATGATGCTAACATGTTGAAGAGGGTCTCATTTTGCCTCACCCTTGATGCTTCGAACGTGTTCTGCAATCTATATTTTTTTACACAATTTGTTAAGAGACTCCTGCGCTTCTTCATAAAGCTCTCCAATTGGCAAAGACTGGTATTCAATTATATCTTTGCAATGCGCCAATATTTTATGGACTGTCGGGGCCAACTTCTGTGAATACATTTCCGCTAAAGGTGATGCAGTTTTCGATGCATATTCTCCATATTTTGTAGAATTGACGCTTTCTTTGCAGTTTAAAACATGCAAGATCGTTGCCAATCTTTTCACAATTTGATTGTCAATTTCAATGATTCCAGTTACTGCCTCGTCATTTTCAAAAAATCATAGAAGTGTTTCCGTCGTTTGAGTTTCCGTATCCGTACTTGGGACAGTCTACTTTTAGTCCAACTTGGTAAAAAAAGCATCCTGTATTTGCTTCTTTCTGAGCTTTTCCTTATCCTTAATCGATGTATCGATGATAATAAATGTAATGCAAAGTTCAAATGCAAAATCAATTGTGTTAGTCAAAGCACACTTTGTTTTCACAGATACATTGAAAAAATAACGGCATAAAAAACTTACAAAAACACAACAAAACATTTGCAATTTTTTGGCTGTATTTTCTTTCTGTGCGCCTAGACTGTTCATTATTGCAAGGTTACCGCACTTTTATTGTAATAACATGTAAATGGGCAATGACATGCAACCAACTTTAATTGAATATCGTAGAGTAATGAGTAGTTAATCACCCTAAAGTAATAACTTCCGAAACTAATCGAAACCTTTTTAGTTCTATTCTAACAAAGTTGGAAAACGATCCAAAAATAGTGTTTTCTTATAATCCTGATATTTTGGTAATTAAGCCTTGGAAAACAAACAAAAATATTTTCTTTGATTTAAATCTAACGTACCTTTCCATCAACACATAAAACATAATGTTTGGTTCTATAGTTTGGCTGTAACTCAATTGTAAAACTCGAAATTTCCTTCACTTTGTGGTTTTTCTTGTACACTGAAGAAAATAAACAACTTCGAGCGGCCATATTAGTCGCACCGTTTATCCGATTTTGTAACGGTTTTCGGATTCCTGATAAAAAGTAAGTTCTCTATCCATTGTTATTATTCATTTTACCAAAAACCTTTACCAAATTTTTGATTTTCGCCACAGATTCTGGACATAGGCCCCACAGTGCGTTGGTGGTGCAAAGTTTAGTGTACGCGGCTGTTGTGCAAGAGAATGTGAGTTCTGACTAGTGTCCAAAAAAATCGGCATTTTTTAAAAATCAATTTTTCGAGAAACCGGTTTTCGGTTTGTTCGAAAAATAACTTTTTCAAGAAACCGGTTTATGGTTTTTAATTTTGGTATAAACCGGTCGAACTGGTTGTTTCGGGGGTTTTTTTTATTTTAAATTAAATTGCACATGTTGCACTCACAATACATTTCTTTGCCGACTATTTCACATACTTAGTCTTGATTAAAACTCAATATTTTTTCTTACAGTCTTTACTTTTTCTTTAATTTTGATTTAAAAAGAAAAAGATTTTTCAATCGATATTTCGATAACTAAGCAAGTTATCGAACATTTTCGTTTAATATTTTTCAATTATTTTGGCCTGTGTTATACAAAACAGCGACCAAACCAATCACTAAAGGCAATTTTCTAAACGTAATACCCCCATATATCCGAACTTTGGAGGCCCATAACTCCGAAAATATCGGGTTTCGATAAACTTTTTTTTAACATTTTAGCTTAAAATAACGTGTTTTACGCCCCCAAAAAAAGAAAAAAAAATTGGAATTTTGGGCCCAACTGGACTTGTTCCAACCGGTTAACCGACATCAAATAACCGGTTTCCGGTTTGTTCGATTTTTTTTTAAACCGGTTAACCGGTTTTTTTGTTTCGGTTTTGGGCACTAGTTCTGACTAGCGTGTACCAAAAACCGAAATTTTTTGGAAACCGGTTTTCGGTTTGTTCGAAAAACCAATTCTTCAAGAAACCGGTTTTCGGTTTGTTCGTAAAATAATTTTTTCAAGAAACCGGGTTTCTGATTTTAATTTTGTCAAATACCGGTGTAACCGTTTTTTCCGGTTTTTTTGCTTTAAATTAAACTACACATGTGTAGTAACGGATTTTTCAACAGAGACGCTACAAAAGTAAATCGATAGTGACAGCAAACGACGCCATATTTTTTCCCGCTCTTTTGACATTTCTCTTCAGAAAGGTTTGCCATTTCATCATGGAAAGAAATACGAGCCAACAACGAGTCGAAATTATTAAAATTTACTACCGAAATTTGGAGTCAGTGGCCTCAACTTTAAGGGGCCAACTTTAAGAGGCCTCAACAATCAGCGATGAGGCTAATTTCTGGCTGAATGGCTTCGTCAATAAGCAAAATATGCGTTATTGGTCAGACAGCAATCCACACATAATCCATCAGTCATCATTGCATCCCGAAAAAATTACGGTTTGGTGCGGTTTATGGGCCGGCGGCGTCATTGGGCCGTACTTCTTCCGTGATGATCAAGACCGGCACATTACTGTGAATGCGAATCGCTACCGTTCAATGATAACCGAATATTTTTGGCCCCAATTGGATAATAGGGACTTGGAGGACATGTGATTCCAACAGGACGGCGCCACAAGCCACACAGCGAATGCCACAATCAATTTATTGGAAACCAAGTTTGGTGAACGTGTTATCTCACGAAATGGCATAGTCGATTGGCCGCCTCGGTCGTGCGATTTGACGCCGTTAGGTTATTTCCTGTGGGGCTACGTCAAGTCTATGGTCTATGCCAACAAGCCAGCGACGATTGATGAACTTCGTACGAATATCGAACGTGAAATTGCAGCAGTATCGGCCGATGTATGCCTGAAAACCGTCGAAAATTGGCTTCAGTGTCTGGACTTCTGCAAGCGTGCCCGTTGTGGTCATGCAAAGGAAATCGAGTTCCATACATAATGGCATCGAACGTACTTTCACAGGAATAAAGAATTTCATTGGTATCTAAAACCGGTTTTGTTTTATTTAAAAAAAACTTTTGTAGCGCTCTAATTGAAAAACCCTTTACATACTTACAATACCTTTCCTTAGCGATCATTTCATATACTTATTCGTATTTACACCTCAAAATTTTACAACTGTATATAAATCTGAGAATTACGTTTTAATTTTAAATAAAACAATTATTCATCTTCCAATTTGGAATGCCTGATTAATATAAAATTTAAAACTTTTATTCAAATTTACTTTAAACTGATTTAAAATCGAAAATCACATTCAAATTTCATGTATGAAAATCTTATTAAGTTTAAAACATTTATTTATAAAATTATTTTAATTTTTGAGTGTGGAAAAAAATGTTTGGGAAGCTGAATTAAGTCTTAAATAGTTTTTAGTAACTTCTTATTCAAGTTATAAAATCATTTTGAAATTTGACAAAAGAAAATTGTTTGGAAATGTCATTTAGAACTTTTTGGAACATATCATTATATTTGAAAATATAAATCATGTTTCTTAATTCCAAAATATCATTAAAAAAAAAACATGTAATCATAAAATCAAATAATTTATTATTAATTTGTTTATGGCATTAACTAGAGTGTCCAAAACCGAAACCGAAAAACCGGGGAAACCGGTTAACCGGACGGATTGCTATTAACCGTGTGCCGGTTTTTTAAAAAAACGTAATTTTCGTTTAATGTCGTTTAACCGGTTAATCGGATTTTACTTAATTTGTGTTAATATCCTTAACAAATTTAATAATAATTGATATAATTTTCGAATTTAAGTGAAATTTTTGGAATTAAGAAACATGATTTCCATTTTGAAATATTTTTTTTCAAAATGATTTTACGATTTGAATTAGAATTACATAATTAAAAATTAGTTAAGCTTTTCAAACAGTTTTTTTTTTTTATCAAATTTCAAAATTAAAATTATTTGATAACGAAATGTTTTAAACTTAATTTAATAAAATTTAATTTTTTTAAATTTGAATATGATTTTCGATTTTAAATCAGGTTAAGGCGAATTTGAACAAAACTTTAAATTTTATATTAGCACGCATTCCAAATTGAAATATGATACATATTTTTTAAAATGTGATGATTTATTCGGCCTTTCGTATTATATAAGTAGGTATTTTAAATTAAAATGATCGAGCGTTAGGTCTTTTTTCAATTATTTTATTCTTCAATAATGCGCTACCCATTGGGTAGCATCGTCAGGAACATAAGTACAATTATTAATTAATAATTTTGATTTCATTATTTTTTTTTCATTTAATTTTTAATTAATAATTATGTTTATATTCCCGACGATGCTACCCAATGGTTAGCGAAATATTGAAGAATAAAATAATTTAAAATACACCTAACGCTCGAACAGTTTAATTTTAAATATGTATATATATTTAAAATTAAAACGTAATTAATTAATTACATTTGTGAAATTTTGAGTTTACAACATGAATATGAATAGAAATGGTCATTAAACAAATATATTATAAGTTCTACATGTGTAATTTAATTTAAAGCAAAAAACCGAGTTCCACCGGTTTTTGCCAAAATAAAAAACCGAAAACCGATTTCTTGAAAAATTAATTTTTCGAACAAACCGAAAACCGGTTTCCAAAAAATGCCGGTTTTTTGGACACTAGTATTAACAAAAAATAATGAAAACCGGGTTAACCGACGTGAAATAACCAGTTTCCGGTTTGTTCGAAAATTAAGTTTTTTAAAAAACCGGCACACGGTTAAGAGCAAAAAACCGGTTAACCGGTTCCACCGGTTATTCGGTTTTGGACACTCTAGTTCTGACTATCTTACACTTCTTTCTCGACGACGGCCACCTCGCTTAGTGACGGCGACACCATCGAGTAATAAGCCACAAAATAGCTTCTCAAAAAACTGTTCGGATCCGGTGTAGAACTGTAGGTCCCAATCGGTGAGTGAGTGAAAGCGCACAGTTCAGTGATTGTGAGAAGTTCTCCCCTATCCATTCATGGGATGTAATGGGAAAATATTTATTTTATTTATTTACATATTATTTCCGATGTTTCATATGGGATGAACATCTTGGTATACCCCCTATGCTGTAGTACATAGTCACCTACTAAATACAATTGTCAAAATGTATAACAGTAAAAGTTATACAAAGTGTGTATTTATTCAATTCGTAAGATTTATATTTTTTAATTATATATTTTTGTTTTTTAAAAATATATAAATAATTTTCTATTATTCTCGTTTAAATATGGGATAATACAGACAGACAATACAAAAAGTACCTCAACAGCGTGCAAATTTTGAACCGGAAATTAAAAAAAGTTCATGTAAATTATTATATTTTTTTATCATTCTGATGACGCATTTTACAAAAATCCAAAGTATTAATTGTTTTCTGTTAAGCAAAATGCATCGTTTCCTAGTAGAAAAACAATAATGAAAATTGCATCCCATTTGCTTTGATGTGTTATCAAGTGGATACCAGCTGATTTTGACATTGCTCTTATATTATGAAATGCATCATTCTGTCATCACTATTAACAGCTGATTGCTACGGGTCATTCAGTTTAAACTTATTAATTATTACTCATCTACTGGTCGTGTGTATGACAGAAGAGATTTTAGAGATCTATTTAGCAAATGATGACACCATCGATGACAGGCGTTTCTCCAAAATCTGGAATTCGGAGGGTGGATGAAGACACTTAACATTTTATTAGCTGTGTTGAATTTTAGTTAGGGTTAGGAATTTCCGCGAATTTCGAAGAATTAAATTGATTAAAACTGAGCATTGATACATCTCATTCATTTACGAAACAACTTCTTTTAATTCCTTAAAATTATTCTAGCATTTGCCGATGGTATTAAACTGACCTTCACAAAGCCGATTTAATTAACTAAATCTTCTTCTTATTTGCATTATTGTTGTTTCAATTTGTTACTTTTTGACTTAATCCACATTTTCCTAAACTGTTATAATAAATTCTATTATATCTCATATACTATTTGTATTTAGTACAATTTATAATTTATGTCTTAGACTTGTATGTTCGATAATACTCTGCATATGTTTCATAAGCCCGTGACTAACACCCCTTGAATGGACACCAACCTCCCGATATGACGCGGTCATCACTGTGTGCCTCTTGGGAAGGAGGGTGGGTTCACCATGATGATGAGTGAGAATTCTAAGACAATTTGCGCGAATACAACTTTGTAAATATGTATGTAGTTTATGTCTCTTGGGTTGGCGCCAGTTAGTGATTTGTTATTGATGTCTCGATTTTGTGTTGTAGGTAGTAATAGTTGTATCTGCAATTTATGGCGCTTACAAAAGAGGGTGTGAGAAAAACTGATTGGACGATAGTGAGGCCGAAGTGGCCGAAGCATAGTGAAGAAGGAAGAATTGCGATAAAAGTGTTAACAAGCAAAAAAATGTTGCCATCTGGCGGTTAAATAAATATCCCATAAGGAAAGGTTAGCACCGGCTATGATCTGATTTCATAACACATAAACTAAACTGTGTCCATCGAGTCGCAACGAAGATAATCAAAACTGACTAACTTGTGACGAACAGCTGTCGGTTTTAGCTTTAGAAGAGAATCAATACATACTGACTAACTTGTGACGACCAGCTGTCGGTTTTAGTAACTACAATCACGACTACCAGTGTTGTATTTGCCCAAAACAGACACGTTCATATTAGAGTTAGATAGTATATAGGAAACTCTCATGAATCAAGTCTTGTGTGGCGAGTAACAAAGCCTAGATCTTTCTAGTTAGTTAGACATCCGATGTACTGAGCGAAAACACAGTGATTGCCTTTTCTTTATTAATGCGGGGGATACTGCTATATTGTAAACGGCATTGCAATGGTTACCGTCCAAAATTGTTGTTTGTTAGAATGAAAAAGCTCTCCCTAATCCCTTCATGGGGTGTAACGCGAAACCATTTTTTATTTATTTTTTATGTAGAACCGGCGACAATATTAGTCCCATGAGGACCGTTGTGATGCCACGGGACGTCATATTCCGTTCCCATCGTTGAACTTGTAAATTGTCGTAGTATGTTTAAGATGCGTTCAAACCAAATGATACTCCGTAGTGACATTCCAGGATGTGTCTGAGGAAGAAGAGACGTAATTAGTACTCTGCAAAAAGGTCCTAAGATCCTGAACTCCCTGAATGTCTGCTAGATCCAACATGAAGTAAAAGATATTGTATCCTACTCACACAGTTAGGCAGTATCATATGAGATGCTCAACGTTCTCGTCCTCCAGTTCTTACACACAGCTCCTGTCGTAGTCATGGGTTGAGGTTTCAAGTCTAGACGCGTGTGTCTGCCTATTAAACAGTGATCACAGCTACAAGCATAGAGATATCTTATCTAGGACTCAAAAACTCAATTCAAGTCGCCAGACGCTTTCACAAAATACACTGCATGTGACAGATAGGGTCATAAGAAAGCAAAATCAGCTGTCCTAATGCATTAACCTCTACTAGATCAGCCTTGGTTTAGACGCTATGGATTTTTTTCGTCGTCGTCTGAAGCGTGTATGGTTCTGTTTGGACTGTTATGTTCTAAGTTTGAAAATAAAGTTCACAATTTTGCGGTGTTGCCACATCCTTTTAATTGAGTTGGGGTCAAAATGATCTATCAACTCAGTAAAAATATTCAAGTCACATTTTCAGAGTCTGCGCTTATATTGCATAACCCATGTAATTTTCGTAAACAATTTCGTCATTTATCCACAGAGCGATATATAAGAGTATGCAACAGGTGTTTTGTTTGCACAACAAATCCGTGGAATAATTGGGAAACATATAGAGAATGACAGAAATCTTTAATTTTAACAATTTTAGCATTAATTGGAATCTACACAAATGATAAATAGAATAAACACTTCATTACATTTTGATTTTTTTTCACTGGATATCCCTTTTTTCACCGATTTAATTGGCAACATTTTCAATAACAATAACCTCGGATGATGTATTTTGTACTTTTGGTTTGATACCCGAATTCTTCCAGACACCTATCACCGTTTCTACTTCGAAAGCATCGGTACCCATTGCATTCATCTCCACACGAAAATATTTGCAACGGAAATCCCATCTCTGATTTACTGTGCAAATATTTCATGAATAATTCCTCTTTGGTCTTACTGTTGTTTATGAAAATAATCCAAATGTCAAAATTTGTGTTTTTTCTACTAACTGTTTAAATCCAAAATTAGAAAAGGGAATAGTCTAAATATAGACGCCCATATTGCACAGAATTTACTCGAATGAAAAAAAGACTGATAAGTCTTTTTCCGTTAAACGAAATCATTATCAAACCGACATTTCTTATTGGTTCGGAAGTACCTTACCTCCTGCAAAAATTGTTTACTTAGCTATGCGACACTATCGCTTAAAGCCGTTTAAAACTTCTAAAATCAAAACCTTTCGGAATCATTGTATAATTGTAGGTCTCCTGGTATGCGAGAAAGCACACAACTGATCGATTGTATGAATGTTTCCCCAATCCAGTGTTAAAATCTTGGCATAATTTATTCCATTTTGGCACAATTTTTTTTTGGTTTTGGCACTTGTTTTTTGAAAAATTATGCCAAATGCCGTTTAGCACAATTTTCTCAACATTTTTCCAATCTTTTAAATTTTAGTGCAGTTTTTTAGCACAATTTTTTTTGCAAACGGCACAATTTTGTGTATTGAAAATTTCTCCTTTTAATTTATCTGAAAAAATCTATTTTTACAGCATATTTATCGGTATATTTGCCTGGTACTCACTAACCTCTTTGCGAAAATTTTGTGAACAAAATCAAGTACAGGGTTGTTATGCCAAAGTAATTTCGTACGAAAACAATACTTTGGTACAGAAAGTTTGATACTCCGACTACTTTTGGCAAACAAAGTAAGCGTAAAAGCAAAAATTAAATTCATGAAATATCAGAAATAGGTTGACCATTTGAAAAATGTTCGTACAGAGATAAATAACAAAATTCTTTATAAAATTATTATTAGGGATATGGACGATTATTAACAAACTTCAAATTAGTCGTTTTGGGACGAACAGTGTCTTCAGTATGTATCAATATGAGACTTTTGTAAAATGTTCTAAATCTGATAGAATTAGTGCCAGATATAAACTCCTGAGGAAATCTCCGGGTTCATTATGAGAGTAATATCAGACAAAGAAAATTTCGAAGTAGAGACTATTTGATCACGTTTCTCTAAGGCCCAATTTTTGACTACACCATTTCCAATTGAAATTTGAAGAATATCAATTTAAGTTTGAAAAATATCAATTGAATGTGAAAATTATATTTAAAATTTGAAATACATCAATTGAAATTTAAAAATTCTATCTGAAATTGATCAATTGAAATTTAAAAAACATCGATTGAAATTTGAAAGACATCAATTGAAATTTGAATGACATCAATTCATATTTAAAACACATCAATTGAAATTTTAAACATATCAATTGAAATTTGAAGCACATCAATTGAAATTTGAAAGACATCAATTGAAATTTGTAATTCGTCACTTGAAATTTAAAAATTATTAACCGTCTTTATGTATTAGATTTTTAAATTTCAATTGGTGTTTTTTATATTTCAATTGATGTGTTTTCAATTTCACTGAATATAATCTTACTACCACGTTGCAGCAGTGGCAAATGCTATAGAAAATAACCGGTATTCATACATTCATCAGCTATTCGTTACAATGCATCAAACTGACGCCATTTGCAAAAGAAAGCAGAAGTGAAGAAGAAAGAAGTGATAAATTACAAAATATTTAATGAAATTGGAAAATATTTGAGCAGAAATAAAATTCTAACTACACTGCGAGTTAAATGATACACTTTTATTGATATTTCAACTAGGATGGTGATTATAATTTTTCACATTTACAATTAAATTCGTTTTGTGTTTGTGCTTCTTGTTGTTTTCTGTAAAAATCATATGGTCACTTGGTTGTAGTTTAAATACCCAGCTTTGGCTGTTTAAACAGCAATCAACTATTAACCTAAAAAATGAATTCAGAGTTTAAATTATTTTTGATCGTTGATAACAACGAGAATTACAAATGTCAATTTCCATGTA
Organism: Phaonia tiefii; assembly: GCA_963931995.1. Taxonomy (NCBI): domain Eukaryota; kingdom Metazoa; phylum Arthropoda; class Insecta; order Diptera; family Muscidae; genus Phaonia; species Phaonia tiefii. The sequence continues at coordinate 245,501,503 of OZ008368.1, forward strand.
ATATTGACATTGCAAATCATTAAAACATGTCCAAAAATGTGGCAACTCTAGAATTTGTCACTGGAGGTGGGATTTATTTGGTGGGATAATTGCGATGAGCCAAGGAGAAGGACAAATAGTGCTGCCTGTCGGACTGCTTGCCTGTTTGTTGTCTGAAAGAAGATTAAGAAATAAAAACAAAAAAAGGAAAAGAGATAAGCAGATTTGTCTTATTGCTTTCATTTTAAACAGAAAAATAAAGCATCAGCTATAAAAATCCACAAATTACAGCAAATCAAGCATGGTGAAGATGTGAGTGGGGGGACAAAAAACAGCTTTCCACATAAATCTGAATAATTTTCCTTGTTTAATAATTAAAACAATTTCACAGAATGGATTGTGACCCCCCACAGTTTTTGTTGTCGTGTTATTATTATTTATTGCTTTTATATTGATAATTTAGATTTTTTCGATTTTCTGTTTTGCTTACAATATTCTACACATACAAAACTAAAGCGCAAATGATGTAGATTTGAAATCGATTTCCAATGGATGGGAATTTCTTTTTCCAGTATTTCTACATTTTATTTCACATGTGAATGGAATTTCTTCCATTTCTGATTAATTTTATTACAAAAATTACAACAAAAAAATTGAAAAAAAACGCCAGCGGCTGTAATGGCTCAACACATCAATCGATTTGATTCCATAATGGATCGCTTGTGTATTTTCACATTCATCCAAATCAAAACAATCATCATTATCGCCACTAGCGATCATTCGACGCTGGTCGTCGTCGTAGTGTGACGAGTTTGTTTTTTATCAATTCTATTTTTGATGCCAATGTTTTGTTTTTATATTTACTATTAACAAAAACGTTTAAAAATAGTGCGCAAATAGTTTCTTTTTCATTTTGTATTCGTATTTATTTTCATTCTTAGTTTGTTTTGTTTTCTACTTTTTAATTATTTAGTTATTCAATTTCTTGCAAAAAAAATGTGTTTTGTTTTCATGTTGTTGTGTTTACATTTGTTTTGTTTACATAAATTGATCTCTTGTTTTGTAAAGTCAGAAACAGAATGCATCGCCATTTGCTCTCTCTATTAAATGCAAGAGTTACCAGATTATTTTATGTGTAACAATTTTTGAAACTGTTTTTACACCGACCAACATTAGCGCATTTCGAAGGCTATCTCCGTTAACTCACGCTAACCACGGTGCTTACACGTACAATTTCAATCTGTAACAACAGAAGTTTAATTTTTATACTCATTTTAAACTGGTGTACAATTTGATGCAGCACTATTAATTATAAAAAAAAATCAACCATAATGAAAGCATAAGATCGAACATTTTCCGACGCGTTGCCGCCACCAAAAATTTTTTGAAGCTCACACCGTTGCCGATGTAATTGGATCTTATTGGTTGAAAATGTGAGCCGATTTTATCGACTGACCCGATTTGACAGGCGAATCCAAATTTAAAAGTTCAGTAATATCAAAAACATCCAAAATTTGTGCAAAACTGGCAAAACCAAGAGATGCCAATTTAATTTTTCTGTTGTGCGCCGTCTTTGATAATTTTGTCTCGGCACGGGGTTCGTCTAAAGACACCGCCTGAAATGAAATATCAATTTAATCTCAAAATGGGTGGTGTAATCGGCAAAAATTAGATAACAAGGTTAATGCTAACCCGGCCGCGATTAACTGCGGTCTACATACGACATTATACGTCATTTACACCGTCCAATCTTAGCGCATTTCGATGAGTATCTCCGTTAACCCACGCTAACCCAGAATAGTTCTCATACAATTGTAATCTGTAAAAACAAGTTTAATTTTTAACCTCATTTTAAACTGGTGTACTATTTGATGACAATACAATAAAAATTGATGACCGAAAATTTGCCGACGAGTCGCCACCAAAAAAATTTAATAATTTAAATTTTAACAAAATTTCAATATTCAACAATTTTTGAAGCTAACGTCGCCGCCGATATAATTGGCTCTAATCGGTTTAAACTGTATTCCGATTTGAACGACACGTCCGATTTGACCTACCGATCTAATTTCAAAGTTTCAGTCAGCTATTTCAAAAACATCCCAAATTTTTACATAACTGATAAAACCAAGAACCGCCAATTTAATTTTTCTATTGCGTCGCCGTCTGCGATAATTTTGTCTCTGCACGGAATTGGTCTAACCACAAAGTTGCCACCTAAAATGTCAATAGTCTCTAATTGGGTGATGTAAACATCACAGATTAGAGCACAAGGTTATCGCTAACCTGGCCGCGGTAAACTGCGGTCTAAATAAGACATTACAGTATAGACAAATAGGTATATCGCAATAACGACAAAGTAAAATCAATATTGGAATGGGTTTCAGCAAGTTATAATTATCCTTGAATGAATTTGACGAATTTGTAAACCTAATTGTGGCCCTTATTTGAAACTAAAATAATGTTTTAATTATCCATATGTATCTGTCAATATTATTTTATTTCACATATACTGCTTTTGACAGATTCAGTTGAAATGTTTGGATTTAATACCGGATGGCTCAAAATCTATCACAATATCGGAAGATGCTTTGGGCAAATAGCGGCAACTGCCGGGAATGCCCGTGACTATTTTTTTTTGAGGAACAATTTGTCACTGATTTTAGCGCAACGTGAATTTTGGAGATTTTCCGGCTGTGATACGCGCTCGTCTCGAAGAGACTGCAACAACGCGTGAAAAAAGAGGCGCCGGAAGGAAGAGTCTCGTTCCGACGAAACTCACAGAATAACGCCGTTGTGGCTGAAACTGTCGCGGATGAGCCGCCAATGTCAACTAGACGACGTTCCACGCAGATGACCATTACACGTCCTTCTCTGACCATCAGACCATCGTTCGCTTCTAAACTGCGATACACTCTACTGAACCTCGACGTCGCAGTAGACGATTTTCGATCGTAATTTATCATGAGTGACAAGCCCCATTTTCATCTTAACGGATTTCCACGAAAGATCATTACATCCACTCTTAAGTCACCGCAACATGGTTACTGTAAGCGATACATAACTGTGATTAACGAGCTTTTTGGGACTACTTGACATGTGGTTCCAATAGGACGTTGATACAACTGCACATTAAGCTCGGGCGAGGGTGGACATTTTGTAGGGTTGCGTTTCTTGGTTACCTAATGTCTTGTTTTGGCGATTTACAGTTGCCGGCTACTGATCGCCCTATTTGACCGCTCCGGTTTCTTTCTTTGGGGATTTTGACATCACTGATCTATGTGAACAAACGACATACTCTGAATGCTCTCAAAGAGAATATCCGACAAGAGTGCAAGAACTTAAAGTCCAACTTAAAGTCCATTCTCGCCAGAATGCGGTAGGTAAAAAGAATGGCTATCAACAATGGCGTCGCATCCTTGACCTATATTATCTTCAAAAAGTAATGGGAAACAACCTAAAGATCGAAATGAACATACAACAAATTTTGAAATGATGTCAATACATTTTAAAGATATAGCAAATCAACATCGGGTGCTGTTTTTGGGGCCACCAACCATATATAACATCTTGACACGTCCTTTGCAAGCACGCAGAGAAGACTGCTATTTGCATTAACTATTATTGTGGATGCAACAAATCGTTAATAAAACAAAGTTATTTTTACTTTTCGATAGTGAAACTGTATTACTCTGTATTTATTCACAATAGGCGTGTTTTGATTACACCGCTTGCTTAGTTACCGCTTATTTTGTATGGAAGATCGCTTGTCTGAAGGGGAGTATTTTTACCGGACGTTACCAAACAAAATTCTCGAGGAAAATCTGATTCATCCACAACGAGTTGTTTGATGCGGTTTTTCGCAAGACAGCATCATAGGCCCATTTTTATAGAATAAAGATAAAGAATAGTATAATAAAATTAATAAATACTTCTTTATTTTCTTGTTCAGGCTCAAGATCATTCTATTTCTCTATAAATATAGATATAGTTTTTTGAAAAAGAAGATATTTTGCAAGTGCATCCTTATGATTCCTGCCAAACCGTATAGCTATTTCAGATCTCGCCACAGATCTTCATCAGCGTTTTTTTGGAATGCTGCTTTTTAAAAATTTATCAAACTAAATGCAAAGGGAAACTCATCTGAATTGAAAATTTTCCACTATGCAAGTGTTCGGGCACGGCGAAACAACAGGGAATAAAAATTTTTGGAATTTCGAAGTTTAGGGATTGATTTAAGATGTTCTATGTTTGATTATAAATGTTTATCTGTTGCACAATATTCTATGTTGGATTATTGCAATTTCCTATCAATTACATTAAACGCTTTATTTCACATTTTAGAAGTTTCCAATATAAATTATATTTTTAGGGTTTTCTTAAAATCCTTGACTTGAAGTATTATTGCTTTAATTTGGAATAGAAAGCAATCATTTTAGAATGGTGCCATAACCCGGAATTGTTCTCTGATTTGTTTCTAACATTAGTTCCGATTTCACAAAAATGTTTCCACAGGTACTCGAAAGATAATACGTATACTCGGGATTCTGGGATCTATCGAAGAGTCAGTAAACGTTTTTCTGAGTACTTTTTAATAATTCTTTCAAACCATCTTCTATTCCCCATAAAGTATATCACAATCTGGCAACTCTTTCCCTATCTGTATGGCAAAATTGTATTAATACATTTGTTATTGGTTTTATTATTATTATGTCTTTCGCTTGTCATTTAGATTGTGGCAAACGAAGATAGAGCAAAACCGAGAGAGACAGATCATTAACACGATGACGGTGACGCGCTGGCGTTATGTGTTTTTGTGTTTATACATCAACATTTTAACTCTTTCAATTTGTCATTGCTTGCTGCTGGCGCTGTCACACATCTGTCAAGCGTTGTTGACTGACGCATTCATACTGTTGTTGGTATTATTTGCATTATTGTTGTATTATCACTCATTTTGTTTTGCTAGATGTTTCGTTCATTTGCCATTGCCGTAGCTGTGGTTGAATTCTCGATCTATTCCGTTTTTTATTATTTTTATTATTGTTGTGGTTGTCGCCGCCATATTATTATCGCCTTTTTTGTTTTGCTAAATTGCGTTTCTGAAAAACATTGTTTATTTCTTCTTCTTCGTTTTCTCCCCTTTCAAATTGTAACGTCTATTTGCGATGACAGTCGCAAAATAGCAAACAAATGTCTGACTAAATTTTTCTGTTTAATTTAACAATCAACGGACTGCCGAAGAGTGACGAGGGGCTATACCTAGGGTGACGACAGACATTTAGGTATACAGATAGATGTACATATGTATGTATGTATAAAATGTTAGTAAATGTCAACAATTGCAGGTATAGGATTCGACTAGTAACAGGTGTTTTATTGTGATTTGAATATCTGCACTGTTTAGTAGAGTTGTTTTAATAGGAATTTCACGGAAAGTGTGGTGTGACACTTTTTTGAGTAACGCAAAATGACTTGATTAGCTTAGAAGCAAAATACGTTATCTCCATTTTAGTTATTATCTAAAAATATATATTCACATGGGCTTAACCCGAAGACCACCTTATATTCCAATTTTTCAGTTCATAATTAATTGTCTGATTAATCAATTATAATGTGATGTTAACAATAGTTTAATCATGCGACGGGGTTTTCGATGGTCTTGTTAATTACACAATCATTTGTAATAATATGATGGCAATAATGTCGGATATAGGAAAGGGGAATTGGAAAACAGCTGAGTACAAAGCAGAGTTAGTAAACAAAACAAACATTCGATCAAATAGAAAAAATAACTTGTATTAAGGGCACCTTAGACCAGCGGTTTGTCGGGCCGACTCATCTCCCAGTGTAAGGTGAAGTCAGGCAGTCGGCCGACTAGTCGGGCAAAAACCAAAACTAGTTTGATTTTCAGAAAGTCGGCTAGTGTAAGGCGAAACAATGCCCGACACAAAAGTCGGCCGACAGGTCCGCACGTCTAAGGTGCCCTTTATAAAAGAAAATAATAGCAAATGTCAAAAAAGTTCTTAAAATATATCCTTTTTTATATTTACTGGAAAAATACCACAAAGATAGAATATAAACGCACAGATAACGTTAGAACTGAGGAGAAAATATACGTACATACATATGTATGCAAAAGAATATGAGAAGAGAAAATCTCAATCGGTGATGGGTTTACAACATTCTTCAATTGTACCAAAGTCGCCAAGATATTGTACCAAATGAATTAAATGCACCATTTATTCGATGTCCTAATTTTTACTTTTGTTGGGACAAAATTTTTAAATGAACTGCTCTTTCAACAGAAGAAATACCTGTTTGTTATGGCGGAAATCTCCTTCCCAAAGTCAGAAATATTAAATTATTGTTCGTTTTTAATTTAACCATTTAAATAAAAATTCTACATTAGTAAATCCATGTTCAAATATACATATTTCATTCCTGTAAACACCTGATTTTTGTAAAGCAAACCAAATGTTTGGTGGGTTGAAATCTCGAAAACTTCAAAATCCCGGAATACCTGAACGACGCTTTGTTAGTATCTAGGAAATTTTTCCTTTGCCAACTAAATCGATTAAAATAAGGGATATTCAGTGAAAAAAATCAAAATGTAATGAAGTGTTAGAGTAAAGATATTTGTGTAGATCCCAAATAACACGAAAATTGTTAAAATTAAAGATTGCTCTCATTCTCTATATGTTTTCCTCGTAGGTCTCGGAGCTCGTTAGTACAAAAATCAACTAGTGCACACTCTTAAAGTATTACTCGGTGATGTAAAGCATTGTTCATTTAAAGTTGCACACCCTCTAGCTGTAGCAACGGCGCCCCTAGCGATGACAATCAGAATATCTAAAAATGAGTGTTGATGCTGCAGATAACGGTTATGACAAAAATATTTGAAGTCAATTGGTTTAAGCACATCGAAGTAGCACGTGATGGAACAAAGAAACGAAAATAAGTTTGCAATATTACTTGCTTAATCCCACATGGTCGAGTAGAAAGCTGGCTAATTTCTTTAAAATTACAAAGGGAACAGTTTGTAGGACCATAAATCGGTATAGGGAGACCTAAACAGGAGTGGAAGAAAGAAAAACAATTGCAACAAAATTAGGAACACGTGACAAAATTTTAAGCACAAAAGTGTAGCTATCAATCAGGAAAAACCCAGAATTATCCGACAATGACCGACAATGACCGAACAACAGAAAAAAAAGGAAATTTAATTCGAACTGGAGTACAGTAAGAAGAATTAGGATAACATAAAATGACATAAAATTCGGTCGTTGCAACCGAATTGATGCCAAATTCGGTTACTACAACTGTTTTAATGCCAGATTCGGTTACTCCAAACGAATTTGGTACCAATTTCTGTTCCTGCACCGAATTAATTTGATCCAACCGAAATTTTAGAAAATTTAGTTGACTGAACGAATATAATTGAAATTCAGTTGTCACAACCGAATCAATTACGAAACGATGTTGCTTCAACCGAATATCGGTTGTGGGAACTAAATTCGATCGTAACAACCTCAATTCGGTTGTGGCAATCGCAATTCGGTTGTGGCAATCGCAATTCGGTGGTATCAGCCGAATTTACAGTAGCTACAACCTCTTCAAACAATTAGTTCTCCGGGTGTATGTGATAACTCTAGTTGTAGTGTACATTTAAACTGATTTTGTGTCAAATAGTTTAAATGGAGAAAAAAAATAAAGGACCGTTCTTGCACGATATGCTGTAATCCTTGTTGAACATGTAAGGTAGTCCCTAGTCTGACCAGCTCATCCGCTCTGCTGTTCCCCGGAATGTTCCTGTGCCCTGGCAACCACATGAGGTGAATATCTTACTGCTGGGCCAGATCGTTAAGACATCTGCCACAGTCCTGAATACTGATTCCAGGTTGAATACAGGAATACTGATTCTAGGTACTGGATGACCGCCTGACTGTCAGAGAAGTCATTGACCCCCAAGACTTCTGGACTACAATTCCTCGGCCAGTCGGTCACTTCTTTAATATCCAAAATTTCAGCCTGATGTACGCTACAATGATCAGGTAATCTACGGGAAAAGGACAACCCTAGTCCCCTAGATTAGATCCCGTAGCCTACCGGATCATTCATTTTCGAACCATGCGTGTAGAAATGCACATATCTCTCTTTAGCAGGAACTCCTTTGTTCCAGGAATCTCTTTTCGGAATGAGAGTGAAATTTCCGATCCAATAGTGGCTCCGCTTTCGAGTAGTCGACAAATGCAGGAATGTTGAGAGTACCTTCCAGCACTGTTCCATGACCGACTGCGACCAAACCCCTTTGTGAGAGTTTTCTTAGCCTGATGGCAGACATGGAAGCAATCTGCTTACCTATAATGTCTACCGGCGACAAGTATAACATTACATTCAGTGCATCAGTAGAGTGGTGCGCATAGTACCAGTGATGCACATATATCTTAGTCATTCTCGGAATCCTAGACAGTAGTGCACAATAAGTGAGGTTTTCAAAAACCTGTGTACAATTCTCGGGCAAAGTCCCCATTTGCAACACATAACCCCATTTTCAATAATCTGTCCTGAACTACATATTCGGTATAAAAGACGCTTTTCCTTTTGCCATTAACAAATTTTAATCCACAAATTCAATTTTAAGGAGTTTTAAAAACCTTAAATTGATTTTTTTTACAATTTTGTAGGGGTTTGAAATTTACCAAAACTAAGTTTGATTGTACCGTCGAACCAAAACAGTTGTATAACATATATTTTTTTTTTGAAATATCGAGTGAGAGTTCGAAAACATTGATATTTTCTTCCTACACCATAGTACTACACTGGCGGAAACTTTCCACCGATATTTCGCGGATAGTTGAACTTAAGGCCACGGCCTACTATCAGATCTGTCAAGACTATTGCTTTACGCATATACACATTTTTCAGATACACAACGCCGCAAATCGTTGGATTTGATTAATTTTTATTTATTTTTTTGTTTATAATTATTACACCGTACGACAATTTAAAAAAAAGTCGTTACACTTGAACCGGATGATATACGTCTGAAACTATAGGTAAAATGGAGATAATTGGCGTTTTCAGTTTTTCATTTTCTCCTCCTGTTGCCCCATAAAAGGACTACAAATTTTCAAAGGATAAAATTTTTCAAAAAAAAAGATAAATACTTATTCCTCCAACCCTACGATACCGATATAGGTGTCAACTTAAAGAAGAGAATTATGGCTATTTTTATTATTATTTTATTTATACCATTCCAGGATAAAAAAGAAATTTTTTAAATTTTTGAAAAATTATAACCTTTAAAATCCTTTGAAAATCTCCAACAATTTATTCGAAAAAAATATATGATAATAGCCTGTATATAGTGTAATACTCCCCAAAATTTCAACATTCCAGCTTTATTAGTTAATTTTGAATAAAAGTTTACATAAAACTCTTCCAGCAAAAAAAGTACTTTATTATATGGAACAGATTATATTTTTTTTTAAAAAGGAGTTACACTTGAACCAGATGATATAACGATTAGCTTATAGTTTCATTCTTATACCATCTGGTTTAAGTGTAACTCCTTTTTAAAAAAATTGTATACTCTGTTCTATATAATAAATTACTTTTTTTGCTGGAAGAGTTTTATGTAAACTTTTAATAAAAATTAACTAATAAGGCTAGAATGTTGAAATTTTGGGGAGTATTACACTATATACAGGCTATTATCATATATTTTTTTCGAATAAATTGTTGGAGATTTTCAAAGGATTTTAAAGGATATAATTTTTCAAAGTTATATTTAAGTCTTTTTTATCCTAGAATGGTATAAATAAAATAATAATCAAAATAGCCATAATTCTCTTCTTTAAGTTGACACCTATATCGGTATCGTAGAGCGGGAATAAGTATTTATCTTTTTTTTTTGAAAAATTTTATCCTTTGAAAATTTGTAGTCCTTTTATGGGGCAACAGGATGAGAAAATGAAAAACTGAAAACGCCAATTAACTCCAATTTACCTATAGTTTCAGACGTATGTATATCATCCGGTTCAAGTGTAATATGGACTGTCGGACGGTGTTATAGTGTAAATTAAATGCAAAATTTGGAATACATGTTTCTCATCAAAAATAGAGTTACATTCTATTTTTCATCCTGCGATGCATTTGCACAGAGCTAATGCCCTAACGAAAGCTTTAAGTATACATAATCCTCTGTTGCTAAGAAATCTGAGTGCAACATTTCAGATCTACTGCAAATAATGCGTACATTATGTTGAGAAACATGTACCGTTTTCCAGTTATTTTACAGTTCGACACAAAATCAGCCTCCTGCCTATGTTGTTCGCAACATTTGTTGGTTACATTATATAGTTTTATTTCTATATAGATTATGTTACTAACCGTCGACTAACATGCTATTTTATAGTTTGAAAGCAACAGCAGCCACCTAGCACCAATAAAAGTTAACAGCAGTCGTATGTTAAAATTTGAAACTACATTGTTCATAGTTTGATGGCCATTGACTGTCATCATTAAGTTTGTGTTCGTGTCTTTGCTATAAACTGTTATAAATTGCAGACGATGTGTCTGTACTAAAAGCTCAAGAAAGTTTCGAACTTTAAAGCTTTGCGTTAAAGCTTTCACTGTATGGTATTAACACGTCTCTGCGATGTTCTGTTTTTAATACTAATCACAAACTAACAGATGGCGCTATATGTGCTTACTGTTAATACACACAAATTCAAAGACGAAATTGAATGATTCCTTTGCAGAATAAAAGAATTTGGTGAGTGTATTAAGGACAGACCCGACTTAGGTCTCACAATTTTTTGTTTATGTCCTGATGAAATTTAGATTTAGAGGCAAAATAGTATTTGAGAAATTTTCAAAAAACTTTGTCAATACCGTAGCGCATTTTCGAAATAATTGAATAATATTTTTTTTTTGTAAATCATTCCAATCCTCTTTCTCAATTCCTTACGTGTCCTCTTTGTCCTTATTTCGAGAAATAGCAAAAAAATACCTTGAAGCCGTACTTTTTGGCATTCTATGTTCCACAAAAAATGCTGCTTAGGTGTTGTCTCAAAGACCAGAAATCGATATCTTCAACTTTTGCTGGTCCTGGCTGTGTTTAAATAGCGACCTAGAATAGTTAGTTTGAAGGTTTAAGGGCGAGTTTTACAGTCGCCATTTAAAAGCTCACAGAACATTTTCATATTAAATGTCATTTAAAGCCCCGTTTTCAGGTCTTGCGAAATTTTCGTAAGAAATTTTGTCATTTATCTCTAAACGGAAAATATTGTTGCAGAGAGTTACCACATATCTTTGATTTACCTGGCAAATATTTCATTAATAATTCCTCTTCGCACTCCATTTTATTTTGTTTACTAAAATAAAGGAAATGTCAAAATTCCTGGCCCAAACAATTATCAAACAATTGTTTTCGTACGAAATAAATTTGGAGTAACAACCCTGTAATGGATTTTGATTACGAAATTTTCGGGAAGAGCTGAGTACCAAGTAAATGAAAGGTGATCGAAATTTTCGTTATGTTTTATAATTTTTACTAAAATAATCGGAATATCAAAATTCCGATCCCAAACAATTATCAAACAATTGTTTTCGTACGAAATAAATTTGGCGTAACAACCCTGTAATGGATTTTGCCTACGAAATTTTCGGGAAGAGCTGAGTACCAAGTAAATGAAAAGTGAGCGAAATTTCATAAAATCTGAATACCGGGCTTAAGTGACAAGCGTCGGGCATTTAAAGTACATTTAAATGGAGCAATTTCAACTGTGAAACAGGCTATAAATGTTCTGGAAAATGGTCACCTCTTGATTTTAGAAAAGATGGTGGAAAATAAAATCGACATGTTCCCGGCAGAATCTATTAAGCGACAAAATGGAAATTGTTCACGAAAGGAAAAAAAAAAGTATTATTTTTTCGGATATTACTATTTCATTTGCTTAATAACTCATGACGTGTTTATGCAAGGGACATTCTCTGTATATCGAAATGTGGAGCTTGGCATAAATTTTGAGAATATGGAAAAAAGTCATTGTCGCCAAATATGTCGCTTAATACATTTAAATGGAGAATTTTCAACTGTGAAACTGGCAATAAATGTTCTAGAAAATAAAATTAAGATATATAGATAGATATGAGTCTTTTTCGTCCTTTTTTTTAAATAGTTTTGAATTTTAAATTTAATTAATTTATCTTGATTTTCTTCTCGGGTTTCTACTACGCAAATTCACGCACTTCCCGCGGCAATACTTGGTGAAATTTGTTGGTGAAGTAAAGGGTTTTTCAATAAGAGCGCTACAAAAGTTTTTTTTAAATAAAACAAAACCGGTTTTAGATACCAATGAAATTCTTTATTCCTGTGAATGTACGTTCGATGCCATTCTGTATGGAACTCGATCTCTTTTGCATGGCCACCACTGGCACGCTTGCAGAAGTCCAGACGCTGAACCCAATTTTCGACAGTTTTCAAGCATAAATCGGCCGATACTGCTGCAATTTCACGTTCGATATTCGTACGAAGTTCATCAATCGTCGCTGGCTTGCTGGCATAGACCATAGACTTGACGTAGTCCCACAGGAAATAATCTAACGGCGTCAAATCGCACGACCGAGGCGGCCAATCGACTGGGCCATTTCGTGAGATAACACGTTCACAAAACTTGGTTTCCAATAAATTGATTGTGGCATTCGCTGTGTGGCTTGTGGCGCCGTCCTGTTGGAACCACATGTCCTCCAAGTCCATATTATCCAATGGGGGCCCAACGTATTCGGTTATCATTGAACGGTAGCGATTCGCCTTCACAGTAATGTGGCGGTCTTGATCATCACGGAGGAAGTACGGCCCAATGACGCCGCCGGCCCATAAACCGCACCAAACCGTAATTTTTTGGGGATGCAATGATGACTCATGGATTACGTGTGGATTGCAGTCCGACCAATAATGCATATTTTGCTTATTGACGAAGCCATTCAGCCAGAAATGAACCTCATCGCTGATTGTTGAGGCCTCTTAAAGTTGAGGCCATTGACTCCAAATTTCGGTAGTAAATTTTAATAATTTCGACTCGTTGTTGGCTCGTATTTCTTTCCATGATGAAATGGCAAACCTTACTGAAGAGAAATGTCAAAAGAGCGGGAAAAAATATGGCGTCGTTTGCTGTCCCTCTCGATTAACTTTCGTAGCGTCTCTGTTGAAAAGCCTTTATGTCTATTTCAGGTTGCGGAAAATTATAACGACAAATTTTTTAACGAAGGTTGCCAAATAGTATATTACAGAATCATATCAGTTTGGTTTATTGTTTTGAATGTAGCTAAATACAAAATGTTCCTTAATCTGTAATTTCGAATGAAGGACAAAACTAAATTTTCAATTAAAAATATTCAGACACGTTTTGCATTAAACATAAACATTTTCGTGGAATAGTCGAATGCTCAAAAGTACGGTTTTAAGGTACTTTTTTTTTGTCATTTCCCGAAATAAGGACGAAAAGGACACGTAAGGAATCAAGATACAGGATTGAAATGTTCACTGAAGACAGCTTATCTCGAAAATGCGCTACGATATTGGCAAATATAGCTTCTTTTTCGGCTCAAAATTCATCAGGCAATAAAAAAAATAGTGGAACGTAGGGGGATCCTTTATTCTTAAGACATTTGAAAGGTTACTGGACATTCATGTTCGAAGTAATCTTCCACAGAATCTACTATAGAGTTCTCAGCATGCCTATATTAAGGCCGGGTCAACTGAGACGGCTCTCCACTCTATAGTCAGCATAATATAAAACTCTCTTGAGAATAAGGTCTTCGCTCTGTGGATCTTCCTGGACAATGAGGGAGCCTTCAATAACGTTCAACCTTCGGCGATTCTCAGGTCGTTACAGAATCTAGGAGTCGACATCTTAGTGACGCCTAATTGGGAAGCTTCTGGTGGATAGATCCGTCAAAGCTGAATGGAGTATTGTTACAATTGCTAGGAACGTTAACAGGGTGACACCGCAGGGGGGAGTTCTGTCTCCACTATTATGGTTAACTTCTGTCAATGAACTGCTTCTTGAATTGGACAGGTCTTTGCCTATGCCGATGATATTGTTATCATCTGTACGGGTAGAAACCTCAATTTACTTAGCATTCGTACAACCAGCCTACTTAGTCTGAATTCGAACTGGACCGCTAACGACGGACTATCACTTAACCCACTGAAACCCGAGCTTATCTTGTTCTCTCGGAAATATAAAATACCCGCATTTGAACTGTCGTCAGTTAATTGGGTGAAATTACAGTTGACGGAAAAGGTCAAGTATATGGGAATAATTCTCGACAGAAGACTGTCTTGAAAACCGAACGTGAAGGAAAGGGTGAAAAAGGCGTCTGTTGATCTTTACTGCTGTAAAGGGGCGATAGGAAAGCGCTGGGGACTGTCTCCTAAGATCGCCATGTGGATTTATACGGCAATAGTCAGACCAATACTTCTCTATGGCATCGTAGTTTGGTGGAGGTCCCTCCAAAAGAAGTATATTCTGAATTCCTTGATGAAAATTCAAAGATCAGGACTGATTAGCGTTAGTGGGGCAATGGGCACGACGTCAGGTACTGCACTCAGTGCTATCCTGAACATCTGTACTCCTGATGTCATGGCCGAATCGGCAGCCGCTACATCCCTGGTGAGAATCAGAGATTGTGGCGTTTTGACATCGGGGCATTCCGGACACGCTGAATTGCTACAACGGATCAACTCTAATTCCGGAAAAAAACGGACTACTGTACCCCCTACCTTCTACCAGCGACAAATCTAAAGACTTCTATTCCGAACAGGAAAACCTGGGAAAAGTCACGGGAAGCGGATACCAGTAGTATCAGATTTTTCACGGATGGATCAAAGTTGGACGAGCAAGTACGCTATGGGGTCCATTCACCGGATCTAAATGTAAATATCTCCTTCAAGCTGCCTGATCACTGTAGTGTATTTCAGGCGGAAATTACCGCCATACTGGAGGTTGCTGAACTACTGAAAAGAAGTGTCACAACCCTCCGGAGAATATGTATCTACACAGGCAGCCAGGCTGCCATAAAATCCCTGGAAGCCATGGTTACTACGTTCCTGACGGTGAAAGAATGCCACTCATCCCTTAGGGTGATGACAGAGTATTTTGATATCAGGCTCATCTGGGTACCGGGACACAGCGACATTCCAGGCAATTGTGTAGCGAATGCGTTAGCTAGACATTGCACTACGGCACAGGTTCTACCGGCAAAAGAAGGTGTTAGTATGCCAATCTCTACCTGCCGTTTGCAGATCAGACAGTGGGCCGATAATATGTTCAAGGACAAGTGGAGACTTACTTCAACTTGCAAACAAGCCAGGGTCCTCTGGCCACAGATGGACAGGAAGACGACTAGGCAACTACTTAACTTGCCGAGAGGCAGGTTATCCACAATGATAGGAACACTTACGGGACATTGTCTTGTAGTAAAACACACCCTAAGATTGGGACATAGAAACTCCACTCTCTGTAGATGCTGCATGGAAGAGGACGAGGAAACGACGAAACACCTTCTCTTGGATTGCCCTGCTCTGGCAGGACTGAGAAGTAGGATATTCGGAACACATTTACTTAGCACCGAAGCCCTACAGGATATTACTGTAGGTCTGATAGACAAATTCATTGATAGGGCAAATTGGCTAGACGACTAGTCAATAGTTGCTATAGGGGAACTGCAAGTGTGCTAGACGACGTGCCTTGCAGCCTTTTCAACCAACCAACCAACCAACCAAGGGGGATCTATTGTACTTCCGGAGTTTTAATATACTCAGCTAAAGCTTTCATTCCATAAATTAATCATTCACCCCTCAGACAATTACCTCCATGTTGTTGCACTGTGTAATATTTAAACTTTCAAAAATTATTAGAAAATATTTATAATTTATTGTTTTCTTGTTCTCTTTTCAGGTAAGCCTACTTTCCCTTCTAAGGTACCATAATGCTCTAACTTAACTGTAAGTTTGTATCAATTTCTTGAAATCCATCAAATGTCATCATTCTCTATAACTTTGTATATTTTTTTCTTTTCGAATTCTATTTTGTACATTTTATTTCTCATTCTATCCGAATGCATCTACATTTTATACAAGTATTTGTAAATATTTACATTATAATGTAGGTTTAATTTATATACATATTTATATTTTCCTCCACCACTATGACTTACATGATCACCTTAGTCACTTCTCTTCAAAGAGATCCCCTTCTAAAAATTGTCACTTGTTATGTGATTTGTGAAATACAAAGTAACAACAATTGTCCTTTCACACTGTAAATAGTATTAAGTCAAATTGTCTATTATTTGTTTTCTATTTTGCCACAAACAAATTCACTTTTTGTATAGAATTTATTAAATAATATACAATAATATAAGAAATCACATTTCGATTTTGTCTGGTGATTTTTTTTTGTGTGGAGTGATTAATTTTTAAACGGTTGTAAAATACATGTATTTTTAGTTATAAAGTAAGATAAGATGTTAAAGAGATCGCATGATTGAAAATGGCCTGGTATGAGATCTCTTTGGTACATGTATATACACAGAATTTGTCTTGTCTGTAGTAGCTTCTCAAGCAACACCTCTTGAAATCAGTGTAAATGTCCAGGTCTTCTCATTAGTTTAGTAACAAATCGAAAGGGCTCAGGTCACTGTGCAAAACTCTATACAATTCCTTCATGAAATATGTCGATCACATACTTTCATTAGAACCTTTAATTCGGCATCCAATAGAACACAGCAGGAAATTGCTGACTAAAACTCTAGCAAGGCTCTTCAACACATAATTTTCTCCCTATGATACAGTTATAATAAACCATCTTCTGTAAACGAAAACTCTCAAAGTTTAATATAAATAAGTACCATTATATCCCAACAAGGGTCAGGGAAGAGCTTCCCACAATCAGTGAGCTATGCGGTTTTAAAGGACCTGATTGGGACCTATTGTTTCACACCGGTTCCTGAAAGTTTTTTGAGACGCTAATTCAAAGTATATCCTTTCAGAATTGGTGTAAGACTGTAGGTCAAGAACAGCAAGTCCAAAACCAAATTCCGAATGTGAGTAATCGTAAAGGGATTTACCTAAACACTTCATGGAGTTAAAAGTTTCCACTTTCTAGCAGTTTACTAAAGTGAACGCATTAATATCTGCAACATGAATCCTTATTTGTTGAAAATCTTAAGGAAATCTCAGAACCTCTCTGATATCCTATCCCTATACTCGTTGCTACAACTGGATGTCTGGGAATATGCCAGTAACTTCTGCCCAGTGACTTACCATGGCAACCCTTTTTTCTGAATAAGCGAGCTGCATTTGTCTCTTCGTTGTGCATGACTCTACTCGTGCGCACTGCACTCTTCTCATGATTATCTACATTAAGACGTTGAAGAGATCATCATACGAGGGCGGATCAACAAGTCCGTGACTTTTCGAACTTCGCTCGTAGTTATATGAAATCCAACACTGCTCCCATCAAGAAGCCCCTGTTACTAGGCTATTGTCAAATTTTGAGCAAGTTCCGTCATTTACTTTGGATTTTTTTAAAAATGGAAAAAAGTGAAGTTCGAGTGCTCATTAAGTGTTAATTTATTGCGAAAAAACCCCGTCAATCAAACCAAGGAACTCTGCACTGCACCATCGTGTTCAATGGTAAAAAAGTGGTTTACTTTTTAAATGATCAGTTGGGTGTAAGAAAGTTGTCTGCAAGATGGGTGCCGCGTTTGCTCTCAATTGACTATAAATGCACTGGTGCACACGTGTGTAGTCTCAATGGCAAAATTCCTTGAATTGGGCTACGAATTGTTACCTCATCCGCCATATTCTCCGGATTTAGCCCCCAGTGACTACACTCACAGAAAAATTCAGTTGAGACAGCCGAATTAGCCGTAACCGAATTTAGAGGTTGTCACAACCTCATTAGAGGTTGACACAACCTCATTAGAGGTTGACACAACCTCATTAGAGGTTGACACAACCTCATTAGAGGTTTACACAACCTCATTAGAGGTTGACAACCTCATTAGAGGTTGGCACAGCCTCATTAGAGGTTGACAACCTCATTAGAGGTTGACACAACCTCATTAGAGGTTGACACAACCTCATTAGAGGTTGACAATCTCATTAGAGGTTGGCACAGCCTCATTAGAGGTTGACAACCTCATTAGAGGTTGACTCAATCTCATTAGAGGTTGACACAACCTCATTAGAGGTTGACACAACCTCATTAGAGGTTGACACAACCTCATTAGAGGTTGACACAACCTCATTAGAGGTTGACACAACCTCATTAGAGGTTGACACAACCTCATTAGAGGTTGACACAACCTCATTAGAGGTTGACACAACCTCATTAGAGGTTGACACAACTTAATTAGAGGTTGACACAACTTAATTAGAGGTTGACACAACCTCATTAGAGGTTGACACAACCTCATTAGAGGTTGACACAACCTCATTAGAGGTTACTAAACTTGTGTCGAACTCGTTCACTAGTTCTCGAACTCGTTCATTTAAGGTGTCCGGTCATCCTAAATGAACTAGGAAGTTCATGAACTACCCAACTCTAAGGTTACCATAACCTCAAACGACCGAACTTGGAAAGCTTCAAAGCTCTTGATATCGGCTTGGACATTCTCTGCGAAATAAGACGATTTAACACAAAAATCACAATAACAATATTTAAATACATAGAATTATGTGGTGGTAACCGAATTGAAAATGAAATTCGGTTATACCTACAGTATTCATGAGAAATTCAGTTACAGCAACCGAATTGATGCCGAATTTGGTCGTTGCAACTGATTTAAGGATTAATTCGTTTATTGCGACAGAATTGATACCAAATTCGGTAATTACAACCGAATTGATACCATATCCGGTAGTTATTCGATAGTTTCAACCGAATTGATGCCAAATTCGGTTACTGCAACTGAATTGATGTCTAATTCGGTTACTCCAACCGAATTTGGTACTAATTTCGGTTGTTGCATCCGAATTAATTTCAAATTCGGTTGTTCCAACCGTAATTTTAGAAAATTTAGTTGACTGAACAAATATAATTGAAGATTCAGTTGTCACAACCGAATCAATTATGAAACGAGGTTGCTTCAACCGAAATTTGGTTGTGGGGACTAAATTCGGTCGCACCAACCTCAATTCGGTTGTGGCAACCTCAATTCGGTGGTAACAGTCGAATTTACGGTTGCTACAACCTCTTTTCAAACAATTAGTTCTCTGGGTCTATTTCCTATTTCCAAACCTAAAGAAATGGCTCGATGGAAAGAGATTTAGCTCCAACAATGAAATTATTGATCAAACAAATGCCTATTTTATGGACCTCGAAAATCCTATTTTTGGAAGGGATAAAAAAATATTGGAGAAACGTTGCACTAAGTGTATTGAGCTGAAAGAAGATTACGTTAAAAAATAATTTTTTTTTTGAAAAAGAAAAACTGTGTTTCATTCAAAAAGTCACGGATTTATTGATCCGCCCTCGTAACATTTTTCGGCAACCAGTTTGATCTTTTGTTATATCTCTCCAGTTGGTAATACCAAGTGTACCCAGCGATTCGTCAGCGGTGTCTTGGTCTTCCTATTTTCGGTTTCGGTTTCGAAAACCCTTCGAGCGGGTTCGTCTTCATCCATTCTACTGACATGGCCTAGCCAGCGCATTCGCGTTCTTTTGATTCGCTTAACTATGTCATTGCAGGGATATATGTATGTAGTTCATACAGCTCTGGTTCATGCGAGTCCGATACTCGTTGTTGTATAGGGCCATACATTTTTCGGAGTATTTTTCTCTCGCAGACTATTAGACATGTTTCGTCTGCTTGCGATAAGACCCAGGATTCTGCGCCATAAAGCAAGACAGGTTGTATGAGAGTCTGGTATAGCTGGACTTTTGTTACTCGAAAGAGGGATTTACCTCGAAAGTGCTTGCTTACCACAATACTCGTATAACATGTATTCGCAAGCACAATTCTCCGCTTGATCTCAAGGCTGACGTTGTTGTTTTTGTTTACGGCAGATCAGACGTATATAAATTCGGCCACCACTTCGAAATTATAATGGTTATCAACGTTCACGGTTTGGTCTAATCGAAATGGAGCCCCTGCTCATTGAAACCATTAATTTTGTCTTGTCCTTATTTACCGTCAGACCCACTTTTGCTGACTCTTTCTCAATTCTCAAAAACACTGCATTAACTTCTCTCATTGTGACATGGGACTGTCGTGCATGGAGGTGGAAAGTTTCTGATAGCCATTAACTTGGGAGTGGCCAGACATGATTCCTTCACTGAGCACTCCAAGCAGCTCACTACTTCCACACAGTATGTCCTGGGCAATGGCTTTATTGGCAACCTCTGTTAGTGAGAAGGCGAGAAGGCGAAACAAATGAGCAACCTGATTGGTTATGCGATCACTTATACGTCTAAGGTTTATTAAGTGTCACTGTCACTGAAGTTCATCAGGATATCATCGGGCATATTCTTTTGTCTTTAGAAGGCGCATGAGCCAACATATGGGCCAACTGCGGATTGGCGGATAGAAACCAAAAACGAAAATCTAGGTTCAACATATTGCATCCTGGTCAGCGTCGGATCCATAATGGGCGGCTGCAATCAATTATTCTGGCAGTAGGTAAAATGCAGAAACCCGGTGGACTGGGTGTGCCTCCTGCCACCGCTCATAATGGCAGTGAATATAAGAAAGCGAAAGAGAAAACATAAACAGCCCTTATTTGTTGACGATCCCCGCAAATGCTGTTATATTTCCCTTAAAATTATAAAGTTGTTGATTCTAGTGACTCTTACTAACGAAGATGTTGTTAAAATTTTGTGATATTCGTGGAATTGTCAAATAATTTATCATTATTTTTGATTAAATTTTAGAAAGCAAATAGTGAACATTTTTGTAAAAATTCATATATAAAAAAGCCTAATACTTTTTAATATGAATCATCTGTGAAATAATTGACAGTTTGATTGAAAAAAACTCGTTAGAGAAAAAGAAAATAAAATTTTATAAGACATAAATATTTATTTTATAGAAAAACAGATCCATCTTTGTGCTAGCATTTTCCTTTTGTCTTCGTGATTAAATTTCTCTATTTTTTTTTCTTTTTGTAAAAGGTTTTCAATAAATTTTTCCTTTTATAGTCTTCCTATTGCTTCCTGATAAATCTTTTTTCCTTTTATCGCAACCTCAAAATTGTTTAATAATTCATTTAATACTGCAGTGATGGAGTAATTTTGTGCCCATTTTTGGTAGTGCTAATGAAAAATCTCTGCTGTCATAGTACTTATCTTCCAACCAAGATCTCATTGTACTGTATGTTCTTTTGTTGGTCTTCTTGTTGCGGCCAGGTTGCTAAGCAATCGACTTGCAACAATGTATGTTGATAATAATCTTCTCACTGCTTTGCGTTGCTGTTGCCACCACTAACTATTATTGTTGATGTTGCTGATATGATGGCTGCTGCTGCTGCTGCATATTTGTTTATTTTGTTGTTGTTGTTGTTGCTTTAATTGTTGCTACTGGCTGACTGGCTGGTTGGTTGGCTGCATTGTTGTTGCTTATTTGGGTCAGTTATGCATTCGCGCCGGTTATTTTGTATTTCTTGAATTTTGGCTAAAACCACAAAACAGCTATTGTTTCGGTTGGTGTTTATGTGGATTATTTTGAATACAATTTTAAAAATTTCCTCTTAACTTGAAAACATCTACTGACATCGAGCTTTTGACTATACGTTCGCGTATCACCACTTGGAGTTGCCAATGTTGGTTCATTGGTTTGGTTTTTTTTTCTGCTGTCGTGTTATGTTTACAAATTTGCTGCTGCTGCAATTCCATTCACCCAATTTTTTTTCGAAAAAAGTGCCAACAAACGTAAACAACACGTCAACAACATCCCAGCCCCATCATCTACTCGTGCAACTTTCAAACTTGCTGCAATGACCAATTTTTGGCACGTCAGATATATCATGTTACATAATTTGGAAATTCGGAAATTGTATTAAGATTAATTTCATATCAAAATGTATTTTTTATCACATAACCAATTAACTTGCTGATGACTCGAGTGGACTCCATTGAAGAATTTCTTTGGTATTTTAAATATTTCGATATGTTTTATTTATTTGGGTTTCCCAGTTGGTGATTTCCCTCTTTTGAGTAAGTATTCTACTGATATGATTCATTAGTTTTCATCATGTCATCCATTCTATTCACTCTTAATATGGTAGGGAAATAATTAATGTTATTAATAACATGGCGAGCGGTGGTTCCCCTTACTATCGCTAGTAATCACTTTTGTAGCAGTCACTACAAAAGAACTATAATACTTCGTTTCCTGCAAACATATTTATTTTACTTCACGCAAAGAAAAAACTCGTTCTTCCCAAACGAAATCTCAGATAACTGAAGTTCATTTGGGGACTGTAGTTGGGAGAAACGAACTTCTGTTAAGCCGTACATGTCATTTCGTTTGGTAGACCCGAAAAATGTTTGCAGCAAACGAGTTATGAATAATATAAGCTGAAAAAACGTTTGCGAGAAACGAAAACGGTTCCGAAACGGAAACGGCAACCGAGTTGTAGTTGCTCCAAACTAAAAAACGTTCGCGAGAACTGAAAAACGTTTGCAGTAAAAGAGTTATGAAAAATTAGAGTTGAAAAACGTTTGCGAGAAACCAAAACCGGTTCCACCAACGGTTCATTCGGTTACAGCAACGAGTTGTAGTTACCCTAAACTAAGAAAAACTTGATTTTGGTTTTACCCATACAGTTTGGTTTAAAGAATGTTGGCATTTTTGTCTATTTTTTCACTGTCTATTTACACGTCTCCCTCGCCTTGCATTCAAGTAACAACTAAAAGCGCAGCAAACTACAAACGAGTCAATTGTTCATCCAAGATATATTGACAAGAAGCATTAGAGTGTGTGATCACTGTTATTTGAATGCGAAAGTGTGTATGCCAAACGAGTGGATAAAACTGTGCATACAGTCGACAGACTGAGAGAAATTTACATTCTTCTTAATCTGTGCTCTCATTAGAAAAATGGCTAATTTCAGTTATCGCAAAAATTTTTCAAATTTGCGGCAACTGTACGCGTTTGATGCAAACGAGAATTCGTTTGCAACAACATGATACACATTTGCGATATACGAGTTTATTTGGGAGAACAACATGCGATTAAGAAATTAATACAAATCAATTAAAGTAACCGAGCAATAAACGTTTTTTTTTCTTTGCGTGCGCCTATACTCAATGTTATTTGCATGAATTGTTTCACCAAATCAAAACATCCCAAATGTCATTTGTATTGTATGTAAATGAAATTGTTATAATTTATTTTTACGCTAAACATAGCAAACGTTTGTCAACATGTATAAATTGAACAAGTGTATGTATGCACAAGTGTATGTAAAGAACTCAGAGTGAGTTAGGTCGGCAAGATACGTGTTTTCTACGAAACCTCTGGATTCCGGAGTGGTATGAAGTGGTAAGGTGCGCTTGCGAAAGTCTTAGGGGATACGTTTACCTTCTACGTTATGTTGACCCACACAAGCAATAACACATTAAAGGTGAGCCATGTAAAATTTGAAATTTTGTTAAATTTCGCTTTAAAAAAAAGTAACAATGGATTTTTTTTTTCAAAATTATGATTTTGTTGGTAAACCCCATTATTGACATTTATGAATGAAACACACAAAAAAAGGAAGGTTTCCCATTACATCCCATGAAGGAATTGGGTAGAGCTTCTCACAACCAGTGAACTGTGCGCTTTCTAGTTTTATACTCGAATGATTCGGACCTACAGTTTTACATCAGTTCGAAATGATAATTTTGAGAAGCTTTCCATACCATTCAGATTGATTGTCATATATTTTTTGTTTCTAAATTATACCAAAAATATAATCAAGGCTCAAAACCACCCAAGACAAGAAAATATATAGAGAAATAATTAAATTGTGTTTTGACTCTACGGGCATTTGAACCTGGACAACTCGGCTGCTTCCGTTTTCTAGTCGAATAAGCCAAGACATGTTTCTCGGAAACATAAATGTTCTTTTGCCGCAAATAAATTTCTTAAACAATGTTTAGTTGTCTATAATTTCGTGAGCGCGACTCATGGGTTCTATCCCTGCTGTGATATCTCTTTCGACGACGGCCATCTCGCTTAGTGACGGCAGCACTATCGAGTATTTAGTAGTGTCCAAAATTCCGAAATTTTTTCAAATCCGGTTTTCGGTTTGTCCGAAATATCAATTTTTTAAGAAACCGGTTTCCGTTTTTTCATTTCTTCAAAAAGCGGTGAAACCGGTTTCGTTTTTTCATTTCTTCAAAATGCGGTTAACCCGTTTTTGGTTTTTTTTTTTTAAGTTAAATGACGCAAATGTGCCACTTACAATAAATTTGGTTACCGGCCGTTTCATATTCTTATTCGCGTTTAAATTTCAAAATTTCATCACAGTATTTTAATTTTATATAACGTTTAAAATTTACATGTTATTTCAATTTGGAAAATGGATTTAATATAACATTTAAGTGTATTCAAATTCACACTAACCTCATTTAAATTTCCAAATCATATTCAAATATGTAAGAGATTTATATGAATGAAACTCTTATTATCATTAAAACACGTATTTAAATACAAATTTAAATTATAAAATTTTGAAAAAACTTGTGTCAAAAGATTGTTAATTCTTATTAAAATTATTCAATCATTTTGAAATTTGAAATCAAAATTGATTAAAGCCTTATTAGAATCATATTTGAAAATATAAATCATATTTCTTAATTCGAAAATATGATTAACTTTTGAATCTTTAAATTTTTAAAGTAAATTTAACACAAATATAGTAAAAACCGGTTAACCGGTTTTCGGTTTGTACGAAAATTTAGTTTTTTAAAAAGCCGGCATACGTCGTAATTAACCATTGAAAAAAAGCTTCTCAAAAAACCATTCGGAGCCGGCTTAAAATTGTTGCTTCCAATCAATGTGTGTAAAACTTGATATCGCACAGCCCACTGCTTGTGAAAAGCTCTTTCCTGACCCTTCATCGAATGTAACGGGAAAATATCTATTCTAGTTATTTATTTGACTACGTTTGTGCGAAACGCAATTTTTCTTTGCGTGTACTACTTAAAGAGATATTTTTGCAAAGGTCTGGTTAGACATTAAATTGCTCAAGGCTTTAAATTTACAATCTGTTTCAGTCCCATCCACTTTTGCGCTGATTTCTTTGTCATGCTTGAGAACTCTTGAGTTATGCCATGGAAACTTCATCCAATGATATCTTTAGACATTTGCGGTTGCATGATTTCAAATTCGACAGTTGATTGACGTATCACATGTATCTAAAATCATAGATCTTACAAAATGGTTCTTTTCATTGAAAATTACTGAGGGAATTTATAAAATCCTTGAAGGATTTCGTAATATTTACGAAGACCTATATGAAGGTTTCTTCTCACAATATGGTAATTTTCGACCTACCGATCGTAACCTGAAGTTTTCCACCGATTCCAAACGGTTACGGTGGTTTAACAAGCTGTTTCAGGAAGTACTACAGAATTGCCCCATCATTTGTCCTGCAGGAAATCTTTTGTAACTAACGAGTTTCTAAACGTCGTGTTATACTGTTAGAGAACTCGTTGGATGTGTCAAAATTTGCATTTGGTAAGAGTGAATGGAATAGTGTTAACTTGAGTAGAACGATTTGCAGAAAAAAGTTTGACAGATCTGCCAGATTTGCTTAAAAAATGGTTGCATTTTTAATGAAACAAACAAAAATAATTAAAATCTTTTATTTCGTTACTATTTTTCAAAAGTTTAGTCTTTGTTCACAATTTCCTGTTTTCTTTCCGTATTTTATTTTTATTTTATAACTGTTGTATTTTGTTTGCCACTTTGCAGACAAATGGTTTTGCATTCTCCAACACTGATAGTGTAAATCGCTAGTAGAGAGACAGAACGATTTCTGTCAAATGGAATATAGTTTCATCCCATTTCTCTATGTGCAAATCGTTCCATTTTGCACTAATAGTCTAACACGGCTTTAAGCCGGGAAACCGGAAAACGATTTATTTGAGTTTACAATTGTATTTGTTCCATTGTTTTTTTCTATTTTGTATCTGTGTTTAATGTTGGCCTTACCAGTGGTAAGGGATACATTTTTTTTCTTAACTTCACCTTAAATTTGGCAATATAAACATTACATTCATTTCCTTGAAAGTTTCATCTAGAAAACAATGGAAGCTCAATATTATTATTATATATTTTTTTTGAATTGGTTGCTTTTCGAATCACTTCCTACCGACCTACCAACCCATATTGTGTATTCCTGGGTACATTTTCGGACAATGGCAATAATTTTGCTTGCATTGAATGAAGGGGTAGGGGAAACGCTGGGACATTTGTGTTGTTCGCATAATTTACAGCCAGCAATTGTTGCTGCCACTAATACAAACTGTTGCATTGTCGTTGTTTTATAGTTGTTACAGCAGTAGCTGCAGTAGCTGCATTAGCAATAACAATTATTTAAGTGGCAAACGACAACATGAACAACATTTGTGCTCTCTTGGCCATCGTGCTTGCTGTCGTCCACCTAAAACTTAGTAACAATTTTATTTTGTTTTTTTTTAATGTTTATTAACGTTTTTACTTGCAATGAAATGACCAAATTTGCAGCAGTTCCTATTCTGCATGCAGTTCCAGTTCGGAACATATATTCCATTTCTGAGCCAACATTCAAAACCTCAAAACAATTGCTGTTAAATTGGTGATGTTTTAGCCAAAACAATTGTGTATGTGTGTATGTGTATTTTTTTTAAATTAACAAACAGACTGTAATAAAGGTGAATAAAAAATTGTTGCGGAAATTGTAAAAATTGACATGTAACAGCAGCGCGACATTGTTTGTATTTTAAAATTTGAAATCCGATATGCAAATGGAAAATGACACTGACAGCGTCAGTAGAGTGGAGGATGGATGGATGGCAGCGGATGACAGCAGCGAAATGGCACTTGTAAATTGTTTTGATATTTGGGTAGTTGGAGTGATTTCTATTTTGATTGGGAGAAATTGGTAAATTGTTTTTGGTAAAATGCAAAGTTTTATGGGCAATGTTATTGTTTCCGACAGCCACATTAGTAAAAAGAAAAGCAAATTTGCAAAACTTCTTTGGAAAAGTCTGGCATAAAAAAATCACCCGGAGACACCCGGTTGGAATGAAGTTCCTTTCGCTATATATATAAGTATTAAGTACTAGTTAGTTCCAACACGCCTAAGGCGCCCGTTGAAAAATACTATAATTTAAATGGATCTTTAAGAAAAAATACTTTTTGTAAAATGATATCCTTTTTAACGATTTTTTTTATAGAGTGTATTTTTAAAAAAGAAATATATTTTTAGGTCCTTTTTGTAAGAATATGTATTATATTATCCCAAAAAGGTCCTTTTTTAAAGAGAGGTACTTCTTTTATTCAAAGGTAATATTATTTTATTAAGAAAAGGTGCTATTTTTAAGAAGAAGTACTTTCTGTAAGAAAAAGGCATAAGATTATGAATTTTTTTTTTACAAAGAAGTACTCTTTTACGAGCAGGTACTTTATAAAGAAGTGGTCTTCTTTTTTGGAAAAGGTTATTTTTTTAACAAAATATACTTATTTTCAGAAAAGCTACTTATCTCAAGAAAAGAAAAGGTACTTTTAAGAAAAGGAATTTTTTTTAAGATAAGATATTTTTTTGAAGATATTTTTTTTTTAAGAAATGGAAAATTCTTGAAAAAAGGACCAATTCTAACCTTTTTTCAAGAATAGTTCATTTTTAAGACTAGGTACTTATCTGAAGAAAAGTTATTATGTTTCACAAAAAATTTACTCTTTAATGAAAAGGTCGTTTGTTAGGAAAAGACAATTTGTTGTAAGAAAGTGTACTTTTTAAGCAAAGGTACGTGTACTTCTTTAAGATAAGATATTTTAGTTATGTTATGAATTTTAGGTATGACTAGGTATTCTTTTTGAGAAAATTTACTTTTTTAAGAAAAGTTAAAGAAAAAGGCTAAATAATGGCCCTTTGTTTAAAATAAAATAAAAGTAGCATTTAAGAAAATTAATTTTTTTCAAATAAAACGTAATAAAAGGAATTGTAATAAAATTCAATATTTTTTTGCACTTTGGGTATTCTAAATTTACCATTTATTTGGTTCAAAACTACAATATATACTAAATATTGGTTACAGGCTCCACCTAGAAAACTTCCCAGAATATGTTAGTCTAGACACAAACCAAAGCAAAAGTATCGAACATAGTTGATAATACTGGGTTGTAGCATAAAAGTGTTAAAAAAAAGTTGTTTAATTTTTTTTTTCATTTAGCCCCCATCCCGCAACGAGCGATAAGGAACCTCGTTCCAAAATTGAAATTAGATAATTGGAGAAACATACAGTGGATTTAGTTTATCTGCCTGCGGGATTTTGCTCGGAGAAAAATGCGAATCCTCGTCCAAATTCCGACGAAGATTGCGGGTGCAACTGGCAGGTCGTTTTCTCGTTGACGTTACTGGGTTTTCTTTGCTCCTCTGCCTCACAACATCAATATTTTTGACCGATATGTCAGTAAAAATATCTTGAATCTGTAATGGTTCCTAATTTAGCAGAATGTGACACCAGCGAACGATGGATTGGACACTTTGGAGTAGTTAATTAAGGAGCGACCATTTTGGGTGAATATTTTTTCGTTCTTCGCCCAAATATATCTCCCAAGATTTATATATAAAAAAAATGAGCTTCTCACACACCAGTGAGCTGTGCGCGTTCTAGTTTTATACTCACTGATTGGGACCAACAATTTTACACCGGTTCCGAACGGTATTTTGGGAATCTTTTTCATGGCTAAGTACTCGATAGTGTCTCCGCCACTAACGAGGTGGCCGCCGTCGAATGAAATTTAAGGTGGTTAGAGCAGGGATCGAACCCACGTTCTCATGCACAAGAGCCGCGTACACTACCTTTGCACCACCGACGGCCACTCAAGTTATATATAGGAAATAGAAAATGGAAGATTACATTTGCGCCAACAAAGTTAAACTTTTTTCCATTATATAGTATATAGCTACATATGCCACATACATATATATACTCCTTGCAAAATATATTTTATCGAAATCCTTGACTTGATTGAATTTTTGGTTTGTTAAAGTCCAAAATTTTAATTTTAAAATGTTCCATAAACTTGACATCATTCTCTAATAGTTTCCGAGAATTTTGAATTTGAGTTTACGTTTCGTTAATTATAAAAGTTTATGAGGTCCTGCAACAAGTCGAGTTGGCATACTGCCTGAAACTGGTTGACTTGAGATTCATTCACGACTGGTTCTTAATTTACACCACAGAATAGAATTCCATAAAAAAGTCACCGGTTTTCCACGTACATCCGTTCTAGAACTAGGACCGGGTAAATTTTTCGTAGGGTGTTCGGATGATAATTCTTAATTGTGCATTGTAAGCAGAGTGTCCCAAACCGAAACCGAAAAACCGGGGAAACCAGTTAACTGGTTTTTTGCTTTAAACCGTGTGCCGGTTTTTTAAAAAACGTAATTTTCGAACAAACCGGAAACCACCGGTTATTTGACGTCGGTTAATTGGATTTTACTTAATTTGTGTTAATATCCTTACAAAAATTAAATTTTGGAATTAAGAAACAAGATTTCCATTTTGAAAAATGATCTAAATGACGTATCGAAACAAATTTTTTTTCAAAATGACTTTATGATTAAGCTTTTCAAACATTTTTTTGTCAAATTTCAAAATTAAAATTATTTGATAACTAAATGTTTTGAACTTAATAAGATTTTCATACATGAAAATCTTTTTCAAATTTGAATACGGTTTTCGATTTTAAATCAGTTTAATGCGAATTTGAATGTTTTTAAAATGTGATGATTGGTTCGACCTTTCGTATTATATTTATAATTAAAATGTTAGAGCGTTAGGTCTATTTTAAATTGTTTTATTTTTCAATATTTCGCTACCCATTGGGTAGCATTGTCAGGAATATAAGCACAATTATTAATTAAAAATTTAATTTTAATTTTTCATTTCCTTATTTGTTTTCATTTAATTTTTAATTAATAATTCTGTTTATCTTCCCGACGTCGCTTATACCTAATGGTTAGCGAAATATTGAAGAATAAATAATTTAAAATAGACCTAAAGCTCGAACATTTTAATTTTAAATGTAAAATAATTTTTATTTAAAATTAAAACGTAATTAATTAAATACAGTTGTGAAATTTTCAGTTTTCAACACGAAAAAGTATATGAAATAGCCTAAACAAATGTATTGTAAGTTCTATATGTGAAATTTAATTTAAAGCCAAAATAAAAACCGAAAAAACCGGTTCCAACGGTTTTTGCCAAAATTAAAAACTGAAAACAGGTTTCATGAAAACTTGATTTTTCGAACAAATCGAAAACTGGTTTCTTGAAAAATAGATTTTTCGAATAAACCGAAAACCGGTTTCAAAAAAATTCCGGTTTTTCGGACACTCTAATTGTAAGTTAGTATAAAAATGCAGCAATAATACACTGTAGTGCCCTAACTAGGTGGTGTAGGGATCAAAAAGGAATTACTTTTCCCACCCACTCTGTGTACTTCTTTATCTGCCATTTTATGACGTATTTTCCTGTATAAATATACAAAAATACACTTGAATATTGATGTGTACTCGAAGTACTCTGAATATGAGTAGGTATTTTGCATTCACAAAATACTACTTCAATATTAGTATAGTGTTGATTAATTTTTGGTTAGTTGTATGTGCATAGTTGATCTTTCAAATTATTATGAGTTTAATTCTAGTATCGGCTCGAGGTCATGAAAATAATTAAAAAATAATTTATTTTAGCAATAACGATCAAAAGAACACACCTTCAATCTCAACATGCAATTATTAAATGTAGGTAGATGTCGCACCCAAATCGATACGGATTGAGTATTTTGTGCAGATTTGAATGAAGATGAACATACGAAAATATAATTTTGCTGTAAATATACAGTAGATACATATTTTCACTGCCGCAGATAAATGACGGTTTAGCGCTGCATAAGTATGGATGTAAACAAATATGAAAAAGATTCATACTTTAACTTATTCTACTCATGTCTGAGTACTCATTGCCAACCTCTGATGCATTCAATATTTTTTTTTTTCGGAACTTGTAAGTTTTAACATATTAATGTAGAATTCCATGAAAATATTCATACCGTCAAGTCTAGTCTTTTTTATTTATTTTTTTTATTTCATTTTCGTTTTTCACAGAATTTCTTTTTTAATTTTCTATCCCGAATCGCATCGTTGCCATCAATTTGTAATTGTACTTAACATTTCTTTGAAATATTTAATTAAAGCCAACTTCATATGTGGTCTCCTAATAATAGTATTTGTCTTTGATCTAGTAAATTTACTCATTCATTCGCGTGTCGCGTGTCGTTTTTAGTTATTTAATGATTATTAGCCTATTTTATGATACATCTCCTTTGGCTTAGTATCATTATTTTCCATTTCATGCAATTATGCACATCTAACATTATAGATTTTGGGGGGGGGAGGCCAAAACACCATCTTCATTGTCGTAACACAATTGCGGAAGTGCCAAAAGACTGAAGTTTTATGCAAAATAATAGCCTGATGACATATGCGTAATTGACAATTCCATGTGTGATGACCGAACGATGCTGGTGGTTGTTTGTTGGCACAATTCACAATCCTATTCAATGCAATTCCATTCAACACTTTGAATCCATCAGTCAGCGCCAACTAACTTGGCGATTCGATCTCTTCTCACACACTCACTGGATTTGATTAAGAAAAATCGTTAGCGAAATCACAAATTTCCATGTAAAACGCATACAAATTATATAAACAGCCTGCCATAATTTTATTCAATTTTTCCGCCTGCTGCAGCACCCGAAATGCATTTTGCTTTAACTCACACATTAAATTTTACTTCTGTTGTTGTAATGGTCCTGGTCCCCAGTGGCGGCTGTTGCTGCCTTCGGTTTTTGGTTTTAATTTTGGCTCCTACTGCAGTGATATAGCCAACAACTGTTTAATCGTACACCATATGATGGCATTAAGCCATCATAAATTACCGAGTTATCTGGGGGGTTTGTGCAAGCGCTTCGCACTCAAGCACAGTGGGCCGAAATGCCTGAAAAGTGAAAGACTTAACATATTAGTGTAAGATGTTAATGAGTAAGAATTATTGGTTTTTAAAATGATAAAAATAAAATTTTAAAAAACATGTCATTCAAATGAAAAACAAAATATGAACTTCTCAAAATTACTCGAGTTAAGAAGCTTACAAATGGGACTTGGAAAAAAATATGCGGTTTCAGCTACTGTTTGGAAAATTTTCCAAGTTCCTACTTCACGATTCCGATTCCAAAGAGCATATTCAAGAAAAAACTCGAAATCAGTTTCTTCGATGTAGTACCATCTAGAAGGACAAACTACTAGGTTCAAACTAGTATTTGTGTACCATATCCACAGCGGGAAAAGTAATGAGTAAGAAAGAAAGCCTTCTACCAGGCCTTATTTTAGAGTCTGTAGGCTTGTCAGTTGCATTTTCTAGTCCTTTTCAATTAACCCAGAGTGTTATTGTCGTGCAAGGCCTTCCATGCTCGCTTCTTTTTTTATGTCTGTAGAAGGCCTGCTAGAGCGGGAAAAGGTAATGAGCGGGAAAAGGTAATGAGTAAGAAAGAAAGCCTTCTACCATATTGGGTACTTTTGCATTGGTTTGTGTCTAGACTAACATTTGTTGGAAAATTTCTTGTTTAATGGGAAGTTTTCTAGGTGGAGCCTGTAACCAATATTTAGTATATATTGTAGTTTTGAACCCAATAAAAAGTAAAGTTAGAAAATCCAAAGTGAAAGAAGTTTAAAAAAGAACATTTTCTTAAAAAAACTAAATTTTCTAAAAAAAAAAAACTATTCATATTCTTAAACAAAGTAAATTTTCTTTAAAAAAAAACTACATTTTCGTTAAAGAGCATATTTTTTGTGAAACAAAATAACTTTTCTTGAGATAAGTACCTACAACTAATAGATCGAATAATATAAACTCAAACGGTGATAAGTACCTACTCTTAAAAATGTACCTATTCCTGAAAAAAAGGACCAATTCTAAAATAATTCCGATTTGTTACAAAAATACCTTTTATTAAAAAAAAAAAAAAATACCTACCTTAAAAACACTTTCTCTTAAAAACAATTAATTTTCTTACAAAAATTCCTTTTCTTAAATGTACATTTTCTTACAAATGAAATAATACCTTTTCTTTTTTTGAGATAAGTAGGCTTTCTGAAAATAAGTAAATGTTCTTAAAAAAATTTACCTTTTCCTAAAAAGAGTGTCACTTCTTTAAAAAGTACCTGTTCTTAAAAAAGTACTTCTTTGTAAAAAAAAAATCCTACTCGTGACTTTTTCTTACAGAAAGTACTTCTTCTTAAAAATAGTAAATTTTCTTTAAAAAAAAAAACATTAATATAATACATATTCTTACAAAAAGGACTAAAAATATACATAAAAAAAATACATTCCATAAAAAAAATTTATTAAAAAAAGTTTATTATTTTACAAAAAGTATCTTTTGGCCGTCGGTGGTGCAATGGTAGTGTGCGCGGCTCTTGTGCATGAGAACGTGGGTTCGATGCCTTCTCTGAATTTGCTTAAATTTCTTTCGACATTTTCGTACATTTTATTTTGAGTGTAAACAAAAAGAAGTTTTTTTGCTGAACAATTTTGGATCGACAAACTCAAACACGAGTGAAAATCGATAAGGCCTGCTGTAGAGATTCGGAATTTTTTCACCTTTCACTATGATTTGTTCACTTTATTGTTTTCGGCGAAAAATAAAACATTTACAGGTAATTTTATTCACAATACGCCCGAATATATTTGTCAATTTTACATTTATATGTTTGGATATGATTGAAAAATGGAAAACATTGAAAAAGTATGACAGGAAGAAAATAACATAGATACTTGTTAAATGGGAATATTCTCAAAATCTTACTTTAGTTTTGTAATTCTTATCAATATAGAAAATATTTTTATTGGTTCGATTTGAGACTTCAAGGCAACGTTCAAGATATTGAATTATCATTTTAGTTGGAAAATAAATCTTATATCTTTAAAGCTGATATCACCAAACTCAATCATCCAACAACTTTATTATTCAACTAATTTTGTTTCTTTCAAAATGTGGAATTTCGTTGTACTAACGAAAAATTGAATTGCAAAAAAAAAAAATTGAACGGCAAAAAATATTGCACGACATGTTTCACATACGATATAATCGTTGGAAGAATGACACCTGTCATTGCAGAAATGTTGTAATTAGACAAACGAACATATATTTCATCCTTGCGATAACGTTTTCTAAGTGCACAACAAAATTAATACGAACAAATTTTCGAGACTGGTAACGGTTTCAGGTCGTCCTGTCGAGTACGCCTATCAGCTCATATTGGAAGAGGTCTTTTACTGACAGCTTAGCTTGTTTTGAACTGGTTTCGATAAATGCGAATTATGGAAAGAATTTTCAAATTAACCAATTTTTTTAACATCTTACAGAAAGATTTTATAAGGAACTGAACATAAATTTATACATTTGTTTTAATATCTTAATTGATTTTCATTAAGACAACACCATTTTCTAAGTTTTTATATTCCCACTGTGCAATGTTGTTGTTTGCTATTAATTTGCTGCAAACGATGCGCTTCGTTGCCTCGCTTAAGAGGAAACAACCAGCATTAGCGATTATTGCAGTGAATACAGTAGCGGTAGAAAAATAAAACAGACACACACACTCAATTTTAGTAGCATCACACATGTTGGAAAAATAGATAAACTGGAAGAAATGCGTCCGCACAAGATGGCAGCAGCAGCTGCTGCTAAAGCGGTTTGTTGCTCGAGTAACTTGTATCTCTTAATGAGCCACATGGATGGAGGAGATGATGCACTATTGTAATAATAATTGGAGCATATCATAAACAAACACATAATGTTGCATAATTTCCCCGTGCTTTTTGTTTTTTTTTTGCAAACTCTATTACCAAACTAAGGGAAATTGTGGGAAAAATGATAAAACTAAAAGAAACAAAAATCTAGTCATAGTGGAATATGACACACACTGGAGAAAAACAAAACAAAACAAAGATTCAGCAAATGTGAATTCATCGCCACAACATAAATATTCATGATAGCAACGACGAAATCGTCGGATGTACGAAATTGTTTATTGCAGCTATGAATAATTAATGTTGTATGTTACAGATTGGGTATAAACCGCTTAATTTGTAAGCGAATACAAATTCATGACACTTAAGGGGCCCTTAGACCTGTGAATAAGTTGCTCGACTTCAAGATGACATCTCATTCGATTATTTAACATCAACTTCGATGTTGCCCTTTCACTACCAAACAAGTTGAGGCAACTTCAGTTTCTTGTCAGATGTCGAAATATTCTATATTCTTGGAATATTTACAAAATCATACTAAAAATCATATTTAGTTAGTTTATATTTGTTTTCGATAATGTTTAGGTTATTTATTTTCCGATTTATTTATTTGCCTTTTACCGATAGTGTTGCCTCATGAACGTTTCTCTTCGAAATGCGTATGGAAGTTGTTTCAACTTCCCCTCACACTGTTGGATAAGTTGGCATCAACTTCAAAAAGTCAAAATCGCTTTGGTATTACCTGTAATAGTTTGTTCAAACTTGAGTTGGATAGTTCATGAACTATATAGTTCATTTAGATATCACCCTCACAAAAAAATAACGAAGATCTAAGACAACTAAATTTGAATCATGTGGTAGGGTCAGACCAGAACAGAACGAGACAACTACAATTAGAATAGTGCGTTCTATAAAATAGAACTTTCAAAACTTCGGCATCAGTGTGTCTAAGTAGCGACAAACAATAACTCTGCACAATAAAATATAAATGTCTTCGGCTAATGACTAGTGTGAATACACACGGCAGTGCCTTAACGGGCTAGACGCTGCTGAAGATGATGCTTCACAAACATCGAAACCATCGTCCAACGAATGTGAGTTCGAATCCCACCCGCGGCATTTACATTTTTTTCACTAACCGGAGAAAACATGATCTCTTAAGCCAAAAGGAAATTACAACTGTTCGATAAGGCGAGTATGTTCGTGATTGTTATGAACGGGCACCCTATATGAACCAGTTCGAGAACTATTGAACGAGTTCGACACAAGTCTAGTACAAACCACCAACTTCACATTTACACCATGAATAAGTTGATGTCAACTTGAAGGTGCTGCAACTTCTCCACAGGTCTAAGTACTCCTTTACAGACGACTACTACAACTAATGCGACCTTTCCCAGAGTATTAAAGAGAGACTTTCAAGGTGACTCATCCAATTAATTTGTATACCTTCACCACTATTATTTGTATTCGCATGAGGTCTTTTTACATCCAAACCCACTTTTCTGTCAACCTTACTTTTGCTTTTTGCTGATAGATATTTTTCTTCCCATCTGTCAGCCCCATATACCTACTGTCGTGTGACATATGACCTTTTTTAATCACCCTAATTTCTCGTTTCTTTCATCATCACATCATTAATATACCCAGAATGTCTTGTGCATGTAACTTAAGTGAATAAGAACCCCACACCCCCCACCTATAGACTGCGATGATAATTGCGCGACTGGAACGCATTGTCGCGGCATTTATTGTCGTAATTTGGTATATTTTTAAAGGACTTGTCATAGTTATAAATCCTGTCGTGGGTTTTGTGTGGTTTCTCTAATATCAAATTCATAGACCTGTAGGAACACAGTCAAGGCTGGTTTAGAGTTTCATCGGAAGTATGGGGTGTTAATATAAACTTCTTGAGGTCGTATACAGTCATGAGCTAATGCGTTTTCTTTGGAGGTCACTTGTTGATATTTTTGGAGGTTGATTTTCTTGTTTTAAAAAATGTATAAATTTGCCGCAGAAGTGTAAAGAAGGGATTTTAAAATCAAGTTAGTTTGAATATTATGAATTTTTTATTGGAAATTATTTTTTTCAAAAATTTTAATTTTGTAAAATACACTAGCCAAACTAGTCCAATTTTCCTTAACTGCAGGTTGGTTTCTGAAGCCTGCAAAATTCCATAGATTCCCAAATTAGCGTAACGAACCTTAATTCCATGGTAGAATAAGTAAGGTAAACCATAGAGTAATACTTAAGAGTTTCCATTACTCTCTTCGATGCCTCTTCATGACGACGAGGTAGTAGGCCATTTCTTAGAGTTTCATTTGCTGCTGTATTTTAGCAATTTTACGCTTTCGTTGGACATAAAACGGATTCAGCTGTCATTAGTATCAATAAAGACTATTTAAAATTAGTTCCTGTCTTCTTTGGACTCTCATTGTCCATCATTTCCCTAGTACTTTTCGATCAGCTGTTCCATAGAATCCCCCTGGGTAAACTCGTTAGAACAGCTGATTTGAATTTTTTTCTTGCATAAGTGTTTCTCTTTTGACAAACTCACATGTATTTTGTTTTCGTCCTTTTTTTGTTTACTTTTACTGTATATAGACACATGTAGGAAATTTGACAGATTAGGAACACCGCACAAAAACAAAATGCCTGTTTTTGTTGCCTAAAATTACAACAATTCTTACTTACCATTACCTTACTTATTTTACCATGCTTAATTCTTTGTACAAAATAGATAATCCTATACAAATTTGTAATTTCCTCGCATCATGAACTACAAAAGTTTCGTATTGCCATTAATATGTTTCATTATTTCAATGAATATCTTCAATTTGGACAATTTCATAACTGCTGTGAATACTTTTCATTGCTGCGATGAATATGTTTCATCGCTAAATAATTTTTTTCTTTGATTCAGATAAGGAGAAATCGCCAGGGTTTCGTTATCTGTTATTCGGTAAAAGGTAGTAATTAAAAAATTCATTTTCTTTATTGACAAACGGGACCCTTTCCATTAATTGTGGAATAAGAATTCATTCATATGACTGAATCGGCTAGTACAACAAGAATTTATTGTAGTCTTAACAGAATTTGTCAGTAGATTTCCATCTTGCTTAACCCATTAGTCCCCAGGTGAGGAACTACATATTAATTTGACATAATTTTATTATAAAGCTAAGTACACAAGGCATTCGTATCCACAAAGATATGAGACCAACGTATTGAATATTATTGGGGAAGATATATGAATTTACTGTTCGATTAAACGCACGTCGATTGTTGATGCGATAAACGCTGCAATCGTTTGTTGAAAATCCGCAGAATTTAAGTCTTTATCGAATCATTCAAGAAAAAAGTGGTCTAGTGGCATGTAACGGGTTTCTCACGAATTTCTTAGTTACCGAACAAATGTGACCAAGATCGACTATTTGATGTGTCGTGCTCTCTTTGAAACGCTCTGTGCTTCCTCTACACATTTTCAATAAAAACTGGACGCAATGAAGTAGCAGCGAGCTGGAATTTTCCGCATAATTAATTGTGAGTTTACCAGATGCAAAATCAAATTCAAATCAAGTCTGCAAATCTGCTCAATTTCTATTTTGTTTTTCCACCTTTTCCTTTTCTGTGGAAAATTAGTTTTATTTTTTGTTTTTGAATATGCCACCATACTGGAAACTTCTTGTCTACGTATTTGTGCACTGTTGCAAAAAAAAGTAGTAAGCTGGTGGAGAGCTTCAGTGATTCACCGATTGCGACAATGATGCCTAAGGGTGTACTTCACATGGCTGACTAATCAATAGTGTCGCTGTCACTAAACGAAGTGCCCTTCGCGGAAAGAAATGAAATATGTTCAGAAGGGGGATTGAACCCATGCTTTTATGTACAAGAGTCGCGCATGATGACCATTCCATCTGCGACATTAAGTGCATTTAGTGGATTAATTACTTCGTTGAAAATGACAATTTCCTGGCGCAATTCTCAAGCCCCGCATTCAGTTCTTGCGAAATTATGTCATTTATCTCGATATGGAAATTTTTGTTGCAGAGAGTTGTCACCTATCTCTGATTTACCTTGCACATATTTTATGAATAATTCCTCTTCACAATCTATTTATATGTATAAGCATGTGTTACTGTTGCTTGCAAAAGAATCGAAATGTAAAAATATCGGCTCCAAACAATTACCGAACAATTGTTTACGTAAGAAATAACTTGGAAATTAACTTTCGGAAAGAGCTGAGTACCAAGCAAATGAAACGTGGTCGAAATTGTCGCTATTTTTAATTGATGTTGGTCGCAAAATCTTCGCAAAGAGCTGAGTACTAAGTAAATGAAAAGTGAACCAAATTTTCACTATTTTTAATACACGTACTTCTTATGGGAATTTCTTAAAAACAATACAGAGCTTCAAACATGAGTTTAGTCATGCTATGATATTTTTATTTTAAAACAAAACAAAAAAACCTTGTCA
Organism: Phaonia tiefii; assembly: GCA_963931995.1. Classification (NCBI taxonomy): domain Eukaryota; kingdom Metazoa; phylum Arthropoda; class Insecta; order Diptera; family Muscidae; genus Phaonia; species Phaonia tiefii. The sequence continues at coordinate 245,541,054 of OZ008368.1, forward strand.
TGTTTAAAACTATGTTTGAGTTTATACAAGGAGTAACTTCGGGAGATTTGTTGTTGCCAATTTTTTGACCAATGATGGCACAGTTGCCACTTACGTTTTGAGCTTAGGGTTTTTATCATTCGAGTGCTATTTACGTTTTTATAGAGTGATGCAAAATGCATCTGGGCCAATTTTTGAATGATTGTGTTTGGCTACTATTCCGAATCGAAAAACATCAAATCAAAATACACAGGTCGGCCAGAAAACATCGATGTTGTGCTGGAACTGATATTGGAAGATGTCGTCATCTGACTTAGCGTGTCATTGAGGCATGCTTGGGCAATATTGTATGTGAATTTGACCCCTAAAAATATTTCCTCGCGTTGGATCACGCAAAATTTGGGGGAAAGATTAAAACATCCCATCGGGTTTTTTCAAAGGACGTCTATGCAAATAATCCCGAAACTAAACAGCTTTCAACTGTAGTGGATCTTGCAAGACCAATCAAATACAGGTTTTCTCAAAACTTAAGTCACAACTAGTATTTTTCGATATTTTTCGTATAACTGAAAACACGGATTTTTCACACCGGTTAACTTCGGTTCTCAAAATCCAAATTTTCATTGGCCTTAAATATTAAAAATTTCAGCTCATTAAATTCAACTCAATTCGATTCAATTCAATTCGAATTAATTCAATTCAATTAATTTCAATACAGTTTAGTTTAACTTAATTCAGATTAGTTCAACTCAATTCATTTCAATTTAATTCAATTCAATACAATTCAATTCGATTAAAATCTTTTCGATTAAATTCGATTAAAATCTATTCAATTTAAATCAATTCGTTGCAATTCGGTTCAATTCCATTCCATTAACTTCAATTCAATACAATTCAATTCGATTAAATAAAATTGAATTAAGTTCACTTCAATTCAATTTAATTCATTTCAATTCAATTCAACGAAATTCAATACAATTCAATTAAATTAATTTGATTTCAATTCAATACAATTAAACTCGATTCAATACGTTTCAAGTCCATTCAAGTCAATTCAGTGCGATTAAATTCAATTCAAATCATTTAATTAAATTCAGTTCACATCAATTGAATTCAATTCAATTTAATTCAGTTCAATTCAATACAATACAATTCTATTATATTCTATTCTATTCTATTCTAATTTATTCTATTCTATTCTATTCTATTCTATTCTATTCTATTCTATTCTATTCTATTCTATTCTATTCTATTCTATTCTATTCTATTCTATTCTATTCTATTCTATTCTATTCTATTCTATTCTATTCTATTCTATTCTATTCTATTCTATTCTATTCTATTCTATTCT